>JAUCEF010000004.1:2400000-3600000 GCA_033558025.1 Phytophthora sp. 'mugwort' | reverse complement strand
AGATACTTGATGCCCTCCTCCACCATTTGATCGGTCTATGGGCCGTCGGCCTGTCCGTCTCTGGGGAAGTATGGAGGCCGTCCTAATTTACGCACGCTCACATAGTAGGGTGCTATTAGAGTGTAGGCGGTGTTGGTGAAAGGAGTAGTGCCGGTTCTAGAGTTGTTAAAAAAGAGCAGGGTCGGCCTAGATGCAGGTCTGGGCTGCTGGAGCTGGCGGCGTCAATGCATAGTTCGAGATATCGACAGGGGCACAGAGATGGAGGCAGGCTCGTAGAATTTTGATATTTTAAGAATATTTTTCTGTACTTGCAGAAAATAAATAAATAGAATAAGTTTACGTATCCTAAAATATATTCCACTATTGTACGAACTCATTCTTTGGTTTACCCAGGTATTCCGGACAAAATCCCTCGGCGAAAAATAAATACCTAAATGGTAACTAAAAATATTTTTCGGTTATCTAGTTTTATTTGTATTTAATTTCTTCGAGGTGGTGAGGTTGGCGCGGAAAGGTGGAGTAACCGGTACGGCCGGCGATAATGTTGGTGCAGGCATTTATGATGGCGTCAATAATGGAGGCGATATTATGCTACTGCCGATGTGGATATCCAGGAAAGACGGTAGGTGCGAGTGGGTTGCTACTGCTGGCAAGACGCTAGTGCGAGGACCACATTAGGGCCGCAACGTCGGGGCAACGGAACTGCATATGTCGAAAGCTGTAGGGGGTCATTGGAGCCATTGACGTTGCTCTCCATCTTCTTCAACGAATGTGGACGCATCCGTGACTATCAGAGTGTAATGTCGTTATTGTCCCGCATCCGGAAGTGTCTGGCGTTTAAAGGTGTATTTATGGTCCATTTTCTCGCTCGGTGTCCCTCTGTCCCGTCAAGGTAAAGTATACACAGTAAATGTGTAACTAAGTTAAAATATTCACACGGTGTCCACCCGTCCGTTTTTAGAGTTTGTATAGTACCTTTCCTAGAGTTTAAAACAACTGATGTACATGCACAGTAGTAATTAATTATGCATTCGTAGAGCTTGGCTCGTCCAACTGTTATGTCTACACAATCAGCACTGTTCAGAAGGAAATGAAGATTGCCCAACACCATCGCTTTCGTGAATTGCTTCCTGTCCGTCTTTGTGTCGGCGTCTAGCTTCCATACGAAGCTGTCAAATCATGTCAAGTACTACTACGCCCACTATACATTTTTTATATAATAGCGGTAGAAGTGGACACATATTGTACTGCTTATCAAACTTCCAGTCGAGCAGGGGACACACATTACAAAACTTGCAGCTTTTCATTTTTGTTTTTACTACGCAGCGGTATCTAACTCATTGGGCCATAATATAATACGCTGCACACATGCGTGAATGAACCGAACGGGGCTTGTGTCTGTTGTGAGGTGAAACATACAAAAGGGCACTGTCGCCCAGCTCAGTCCGAGCGGAGCATGCGGTATCCCTTCTGCTTCGTCGAGGTACCCGTACCTGCAGCTCCCGCACCCGCAACCGTGGCACTTGCGCTCGCCGTGGCGCCGCCGTTTTGAGACGTGGACGTGACAGCGTTGTCATCCTGCGTTGTGGTGCTGGTGGCTCCGCTAGTTTGTGTGACGGTATTTCCTCCCACCTCGGCATTAGCACCTGCTCCAGCACCACCGTTGCCGCCCACGCCAACATCGACGCCTCCGTATCCAGCTCCGCGTTGTCCGTATTGACGAGCTCCGACGTCAGCACCACCGTAGCCAGCTCCGCGGCCGTATTGACCAGCTCCGCGGCCGTATTGACCAGCTCCGACACTTGCACCGCCGTAGCCAGCTCCGCGTTGTTCGTATTGACCAGCTCCGACACTTGCACCGCCGTAGCCAGCTCCACGTTGTTCGTATTGACCAGCTCCGACACTTGCACCAGCGTAGCCAGCCCCGCGACCGTATTGACCAGCTCCGACACTTGCACCAGCGTAGCCAGCCCCGCGACCGTATTGACCAGCTCCGACGTCAGCACCGCCGTAGCCACCTCCACGGCCGTACAGACCAGCACCCACGCCAGCACCTCCGTAACCAGCGCCACGCCCGTACAGTCCGGCTCCCACACTAGCACCGCCATAGCCATAGCCACCGCCACGTCCGTACAGACCAGCATGAAGCCGCCCGAACGTCTGGGCGGCCTCCTCCTTAGCGTACGCGCCGTTTGAGAGAGCCACGACGGCGAGGCACAGGACGGCGGTGGTCTTGATGTTGTTGAACATTATTCTGGTTGTTCTGTGTCGGGATAGTCTTGGAATGAACAGGAGCTGTAGAATTGAGTGAGGAAATTTGAGAGTGAGCTTCGGACGGCGAGGCTTTCGGTCCCAGTTCGGCAGAACCCCCGGGTTGGTAGTCAACTAGAGCAAGTACGGCAGAATAGTGAGAGAGGCCTGGCAAGATGCCTGCTGCTTGGCGGAAGAGACAGACAGACAACAAGTAGACGGAGGCTCCGAATCGGTGTCCGATGGAGTTGGGACGCGCTGATTACCTGTATGGGGAGACCCATACGGATGTTTACCTCACCATCCGTTTAAAAAAAGATGGACCTGGTATAGGCATGAGTATTAGCGGACACTCTTCCAAGTTGAGTCACATCAGACGCATTGCTTGCGGAACACGGTGGGCCGCACACCTGAGCATCTTCCGTGGTCCATGGTTCCTCTGAGGCCATCTCAAGACTGGTCAACGAATATTGATATCCTACGTTACTTCATACAGCGCGTAGTACTAAATCGTTAACATGGTGTACAGTGACAGACCGAAACAAGATACTTGATGCCCTCCTCCACCATTTGATCGGTCTATGGGCCGTCGGCCTGTCCGTCTCTGGGGAAGTATGGAGGCCGTCCTAATTTACGCACGCTCACATAGTAGGGTGCTATTAGAGTGTAGGCGGTGTTGGTGAAAGGAGTAGTGCCGGTTCTAGAGTTGTTAAAAAAGAGCAGGGTCGGCCTAGATGCAGGTCTGGGCTGCTGGAGCTGGCGGCGTCAATGCATAGTTCGAGATATCGACAGGGGCACAGAGATGGAGGCAGGCTCGTAGAATTTTGATATTTTAAGAATATTTTTCTGTACTTGCAGAAAATAAATAAATAGAATAAGTTTACGTATCCTAAAATATATTCCACTATTGTACGAACTCATTCTTTGGTTTACCCAGGTATTCCGGACAAAATCCCTCGGCGAAAAATAAATACCTAAATGGTAACTAAAAATATTTTTCGGTTATCTAGTTTTATTTGTATTTAATTTCTTCGAGGTGGTGAGGTTGGCGCGGAAAGGTGGAGTGGCCGGTACGGCCGAAGTAGCCGTACTGGCCCTTGTCAGCCGTGATCGACGATGGTATGAGACGGCTTCGAAGGGACGAACGCCGTTGAAGATGGCTCGGGACGGATATGCGGCGTGGCTCGTAGACATGGAAGAGATAGAACAGACCGACCGTCTGAGCGAGGTCTATTGGCGTATAGACGGAGCTGACTACGCTACGGCAAGGGTGCCGGTGATGCCATTGAGTGGACTGTTGGCGCAGTGTCGGGCATTGCAAAAAAAAAGATGCAAGCTGACCGCGCCGCGGGCACTCGGCGAGGACGCCGAGTTTCAGTCGGGTCGGCGAGGACGCCGAGTTTCAGTCGGGGAGGATGTCCCGATTGGGAACGGTGGACGCCGTCTTAGGTACGGTCCTAACCGTTCCTCGCGAAGTTCAACGTGCGAGCTACTGTTGGAGGCGACACTGTATGAAGACAAGCCCGGTCCCAACTTGCATTTAGCAATCGGATTTGCAAGGTTTCTGGGACGCGACGTTTGATTGTATGGGCGACCGGAGGGGTCGTTGTCACTCCTGGATCTGGCGGAGCGGCGCTCAGGGAGATGCGGCGGGAGCTAGGGACCACTATAGGACGGATCGTATGGAAAAGCGAATCGGTTGACGCCCAGGTACGGATATGACTGAGTCTGAAGAGGTGTCCCGTGAAGGTCTGGTTTGTATCGTGGTAGTATGCGCGTGCGTGCGTGATTGTAGGGAGTGCGAGGATGGCGTAAGAAGGAAGAGCAGCGGTAGGATCGCTCTTGCCGTTCAGGTTTGGATATTAGTCGTGAATTTTCCCGGATTACAACAAGTTGAATCATCGGTTTGCATTTAGCTTGGTTGTAAAATGTTATTATATCTTCTGTACACTCTCTCTTGTACTCATTCCGTTCCCATACAGCGCTGACCGTCCCAATAATCCGGGGGTGACTCGCGACACGTGATGGAGAAGCAGGGTAAGTCTTCGTCGTGGAGTAGCTTGAGTTGGAAATCAAGACAACTGTGTGTTGTTCTGGAGCTGGAAGCTTTTATCTGTCGCCAGTCTATAAGCCGCGCTAGGAAAAGCGTTGGAGTCTGCGTCAAGGCGTGAAAGGAGACAGCTCGGATCCCCAGAAGACAGGTGAGAACAGTACGATCTTGAGTGGACGAAGACGCTTGGAAGTCGAGTTGATCGCTGAAGTGGAATCCGTGAGTCTTGTGTGGTGAGTCCTAGGCGTGGAGCCAAGTTGGACTAGAAGAGTGGAGAGGTTGTGAATGAAGGTCGAGATGTCGGGGCTGAGAAGATGCCCATTTGAAGAGGAAGAAGTAGGAGTTGTCGAGCGTTAGGATGACGAGCAAGGAGTTGAAGAAGAACGGATTGTAGAAATACGGTCCGAAGTGGAGCGATGGGAGTCAGGCGGAAAAAGGCGTACGGCTCCGAGGCGAGGAAGCCAAGGAGGTGCAGCCGGTCAAGAAGGGCAGCGTCTACCGTCGACTGGTGAAGTTGCGAGTGGTCCTGGTGAGACGGAAGAATCGGCGAGGGCATCGACTTCCGCTGGCCGAGGGACACTGCATGAGGAACGCATGGGAGAGCTCTGGGCTGACGAAGAGGAAGACGAGTTCAAGGACGCCGAGGTAGATGCTCGGGCTGATGAAGAACCCGCCTTCAAGGAAGAGTCCGAGGTGAAGAGAGAAGTTGTTTGGAGTACGGATGATCCCCGAGGATTTAGAGTTAATCCTCCCTGGACTGGTCGACCGAGCATGCAACGGTTCCAGCCAGATGATTTCGGGTACGGTACGACCGGACAGGTGTTCGACCCATCGTATGGAAGAGAGTATGGAAATGTGTACGGCATGGCATATGGAGAAGAGGAGGTGATTCCGACGAGAGGCCCGAGTGGATTCATCACGCAATACACTGTGTCGGAGAGGCGTCGCACGGATCGACCTGATTTTGGTAGGACCTGGGAAGCTCAACGGGAATCGGCAGGACAGGAAGGATACGGCTATCAGTCTCGAGGGTACGGTGCTAGGGGGCCCGTAGAACGGCCGTCGCGGCCCTCGAAAGTGCCAAGTCAGGGGCCTTAGGTCACCCTAAAAGGCGTTAGCCCACGGAACTCGGTGTCAATGGCTCAGGTAGCTACAGAAGACACGGTCGAGCGGCTTGCAAGTGTCAAACGATGGAGTGCCGATGGTGTGGTCTGCTAGGACACATCCTTGCGGAGTGTGAGGGGTCTTCCGATATTGAGAACGGAAGGGCTCCGAACGGAACGACCGTCCGCCAGCCTCTCGGATGTTTCTTTTGTCATGATACTGGGCACATGGTTGTGGACTGCCCTACGATGTTAGCGCTATGAGAGTTGGTGCCGAAGGTAACGGGAACTGCGCAAGGGAGTACTCAGCCACCGGCCACTCGTCAATGAAGGGGGCGCGAGAGAGAGGATGAAAGGTTCACTCTTTTCTCGAGTCTATCAGGTGACCCAGATGATGGCCGTGCTGTCCGCGTTAGGTACAGAAGCAGCATGACGGTCAGAGACGATATAGCGTGGGCTGCAAGTATGAAGAAGTAACGGATGAAGTGTTCGACAATAAAGTCGCAGAAGTGTACGAAGAGGAGCGTGAAGAATGGTACGAGGACGTACCCGAGGAAGAGTACGGTGAGGGCCGCACGAGTGTGTACGAGGAGGAAAGAGTCGAGGTAGGCGAGGACGAAGAAGTCCTCGAAGCTGTCGAGGTAAGAAGGGCTGGAAAAGACGAGATGGAGAAAGTTGTGGTTTGTGTGGAGACGGATGTGCAAGCAGAGAACAAAACCGCTGACACTGTCAGGACGACGGTCGGTGAGGCTGTCGAAGAAGGTGACGAGGTCGCTGAGGCTTCGGTTTCCAGCGAGAAGGTCGCTGTGATACGAGAGGTCGGCGAAGCAGTCACGGAAGAATGGTTCAAGCGTGTGAGGCGTTTGAAGGTGAATGGGGAGAAGCAATCGATGTGGGAGACATATGTTCGTGGACTGGCAAAGGGAGACGCTACCGACAGTTGGACAAACCGTGGAGACGGACGCGTTGAAGGGCAAGAGTGTACTTGGCAATCTCGAAGGAACATTGGATGAGTCTGAGCAGGACGAGGTGATGTTAGCCCAACAAGAAAGGAGCGAGACACGGACGGCGAGACACGTTACTCGCGTTTCTTTACGGATAATGAATTGGAGATCTTAGAAGATCCGTGTCTACCCGGGCAACGGTATTGGCCGACGAGGTCACCTCAAACGAAGAAGAGGAATACGACAAAGAAGTGGAGGATCGGATATATCCGCTGGACGAAGTATAACTCCAGAGGCGTATCAAGAAGAATGCGAAGACTTCGAAGGAACCGTCGTTAGAGGACATGTATCGCTAAATTGGCCGTTGAGGTCGAGGTGCTGGAACGGACAAGGCAGCGTCGCATGCAGGCGAAGCTTCGCCTGAGTATTGGCAGGAGTGGTTTCGAGAAACCTGGGAAGTTGAGAAGAAGCTAAGAGGCCTAACCGTGCCTTCAGCAAGCCGGTATCGAGTGTGGTTGCCGTGGCGGATGTCGCCGTCAAGAAGGTCACGACCTCAGAGATGAGGGACGGTGCCCGACCACAAGCGTTCGTGCTTATGGCCGAAGCTGGAGCTCTTACGGACGGTTTGACCCTCGAGGAAGCGGTTACTGAGAATATTGTGTATGAAGTCGAGGCGGAAACGGATATCGTCCTGTCAATGGACGAAAGAGTGGCGGGTCAGAAGCATGTCGGCTCCGCCGAGAAGCACGCCGAGATGATGAGGACCGAGGCGAGGCAAGCCGTGTATCTGATGTCGAAGGAAGGCCCTACTGAAGAAGTCCATGCCGATAGTGTGGGATGCTTGCAAAAGAGCGACGCTGGGGCGATAGAGGTTCCCCCGTTGCGAAACAAGGTACCCGATCTGGATAAAGAACTATTCCGGTGGCACGTGGACAAGATTTGGGTGGAAAGAGATCGGTGAGAACGTCTCTGGGAACAACCCGTGGAGGGGTAAGAAACTACTACGCCCAGAATGCACCCAAGATTTGGAAGAAGATGGACGAACGCAACAGAAGGCAGAGACCGTTGAGTGCGAGAAGTCACCTCTTCGGATCCGTAAGAAAGTCTGTTTTGATTATTCTTCGCTGTACGGTGGTTGTGCAGAGGCTCTAGGCGATGTCGGCTCTCGACCGGAATGCGAAGATGACGCTTCCCATTACATTCTCTCAGTTGGTCCGGAACGGATTAGCACGCAAGGGACGCTTCGACCGGATTTAGTGGAGGTGGCCAAGGTCGAGCTGCCGAACGGTTTTGGAGTGGGCGCAGATGATAATGACGTGGAAGTACCGCGCTTTGGAGCTGGCGGTAGAAGGGTGATTTGTACTGTGGGTAACTACGAGGCCTTATCTGGGGTCTATATAGACTGTCTACCGTCGCAAAAATGCTGGCTGACACGGGGCTACGCTCATCCTCATTGGTCGACAGGTGCTGATGCGTCTAGGACGGTCATCGGAACCTCTAGAACCGTACGATGGACGAGTGAAGAGCTCGTCGGGTCATCGACTGCTCACCCTAGGTTGGATTCGTCTTTTGATACGGCCGGGAACGTTGGAAGTCTCGATGCAGTTGCTCGTAGCGGATCACTTACATGTGGACGCTATACTCGGCGTGGACGCGCTGAGCGCTTTTGGAGCTATCATTGATGTCGCGGAACGGATGATGACACTCCAGAATAGGGGCGATGTTTTATCGCTCGGAATCACGGTCGTGCAAGAGACGTTCATGGCGCTGATGGCGAATTCCGTGTGTCCAAAGTCCCGGATGAGTCCTCCATGCTAGTGGAAGAGTCGCTGAACTGCCGCCTACTCTGTGTTGGCCGTTCACTGAGTACCGTGACGGAAGATAAGGTTTTGGTCGAACTGTGCAACGCTTCGACGGAGGAGTATTGGATCCGGAAGGGAACGGTTGTAGCAACTTCGGCCGTGATTCCCGGGTCTGCGTTCGCTTTCGAAAAAGCCGCCGAATGACGAGGGTAGCCTAAAAGCAGGCGTCTCAGCGAAGTTGGTACGCCGGAGAGCGCGATATCGGTGGCGAGGAGCGCTGCGAAGGAACCGAAGAACGGGTCAAGGCGTCCAAGCCCGACATCCCGCCTGATAAGGAGGACCGGTTGGAAGCTGACTTTACGAACTCAAGTTGTCTAAGGAGCAGAAGGACTTGTTCCAGAAGGAATTGGATCAAATTAGAGAGATGTTTGTGGAATCGTCAAAGAAACCTGGCAGGACGTAGTTGTTGCATTTCAAGATCTATATGGGAGACAGCCCGTCGATCAAGCAGCAACCGGACCGTGTCTCTCTCGCGGAAGACGAAGTGATGGAGGCCGAGATCGAAAAGTTTCTTGAACTGGGATTGAACCGTCCGTTAAAAGGTCCGTGGGCTAGTCCAGTGCTGATGATCCGGAAGCCCGACGGAGGCATACGGGTATTGATTACCGGAGACTGAACGCTGTGGCCGTGAAGGATTGCTATCCTATGCCCTTAATCGATGATATTCTTGATGTCTTAGGGGACGCTCAGCTATTCTCGACTATGGATATCGCGTCCGGGTACTGGAACGTACCCATACATGAGGACAGTGTGAACAAGACGGCTTTTACCTGTAAATACGGTCATTATGAATGGTTGGTTATGCCGTTTGGTCTCTGCAACGCGGTGCCTGCGTTTGAATGCCTGATGGAGACCGTGCTTGTCGACCTGAAGTGGCGTATCTGTTTGGTGTATCTGGATGACTCTGTCATCTTCAGCAAGGACTTTCCGTCGCACTTAGTGCGTATGCGTCAAGTTCTGACAAGACTGTGACAAGCGGGATTAAAATTGAAGATGAAAAAGTGCCATTGGGGACGGAGTCAGGTTGCTTTCCTGGGGCATATAGTGACGCCCTCCGGCATTTTGCCCAATCCCGAGAAGATAAAGGCGGTGATGAATGTGCAGCGATCCCGAGACTTGCACGGGATACGGTCATTCTTGGGACTCACCAGCTACTTTCGGCGGTATATCCCTGGGTACGCTCTAATATCGGCGCCTGTGGAACGGGTAAAAGTAAAGGACGCTTCATTTATGTGGACGGAAGATTGCGAGGCTTCTTTTCTTCAGCTCAAACGAGCCCTTGTGAAACCTCCGATTTTGGTCTATCCGAGCAGCGACAGGCGGTTTAAGCTGTTCGTTGATTCCTCGCGTTACGCGGTCGCAGCTAGTCTAATGCAGGAAGTGGACGGTCGTAACCGTGTAGTGGCTATGCTAGCAAACTGCTGACCGGATCACAAAAGAACAGGACCAATAAGCCGGACGGGGTCTCTGAGATCGAGTGCTGGGGTGTTGGGTGGGCTACGAGGAAATTCCGTTGTTACTTGGACATGCGTGAATTCGACCTATACACGGATCACCAAGCGTGGACATGGGTCTTCAGCCCAGGGAACCGTACATCGAATGCTAAACTGGCTCGGTGGGCGATTGAACTCTCGAATTTGCAGTTCAGGATCCACCATAAACTGGGAATGACTATGGACATGTGGATGGACTATCTCGGTTACCAGCGGACAGAGTGGAGGCGCTACGGATGGCCGACCTGCTAAATCACGAAGAGGTTGAGAGTGACGTGGGTCCCGCTTCAGTCGGGGAGCCGGTTCCGTCCATTACGGGAAACCACGAGACGGAGTATGAAGGTGGAGACGGACATGTGGACGGTTCTGAGACCGAGCCGACGCAAAGGGGCGTGGAGGCTGAGATTCCTATAGGAGAACCGTTGTCACCTGTGGAGCAGTTCGGGTTAGACTTGAAGCACTTTGTGGACGAACAACAAAAAGTATCGTAGATAAAAGCGCTAGTGGCGTTCCCTGATGACGGAGCCTTACCGTTGGATCCGTACCTGAGAGCACGAGTCGTGGGAATGGCATCTCGATACGAAGTGAGGAACGGTCTCTTGCTTCGACGAGCTGATTTGCCAGCACGGGTTAGTCCTGCGCGGTCGTTATCCGTTCCAGTAGTGCCGTTATCCTACGTGGAAACCGTGCTTTACTACTGTCATGAGGACCTCTTCTCTTCTCATTTAGGTCTAACTAAGACTTTGGAAAAGGTGAGAATGCATGTGTTCTGGCCGGGATGGCGTAAGGATGTCGCCGAGTTTCTAAGGGAGTGCAGTTTGTGCGGCAGTCGAAAAGGTTCGCGATCATGGAGGTCGGGCCAAATGAAGAGGATTCCCGTGGCAGATCTAACGGAGTCCTTTTCGTTGCTAGTGGTCGACGTTATCGGTCCGGTGCCTGTAACCGAGAGAGGGAACAGGTACATATTGGTGTTCGCCGATTACTTTAATCGATGGGTGGAAGCGTTCGCTGTGAACAGTTGGATTCCGTGGCTTTGTCGAGTAATGGCTAATGGTGTCGTTGCTAGACATGATATACCCTCGCGCCTCTTGAGCGATAATGGCTCGAACTTTACGTCCGAAATTGCCAAGTCATTCTACCAGACGTTTGGCATCAAGTAACGGTTCTGCTCCGCCTACCATCCTCAGAGGCAAGGACTAGTAGTATGGTTCAATGGAACGCTGATTGGGATACTGAAGATGCACGTGAGCGAGACCCAGACGGACCGGGATCTGTACCTGCCGAGAGTGCTCTTTGCGTACAGGACGGCCTCTCATGAAGCTTTGGGGGACTCACCGTTCGTTCGATGTACAGACGTGACCCGGTACTCCCTATGGACGTGGCCTTCCTCAACCTGGGAACGAAGTGGAAAAGCAACGAAGTGGCTCAGTACCGACGGAAACTGTACCACTCATTGCGAGAATCTCGTCATTTGGTTGAAAGACAGTTGATTAAGCTCAGGACCGTCCTGAAAGACGGTTGCAGGATCAAGTACGGGTCGAGTACGAGGTCGGAGATCCAGTGTTGGTGTCTCAGATCTTCACGGCGAGAAGAGACGAGGCGCGAACTAAGAAGCTCGCGTTCTCTTGGCGCGGTCCGTACCGTGTTGTGAGCAAGGTCGGGGAGAACGCGTATCGGATTGACATTCCCTCGCATCCAGACAAAGTGGTGACCATTAATGTGAATAGGCTCAAGCGTTACCGTGGCAAGTGGGCCAGACCGTACCATGAGGAGGTAACGGAAGGGATTGAGGATGAGGAAGAAAATTATGGACCGTTGGAGGAGTCAGAGTTACCAGCGTCGAGTTATACGGAACGGTTGATCCTAGGTGGGGAAGATACGGTTATTACGGGTGTGGAGTCACCTTTGTTGGAAGTGGTTGCGAAAAGAGTTGTTCGGGAACCGTAGAGTACTTGGCTTTGGCCGCAGACTATGAGACTTTCTGGCTGGCACGAGCTGAGTTGATGCCCGAGTATGCCGCCTTGGGAAGGGCGTTCGAACAAGCAGAAAGGAAGAAACGGAACCTTCCTGAATTGCGGAGAAGTGCGCGGTTGGTGGATGCCAACGCTCGCGTGGAAGATGATGACCTGTTCATGGCTTAGGACCGGATGTTGCGTCTCTAAGTCGAAGCAACAGTGTGATGTGGGTGGATTTAGCATCAAAACACGGAAAGGAGACGGTTATAGAGTGTGGACGTTTGTATCTGAATTACGTTTCACAGTAACTTGTTGGGTGAAAACGAAGGACGAGGTTAGCCTTGGGCTTGCTTTGACGTCGGAGTGGACGTTAGTCGGCGGAGTCGGTCTTCTTGAGGCTGGGGGCTTCTTCTCGTCGTCTTTTTTTGCGTCGTCGGCCTCGGCGTCGTCAGGCTCGGCCTCGTCGGGCTCCGTGTCGTCGTCACCCTGGCCGTCGCTCTCACCTTCTTGGCTGGCGTCGCCGTCGTCACCCTGACCGTCGTCGTCGTCCTGATCGTCGTCGTTGGCTTGCTTGTCGTCGCCGTCGTCTGAGTTGGTAGACCCGACCCGGACGGAGGCTGCCGCTTTGGACTTGCCCTTGGAAGAGGCCTTAATGGAAATGGACGGAGACGGAGGCTGAATGGTGTATTCACCGTTCTCTTTAAAGTCAGAGTCGCCGTCCATCATTGCGGAGGCACGGAACGGTCTCTCTGTCTCGATACTGACGTCCTTGTGAGCCAGAATGAGCTTGGCTACCTCGCCTTGGATACCCCGGAGAGACTTGTCGGAGAGCAGCAGTTTCCATGGATTCGCCGACCGGTTGCCGACCCAAGAAGGGTTTGGTAGGCGAACTTGCACCACGTCGGTTCGATGCGAGCTAGTGCGCGACCGGTGAGTCGAAGATGGGGTAACACGGAACGGTGCTTTGCCCTGGGTCTCCACATCCTTGACCAACCAAGCAACGTAAGCCGAACCCCTTGGTGGCTAGCTCCGTCCTCGAGGTTCGCTGTTTCTTGGACGATGGAGACTTCGCACGGAAGTTCGTCCGTTTGGAAGCACGCTTAGATGGTTGAGTTGGCGAAGCCGGTTGCACGAAAAAAGCATGGGCTGGTGCTGTTCCGGCCTGCATCCGGTCCGGGTGGGGCAGCAACGTCACGGTCTCTGTGAGCTCCGGAGGGGCCGAGGCGTCCTCTGCCATGACTGCGAGGGCAAGATTGTCGACCGCCGGGAGTCCTGTCGACGCCGAGTTCCGCGAAAGAAACGGTCGCATGCGTGACCAAAAGGCGACTTGGACGACGAGCTGGACGTCCGCGTCGTCGTCCGTGTCCGGGTTGTCGACGCGTGCGCGAAGACGGTCAACGAGGGCGGCGGGCTTGAGCGTCTGGGGCGTCTTGGTCCTAACCATGGTGGGTGAAAGGGACCCTTGTCTTTTGGAAGCGAAAGCGGAAACGTGGGTTCCGACGCTGCGAGCGTTAGCGGCGCAGTCACCTCACCTCTTTCTACAGTAGCTACTGATGGGCTGGGATTTGACCGTTACCTGTCATTGAAACAGTGGTATGGAATTTTCGAGGGTATGGACGGAGTGATGGGAAAGGAATAGAAGGGACGGTGGTGGATCTGAGACACGAAAGCATCCGTACGAGTGACTAAGAGGAAACGTCGCTTACTGGGAATGCTGAGAATGCTAGTGACGGCGAGAGAGACCGACCTCTGAGCGCGAGTCTAGGTTTATTATTTTCTGTTTTGCGCGGTGCGCGGACATGGAGTTTGTGGCGGAAGCAGTACTATGGGCTGTACCTTCATGGCTTTAGCCACGGACGTTGGTTGGACGGTTGTCGAGATCTATTGGAGGGAGCTTCTGTGGGCCGCCGGAAGGGCGCTTGTCTGGGTGATTATGCAGCCGCTCCTAGGAGTCGGTGTGCGAGTGGTCTCTTCGCTGAGCTATTGGGTGTACAAGTGGTAGGGTTTATGGAGAGTCTGCCTTGCCGTTACCGTCGCTTTGTCCACGGGCCGACCGTGCACGATCGCCCTCGTGATGATCGATGGTGGAAAATGTACGAAGGATACTGGAAGCAAGACGTGAACACATAGATGGTCTGGGGCTCCTGCACAAGTGGATCGACGCATTCCACGCCTACTGGTGTGTGTTCCTGCTTAACTCTTTAGCGTACGGTTGGCGGTTGAGCGTTCTCTATTCCAAGTATTGAGGTTTGAATTTCGTCGGACGGTCCACCGACTGTATGTTGTTGGGCGTGCGCTGTGGAGGATGGCGTCGGTGGTTGTATACGGAATACTGTATGTGGCGCTGTATGCATACGAAGTAGTGGAATGGGTCTGCCGAGGATGGCCAGGATTAGTGACGCTGGTGGTCCATACAATCCAACGTCGCGTCCCAGAAACCTTGCAAATCCGATTGCTAAATGCAAGTTGGGACCGGGCTTGTCTTCATACAGTGTCGCCTCCAACAGTAGCTCGCACGTTGAACTTCGCGAGGAACGGTTAGGACCGTACCTAAGACGGCGTCCACCGTTCCCAATCGGGACATCCTCCCCGACTGAAACTCGGCGTCCTCGCCGACCCGACTGAAACTCGGCGTCCTCGCCGAGTGCCCGCGGCGCGGTCAGCTTGCATCTTTTTTTTTGCAATGCCCGACACTGCGCCAACAGTCCACTCAATGGCATCACCGGCACCCTTGCCGTAGCGTAGTCAGCTCCGTCTATACGCCAATAGACCTCGCTCAGACGGTCGGTCTGTTCTATCTCTTCCATGTCTACGAGCCACGCCGCATATCCGTCCCGAGCCATCTTCAACGGCGTTCGTCCCTTCGAAGCCGTCTCATACCATCGTCGATCACGGCTGACAAGGGCCAGTACGGCTACTTCGGCCGTACCGGCCACTCCACCTTTCCGCGCCAACCTCACCACCTCGAAGAAATTAAATACAAATAAAACTAGATAACCGAAAAATATTTTTAGTTACCATTTAGGTATTTATTTTTCGCCGAGGGATTTTGTCCGGAATACCTGGGTAAACCAAAGAATGAGTTCGTACAATAGTGGAATATATTTTAGGATACGTAAACTTATTCTATTTATTTATTTTCTGCAAGTACAGAAAAATATTCTTAAAATATCAAAATTCTACGAGCCTGCCTCCATCTCTGTGCCCCTGTCGATATCTCGAACTATGCATTGACGCCGCCAGCTCCAGCAGCCCAGACCTGCATCTAGGCCGACCCTGCTCTTTTTTAACAACTCTAGAACCGGCACTACTCCTTTCACCAACACCGCCTACACTCTAATAGCACCCTACTATGTGAGCGTGGGTAAATTAGGACGGCCTCCATACTTCCCCAGAGACGGACAGGCCGACGGCCCATAGACCGATCAAATGGTGGAGGAGGGCATCAAGTATCTTGTTTCGGTCTGTCACTGTACACCATGTTAACGATTTAGTACTACGCGCTGTATGAAGTAACGTAGGATATCAATATTCGTTGACCAGTCTTGAGATGGCCTCAGAGGAACCATGGACCACGGAAGATGCTCAGGTGTGCGGCCCACCGTGTTCCGCAAGCAATGCGTCTGATGTGACTCAACTTGGAAGAGTGTCCGCTAATACTCATGCCTATACCAGGTCCATCTTTTTTTAAACGGATGGTGAGGTAAACATCCGTATGGGTCTCCCCATACAGGTAATCAGCGCGTCCCAACTCCATCGGACACCGATTCGGAGCCTCCGTCTACTTGTTGTCTGTCTGTCTCTTCCGCCAAGCAGCAGGCATCTTGCCAGGCCTCTCTCACTATTCTGCCGTACTTGCTCTAGTTGACTACCAACCCGGGGGTTCTGCCGAACTGGGACCGAAAGCCTCGCCGTCCGAAGCTCACTCTCAAATTTCCTCACTCAATTCTACAGCTCCTGTTCATTCCAAGACTATCCCGACACAGAACAACCAGAATAATGTTCAACAACATCAAGACCACCGCCGTCCTGTGCCTCGCCGTCGTGGCTCTCTCAAACGGCGCGTACGCTAAGGAGGAGGCCGCCCAGACGTTCGGGCGGCTTCATGCTGGTCTGTACGGACGTGGCGGTGGCTATGGCTATGGCGGTGCTAGTGTGGGAGCCGGACTGTACGGGCGTGGCGCTGGTTACGGAGGTGCTGGCGTGGGTGCTGGTCTGTACGGCCGTGGAGGTGGCTACGGCGGTGCTGACGTCGGAGCTGGTCAATACGGTCGCGGGGCTGGCTACGCTGGTGCAAGTGTCGGAGCTGGTCAATACGGTCGCGGGGCTGGCTACGCTGGTGCAAGTGTCGGAGCTGGTCAATACGAACAACGTGGAGCTGGCTACGGCGGTGCAAGTGTCGGAGCTGGTCAATACGAACAACGCGGAGCTGGCTACGGCGGTGCAAGTGTCGGAGCTGGTCAATACGGCCGCGGAGCTGGTCAATACGGCCGCGGAGCTGGCTACGGTGGTGCTGACGTCGGAGCTCGTCAATACGGACAACGCGGAGCTGGATACGGAGGCGTCGATGTTGGCGTGGGCGGCAACGGTGGTGCTGGAGCAGGTGCTAATGCCGAGGTGGGAGGAAATACCGTCACACAAACTAGCGGAGCCACCAGCACCACAACGCAGGATGACAACGCTGTCACGTCCACGTCTCAAAACGGCGGCGCCACGGCGAGCGCAAGTGCCACGGTTGCGGGTGCGGGAGCTGCAGGTACGGGTACCTCGACGAAGCAGAAGGGATACCGCATGCTCCGCTCGGACTGAGCTGGGCGACAGTGCCCTTTTGTATGTTTCACCTCACAACAGACACAAGCCCCGTTCGGTTCATTCACGCATGTGTGCAGCGTATTATATTATGGCCCAATGAGTTAGATACCGCTGCGTAGTAAAAACAAAAATGAAAAGCTGCAAGTTTTGTAATGTGTGTCCCCTGCTCGACTGGAAGTTTGATAAGCAGTACAATATGTGTCCACTTCTACCGCTATTATATAAAAAATGTATAGTGGGCGTAGTAGTACTTGACATGAATTGACAGCTTCGTATGGAAGCTAGACGCCGACACAAAGACGGACAGGAAGCAATTCACGAAAGCGATGGTGTTGGGCAATCTTCATTTCCTTCTGAACAGTGCTGATTGTGTAGACATAACAGTTGGACGAGCCAAGCTCTACGAATGCATAGTTAATTACTACTGTGCATGTACATCAGTTGTTTTAAACTCTAGGAAAGGTACTATACAGGCTCTAAAAACGGACGGGTGGACACCGTGTGGATATTTCGACTTAGTTACAGATATACTGACGTTGAAGGGACAGACGGGAGAAAATGGGCTATTAATACGCCATTAAAAGCCAGATACTTCCGGAGACTTACCGGTAATGTTGGGGCCTGGCGGCCCAACATCTCCTTTGATGACCTCTGAACTCCGATACAAGCATTACATTATAAAGGTTGCGTTTGCTGGCTCAAATACCAGACTACGAAATCTCAAGATGGAGAGGAAGCGGCTGATTCAGGAGGCCCTTGCCAAGAGAGCTTTTCCTCCAGTTGTCGCCTGCCCTGTCAAGCGTAACTGGAATGAGTTGTCGCCTTCGGCGGAGCTGTTTGACAACCCTGTGGTAGTGTGGGCCCGGAAGCCGTCTGCCGCGGCAAGAAGCCGTCATGTATCGCCCCGGAATGCAGCTGCACGCCGAGAGTGAAGGAATACCTGCAGCGTACAGTGGAAGATGTCGAGAGGAAGCAAAACTTGCTTTATATTAAGTATCAGTGCTCCGGCAATGCTCGTACGTGCTTCTCTACGATTTCCCCCGAGTATCTGTGGTCAAACATTAAGGCTATGGCTCAATTCTCCTACGTGCTCGGCTCCAAAACAGGCTACTCCAAGGCCCTGTTAGAGCTCATCCATGGCAGGATGATGTCGCCTAATGTATTGAGCAACACGATCGCCAATATTCGCCGCCGCCGCCGCCAGGCTCGCTACTACAAGCTCTACACACTGTTTGCTGACAGAGTGCGCCACCTGCGCACGATTAATCCAGATTACGTAGCGCCGATGCCATCTAGTGTTGGGGACTATTGCGCCAAGCATGCAGTTGTGAATAGCAAGGTTCTCACTACTGTCTGGATGGAGACAACGGCCCTACACGGCCCTCTGTATGAGCTGTTGATGCCGAAAATGTCGGTTCGAAAGGTGCTGCGCATGGATCACTCAGCCAAATTTTGCAAGAAGTTGAAGATTTGGGATGGTCCGGGGCAGCGCGCTAGTATTTCGGACGCCAATCTGCTGCTTCCTTGTGCAGAACGAGGTGGGCCAAAAAAAAAATTGTCGGTCGCTGTTTGACTAGATCGGAGAACAACGAGGAGACGGCGGTACTACTGAAAGTCGTGAAGCCAACTTTGAAAGCTGAAGATGAGGGTACTATCTACCTGGTTAGTGGTAACGATAACGGCGTGCGGAGCATGGTACAAATTACGTTTGGCGATATGGTACACGTGAAACAGGACCCTTTTCACGTGATGATGCGGGTGAAAGAGACGCTGGCTAACAAAGCTAAGAAAATTTGGATCTCAAAGGAGTTGATGAGCGCGATGTACACGGTGGACCGCAAGCTGCGCCCACCTGAAGAAATGGAGGCAGAGTTTTGACGCGTCGCAAATCTCGTTTCAGCTAAGGATCTGGCCTGCTCGGAGTCAACCTGGCGGGGATGCATTGTTAGTAACGCTGCTCAGATCCTCCTTGGCGACTTATTCGTGGAGAACAACGACTACGCTGAGACGCACACGAGTACGCGGATAGTGGCTACAAGCCAGCTAAGAGGCTTTCACTCGGGGCTTAAGAAGCTGCTCAACCGCTCCCTATCAGCTGAAGTTGGCCTTCGAATCCTAGACGTCTTCATCGTCCAGCACAACCTTCGAATTGGAGCGAGGTTTGGGGCGGAATGCCAGCTTTGATTTCATGGCGCTGGCTCAAGCCGCAATACTGAGTCAACGTAAGCTTCAAGAGCCACCACAACTGGCGCTCAGTCATATCCTCTCTGGCCATGTTCCGCAGCCACACTACCGTTCGGATTTGTC
The DNA here is from genome assembly GCA_033558025.1 of Phytophthora sp. 'mugwort'. Classification (NCBI taxonomy): domain Eukaryota; phylum Oomycota; class Peronosporomycetes; order Peronosporales; family Peronosporaceae; genus Phytophthora; species Phytophthora sp. 'mugwort'. The sequence goes on along the minus strand of JAUCEF010000004.1, from coordinate 3,581,224 downwards.
ACAAGATTTCGGGTTTTCAAGCTGGCTGAGAATATTTGATTCCGCTAGTGTCGTACCAGAGAATATCGAAGCTGCTTTGGCCCGACCCCGACGGCATCGATCCACCGTTCACGAGCTTCTCCGTGTCCATTCGACAAACGTGACGTCTCGCCCCTTTCGAGGTCTCATTTCATGTCGTTGTTGAACCTCGAGCCGCATGATCATGAGAGCTGCGTCGGATTTTCACTGGAGGAATACGAGCTCTTGCGCCAGGTGCGGAAAAAGCAAGCGCGAGAAGAGCGCGCGTGGTTCCAGTTGCCCTTTGGCAACGACGATAACGTTTAACATCGCCGTCGAAGCCAGCACAAACAACAGCTTGAAGCTTCGCCAGCGTAGCTTCCCAACCATTGCGTCGAAAGTCAAGATCATTGAGGACGATAGGTGCACGAAGACGTCTGGCAGCATTGTCCATGCTAACAGCGACTTAGGCAAGAATGACTGCGACGAGAACTCTGACAATTTACTTGGCTCAACATCGTCCGGTGCCACATCGAGAATCAAGAAGCGATCGATTTTTTATATTCGATCACAGTCGCCCAGAACTGTCGGGCACCAACGTCAACGAAGAAGTTTTTCAGATCCAGCTATTTCAAATGCTCCGCGGCTCTAAAGTTTTCACGAGCAAGAAGAAACGTTTTGCTCGGGTGTATCAATTTGCCAGCTGTGTATCCGACGGTATCTGGCCGAAGCCTGAGCAATACCTACTTCTCCGTTGGGGGGGGATGAAACGCGCCGAAAATTGCGGTTCCTGCCTTAAATTTCAGGCTCCGCATTCCTCCAGAGACCATTGCCCAGCTCAAAAAGCAGCAAGATGTCGGCGCAGACAGCATTTTAACCCCAGCGACGCCTTCAAACTTCAGTCCACGTGCCTCACCAGACGCTGCCCAAGGTGGTGATGTTCATACCACTAGCAGTCCCGACGCGCAACAACCAAAGCTTGTAAGTGTGGAAATCACCGACAATTGCCAATCAGCGTCGCAAGTGAAGCGACGGGCTCGCCCATGTCCGCTATGAGTAAGAGCCTACCTGTGCAAAGCAGCGAGCCACAAGTTGAGCATGCGAAAATACCAGAGCCGACCGATCCTCTCCCTGTATTTCGCCGTGGACCCACCGCCTACAATGATAACAGAGGAAGACGTCGAGTATTTCAGAAAACTCGCTTGCTCTATTTCACAAGCTCTTGGTAAGTGGGCTTACCTGCACAGCTGTTTTCTCAAGAAGTACCCCGACCCCAAAATTGGTGCAAATGCACTGCGCTGTAGACGCAAGGAGCAGCGGAAGCTAGTCCCAAGTCCCGGTGAAATCGTTGTTCATCAGCCTGCAACTGCCGCGCAAAAGAGAGGGTCGTGCTCCAGCTGTCAAAGGAAGAGGAAAAAGTGCGGAGACAAAAGCGTTAATCCTGCATGTATGCGAGCTGCAGTGACTCACAGCGTGCCGTTAGATGCCGACTTCGCCGACCGCTGAGCCCCCGAGCAAATAGCATCTTACTTCCTTAGAATACACGCGCTTCTTTTGTTCGTTTTCAGCTCGTTCCTTTCCCGCCGCGCTCAATATCATCCCACTGCCCATATAATCACTGTGTTGAGTTCTGCTACTGCAGCAGTGCTGCGAGCAAGTTGTCGACAAGTGCGAAGCTGAGCCGAGCTCCGCGAGATCCGCACAAAACAAAGTGCAACATGTGTCAGCTACTATACCGCTTGAATATATAGTGGTCGTAGTACGTTAACATGAATGATGGGCTTCGTATTGACACTAGACACCGACGCAGAGACGAACAGGAATCACATCACGAAAGCGATGGTGATGGGCACCTCATACCCCTGGAATACTGTAGTACTGATTTGTGTATGCATAGACGTTTTGGTAATCCTTCAAACTTATCTGCTATACTATTATGCATCTTTATTTTAATCGCTAGAATACATGTACAGAACTCTAGAAACGCCGGGTGGACACGGTGAGGACACGTGCTACGTTTTCGACTAGTTGTTTTTTATACATGTACGTTGTCTTGAAGTAACACCGAGGTAGACAAAGTGGACATCAACATATGATTGGTTTTGTTTTGAACGAACACGGCGTGAACAGACGCGGAACAATAACAATATTACATCAAAATGTGTTTAATTATAAATTATAAACGGACGCGCCTGCACACTCGCTGAGGGAGACGACGTCACGAGAGCTGCAAAAACAACACCAGCGTACTCAGTGGCCTCTTACAGCTGTCGACATTGAATCCAACGCAATTCCGGCCGATACTTGTCCCTCCAGCCTCTAATATTTTCCGGTACTGATAGATTGGTCTTCGCTCGTCTTCGAGGGGAAGTGTATCCCGCCATTGAAGTTGGTACCCACGTCAGCCGTTAATGTGAAGGAAACAGAGCTGCGCCTTCACTGTCTTCGTCGCACCCCATGTCGACGTACCTCCTGTCGTCGAGCTTAACGTTGTTGTCCCGCAACCGTCTTGCCAACATTAGCATTGAAACACAAGTTGATAGAGCACATAGAAACAAAGCACCTTGTCGCTGGAAGTCTACCTGGAAGTGCAAAACCTTGCTCATGGTACGCAACGCGAGGCTCGCCGCCCGGATGACCAACTTAAAAGATGCAATCGATACATGTAAAAAAAAATTAATCAGAACGATCACGACGAAAGAACAGCAGCAGGTGAACAAGTCGCTTGCCAACGGGGTTGCTCGTCACGTCAGCCCGATGATTATTGTGGAAGATGAGGACTTTATGGAATTTGTTCATCACATCACGCATGAGTTTGTCCGCATTAGTCTGGTTCTCCCCAAGCGCACAGAACTCCGAAAAGATATTATTGTTTTGGCTGTTCATTATCGACGATGGTCAAGGGGACATCGCGCAATTTGCGTCTATTATTCGTTGTCTATGATATCTGGAGTGGTCGTGACGGCCATAGTTATATATATATCACTAATCATTATGTGACAGACGCCTTTGGGTACCGAAATTCGACGCTGGAGGTCTCAATAACTTCTTGGAATCACGACGGTCTTCCTATCGCCACTGCATTGGATCCGATCATGGCAGAGCGGGCGCTTATCAAAGCCTACTGCTTAAGGTTTCTGCGCGATAGCGGATCAAACATTGTCACAGCTCCGTCCCTGATGCAAGTGGACGATCTGGCATGCATCGCACACACGCTTTACGTGATAGTTACCGAAACTTTGGTCAAGAAAAACAGCTTCGGAGAAGCCAGTATAGGTAGTGGAAGTCGACAACGAAAATGCTGAGCTCATCTTAGAGCACCACGAAGAGGAGAATCTACGCTGAGGAAGACCGCATCAACATGGAGAAGACTCGCGACCTTGCTGTAGATGAGATGGCCGCGTTTCTCGACGCAACCATTTTGAGTCTTGAACGCAGCGATTTAGACGCAGTACGTGGAATCGTCGGCGTTATCCGACTTTGGCTAGCTACGTCAGGAAGTCACCCAAAGGTCAGCATCGTCTGAGCGCGCTGCAAGTGAAAGTGCAAGATATTTCGCCTAGTGAAGTTCTTCACATTGAGGTGGATTACCCGATGAGATGAAATAGCTGCTGGGAGATGCTACAGCGATTTATCGTTCTTGAGCAAAGTGTAGTGAACTACTTCGCGCATTTGAAAAGCCGTGAGGGAAGCGTTGAGTTTGAGGATATGGCGGGCGAACTACAACAACCGAGCTCTGCACCCTGACTGACGATTAAGTGCCTAACGAGGCAACTGATCCCATTTGCTGTTGCGACTAATGCACTTGATGGCCAGAAGTACCCCATACGGCCGCCAGCTCCTTCGGGAGTTAGAAACCATTTATTTATATTGACACAAACCGATTTGTTTGCTCCTCTCATGGCTGTGACAGGCGAGGAGCAGTATATTGATGAGGCTGAGGTCATGATGAACGAGTGTCGCAAGATTATTTTGAAGCTGTTCGACAATCGCTTCGCGAATCTGCAATGTAGCGATTTGGGGAGAATTGCATATCTGGATCCTCGAGTCTGCAAGCGAATGTCACATTTGGTCCCCACGGACAAACAGTGCGTGTGATGCTCCTGTCGCTGAAGCTATTGATTTAGCTAGAAAAGACAATCCGTCGCGCGATGAAAATGGGTACGGGGTTTGTAGCACGGACTCCAGTCCAAGTAGCTCAAGAAGCAGGTAGTTTCATGGTTGACCACATGTTTGGACCTGACGAGATTCCGGAATAGCAAACAGATTTGGACAGCGCGTGTGCGGATGAGTTCACGCTCTACCAGAGCGACATAAAGGCTGTAAAGAGCAAATCCGATCCTCTCATGTGGTGGCTTATCAATTGTTCCAAGTATCCCAACTTGATTCGACTTGCTAGGACGTGGCTGCGGGCGGTGGCGACAAGTGTTCCATCGGAGCGTTCATTTTCCACAAGTGGAAACGCCTTGACAGCCAAGCAATGCTCTCTATCCTTCAATGGTCCGAGATTTGGTGTTCCATCGATCGGAACTGGAACGTCTACTATATCTATTGCATCCAATGCTAGACATTCCTTGGATTTCGTTGTGGTGAAGTGGCATTGGCTTTGTATATATTGTTGCCTTGGGTCTTAATCCGTTTGCAGCTATATATGACAATACTTTTTGTTGTTCTTTCATTAGCCGCTCGCTGTGTACAAACATATGAAGTTAACATCATGGACTAACAAACCTTCCGCTCAACATTCCTGCCATCAAGACTTCAATTGCTGGTGAGAAGACATCACTAATATTTGGGTGCATCTTGTTTCCAAAACGGACGCATTGACCATCGTGTAAGCACCACGCCTGCTCACCACCACACCCCCGAGTGCGCTATCCACGCCGTTTCGGCCCAGATATCGATGCCCCATGTCAACCACTGCAAATTATCACCTCACGTCAAACTTGATCTGCTGCCACGTTTGACGCTGGAACAGTGCGATACTGAAGAAATTCATACGCAGGTAGTCCGGCGAGCTCACCTCGAAGTCAATCATGCCGAGCACCTTCTCACAATCAGAGCCTCGAACACCCATAGCAACGGTGAGCTGCACAGCCAAATCAGATTCTGCTGGTTGTTTAGCAGCGGCTTTTTCGACATGAATGCCAGGCCAAACTCCGACTTCTCCTTTGACCGCACCAGCTCGACCACTCACAATGTCCTGCATCTCCTCGGCTGGTCCACCGATCGTACATTCCAGCAAACTTAATGTCCCGTGCATCGTCACTGCCGGCATGCAGTTGTCCGTCTGATCAACAATCAAAGCGAGCTTGATCAGGTTGTTCTTCTCACGGTGCAGGCCCGAGTGCACGAATTTACCACCGATCTCCATACTATACACGGCATCGAGCCGCTCGCACGACACATGCTCGGTCTTGAAGTGCTGCGACGCCAGCAGCTCGGAGAAGGGGCGCAGCGATGGCTTACAAGCTGGCCTCGTGCGCTGGGATTAGCAGTGTCTCGGGGTGCGACAGCTGCGCGACGATCTGTACCAGCTTGCGTGAGATATCGCATTCGTCGAAGTCCAGGTCCAAACACAGAAGAACTTCGAACTGCCGCAGCACCAGCTCCTCCTGCTGCCCCCAACGAGACCTTGAGCGCGGACGTCACCTGAGATTCAGCAGAGCGCCAGACACAGCTCGATGTTGGTCTGGATACAGGGAACAGCATGGGGCTGGCAACGAACAAGGAGCGTTAGCGCCGGATCGATAAGCTATTCAGTACAGGAATGTGCTGTGCGCCATGCCGGTCAGCACGAGGCATGAAGCGCCGCAGCAGCCAGGACGAGCACGTCAAATCCGTAGCCCAGCTCAATCGCGCTCTTGCTCGCGAAAAAGATTGTCGGGAAGTAGCCGTCGTTGGCCAAGAACTTGGCCGGCACCAGCGCAGTCCCAGACTGGCCTGTCGGCGCCTTAGTCGGGCCTGTGAGATACAGTGATATCCTACGAGACTCCAACGTACCAATGGTGTGAAGCCGGCGCGCTGCAACGCACACACATGTCATGCTGACGTCCTGCTTTGTCCCCGGCTTGGCCGCAGTGGTGATGCTCATCACGTGCGACCTCGAGAGGAATCAATCGGCGCCGCAACGGATGCTGCCGTTGCCCAGACACTGCTGCTTCCCAGATCTTGCCGCTGCCCAGACTGTTGCTGCTGCACAGGCCTGCCTGGTGTTGGGGATTGCCCTGCGGGTGAAACCCTGAGTGCTGCTGCGCACACTCACAGCAGAAATGCGCACAACTACGTGTATAGATAGGTAATCAGCCCTAATATAACGTACGGATTGCGAGGGTAGGACAGGCGACATGTGCTACGCGCACTGGGCTGCATAGCTCACTTGTCGTCTTGCCGACAGTCCGTCGCCTAGTAAGCCCCTTAAGTCCCTGTAAGGCTTTAGCCCTTGCCTCTGGTGTTTACTAAAAGAATACCTAGGGGTAACCTTAGGTATTCTTTTAGAATATATTAGTACCGTGCATGGCGTGGAAACCAACGGCGAAGGTCCTGCGGACCCTAGCCCCTCGCCACGGCTCAGGGCCGCCATCCCCCACTCGCGCCTCGCTTACTGCTTTACGTACTACGCGAATTCGCATGGTTTTTCCTGCTGCGTGTCGGGCCCCTCGAAAGGGTCGTCGCTCTTCATTCGACATACGCTCCTTATGGGAGCTGCCTCCGGTGGTGTTCGAACCACCCTCTAATAAGTATACTTAAATCAAGTATAATTATTGGGGTTCAGAGGGGGTCAAGCAACGTTCAAGGCCTGGGCGTGGAACCCTCTTCGAACGTCGGGTGGTGTAATGAGGGGTGTTCATCGAACGTTGGATACCAGTCGCATCTGATAGACGGCCATTAACATATGCAGTAAGGTAAACAAGCATGTGTACGTGAGGTCATTAAAAACTATAAGAAAAAACTTTGGAATTAAATGTGCTTCTGCCCGTGTAGAGCGCGAAAAAGTACAGAACAGAGCGTATACAGATATACCGGTATTATTAATAGCTTATTCTGCGGTTAGCATCGTGGGTATCGCGTCCACTTGAAAAGCGAACCTCCGCGGGGATAGCGACCTGGTTTGGGGTTCTGGGTTTTAAGTGCCCCCCCATTAAGCGACATTGTTTTGCAATCGGCTTAATTTACGGGTTATCTGTCTCTTCGACGATCATGCTATCCACTACGTCGGGTCCAGTATCTACGCCGGACACTAGCCAGCATTTTTCTAGCTCCGCTACCGCTTAATCTATCTCCTATTGAAAGGCCGGGTCATCATCAGTGTCAGCATCGTCACCGTCACCGATGTGACACCTCCTGAAGCTGTCCCCGGTAGTCGACGACACGTTGTCGCCCCAGGCCTTAGCAATCCATTCCGTAACAGTAATTCGGCTTGGTGCCTTCAGGTCAAACGGAGCGGAGGCAACATACGAATTTGCATTATGCTTGACCAGCTGGTCTCAGATATGGTTGATCCAGTGACGCCTAGGTCGGTCCTTGATGGGCTTGATCCACACGGCATCAGCTGGCTGGCAAAGCCACGTTAAGCCTGTCCGTACTTTCAGCAGTACGATCTTCAGATCGGCTGCATATGTTGCAGCATCATCCACCAAATGCCTACTGAAATCGTCCAGCAGGAGGAGTATTGGCCGGCTTAACGGTGAGCGGTCTCCAAAGTGGAAGTGAAGGAATTCGACAGTCAGTTACCCTGTCCACCACGCGTTCCTATTGCCGAAATTCAGCAGCGAATGCTGCTCTTGCAGTTCCGAACCTCCTTCCCCATACGACGTCCAAATCCATGACGCCACCGCTTATTCTCGGTGGCCACGTCAGGGACGTTTGATGGCGGTGCCTTCATCACGAGAAACAACGGGTACTTGTTTCCATGCACGTCTCCCATAATCATTGCAGTCATTCGCTCCTTCTCCTTTTCCCCACACTTAACCACACTTTGGAGTCTGTTGGAGCGAGTGTCATGCGTGGCAGCAGCTCGAAAAACACGGCCATTTAATCGGCATTGAAGATGTCCGTGATGCCCTCTACCCCTACAACTCTTACCACCTCCCTTGCAAAGGCTTCTGCCCTTTTAATGGCTGAAGCTGGTGTTTCTTGTCCTTTGTGCGTCTTGGCACGAAATGAGAACCGGGTAACGACTTGTGAAGCTGCTAACCCAGCTACTTGATGCTGAAAAGGACCCTTCGGGAAAGTCTAGCTCCTTCGCAACAGCCAAGCGCATTGTTGCTGAAATTGGAACCCCGTCTCGGCGATAGTCGTTAATCCCCTTGACAAGAGCAGCCTCGGTGGACGAGGAAGGGTGGTACCAAGGCCTCGAGTCCGGGCTCGTCTAGCATCAACAAAAATGTCATTGCGTGCTGTCCTGCTGTAATTGCGTGCATTTTGGCAGTCCTTTGGGTCCACTAGAATGAACGGAGATCTTGTCCCCTGAAGTTTTAGTTTTACGTGCTGGTAATTACGATGTACCGTAATAAACACGACTTCGAGTTACCGCCTATGACATGTAACCGCTAATGCCATAAGTGATAGGGTATAATAATTCAGTTTGCACGCAGAGAGCCGAGTCGTCGCCTGCATACCTACCAAGATTACGCAAGCGACAGCTTCGGCAAGCCACAGCCAATCGCTGCGTGTTCCAGACCGCGCTCCACGAGGACGTCCTCGGGTAGTCCGATATCACACAGATAAGAAAGATCAATTACATTACCGTTCTACCATCAAATAAACAATCCCTACAGTAAAATCCTTCCACTTGGTAGCACTTACCGCTCCTCCGCCCTCAGACATCCGATATCCGTTCCAGCTCCGCTTCCCATTTCCAGCTCCGCTTACGATCTCCTGCTCGCGTTGCTGCAAGTACACCTCCGTTTTGTTCCAGCTCGTACGTCCAACCTTTCTCCGATACGCCACGTGCGTCGAAGACTCCGTCGACTTCTCCTGGCTCGCCGCGTGCGTCAGTTCTCGTGCGCCTGGCCAGCTTCGGCGCCGCTGGCATCTTCTTCGCGCCTTCCGATTTCTTCTCAGTGGGAAGGAGACCCCATCCCCTTCGCAGACGCGCATTGTCAAACATCGCTTCGTGTCGACACCTCATTGGGTCATGGAGACCAATCAACAACCGCATTGCCGTGCTCACCACTTTCTCAGGATTCTTCGCCGACTTTCACTGAGTCGACGCTTGTTTCACCCAGGAGTACCAGACACCTCGCACTCGGCTCTCTTTGTTTGCGTCATCATTTATGGGAGGGCTGAGGTTTCAGGGGGGTACCAGGGCAAGGGGGAGCGTCTGCCACATCGTACAAATCTTTAATTGGTTTAGTTGAAGATCTTGCCCCCCCCCCCCCTTCTCCCGACGACGTGTCAGCGTATGCGCGACTATAAACAAATTAAACATGCAGCATGTGGACAGCGTGCAACAGATGTTCGCCTCTCTTTCGGCGATGATGTGCGAGCAGTAGCAGTTCATCGCGCAGACCGGATAGCCGCAACGACAGAGTGCAACAACCTTGCAACAGCAGGAACAAGCGCCGATCCCGCACCAACTGCAACATCATTCAAGCGAGTCTCCGGCTCTCGACACGCACGAGTATCGAACTGAAGGCATCATCATGCCGAGGTTTCCGTGGACAAAGGAAGATGACGTCGGTAACTACATACTCCGAGTCCAAGAACATTAAGTACAGGGCGGATGCACCACAGCAACGGCCGCTTTCACGCTTAGTGGCCAACCTGAAGGAGCCCTTGGCTGCGTGATACGTGAGTACGTTTTGCATGGTGGAAACTTCCTGCCCTCGGTTACGCAGTTTGAGGAACTGCTGATGAGCGAGTTCAGGGCGCCAGATCGCCAAGGCACCTACGCAACCAGCGGCTTCGACTGCGCCAGAAAAAGTCCATATCTAGAGGACTACGTCCCGGCCTTAATAGGTATCATTGGCAAGTAGAAGATATGTTCGACATCGACAAGGCTATGCACTTTCAGAAGGGCCATCAAGCAAGAAGTAAATTTGAGGCAGCTCCGGACCACAACGAATGCTATCTCGTTTGCTTTGATAATACGATCGCACGCGTTATGGCTCTTCGCGGAAGCATGGCAGACAGGGACCCCAGTCGTCGCAACGCCGCTAGTACCAACAACCGAGGCAGCGTATGGAATAGAAACCAACACCGTGGAGACTGGCAAATCTCGCATCATCTCGCATGAAGAGTGCATGCGGCGCACTGTGTATTTACTGTAAGGGGCCTGCCAACCGCCTATTCGACTGCAGCAAGCAACAGGCTCGCAACTGCCCCCGAGGTACATATCGTCCTCCGCGCGGGCGCAACTCGTTCCGTGCTAACCAGAGTTAACTCCACCGCATTGTCGGCGACAGTGATGTCTCCGAGGATAGGGGTTATGACTGTATTAACGACGGTGACGTCCACGTCAAGACAATCGATAGCTTGCAACTGAACATGGTGTCCGTTGACTTCGGGGCACCATCCAAACGTTAGCTGTTGCGCTTCGAAGGGGTGACGAACGGTCAGGCGGTGCCTGTCTTGTTCGGCAGCGGTGCAGAACGGAATATCGTGCGACGTGGTTTAGCTCAATATTATTGATGCGACCAAAGTTATGGCAGAACGCTTCAAAGGTAGAAGAACGCTTGCCCGTACGGCTAAGCTTGATAGCAGCCCTAGGTTGTCAGCCATTGCCGCAAGTCTCCGACATGGGGGGGCGACGATGATGTGGACACCTCGTTATGTGTACAGTGGGCCACGTAGTTTGAGAGGAAGGTAGATGCTGAAGGGTGGGCGTAACTGCATCATGTCACGGCCAAAGACATCGTACAAACGTGAAAAGCGTTCCTCTTCAACGTCAAGCAGTGTTCGAAAGAGTTCGCGGATGTCTTCCCCGCCGACCTGCCACCAGGATTGCCACCAATCAGCTCGATCAAGCACGAAGTGGTCTTGAAAACAGGCGCGAAGCCTAGCAACCGAGCGCCATTTCCTCTCTCAACGGTCGCAAGAAGCACTGGACATTTTTGTGACACAGCTGCTAAAAAAGAACTGGATCGAAATGTCAGATTCACCATGGGTATCAAACATTTTCGGAATGCCCAGGAAGGATCCAACTACCGGCAATTTCCCACCACAATTGGAGTGGCTGCATTCAAACAATCCGCGCATGCCGATTTGGCGGGTCATTGCTAATGGTTAGTGAACGCCGCTTAATAAGTTGTCAAGATACGGCTACCGCAAACGAGCAGCTCTTCGATCGTGTGGTAGGAGCAGCGGTATTTACGATTCTCGACCTCACGAGCGGCTACCATCCGATGCGCATGGCCCTTACGTTGAAGCAGTACATGGCGTTTAGGACGGACCAGAAGATATACACTGGAACGCGGCGCCCATGGGTCTAGACGGGATTCCAGGCACGTGGACGCGTCTGATGCGCAAAGTGCGGAGCCAATTACCGTTCGTTGTCGTTTATCTCGATGACATCGGTATCTTGTCGCGATCAATGGCGGACCATGTCGAGCATTTACGGCAGGTGTGCGAAGTCCTTCGTAAACACAAAACTGTACACCCGTCGTAACAAGTACGATTTCGGCCAACACTCTGTTGACTGTCTGGGCCACACGATCTGCACACGATCTCCGCCGACGGATTACTCCCAAAACCTGAGCCATCGCTGAGTGGACGGAGCCTAGTAACTTAAAGGACTTCCGACGATTTATAAGCCTTGCCGGTTACTACCGTCAGTTCATTCACCGTTTTGCGACGCTAGTACTGCCTCTGAATGCTCTGGTCAAGAAGGGTGCGACTTGGGTGTGGAATGAACCGCAGCACCGAGCATTCAATGGCATAAAGCTCGCGCTCTAGCACGCACCATTGCTTCGGCTACTTGGCTTCGACGAGTCGTTTATCGTGACAACGTACGCCAGCCATCCGTGCATCCGTGGAGTGCTCTCTCAGTTGCATGACGACAATAATCTGCCTGTGGCTTTTTCCAGCTGAACTGAACTGGCCTGACCACGAGAGAGAATTGTTTGCGATCAAGTAAGCGCTCGAGCGTTGGCATCACTACCTCCAGGAAGTCTCGTTTGAAGTCTACACGGATAACTCGGCGTTCAAGAAGTTACTGCTACATCCGCGCCTGACCGGTCGACTGGCTGGTCGTAAGACTTCTTCGAGTCCTTTCCGTTTACACTGCATCATCGTCCAGGCGCTCTAAACGCCGTCGTCGACGCATTATCGCCTATCTGAGTCTCCCTCAAGTCTGGGGAGGAACAAGATGACAGCGATTCTAAGCCAGAAAAGATTTTATGTGTACATCTTGTCTGTCGTCTCCGATATGTACGGACATTCGTCAAGCGGCCCATCGACGGATCAAGGCAACAGATAAGTTCAGAGTCATATCAACACATGGCCAAGCAGTGATATTTGCCGTCAAAACAGCCAGTCTCAGAGTAGTACGGTGTGTTCACCGCTCGGTGGCGTATGAAATTGCACGCAGATCGATGGCGGACTGCACGGTGATAAGCTCACCGCAACTGGATAACCAAACGAAGAGGGCGTTCCAGAAGGCGTACGGTAAGGACCCAGTCTTTAAGCAACTGTGTCGCGCGTCGGCAGGGTACGAAGCCATCTGCGGGTAGATCTATTTGAAGAGTGACGGCAGCTTACATCGTTCCGAACAGCCGGAAGCTACCATTCGATGTGACCCACAACACGCACGATGCTGCTGTCATGGCGCATCCAGGAATCCGCCGGACGCAACTTGCTACCGCGCAGTGGTGCTTCTGGCCGGACATGGACGTGGACATCACAGCCTACGTTTAGAATTACGAGTCGCGTATGATGTACAAGTCGAGCACTGGGATCAAGACCGGAAAGCTTCAGTCGATTCCGTTGTCAGCAGCTTGTTGGGATGTTGTCTCGACCGACTTATCACTCATTTCCCTGTGTCTGACTGCTTTGGCACGATCATGGTTGTGACCGACAAGTTGTCGAAGCTCCTAGTCTACATCCCGATGCATACCACGGCGACCGCAGAAGAGATACAGCCAAGATGTTCTTCCACAATGTCATTCGGCACTATGGAATCCCATAGATCATCACCTCTGACCGGGACCCAAAATTCGCGTCGAAGTTCTGGACATTACTGCTGCACCTGATGAAGATCAAAACAGCGATGACAACAGCCCACCGAGCTCAAGCCAACGGCCGGACAGAACGTCAGAATTGGACCCTCAAAGACTCGTTGCGTGGTCTATCTCGTACCATAGAAACGATGAGAACGAGCGCTTGCCTATGATTTAGTCGCACATGTAATCCTGGTGTCGAATTCATCAAAGTTGTAACCTTTATTCGTCGGCACGGGAGGGAAGCCCAAGAATCCGTTGAACACTGGTACGGATGTTGCTTCTGTGTCTCAGTCTCGCGTGGAGCATACCTCTCGCTTTGTGCAACATGTTCAAGAATGATTGAGCGGGCACCAATAATTTTCTGGATGCTCAGGGAGCACTGAAGAAGTTCTACGACAAGCGCCGCGCCGATAATCCGTTAAAGGTCGGAGCCCTCGCGTTACCCTCGACACAGGACCTGAATATCACACAAGTGACCGCGGAAACAACGCTGTGCTCTCGCAAGTTCATCCCTCGAATCATCGTCCCATACACCATCCTGGAGGTTTAGGACAACATCGCGCTGCTAGTCCTGCCGGTCAATGTCAAACACTTAAGTCCGCGCTTCAACTTTGACAGGCTCAGAGTGTACACCATCAACCCGGACCGCTTCGAAGGACGCGTAATTCCCAAGTCGACTCCTATGATCTTCGATGACGTCGGTGAGCCCCTGCATGTTGCCGAAGCCCTGGTCAAGAAGCTCATCTTTTACCGCAAAAGCCAGTGACTGACATGCTTGGTGTCACTGGCGCGTCGTCGTACTCAAGCGACAGGGGCCTAGTGAAATTCTCTTCATTTGAGGTTTCATGGTACTGTTCTTTAAAACAAAACTAAATGGTTTCGAGGTACTGCTCTTTACACCAAAACTAAAACAGGTACGGTACATCAACTTCAATTTCGGTGACTTCAACGTTCAAGGTGCCGGGATCATTCAAGTCGAGGAAGGGAGGGGGGGTATGATCTGTGCGTACAAGAGCATAGCACGACGCCATCATTAGTTGAGTTCGCACTCAGTGAGCCGAATCTTCGTCCACATACTCCCCAAGGTTGCGCAATCGACATCTCCGGCAAGACACAACCAACCACTGCATGTTCCAGACCGCGCTCCACGAGGACGTCCCCGAGTAGACGGATAACACACAGATAAGAAATATCAATTCAGTTTCCGTTTTACCATCAAACACACAAGCCCCACAGCAAAATCCTTACTGTTTCCATCTCTGTTGCCTGTCGAGATGAGTTTCGACGTCGTTGTTTTATCGTAGAACCGTGCATTGATGGCACCAGTTCTAGCATCCCAAACTTGCATATGGAGCCACCCCGCCCTTGTCACCAACTCCAAGACCGGCACCAGTCTTTCTGCCATTCGAATCGAGAACAACCTCCGACCAACCTACTCCGCCTAAGCCCGCTTGGCACTACCAAGTTGACGTAGGTTGAGGCAGCCGTTTTGGAGACTGACTGGGAAAGTTTTCGGGCGAATTCTGCTTCCTCCTGTTGGCAAAGTACAAGGCCACTGTGCTCCGAGCGCCCTAAACTCCCGGAAGGTCTAGCGATATCGAGCGTCGGGTCGATGCAAAAGCTCCGGATCTTGTTATGTATCGGTGACACAACCGTCACCTGAGCAGAAGCGTGAGGTTGTGCGCAGGGTTGGGGACAAGGTTAAGAAGAAGCTATTCGACAAAGTATCGGCCACATTCAACTCCAACGTTCTGCGTCCAGGATGCCAGTTGCTGATGGATCGTGCACGGCTGTCGGTGCTTGAACTACACGGAAAGACGACACATATGGTCGTGCTGGAAGCCCAGAGAGAGAAAGCGCATGGTCTCGGATGGTTGATACATAAGTGGATTGACGCCTTCTATGCGTACATGTGTGTATTTCTACCCGACTCTATCGAGATGGCTGGACGGTCTATCGCGAAGTACTGAAATGGCAGTGGCCGCGAGGCGAAGGAGTCGGTCGATCGTGTCTATTGTGTGGTGTGGACCGTGTGGACGTTAGTGTATCTGTCAGTATAGTCTACCGTATATACGACGGTGTTCGTGTACTGAATGGGCCTGGAGTGACTGTGTTGCTGGGAATTACTACTTTGCTACTTATGGTGATGTGGATGCCTACGGTGACTATACCGTCGGTAAGGAAGTGATGATCGCAAACGCGCTGTGATCTTCATGGGAGTGGCTAGTCATTTCCGTCAGGTACAATCGAGTGGCGGATGGTCGGGGCCCTAAGTGGCCAAGGCCGGCTACGCTGAGTGGCTACGTCAAATGGAAGAGCGAGAACAAGTGGATCAGCTCACTGGGGCCTTTTGGACAACGGATGGGTACGAAGGCTACGCCCCGCTATGAAGTACATAATTTGAGCCGCTTACGGGCTCAGCGTCGCGGCTCTAGTTCGGAGGGAAGCAGCTTGTCGCGAGGATGGCTGACGGGGATGATGACCGGTAGTCGGGGAGGATGCCCCGAGTACTCCTACTGTGGACGGGGGAAACCGTCTCAGTCGTGGTGTGGCTCCCCCTCTCAATGGGGATACTCTGCATGAACGCCTGCTTGCTGAGCAGTTGTCTGAGGACGAGTCTGGAGGTCGCTCGAGGTCGGATCGGACCGGTCCGTACTCG
Organism: Phytophthora sp. 'mugwort'; assembly: GCA_033558025.1. NCBI lineage: Eukaryota > Oomycota > Peronosporomycetes > Peronosporales > Peronosporaceae > Phytophthora > Phytophthora sp. 'mugwort'. The sequence goes on along the minus strand of JAUCEF010000004.1, from coordinate 3,565,405 downwards.
GTCGCTTGGTGGGTTTAGGACCGTGCGAAGAGGCGGACCCGGGTCGAGAGGTGATCGACGAAACGATGACTCAACGGGATGTTGAATGGCTTGCGAAAAGGTGCAATGTGGAGGAGCTACTAAGTCCGGAGAAGATGAGAGGATGGAGGTCTCGCCGACGACAAGGAGTGTCGAGGGGGTGAAGCTGAGTCTAGGACGGTGGGGGTGATCTGTGGAAGCCGACGTGTGAGTGAATCTTGGCGTGAGTTGGTTGCGGAGGTGCCGGATGATGAAGAAAAGGTAAGGAACGGTGGCGAGTGGGAGTTGACGCTGGTGCGAGGAGCTTAGTCGAGAATTAACCTGATCTTACATAAGCAAATAGTCTTGACATTTTATTGTATTGGCTGCGGATTTGTTACGTGTGTGTCTCACTCTAGTGCCCATATGTTCCATACGACGCTTGACCAGTCCCGATCAAGCCGACTTGCGACAGTAGTGCATTTTACTGGTGTGAACTTCCATTCCTATAGATTTCGGAAATGCTACGTTCACCGTCATACTGAGCGACGCAGTACCCACCCAGCGTCTGAGCAACGTCGTTTTCAACGCCATTGTACTCGAGGGCACTTCTATCACCTCACACGTCGGCCTTCCAGTGGCTGAATGGGTCGGGGTAAACCAGCCATTAAACCCCCGAGCGCGAGGCCTTCTGGCTGCGCTCATTTACCGAAACCCCATACACATTATGATTTATCATCAGGATGGGAGGGTATAGTTTAAACAATAGGTTTGCTAACATGTATTGGCGAGAGACGGGTTACGCCCCTAACCCGGTGTATCCCATCTTTTCTACCGTGTATCGGTCTGTCAATTATGCAGGACAAAGACACACTAGCACCTACAATGTGTCTCTCAGGTACGAAAATCCGCCGTGAGGCTTTTCATGCATTTGTTGAAATTTAGACAACGAAGACAGATGGTGTCAGTAATGCATCGGTATATTGAAAGCAAGTGGCAAGCTAGCTGCAAGATGTGGTGAAACAAATGCGTGCCGGCTAGTTCGTGTCATTGCGCTGGCGCTTCCGCTGACTGCCGCCACTTCCAGATTCCGTGGACGACCCCCAAGAGGGCTCGTCGCCAGAGGTTGCTCGAGCCGACTTTCCAGGTTTGCGCACGCGAATGCTGCCCCTGGCGTCGTCGTCGGACTTGGGAATTAAGGTGCCGTTGCGCCAATCTTTGTGCCAGATTGTAAAACAGGTTGACGCCTCACCGTGACTCGTATGCTTGATCTTGTTGCACAGGAAGACGCGGGACGCAGCCGGATTTCTTGGCGAGGTCTTCAGCTTGCAGACACTGCAGTAAAATGTCGTTTCACCGCCGCGAACCACACCAGTAGGCTTTAGTACCGAGCAAGCCTGTAAAGCTAAAGACGCTGCCTGCGCTTCCTTATGCCGTCAGAATTGCCTTTGCGCCATTCATCTGTTTGTATCGGCGCATGCTCGGGTGCTGTTGGACTTCTCTTAGTTTGCGTAAGATGCAGACCTCGAGAGCGCAGCAGCTGAGCCTAGTCTTCAGTTCTCAGCTGGATCGACTCGAGATGCAGGCGTTTCAAGAACGCCACGTGCGAAACCTTCGATTTCCTGTCCTTGGAGCGTCTGCTTTTGCACACGATGAAAGTATTGATGATAGCGAGGTCGACGAGGCCAAGAACGACCCACTTGTTATAGCTTTTGTAGCGCCTAGCCATCTGAAGCGAGTATCTGGTAACAGGCAAAGACACGATCAGTACACACTTTCAGAGGTGTACATACACGATAACGAGACTTACCGTTGAAGACGCAGCTCATCGTGTACGTCAACCCCCCCCCCCCATATACGTCTGGTAGTCCTTCACTACTCTTGGGGCCATCGATTCCGCTTCCTGGGGAGTCTCTTGGTCTCGGCGTACAATTCGATCTTGCTACCATTTCCTCCAGTGGTATGAACGTGAACGCCCTGATTGTCATACCACCGACTTGCCTTCATTGTCGGAACATGCAGAGAGTCCGCCACTTGGGAAGTCCCCCTTGCAGTGTGCTTGGGTCTCGTTTTTGACGCACGGCGACCGTTCTTCAACTTGGTCGGCAGAATGGCTTCGCATAGGCCTCGTTTATTCATCATATGGTGCCAATGCTGTAGAATTTCAACGTCAGGAGCTGCATGGCGAGGACGACCGGTATAAAATCGATCTGTGACGATAAGGCGGAATTGGCTCGGCTCCGTACCACTAAATACTTGGCGGATATTGCGCACAACTGCACAGGTCCAGACTTCGCGTCAGGTGGTGTGCTGTCGTCTTGCATCTGGCTTTTGCCGCAGTCTACCTCGAAGCTGTATGATACACAGTACAACAGGCATAAAATTGTATTAGACACGATACGAGAACTTAGAGCCAAAAAAGAACGCACCCGAAAGCACGCTCGTTCTTACCGAATCCAGTGAGACCAGCAAAGCATAAAGAGCTTTGAGCCCACTTGTGCGGCTTATCCTTCATGAAGACTCTCACGCTATTGAACGTGGAGCGTGACGGAAACATGGCTTCGTCAAACGCCATTACAGGCGGTGGGATGTAGTTCTCCTTGACAGTTCTCTGTAGTACATCGCGACCGGCCGTAGCTTCCAAGCGATCCGTCGCCGCACGCGAGTCTGCATTGCTGCTGAAATGCAGGTTACGGGAGATATGCGAGAAGCGGTCGCGCTTCATGAACCCGTTGAAGCAGCTCGCGGGATAGCGCCTTCAACTGTCATCCTCCACTGATGTTCGAGTTTTTCTTTCTTCGGGGCAATCGTGCTCGCGACAAGCAAGCCGATAAACACACAGAGGTCGCGGCCGGATACGTCTTCGTTCAAAGGTCTGTACTCGAAAGCTCGGCTTCTTAACCTTACGCGCCTCCTGCTTGGCCAGCTGTGCCGCCACGCGCGCGTTGAGATTCTGCTCGAAATAGTCGGTGTTTGTTTGGCAATCCCATCCCATATGGAGGGCGGCGTAAGCCGAAAAAAGGCACCCGATGACGTCTGGGCAGCTTCCAGTACCTCCGGTGTGGGTCCATACTCTCCATCATAGATGTCAGGGTAGTCTTCTTTGATCCAGTCGGCAGGTCGAGCCTCGCACAGCTCATCCATGTAAGGATAAGGTGTAACATTGCTCGGATCCGTCCATCCATTAAACTTCATGTCTTTTAGCAAGTTTTCGCGAACGTTTTCTCGCACAATCTCGTCAACACCACCCACTGGGTCACGCAGCCACAGCTGGAAATGAAGGTCAGGCGCGGTGCCAACTTCACCTGCTGGGTGTTCTCATGGGCCAAGATCATCATCCTCATCATCAAATACCGAAGCCGCTTCATTCTCATCACCACCAGAATCCAATCCAGCAAACTCTTTGGGGTCCTCTCCAGGCAATACACTGTTAGGATAATCTGTAAAGTGTACATACACGATATTACATACACGATAATGTCAGTATACTGTTTATCTCAATCGTGTCTGATACACTTTAGTCGCATTGCCGAGACTCCCCGGAACTTCCTCCGTTTCATCCGCTTCCACGTGGGCGCGGACGGGGTTGCTCTCGCCCGCAATGATATCTTCTGCTTCAGCCAGGTCATCATCTTCACTTACCTTGGACGAAACCGTCGGGATGGAGGGATTGATACATCGGCCCCTATGGTGAAAGGCAACGTAAGAGAGTTAGTCTTGTCCCGAGAACTAGGTATCTTTCCACAGCGATGTACTCATTGAGCTTGATGCAGGCGCACCCAGGCCAATACAGGAAGGACTGCAAGGCGGAGCTTCGTCTGGTATCACGTGAGGCGACGTAGAATCAAGGGAGACGTAGAACCCTGGTTGTGTGGGCTCGATCACGAAGAGTAGCCGGGTTCATTGCTTGCATGACGACAGACGGGGTCGGTAAGATCGTTGCTACCGGAAGAATATGGACATACATTCTAAAGTTAGCTGGCTATTGTGTACATACCGTTAACAATACGAAGCATCTCGATCACGCCCATGAGCGCTGTCTTCACTCTTGAGCATTCTGCGCAGCTACCACTTCTGAACAAGCTTCACGAACCTTCTCCACTTCCTGCGCGGCCATCCATATGCATTGGACAGCACGTTAGACCCGCTCAACCACCAAGCGGCCACAGCATCTAACCTAGATCGCAGCGGTCCAAGTAAGCCATGAGAGCCTCTTCTACGACAGAGAAATTCACATTCACCACACCAATTTCTGTCTCCCCGGGCCTCAGGTATGTAACATTGTCCGAGGGGCCTGTTGGTCGCTTCGAGTGCCAGCCGAGCTTCTTCAGTTCCCTCCAATGGGCTTGAGACGCCATTTTGCAAACAGCATGCGCGCGCGGGGGGGGGGTCTGCGCACCAGCGGGGAGATTCTGAAATGAGAGATAAATAAGTCTCGGCAAACACACCTCCGATTCTCTATGGCGGTTGCGTGCATCACATCATTTACCTTGGTAATATATTTTCTGCAATACGAAATTCGTGCTTTTGCCCGTCTCTAGATTCGCGATGGGCAAGGGCCACTATCACACCTACCCCTTAATGACTTCAACTTTGTATGACCCCATACGAAAAACAAGTCACCACTCCTTAATGTGTCTAACACAGCTTAAGGATTTTGCAGAAACGTGTCTAATACAACATCTTGCGCTTGGGGGGGGGGGGGTAATTGCAATTTCGAGATTCCATCATGCTGGGTTTCACTATCTAGCGTGCTCTACTAGTAATAGTACTCGTTCCTGAGCTGCCACCAAAAACGAGCCCGAACAGCCCTGACCTAATTCGGGACGCTGCCACTTACCACGGAAGCTCCGCCACAGGGGCCTGCGGGTCCAAGTTGAAGAACTTGCCCGAGCTCTCCGGCTTGAGCTTTTCAATGAAGACGGCCATGACCGCCACACTGTCTTCCGGCTGCAGTGTAGCCTTGCCCTGTGTCATGTCCGTGTCAACAAATCCAGGGTGAACTGCTGCGACCACGATGTTGCTCAGACTCAGTTCAATAGCCAGGGCACGCGTGATCATGTTGAGGGCAGCCTTTGAACAAGCGTAGCCATACAGGGCATCTTTGAATAGTGCCATAATTTCGCTCGTGAGGCTGGCAATGCTGCCGACGTAGGAGGATAGTTGCAAGACGAAGGCGGTACCACGAGCCTTGGCAGCCAGCTGCAAGTTGGGCAGCAGCGTACGCGTCACCAGGAATGGTCCGACAGTGTTCACTTCGAACTGGCGCATGAATGAGTTTTTAATGGTAAACACTTGGCCGTCATGTTGGCCGATTCCAGCGTTGTTGATGAGCAGATCGATAGCCACTCCCTCCAACTGGCGAGACACCTCAAGAATGGTTTCCTCGTCGCTCGTGTCCATGATGACGATCTTGAACGGTTCCAGCGCTTTCAGCTTCGAGGATGATCGAAGTTCATGTAGTGAGTACGTACGCCTCATAGATAATACCTCATCTTAATGGTAATACCTTTTCCATGTCGCTTTTGGCGCGCGCCGTGGCGATGACGTTCCAGCCAGCCTTGATGTAGTGCTCGGCAAAGGCGAGACCGATGCCACGCGTGCTGCCGGTGATGAGAACAGTCTTCTCGGCGGGGTCCATGAGAGAAGGGAAGAACGTCGGAGCTTGGAGCTTATTCGGAAGTGAGGGTTGCCATATCAGCAACGAGGGGATCAGGCCAGGGGAATGACTGCATGCTCAAGGAGCATGCAGTCATTAGCTTTGCTCAATGGCTTCAAACGGGGTTGCAATAGAGATCATAATTGAGTCAATAATCTTACGTCTGCATTCAGCACCGATACATTTTGGTTTAACCCCACTGTGTGTTTCCTCTCCACCAATCACGACTCTTTCAGCATTTATTTTCAACCAATCATTCGTATCTGTCATCGCGCACCAGCTGTCATTTTCCACGCGTTGCCTCAGGTGCCACCCACACATGTCGTACGCCTCCTCGCCCGCCCGCAACGTGCGCTATGTCCAGCAGCCGCACCCTCAGCAGCTCCATGACGGCCGCCCCAAGATATTTCTTCAGACGCACGCTATGCCCGGCGACTACAACCAGCTCATGCACACGCAGCACGGCGCTGACAAGTACGAGCCCGGCGCGCCGTACTACCCGCCACCACCGGCTGCATTGCACGTATCATCGGACTACCAGCCTGCCGCCAGCAGCCCCGCTTCCTCGACGCACAGCGGCGCCAAACGATCACGTGAGGAGCTCAACCTCAAGGAGAAGCAACGTATGTTCAAGCTGAACGATCGCATCGGTCACCTCAAAGCGCTGCTGGACGAGGCCGGCGTGCAGACCAAAAAGAACAAACAGTCCGTCTTGGACAACACTTCGCACTACATTGAGATGCTACGAGGAGATCTAATGATCGCCCAGCAGAAGGCCGAGCGTGCCGAGAAGCAGGCTGAGGCCTTCCGTGCACACGCGCTCAAGGGCAGCAAAACCGTCGTGGACAAGGCTGTGAGTTCTGTCTTCGAGAAGACCACGACGCCTCGGGTCGTCGTAGACATGGACATGAAGACGGTCATGTTCAACGCGGCCTTCGTTAAGTTTACGGGGCTGTCGGAGCTGGCGTTGAAGAAGAAAAAGACGTTGAGGCCGTACCTGTGTGCTGACCAGGAAAAGTTAAACGCTATCATGAAGAAGTTATGCGAGACGAAACAGTCTGTGAGTGTGCTCGTGAAAGCTTCCGCTGCGGCCAATGAAGAGGCTTTTGTGAACTTACTCGCGGCGGTCATAACGGATGACAGTGGCAAGGCCGAGAATGTTGAGTTCAGTCTGATCCCAGTGGACACGCAGCAACTACAGCAGCTACAGCCACCGACACCAAAGCGACATAAAACTAAAGCCAGAAATGACGGCGTAAAAAAATCTGCCGGGAAGAGCAACAAGACGAAGGACCAATCTGCTGGGTACGTGCAGCTGTAAGCGTAAAGTTGAACAATTGCCACCAAACTGCTGTCACACGGACATTAAATCCCTGTGGAGTCCTGATGTCGATTTTCTATACGCAGTGGTACCGGGCTACAGCTTAACACTTCCACAACACAAAGCGCTGATCAAGAACACGAAAATAGATTTTCCCTTGTCTGAAGTAATTTTTTTTTCAAGTGGATTGCGATCTACCGTAATGCATTTTCGCCACCAGATATATTTTCGCTAGTTGTCCTTTGGCTGGTAGAACGTAAAGTCGTTGTAGCCCTTGCCGCCCAGTGACGAGTCATAGTACACCTCATGGCCAGCTTCAGGGGTCAGCGGCCAGTCGTTCTGGAAGCGCTCCGCAAGGTCGGGGTTCGAGATGTAAAGACGTCCAAAGCCCACCATGTCCACCGTTCCAGTGCGAATGGCACCCTCAGCAAGGTCACGAGTATAGTTGTTATTGGCTATGACAATGCCCTTGAACGCCGTCTTGGCATCAAACGCGGTGGTGAGGCGACACTTGTCCGAGTAGCCGAAGCCAATGCCATCAAGGATGGCGAGATAGCCCAGTCCGTATGCGCTGAGACGCTCCATCGTATACTTGAACATTTCGTAGTTATCCTCACTGCCCATGCCAGCAAAGGCACCGTTGGGGGCAAGACGAACACCGATGCGGTGCGACGGCACTACCGTCTTGACAGCCTCCATGATCTCCATCAGAAGACGCGCACGGTTCTCGAACGAACCGCCGTACTTGTCCGTGCGCTTATTGGTAGCCGACTGCAGGAACTGGTCAATGAGGTAGCCGTTAGCGCCGTGGATCTCCACGCCATCGAAACCTGCCTTCAGCGCCAACTCGGCACCATGACGGTAAGACTCGATTACACTGGGGATTTCGTCCGTCTCGAGCGCACGCGGGGTCTCGTAGTCCTGCGCCTCGTAGTTGGCGTCACGCGTGTGACCTCCCTCCAACCGCATCGCTGAGGAGGACACGATCTCACCCTTAGAATTGAAGCTCGAGTGGCTCTGGCGACCCATGTGCCACATCTGCATAAAGATCTTGCCGCCTTTCTTGTGCACGCGCTCGGTCACGCGCTTCCAGCCTTCCACGTGGGCCTCCGTGTAGCAAGCAGCGGCATTGTACCATCCGTAACCCTGCTCGGAGATCGCGGTGGCCTCAGAGATGACCAGACCAGCGCCCGCGCGCTGTTCATAGTACAGTTCGTTGTCGGCGGACGGAACGCGGTCAGCATTGGCACGTCCACGACTAAGAGGCCCGAACACGATGCGGTTCTTGAGCTCCAGATCGTCACCGAGCTTGAGCGGCGTGAAGAGCTTGTAGTCGGCTGTGACGGTAGCCATTGGTGCAAATCGGATTGGGTGGGGTCGTGATTGAGCAGGCGAAATTATGAATGAGCTTGCACCGGGCAGGATACGTTGGGGCCTCGCACAGACCTTGAAGGAAGACCTAATTGATGTCAGTGGAGAGTAATACCGGTACTGTAAGTCAGCGGTTCCATGATGATGCAAACCATTGTTGACGAATCTGTGACGTTTGTGCGCAAGCTTTGTTACCAATACCAATAATATTCATCCGGTCGGCAATCCAATCATGATAATTCCAAAGGGGGACTCGAAGCGAAAAACATGTTAACCCTTTCGTGAACACACATCTTAATGGCATCTCAAAAGGTATCAAAATGTTTGAAGAACGCGGCAACATTCCGCATTTTGACGTGGTGATGAGCGCTCGTACAATTTACGCCAAGATAAACGAGATGATGATGCGCAATGATCGTATATCGTACTTCTGATCGATACTGCCCCTTCACATTGCGGGGTTCACCAATCAAATGTGAAGCTGGTGCCTTTTCTGCTAGTTACGATGCCGAGGTTTAAGGCACAAACTCTCCTGCGTGGTCTGGATGTGGTCAAACCGGAGACTGGAAATCAGCTAGCCATTCGACGTTTCATGTCAATGCAGCTATTCGGATACCACGTAAAGTCGCTGAGATTGAAAAAGCAGGAGCTTATCACGTCGCACTTCCAGACCATCTAGATATCAGATTAGGCGATCGTGCTTATAAATTATCTCTTTTGGTAGTGCAAGATTGATAAGTTACTTAACTATCGGAAGTTACTATTGTACAAATCGGGGGTCTCCCAATTTGGCATTTTTCATACGTACTATTGCCAGTGGGAGGAGCAATTATGGGAGGGTTGTCTGTAGCGTAAATTACTTGAGCAAAAAGTCTCTAATTAGTCTGCCGATAATAACTCTAAAAAGCAAAATTTTACGAAGTTATATATTACTGCTTGAGCGGCATTCGAACTTTGTGCTGCATGTAGAAAACAACGAACAAGCAAGTACATGTATTTAGGTTCTCCTTGGCCATCGTGCCGTTGTCAAGCGAAATTGCCGTATCGGGCAACCATGTTAGTAGGTCGCACACGTGTCGAGGTGGGTGACTGCAACAATGTTGTGCGTCGATTGGGCAAGGCAAGACAACGGGTGAACCACGAGAATCATATTGACAATTCGTGCATATTGAAGAGAAGAGAAAGTTTACTGGCCAAAAGTAATGTGGACCCGCAGGTTGATAGGTGGCATTTACTAGCTCGGAAGTTACCACGGAAGCTCCGCACCGGGGGTATCCGGGTCCAGGGTGAAGAACTTGCCCGTGCTCTCCATGTTCAGCTTGTCGATGAAGGCGGTCATGGCCGCCACGCTGTCCTCTGGTTTGAGCGTCGCTTTGCCACCGGTCATGTCCGTGTCGACGTATCCAGGGTGAAGCGATGCGACCACAATGTCACTAGACCGAAGGTCGATCGCTAGCAAGCGAGTGATCATATTTAGGGCTGCCTTCGACGAACCGTAGCCATAGAGAGCATCCTTGAATAGAGCCTTGATTTCGCTCTTAACGGTGCCGATGCTGCCAAGGAACGACGAGAGTTGGATGACGAAGGCAGCGCCGTGGGCCTTCGCCGCCAGCTGCAGGTTGGGCTGCAACGCACGCGTCACGAGGAACGGCCCGACAGTGTTCACCTCGAACTGGCGCATGAGCGCGTCCTTCGTGACAGTCTCCTGCAAAGTGCCGGCATTGTTGATGAGCAGGTCGATGGATTGGCCCTCCAGCTGACGAGCTGCCTCTTGGATGGTGGTCTCGTCGCTCGTGTCCATCGCAACTATTTTGAACGGCGCAAGCGCTTTAAGCTGCACGGAGAGGATACCACCAGAAATGGTGAGCAAGTTGGCATATAAGATCAAGGAGGTTAGTACCCACTAACAACGCGTCGTACCTTCTCCGTGTTGCTGTTGGCCCGCGCCGTGGCGATGACGTCCCAGCCAGCCTTGATGTAGTGCTCAGCAAAGGCGAGACCGATGCCACGCGTGCTGCCGGTAATGAGAACGGTCTTCTTGGCGGATGTCATGATCGAAGATAGCGTGAGTTGAGTGAATGAAGTGGTTTTGAGCTTGTGAAGCTTAACGTGTTTTGAAAAGTGGGGTGGCCAAGCAACAGCGCAAACTCAGCGAGGGTACAGTCCGTTGACGTTGCAGCGCTCTCGCACAGCTATTCGGAGCCATCTTCTGAAGAGAATCACTTGAAGATAGCGTCAACATGTCTGTCGCTGGTTTAACCTTTTAGCTCTTCAGTCAGGCAGCTGACGCAATCGAGATGGCAATCGAAGTGTTTGATTGCCATGGAATATCAAGTACATGTACCTATTTTAGAACTACCCGTATCTTTAAAGGACGGACGTCTACCTCGCGTAGAGAATCTAGCCGCCGCTAAAAAATGGGTCCTGAGTCGACAAAGTGCTCGTAAGCACAACAGCAGATCTGTCAACATCAAACAAAGGCTCCCGTAGGCTCCCGTGCTACCCATCGGATTGAATATCCTTCCATATTCTCATGACTCTGTAATCAATTGAAGCGACGTACTGTAGATGACTATAAGAACGGAATGACGTTTCTGTGGCCTTCCACCACGAGCTTAGTATCTTCGTCAGTGAGGAAGGCTTTTGAAGCATCGCTAGTATAATATTCTGTCCATGATATACGTTGCACGGAAAGGAAAAATAACAATGTACAGTACCCATTGGCAACAGTCCACGCATCAGCGTTGGCGAATCTGAAAAATGTATACACCCTTCGCACATCCACGTTAGCCAGGAAGGTGCATTATCATAGTTAAATGATTGGCTGACAAAGCGTCGGCATTCTACGGGAGCAAGTTCGTGTTCACATTGCCGAACACCGAATTGAGCGACAAAAGCTATAAAACAACGAACAAATAATATGCAAGTCTCTGGATTCACCTTTGCCACCCGCGCCGTTGCCGGCGAATTTTGCCATTTGGCGTTCATCTTGGGGATGACCACGTTAGATAGTCGCACATATGTGAATGCAACAGTGTTGCGTCGATTGGGCAAGGCAAGACAACGGGTGAACCACGAGAATCATATTAACAATTCGTGCATATTGAAGAGAAGAGAAAGTTTACTGGCCAAAAGTAATGTGGACCCGCAGGTTGATAGGTGGCATTTACTAGCTCGGAAGTTACCACGGAAGCTCCGCACCGGGGGTATCCGGGTCCAGGGTGAAGAACTTGCCCGTGCTCTCCATGTTCAGCTTGTCGATGAAGGCGGTCATGGCCGCCACGCTGTCCTCTGGTTTGAGCGTCGCTTTGCCACCGGTCATGTCCGTGTCGACGTATCCAGGGTGAAGCGATGCGACCACAATGTCACTAGACCGAAGGTCGATCGCTAGCAAGCGAGTGATCATATTTAGGGCTGCCTTCGACGAACCGTAGCCATAGAGAGCATCCTTGAATAGAGCCTTGATTTCGCTCTTAACGGTGCCGATGCTGCCAAGGAACGACGAGAGTTGGATGACGAAGGCAGCGCCGTGGGCCTTCGCCGCCAGCTGCAGGTTGGGCTGCAACGCACGCGTCACGAGGAACGGCCCGACAGTGTTCACCTCGAACTGGCGCATGAGCGCGTCCTTCGTGACAGTCTCCTGCAAAGTGCCGGCATTGTTGATGAGCAGGTCGATGGATTGGCCCTCCAGCTGACGAGCTGCCTCTTGGATGGTGGTCTCGTCGCTCGTGTCCATCGCAACTATTTTGAACGGCGCAAGCGCTTTAAGCTGCACGGAGAGGATACCACCAGAAATGGTGAGCAAGTTGGCATATAAGATCAAGGAGGTTAGTACCCACTAACAACGCGTCGTACCTTCTCCGTGTTGCTGTTGGCCCGCGCCGTGGCGATGACGTCCCAGCCAGCCTTGATGTAGTGCTCAGCAAAGGCGAGACCGATGCCACGCGTGCTGCCGGTAATGAGAACGGTCTTCTTGGCGGATGTCATGATCGAAGATAGCGTGAGTTGAGTGAATGAAGTGGTTTTGAGCTTGTGAAGCTTAACGTGTTTTGAAAAGTGGGGTGGCCAAGCAACAGCGCAAACTCAGCGAGGGTACAGTCCGTTGACGTTGCAGCGCTCTCGCACAGCTATTCGGAGCCATCTTCTGAAGAGAATCACTTGAAGATAGCGTCAACATGTCTGTCGCTGGTTTAACCTTTTAGCTCTTCAGTCAGGCAGCTGACGCAATCGAGATGGCAATCGAAGTGTTTGATTGCCATGGAATATCAAGTACATGTACCTATTTTAGAACTACCCGTATCTTTAAAGGACGGACGTCTACCTCGCGTAGAGAATCTAGCCGCCGCTAAAAAATGGGTCCTGAGTCGACAAAGTGCTCGTAAGCACAACAGCAGATCTGTTAACATCAAACAAAGGCTCCCGTAGGCTCCCGTGCTACCCATCGGATTGAATATCCTTCCATATTCTCATGACTCTGTAATCAATTGAAGCGACGTACTGTAGATGACTATAAGAACGGAATGACGTTTCTGTGGCCTTCCACCACGAGCTTAGTATCTTCGTCAGTGAGGAAGGCTTTTGAAGCATCGCTAGTATAATATTCTGTCCATGATATACGTTGCACGGAAAGGAAAAATAACAATGTACAGTACCCATTGGCAACAGTCCACGCATCAGCGTTGGCGAATCTGAAAAATGTATACACCCTTCGCACATCCACGTTAGCCAGGAAGGTGCATTATCATAGTTAAATGATTGGCTGACAAAGCGTCGGCATTCTACGGGAGCAAGTTCGTGTTCACATTGCCGAACACCGAATTGAGCGACAAAAGCTATAAAACAACGAACAAATAATATGCAAGTCTCTGGATTCACCTTTGCCACCCGCGCCGTTGCCGGCGAATTTTGCCATTTGGCGTTCATCTTGGGGATGACCACGTTAGATAGTCGCACATATGTGAATGCAACAGTGTTGCGTCGATTGGGCAAGGCAAGACAACGGGTGAACCACGAGAATCATATTAACAATTCGTGCATATTGAAGAGAAGAGAAAGTTTACTGGCCAAAAGTAATGTGGACCCGCAGGTTGATAGGTGGCATTTACTAGCTCGGAAGTTACCACGGAAGCTCCGCACCGGGGGTATCCGGGTCCAGGGTGAAGAACTTGCCCGTGCTCTCCATGTTCAGCTTGTCGATGAAGGCGGTCATGGCCGCCACGCTGTCCTCTGGTTTGAGCGTCGCTTTGCCACCGGTCATGTCCGTGTCGACGTATCCAGGGTGAAGCGATGCGACCACAATGTCACTAGACCGAAGGTCGATCGCTAGCAAGCGAGTGATCATATTTAGGGCTGCCTTCGACGAACCGTAGCCATAGAGAGCATCCTTGAATAGAGCCTTGATTTCGCTCTTAACGGTGCCGATGCTGCCAAGGAACGACGAGAGTTGGATGACGAAGGCAGCGCCGTGGGCCTTCGCCGCCAGCTGCAGGTTGGGCTGCAACGCACGCGTCACGAGGAACGGCCCGACAGTGTTCACCTCGAACTGGCGCATGAGCGCGTCCTTCGTGACAGTCTCCTGCAAAGTGCCGGCATTGTTGATGAGCAGGTCGATGGATTGGCCCTCCAGCTGACGAGCTGCCTCTTGGATGGTGGTCTCGTCGCTCGTGTCCATCGCAACTATTTTGAACGGCGCAAGCGCTTTAAGCTGCACGGAGAGGATACCACCAGAAATGGTGAGCAAGTTGGCATATAAGATCAAGGAGGTTAGTACCCACTAACAACGCGTCGTACCTTCTCCGTGTTGCTGTTGGCCCGCGCCGTGGCGATGACGTCCCAGCCAGCCTTGATGTAGTGCTCAGCAAAGGCGAGACCGATGCCACGCGTGCTGCCGGTAATGAGAACGGTCTTCTTGGCGGATGTCATGATCGAAGATAGCGTGAGTTGAGTGAATGAAGTGGTTTTGAGCTTGTGAAGCTTAACGTGTTTTGAAAAGTGGGGTGGCCAAGCAACAGCGCAAACTCAGCGAGGGTACAGTCCGTTGACGTTGCAGCGCTCTCGCACAGCTATTCGGAGCCATCTTCTGAAGAGAATCACTTGAAGATAGCGTCAACATGTCTGTCGCTGGTTTAACCTTTTAGCTCTTCAGTCAGGCAGCTGACGCAATCGAGATGGCAATCGAAGTGTTTGATTGCCATGGAATATCAAGTACATGTACCTATTTTAGAACTACCCGTATCTTTAAAGGACGGACGTCTACCTCGCGTAGAGAATCTAGCCGCCGCTAAAAAATGGGTCCTGAGTCGACAAAGTGCTCGGAAAGACAACAGCAGATCTGTTAACATCAGCAAAGCAAAGGCTCCGGTACGACCGGATCGGGAGTAAACAACTGAACGATGTACATGTAGAGTCTACGTGATGTAAATAGATATTAAACGGAATGACGTTTCATCCTTGTTTTGCCGCAAAACCTCCACTGGTATGTCCAACAATCGTACCATGTCTTCCAGAGACGGTTCTCTCGAAGTCTCTGCGTTTAGCTTCATACGCTTGTTGAGATCTACTTGATCAAGGGGGTACAAACGGTCCTCGAATTCTTTGTCGTATACTTCTTCTTCAATCGCAACTTCTACGCCCACAAAACCGTTCCTTCCTTCATTCCTTCCTTCCTGACCCGGACCGCACGCTTCCATAGCGTCTAATTCGGCGTCTGTAAAGAGGCGGTGTAGTCCGTCCAACTCATCCGCTTTCTCCATCTCTTCATTCTTGATATCGAAAGGAATCGGTTCCTTCCTAGCTGCTTTTTCTTCAATATTTTTTTGAGCTTGACCTTGGGTCTTGCTTGAGACCTCAACGGCACCGTATCTTGGACCGTCACTTTCTTCAAGGTAACCTTCGTAGCACACACCGCTGCAACACCGTTTTTTTATCCTTATTCATGGTCGTCGCAGAGGCTTCTTGTCGCGAGTCGTCATAAACTTCATCTTCTTTTTCATAGGCGCTCTTCGTTAGCACCGAGACTTCACATCCCGTTCGTTCCGAACAAACGACATTCTCTGTCCTCGTAGCCGTTCCAGCGAGCCGTTCATCTTCTTCTTTCAGCTCGTCTTTCGTTCATTCTTCTTCGGTCTCGACCAGTGCGGATACGCCCACTGTTTTAACCCCTCTTCCAACCGTGTCTGGGGACGACGCAGTTCTCGTCTTCACCGTCGCCCCGTCCACATCACCTTCATCTCTTCCTTCATCACCATTCCTAACGATCGACGGGCATTCCTCCTCCAAATCACCCTTACGACCGTCCCTCGAGCCATTCACTAGACTAGAGAAAGTAGTGGCCCCCTCCTCTTCTTCCTCCCGCCCTCTTCATTGAGGACGGGGACGGCTCGGGGGGTACGAATTGCTCTGCAGTAACGGCATCATCGCCTTAAGCGAATCCAAGGTAGGACAGTCTCTGACCCCATGACCAGGTTCATTGCAGAAGCTGCATCCACGAGGAGAAAGGTTGCCAGTCTTGTAGTCCGTTCCTCCGTTGAAAGGGGCCTCACACTCGATCCTGATGTGACCCATCTGTCCACACTTACGATAGCTTATCTGTTGGCGATTACATATAGCACGACCATGGCCCTTGTAGTTGCAGCGATCGTACCGGAACACCATTCTGCATACGACCGTCGTCCTCCATCCGGATTCCTCGAACACGGGGACCGTTCCCTTGCAAACTTTGACCGTTCCCCGTAGAAAGCAGTCGTGGTAGCCGCAACCATTAGAACTCGGTTACGAGGCGAGCGTGGACCCTGCTATCTGCTCTGGATCAACTGAATCTTCCATTGCTGCTGTTATTTCAAGCAAATACTGAAATTGTTGCGCGAGGGCGCCCACAGAAGTAGAAGCTGTCTCCATCTTCTTCACATTAGCATCGTCCGAGCAATCCTCGTCCTCTTCTATCGGGCGATACATATCCTTGAACATAAGCCACTCGCATGCCTCCGGAATGTCCGAAGCGGGACTTGTGTCCAACGTAGCCACCATGCGCTTGTTTCGCAATCCACGGCGGAACAGTTGATAACGCATCTGCGGATTCGGGTAATCCAGCGACGCACAGCGATCCGACACTCGGTCTCCCAACTCGTCCACAGACTCTCCGCGCATATCTTCGTTGTTTACACCGTCCCCAGAGCTCGTCAGACACTCGACTGAGGAACTGATTGTGAAACCTCATGCGACGAGTGTTGAACGTCTTGATCCTCGGGTTTTCCCACCACTGTTCAGCCACTCGTCCTTTTAGTTTCTGGCGGAAGACCAGTAGACGGGAACGGTCTGAAAGCCCTTCTATGTGAGCTTCAAACGTCTCCCAGAAGTCTCGACTTCCCCTCCACAGTTGTAGTGTCCGAATAGAACATGGGCAACACTTCACAGCATTCAGACAAACATTGAGAGTCCGAACGCATTCGCATTCCCTGGGACGGCTCCAGTCCGACTGTTTATAGGCGTAGTCGACTGTTTGGGAACTGTTCGCGCCAATCCACGGCTAACCGTTCCTTCAGAAGGTAGTGCTTTAGCAGGGATCCCTAGTAGGGTACCCTGCTTTCCCGAGGGATTGCACCACTCGGGCCAACAGGGACGTCCGGCTTCACAAACCCATCTTCAACATACTCTTTTGTGGCTGACCGTTTCCTCCACTCGGGTAACGGTATGGGCCCAGTGGCAGGGTTCTTCTTCGAACTCCAACTCCAGGCAAAGGTTGGCCGATCCATGCAACGGACCTCTGGACCAGGGTACTGGGGAATAAAACCGCTGGGGCTCCTCTGGTACTTCACTTCTTGCTGTTCCCCTTCCCCTTTATTCGGGTAATCCTCCTCGTACTCATACCCAGTTCCTCGGCGTCGTAACACTCGCTTCCGCTGTCTGGAACCGTTCCGTTCCAGCTGGACCGCTCGGATACTCTTCCGCCTTGATTGCCGTCTCTCATTTCCTTCAAACTTGACTCGAGGCTCGGTCTCAACCTCCTCTTCTTCCTTCTCCTCTTCCGCGGTCGCCTACAGCTCGTTCATCACTTGCGACAAACCGGTAGGAACGGCCTCTTCACCCTCGGTGGTGTCCCCTCCGTGCCCGACGCTACTTACTCCTTCACGCCGTTCCACGTTCCCACCTCTTCTTTCGTTCCCCACTTCGTCCTCACCGGCGGCAGTCATCTTGTTACCTATCCTCGATGAGCCTCCTCAGGGACCCCTTTCTTCACACTTGCTCTGGACTCTGATCCGACTGTGCGGACTTCTCTTCACGAACCCTTCCTGTGACGGTTCCAGTTGGCCTTCTTGCGCTTGGCTCTTACGCGTTGGCTGTTACGACTTGACCGGTCCTGCCAGACTTGTAGCTTGCTTCTTTAACGCCCCCAGACTGACACTTGTGCCGTAGATGTGTGGATCCGGGAGCTTCATACACTCTACTTCAGGCGAAACAAGTCCTTTAACCCCAGGTTCAGACACTTGACAATTTTTCCCAAGCTAGTACCACTTCAAGCGAAGTCCGTACCCTGCTTCTCCACCACGTGTCGCGAGTCGTCCCGGTGTAGGACGGTCGACGCTGAATAGAAGTAGTACACGCTTGTAGGGCTCTAAGAACAAACACACTAACAAAGTCGAATATAAAACTCAACTTGTTATTCACCGGTTAAATTCACGACTGAGTAACTCAAACCTGGCGGTAAAGCCCCAGAAAACCGCTCCCCCAGCTCTGGAATCCACACGCCATCCTTCGCCGACCTAGGTACGCCCGTCCTCATCCCACGGGTCAGGCACTTGTCGCCCCTCCGACCATTCCGTCCGCACAGACCTGTCCGTCGTCAGCACTTACCTCCATGATCTCTCTCCTCGCAGCTCGGCCGATACTTTGGCAAATGTACCACAGTCCCTCTCAACCGGGAACAGCGACGAGACGCAGACCGTTGCCCAACCCAACCCGGGCTGACGGTACAGTGAAGATAGGTATAGCCCAGACGCGACTCGCTTACCCGCAAAGCACATCCTCTGGCCAATGGGTGTCGACCAGTTCTTCAACCGTGGGCCGTCGCGCAAAGCCGTGCCCCAAATCGACCCAGACGGTAACCGCCGTCTGGATTCGGGACAGAACCCCGTCGTTGCGCTAGATCCACTGGACGATTTCCTTCATCTCTGGCATCGTCTTGGACATGCATCTTGGCAAGCGGTTGCTTGCTAATTTAAAATTGTCCATACTACAAACGGATTCGATTGGCGCATTGTGCAGGGCAGCGAGGCCGTTGAGTTCAATCCGTGAAATCAGCGTATTCTATTTGCTACGGTGTACTATTGCTAGTGCGCCTGACAAATAGTACTGTATTTGGTCCTGGTATACAACTTGGTACGGGCTATATTCGGCATTAGTGCCGCATCATCCGTTAGTTCCCAAGAGTGGGAGTGGAGCAGAACATTCAGAAGGAGGCGCGGGAATAAGGCATGAAAGCCGCCGGCAAGCTGGAGAAAGTGACAAGAGTGGGATTACGTGCTCTACGCTGTCGACCATGCTTTGTTAATGTGGGATGCGCCCCTCCACTCGGCAAAGCTTGGCGTGCCAAGTGTCTCGAGTAGGAACGGTGGCAACCGTCTCGGGCACGGCCCTGTCCGTCGGTTGGGCGAAGCGACGTTAGCTAAGCAGTTACTCGCTGAGCAGCTTTACGATGATGAGCGCGAACCCCTGTCGCAAGATCGCCAGTTGACGGCATTGAAGAACAGGATTCGAATCTGGAGGAGCGAGGTGATCGGCTGGACGGCAAGGACGGACGTTATGGGAGCATGGCTACACAGGATCAGCTCACAATAGGACAGGGGAATGGTGGAGCGAAGGAAGGGGTGACGGAACGATCGCCACAGGCGTACCGACAGATAAGAGGGTACACTACCCGCTGGTGTGAAGGAAGAGATCAGTCGTGAAAAGCTTTGGATCCAACAAGTTAATTCTAATATTTTTGATTTGTTGGTTATCCAACTCTCTACAAGCGTTCTGCTTCCATACACCTAGAGGACCGACCCACCCAAGGACGGCTCGCAATAACTTGGTGGAGAATCAAAGTAGTGCCTTCGGTGTGAAGCAGCGCGCCTTGAGAGTGAGGAAGACTGGAGCCTGAAGTCTCCCTTTCGATTGTAGTGAGCGTACGCTAGGCAAGGACCCGGTACGTCGTCAGCCGCGCCAGGACCCGCGTTGAAGGCTGACGCACACTCGAAGTTGGTGAGGAACCGTTCCAGGTAGGACTAGAGAAGAACGGCGGAGCGTCGCCTAGGAACGGTCCGAAGTGAAGAGAAGTGAGAGTTTGGGAGTCGCAAGTGTGTGGACGAGTCAGTACCGCAGAGACCGAGACGGACAACTGATCCAAGTGGAGCTACGGTGAAAAGTTACGGTGAGCGTTTGGGATACACGAGCGTGTGGAAGGATCAGTACGGCAGAGGCAAGACGGACGACTGATCCAAGCGGAGATAAGTGTGAAGAGATGACTCGACGGTATGGAGATCGCGCAGACGAAGACGAAGACGAAGATGATGCCATGACATGCCAGAATGAGGGCGGTAACGATGAAGACGGACTAGAGATAACGGCCTCGGTAGTACGGTCGGAAGTGGAGCGACTGGAATCTGGCAGAAGTTGCCGGACCAGTCAGGGCCTGAAGGCCATGGAGAAGGAGGCCCGCAGGATACAGGGGCTGAGGGACAAAGTAGCGTCGACCGCTCGAACATGGCCTCGACCACGGCCGGACGCGAGGCGTTGCAAGGAGAAGTTATGAGGAGCCTCTGGGCGACGGCGGGTAACGATGTATGCGAATAAGAAGACCCGCCCGAGGTTGAACCAGAAGAGCAGAAGGGGGATGAGCGTGAAAGAGGGGAGGAGGAAGACTAGTGAGTCTGGCATTTTCCAAGGAAAGACGGGCAGTCTTGTCGGAGATCGACCGCTAGATAGAGACGAGTTCGGTGTCGGTGGTTATATTGCGGATTACGAAGGAGAATATGAAGATCCGTACGAAGAACAGTTCGACGACGAGTACATGGAGGCCTACGAGCAATTACCAGTGGAGGCTCCCAGAGTGGGTTCATACCTCTCTACACTGGACCGGAAGCACGCATCTCGGACCGACCGACTGTGGGCTGAGAACGGTCGATGAAGCGTGAGTTTGGAATTACACCAGGCCTGAAGAGAAGGGAAAGAGGCAGGAAGCTGCGTATCGAGTGAGGAGGACGATGACCTCGAGTAGTGTTTCGACACGAGTCTCGGCTCTGCGAAGCCCATCTAGCGGCCCCAGACAGTTGCCTGGCGGTCCAACCCCGGCTCCAACGCCTCGAAGAGTAGCTCGAGTAGTGAGTTCATCGGCAACTACGGGTCGGAGCGCTCAACCGACGTCTGGAATTCGACAGACGGTGAGGAGCTCAGTGTAGACCAGAAGCTCACGGCGACCGGGACAGAACGCTCCACAAATGACTGGAGGTGCTCGACCTCGCCCTGAACCTGTGGGAAGGACGGCTTATCAACAGACGGGGTACGGATACGGTGGGCAAGGAGGGACTTGTTTCTACCCGGACGGCCAGATCGTTCGCTATGTCGAGTCTAGTCTCGAATGCGGTTAAAGTGCTACCCATGTTTTACTCGGACACGGCTACTGTCGAAAATTCCCGAGCCTTCTGGGAATCTTTTGCATCTTATAAGGGCTACCGGATCAGTCACAGTTGTTGGTGTTCCGTCAGAAGTTGAAGGGACGAGATAGCTGAATGATGGTGGGGAAGTTCGAGCATCAAGACGTACCGTACGCTGGAGGTACGGTTTCACAACCATTTCCTGAGCCGTACCGCGGATGAGCTATGGGAACGCTTACATTCGACGCGGTGTGAGCGCGGTGAATCGGTGTTCGAGATTATCCAAACCCTCGCATGAGATACCAGCTTTTCTGCCGTGGTTTGGAAAACAAATGCTTGTTGGCACGCTCGATTCGAGCCCTGCGTGCGACATCCCTGAGGCGAGTGAACGGTTGATGTTCAAGGAAATGCATCGCCCTATTGAAGAGGACGACGAGTTTGCTGATGAAGCTCCGACAAAAGCCCAATCTGCCCCCGCGCAGTCATCAATTGAGGAGCTAGCGCAGCAGATGCGTTCCCTGGTGCAGCAGCAAAAGCAGTGGCAGGTGACCACACAATGGCGATCGCCGCCGGATGTTGCTCCTGACGGTTGCGGTCGTGCAAGTCAACCAACTCCAGTGCGAGAAGGGCAAGGGAACGGACGACCATTCAGGGGCATCAGTATGGCTCCTGACAATTGGGCGCGTGACGGTGTCAGTGTGTGTGGACGGTGTGATCGAAAGGGGTGCAACCGCGTTAATTGCTCAAGGCAGCGACTGACCTGTGGTCGGTGCGGTCAATTGGGACACATCATCGCGGAGTGTGAAGAACCGTATCGAGGTAACGGTGTGGCGACAATGGAGGTCGTTTCTCTCGAGGCGGTTACTTTTGTGAAGACCGTGGGCACGGAATCGCTGAGTGTCTTACACTGACTGGACTGCGCGAATTGGCCAGAACGGCTGGAGGATCAAGAGCTGCTCCGTGCGTCCTGCAACACAACAAGGAGGTGGCGGGAGGAAGGGAAGGAGAGAGCCATTTCTTCCTCTTGCCTAGGAAGTGACTCGCGGATTGACCGTGGGAGATATGTTACGCGGACGGTAATCCGGTTTGAGGATGTGTGGAGTGAGGACGAAGAAGGGTTTGACTCAGATTCGGATGACTATGTGGAAGAATGGATCGATCAAGAAGAGGCAGCGGAAGGAGATGAAGTGGAGAGCGACGACTCGGTCGGTTGCCTGGTCGTGAAGGAAGATGAGGAACCGAGTTCGAGTGTGGAACCCAGTGTTGGCTACGCCGAAGAAATTGATTGAAGGGAGCGCCTCTGTCGAAGAGGAGAACGGTAACGCTGTTGACTGTGTCATTGGAGGGAAGGACGTTCATAGGGGAGAAGGACTCGGTTTTACAAGTGACGAAAGGGAACCGTTGTTGTCCGAAGAAGAATCAATGACGGCTGAAGTAGTGCGTGCGACTACTGTGAAGGACATACCCGAAGATATTCAAGACTCTGCGAGGAGACCGAGAGAGAAAGTCCCTCTCATTTCTCTCGATTGTTCACGGACACTGAGTTAGAGGCGATGAACTGTGCGATCCGGGTCAAGAAGCTAGTGTTCTAGCTGAAGAAGACGTCGCTGAAGAGGAAGAGGAGTATGATAAGGAAATTGAGGAGCGGATCTATCCCCTCGACGAAGTCGAAATGAAGCGACGGATAAAGCAGAATGCTGAGATGCAGAAAGAGCCATCCTTAAAGGACATGGCACGGTTTCTCGCATTGGAGTCGGAAGTACTGGAACGGACATGGAGTGCGTCACCTGAAGGAACGGCGTCGCCTGAATATTGGCAGGAGTGGTACCATGAGACTTCGAGGATCACCGCCGACGCGAAACGTACGAACCGAGACTGTACTACGTGCGCCCCTCCAAGTGGCTCGTCGGGTGAGTGCACCTGAGACTGTGACAGATTCGAATACGAACCAAGTATCAGAAGTGGTGCAAGTGGAAGTTGACTTTATTGAGATCGGAGTTACGGATTGTGTGGAAGCCGCAGATACTGATTCGGGAGGAGAAGACAAAGACGGAGTCGTTGCTGCTATTGGCGAAGAGGTAGATGATGGCGGAGACGTCGTGAAGGAGAATATCGTATGCTCGCTAGACCCAGAAGAGGAAATCGTAGCTTCTGATTGTCGTAACTATTCCTGTATCGAGGCGCTACGATAAGGAGGCCATCCGTCCGAAAATGTTGAGAGCTATCGCTCGTCAAGCAGTGTTCCGAATGCTGAAGGAGGAACGAGACGAGTATGAAGGACGGATCTCTGGTCGAAAAGGGCCGCTCGATGAAGAAGAGGAAGCCGAAGTCCCTCCGCTAAGAGATAAACGTCCTGAAATGGAGACTGGGAACGGTTGCGTTGGCATATGGACCGTGTAGGAAAGGAACAGAACCTGATTAAGCCGAGCTGGGAGGGAGTACTGAACTGGACGAGGACTACTTTGCGAGAAACGTTATCCGGATATGGAAGGCGTTGTGCGACCGATGAAAGCGACGATCATATCCCGCTGTGAGGAACCGCGGCCGAAGGCGAACGAAGAAGGCGGTATGTTTCGATTGTTCGGCACTGTACCAGAGCCACGCTGAGGCCTTGGGTGAGCGAGAATTCAGGCCTGAGTGCGATGACGACGCTTCTCATTATGTGAATGTTGTAGCTCCCGATCGATGTCGTACGGAACTGTCGAAGAAGACCGGTCTAGTGGAAATGGTTACGGTCAATCTGCCCAATGGGTTTGGAGTACAGCATGAGTCTAGGGATGATAACCGTGACTGGCAGCAGATCGGGAAAGGAGGACGGCGTGTGGTGTGGGCCGTTGGTAGTTTCGAAGCACTCTCTAGTGGATATATCGACTGTTTGTCTTCTCAGATGCTGGCCGACACTGGAGCCACGCTGAGTCGTGTTGATGGACTAGTACTGAAACGGTTAGGCGTGCCACCGAGCCTCTGGACCGTACGAGGGACGCGTAAGGAGTTCTTCGGGGCATCGCATACGAATCCGGGGATGGATATGCTTGCCTATTCGGTTAGGATCGGTGGAAATCAAGCTTCAAGTGGTGGTCGTGGAGTGTCTTCACGTAGACGCTATCCTAGGTGTAGATGCTTTGAGCGCCTACAAGGCCGTGATTGATGTGGATGAGCAAACTATGTTACTCAAAGGCTCTGAAGAAGTGTTGTTCTTGGGGGTCACGATTGTGCAACATACGTACATGGCTGCTATGGCCGCGTCAATCCGTCTTCCGCCGCGAGGACAGGCGATAGTGACGGCTCTTGTGGATGGGGACATCATGAAGGGTGCTACTGGTCTCGTAGAAGGCTCTCTTGACTTGCCGCCTACACTGTGTGTCGCCCGCTCGTTTTAGCTCTGTCGAGGATGGCATAGTATCGTGGAAATATGTAACGCGTCAATGGACGAGTGTTGGATCCGGAAAGGCGCCATAGTGGCTTCTACATCCGTGATCCCTGGAGAGGCTTTTGACTTCGAACGGTCGTCTAAACAAGTAGAAGCTACTGGACTATCAGCGGAGCATGGTGAGTCGGAAGTAGCAGTAGCGACCGCGTCGGTAATCGAGGAACGGAAAGAGACCGTCCAAGAGAAGTCAAGGCGTCTCGTCCTCAGATCCCGCCTGACAAGGTAGATGAGCTAGTGGCCGATTTCGCGGGGCTTAAGCTGACTGAAGAACAGAAGCGGTTGTTTCAGGCCGAGTTGAATGGCTTTCGGGATATGTTTGTGGAGTCCTCGAGGGAACCGGGTCGGACGGAGCCGTTACATTTCACGATACAGGGGACAGTGCGCCGATAAAACAACAACCGTATCGCGTCTCATTAGCGGAAGAAGAAGTCATGGAGGCAGAAATACAGCAGTTCGAAGAGCCGGAACTGATCCGTCCGTCCAAGAGTCCGTAGGCCGGTCCGGTGTTAATGATACGGAAACCGGACGGTGGGATTCGTTTGTGTATTTACTACAGAAGGTTGAATGCAGTGACTGTGAAAGACTGGTACCCTATGCCTTTGACCGACGACATATTGAATGTTTTGGGGGACGCTCAATTGTTCTCGACAATGGATATCGCGTCAGGTTATTGGAACGTGCCGAGTGACAAGGATAGTGTGTCTAAGATGGCGTTTACTTGCAAATATGGATTGTTAGGAATGGCTAGTGATGCCCTTTAGCCTGTGTAACGCGGTGCCGGCATTCGAGGGTCTGATGAAGACCGTGCTAATCGATTTGAAGCGGAAAGTCTGTTTAGTCTACCTAGATGACTGCGTGATATTTAGTAAGGACTTTCCGTCCCATTTGGTGCGTGTCCGACAAGTACTGACTCGGTTCCAAGAGGCGGGATTCAAGCTGAAAATGAAGAAGTGTCATTGGGGCCGGAGTCAAGTGACTTTTTTGGGACACAATGTGACTCCGTCGGAAATCTTGCCGAATCCCGAAAAGGTGAAAGCAGTGATGAACGTTCAGCGACCTCGCGACGTGCACGGAATAAGATCTTTCTTGGAGCTTACGAGTTATTTTCGACGCTACATTCCAGGGTACGCTCTGATTTCTGCTCCACTGGAACGGTTAAAGATCAAGGATGCGCCTTATGTTTGGAGTGAAGACTGTGAGAATGCTCTTCGTCAACTCAAGCGGGCTGTTGTGAAGCCTCCAATTTTGGTGTATCCCGATCCTAAGCGTAGCTTTAAGCTTTTCGTGGATTCGTTTTGTTACGCTTTGGGGGCGTGCCTCATGCAGGAAGTGGACGGTCGCAATCGTGTCGTGACTTATGCCAGCAAGTTGTTGACGGCTCGCAGAACAATTGGATAGAAGCAAGACGGCATTTCGGAGATCGAATGCTGGGGCATAGTGTGGACAACACGGAAGTTCCGTTGCTACCTAGACAAACGCAAGTTCGATCTATACACGGACCACCAGGCTTTGGCGTGGGTGTTCAGCCCGGGAAACCGTACTACGAATACGAAATTGGCACGGTGGGCGATGGAATTGTCAAATTTGCAATTTAAGGTACATCAGAAGCCCGAGACGGCTATGGTGCATGTTGATGGATTGTCTCGCTTACCTGCTGATCGTGTAGCTGCTGTCACTATGGCTGATTTGTTGAATGCCGTACCGACGATGATGGACTTACTGAATCCCGATCCAACGGATCAGGACCTGGTTCCCGATTCAGTCGTGGAGCGACCTGAGCAAAGGCCGGAACCTGGTGACTATGAGTTTGGCGACGAAGGAACGGACGGCGGTGTGCTGGATATTGGGACCAAGCCTACTCTGGACCAGGACGGGGAAGGACCGCCTGCGAACCTTCCCGTCTTTCCTTTGGATTTGTATGGATTGGACTCGGATAAGTTCCTGCGGAACAGCAAGCTGTGCATTGGGTAAAGGCTCTGACGGCGTTCCTTCTGGATGATGCTCTACCCTTGAACCTGTTCTTGAGAGCGCGTGTGATGAAATGGCTCCACGGTATGAAGTACTTAACGGCATGTTGATGCGGCGCGTGAACTTACACGCTCAAGTGGGACCGGCCAAATCTTTAATCGTGCCGGTAATACCGTATCGTATGTGGAAACCGTGCTACACTACTGTCACTCGGATATTCTGTCAGCTCATTTGGGACTAACGGAGACGTATGATCACGTAAGAAGACATGGGTTCTGGCCTGGTTGGCGAAAGGACGTGGCCGAATACGTCCGTGAATGCGGCGATTGTGGGAGTGGAAAGGGGCATCGACCCTGGCGGTCTGGCCTGATGCAGAGGATGCCAATAGTCGGCTTGACTGGACCGTCCGTTGCTCGTAGTGGATGCGATCGGACCTTTAATTGAGACAGCTGCTGGAAATAAGTACACCCTGGTATTTGTTGTTTACTTCACTTGGTGGGTTGAAGCATTCGCGGTAGATCAGCTCGATACGATGACGTTTTGCGAGTAATGGTGAACGGAGTGGTAGCTCGGCACGGTATAACATCCCGATTTATTAAGTGACCGTGGACCGAACTTCATCTCGGATCTGGCTAAGTCTTTCTATGAGCCTTTGGGGATCAAAAAGCTGTTTGGTCCACCATACCATCCTCAGACTCGGGGCTTAGTGGAGCGGTTCTGATCAGACTGCTCAAGATGTATGTTAGTGAAGCACAGACGGACTGGGATTTATATTTGCCGAGGGTGTTGATTGCCTATCGAACGGCTTATCACGATGAATTAGGTGACACTCCGGTCTTCTCGTTGTATGGGCGAGACCCGGTACTTCCACTGGACTTGGCATTTCTAAACGTGAGTGAGAAATGATAAAAGCAACGAGGTGGCTCAATACCGTCGAGAATTGTACCGCTCGCTAAAGGACTCTTGGGGTTTGGTTGAAAGGGCGCAGTTGGCCAAAGCTCAAGACCGACACGAGCAGCGGTTACAACAACAACGAGATGTCGTATATCAAGTTGGTGACCCAGTCTGGGTGTATCAGTTCTTCCGAGCAAGACGAGGAGAGAAGCGTACGAAGAAGCTCGCCTTCTCTTGGCATGGTCCCTACCGTATCCGAAGCAAAGTTGGCGAAAATACGTATCGGATCGAAATCCCGACGCGTCCAGATAAGATCGTGATTGCGATGTCAACCGACTAAAGAGATTCCGAGGACGCTGGACACGCCCGTTCATGGATGACATACCGGATGGAGTAGACGAAGAAAGCGGTGAAGCGAATAATGGTCCTCTGAAGGAATCCTACTTGCCTGTGTCGAGTTTTACAAAAAGACTAACGATCGGGCGAGAAGACACTGTGATAACTGGCGTGGATTCCCCAATTTTGGAAGTGGTGGCCAAGCGACGAAGAACAGGACGACGGAGTATCTAGTATTGACTACGAACCACGAGACGTTTTGGCTTTCGAGGACGGAATTGAGACCCGAATATGCTGTACTAATCGACGCTTTTGAACGGTCGTAAAGAGCCAAGAACGGTCTACCTGGGCTAAGACGGAAAGCTCGACTGGCTGATGCAAAAGCTGAAGTGGCTGAAGACGACTTAATGGTGTAAGTCGCAGGAGGTGTGTCTCGAGCCAGGAGAATGATTGATATCGTAAGGGATTTAAATGGAGCTCGAGAAACGTAACGGTGAAATTGTGTGTGTATATTTTGGTTAAGTTGACATGGATGAAACTAAACGTGGAAATGAAGAACGAAAACAAAAAGGGAAGCGTTCTTCAAAGAGTTATATCACTTGGACTTTTGGGATCTTGGAGGAACAGTCTCAGACTATTGTTCTTGAGCGTCGACATCGGTGGAAGTAGGAGGAGCCTTGCCTTCGAGTTCGGACTCTCCGTGAGAACCGACTTCGTCGTCCGGCTCGTCGTTATTGCCTACGTTGGGCTTGACCTTTTCTTCATCGTCTTCGGCGTTTTCTTGCTCTTCTCCATCCTCATAGTCTTCATCGTTCGCGGCGTCTGCTTCGTCGGAATCGGAGTCGGTGAGACCCGTGCGTGAAGAGCCGGTTTGGGGAGAGGAACGGCGTGATGCGACTACAGAAGCCGCCGAGCTAGCGCGGTGTAGTCACCGTCCTCCTCGAAGTCCGAATCGTATTCGTCTACCGCAGAGGCCTTGAACGGCTTATAGGAAAAGGTGGCGATGCTCGCATTCGTGGTCAGCGCGGTGGCCACTTCGAGCTGAGTATGACGTAGTGCTTTGTCAGCAAAACAGCGCCTTCCAGGGACCTTCAGACTTGTTACCTACCCAAGATGCTGTGGGCGGAGGTCCCTGCGCCACGTCCAACGCGTGCGAGCGCCTTAGTAGACAGCCGGAGATTAGGACTGCGAGTCGGATCCAATGCTCGGGTCCGCTCCAGCAACTCGAGTAAGGAACTGTATCCGTCTGCATTGATACGGAGCGGGTTCAGTGTGCGAGCGATGACACGGTCGTAGTGTGAACGGTCCCGGCGGTAGAGTGTGACCAGGTATTCCTGGAGAGGATTGAACGTCTCTTTTTTGCCCTTGCTACTGGGCGAGTGCTTGGCCGCTTGACCCCCGAACCACATCAGCGTGTCGTGAATCTTGTCTTCGAAAAGCCGCAAGAACCCGTAGTAGCCGAAGACCTCGATGTTCTTACTGATGATCTTGAATCGAGCTTGGTTGGCGTTCGTCTTCTGCTTGTGTCGAGAGTTAGCCTTGTCGGTGGGAGCGTACAGCGAGCACACAAAGAACGTCCGTCGGAACCGCATCCAGAACCGCCAATTTGCCAATGGAGGCTCTTGTGTTTGACGGGATCGTACCAGACGCGTTGAACGTGCCAGGGATACGCCAGCCGGAACGGTGCCTTGCCCTGAGTCGTCGCGGTTGCTAGAACGGCGTCTTGAGCTTCTTCGATCCGGTCAGGAATGTCGTCAGGCAGCTCGAAATAGTCCCTCGCCTTCGGTACTTTCTTGACTCGTTTTTGTGTCTTAGCCAATGAAGGCTTGGCTCGAGTTGCGCTCCTGGTGGCTGGTCACTTAGAAGACCATGTCGGGAACGGTGAAGCGGAGGAGGCGAAGAGGCGGTGCGGAGCAGCTACTCCCGGAAGCCGCGTGTCAGGTGGAGGTAATAACAGGACCGGTTGAGAGAGTGCTAGCGGGACGGTTGCATCGCTGGCCACGACCGAGACTACGAATTCAACTAGAGCGTTGAGACCGAGCGATGCCGAGTTCGTGGCCAACAAGGGGCGCACTCGCGACCAGAAGGCCACCTGTGCTCGGAGGACGGTCGTGGTGTCCAACGATGTCGACTCATCTTCGACGATGGCTCGGAGGCTGTCCACGAGGGCCTCATGGGGGTCGGACGTGGACGACGTTGATTTGGGCATAACTTGGAACTTCTTGGTATTCTTGAACGCTTGCGCAGTTGCGGGTGGAATGGAGAATGGCGCGTAGGGACCTGGTCTCAACCGTGAATGATGGCTACTGACCTGAGTCAGTTGCCGTTCGACGAATCCTGGAATGTGACAGAGAACGGCCGAATGATGTGAACGGTGATGGAAGGTGACTTTAATGGCCGCTCGGATGGAGATGGAGTGTACCCTGACTTTCGGTTTGTCGGTGCGATGGAACTGGCCGCAGCGGTGGTGCGCTGGTGCCTATCCACGTTAACCGCGATTGGTAATTTAGGTGGAGACTTCGAGTGTGTGTATTGGCACGAGATTCTCTGTGCATTGGGCGGTGCGCTCATTTGGCTGATCACCCAACCGCTCCGTGAAGTGGCAATCAGACCGATCCAGGCGCTCAGCTATTTCGCTTACACGTGGACGAAACGTTTCGTGAGAGGGCCGGTAGTGCGAGGCCGCTCTTTAGGTGACCACTTGTGGAGCATGTATGTGGCTCTGTGGGTCACTCCGATGGTAGTACTGGAAGCGCGAAGGGAGCATGAAGGGGGATTGGGACGGTTGGTATACAAGTGGCTAGACGTCTTCCGTGCCTACTAGTGTGTGTTCTTGCCGGACACTTTGGAGATAGTTGGGCCGCACTAAAGAAGTATTACAAGGGACTGCTAGTACAGTGTAAGAGGACGGTGGACCGTGCTCGTTGGACCGCGAAAGTGCCGTGGATAGCGACTACTTGCTGTTCTCCGTGGGTGGCTACAGTATGCTATACCTGTAGGAAGGAATCGAGTGGTTGTGTCGCGGCCAACTGGGCCTATTTGTGCTGGTGTTAGCGGCGAACGGATACTATGCTAGAGTGGGGGACGTGGGGCTCTACGAAGGGATCACGGTTCACCGAGAAGCTGCATTGGCGGCTTGTGCTGTGGGTGCGGCGTCCTTCGTCAGCTCTGTGTGGCACTCGTATGAGGACTCCTCCCTGAAGCGGACTCCGTGGCAAGTGGTTTGTGAAAGCTATGAAGATTGGCTGCAAGATATGGAAGCCATGGAGCAAGAAGTTCGCCTAAGCGAGGCTTATTGGCGTATGGAGGGTGGCGGGGATACGCCAAGACGTCGGAACACAATAGCGGCAACTCCGGCTCGACGTCGCGCCATGCGGGAACAGCTGCGGCAAGTTCGTCAGGATGCGGCTCGACGAAGACGTCTCTGCTCGGTCGGGGATGATGTCCCGAGTAGGAACGGTGGCAACCGTCTCGGGCACGGCCCTGTCCGTCGGTTGGGCGAAGCGACGTTAGCTAAGCAGTTACTCGCTGAGCAGCTTTACGATGATGAGCGCGAACCCCTGTCGCAAGATCGCCAGTTGACGGCATTGAAGAACAGGATTCGAATCTGGAGGAGCGAGGTGATCGGCTGGACGGCAAGGACGGACGTTATGGGAGCATGGCTACACAGGATCAGCTCACAATAGGACAGGGGAATGGTGGAGCGAAGGAAGGGGTGACGGAACGATCGCCACGGGCATACCGACAGATAAGAGGGTACACTACCCGCTGGTGTGAAGGAAGAGATCAGTCGTGAAAAAGCTTTGGATCCAACAAGTTAATTCTAATATTTTTGATTTGTTGGTTATTCAACTCTCTACAAGCGTTCTGCTTCCATACACCTAGAGGACCGACCCACCCAAGGGCGGCTCGCGACATAAGCCTTGCCTGACATTAATAACCTATATGAACTAGGGACCAAGATTAATCGTCTTAAATTGAGCTAAGCTATAGGATGATGTCGTATAATGTGTGCTTGTATAAAGATCGGATTTGGTTGTCTTTTAAAATACCGTACGAATTTTCCAAAAAAATGACGCCTTCCTTGCGAGTTAATCGGAGTACATGTATTGCATTCTCGGCTTTTGCATCAACTTTTTTTATACCCGCCTCTATTGATCTAATCATGTTGAGGGGGCAGCTCTGATCCCGTCACAAAATCTTTTTTTGTGGGTACCTTTTTTTCTTCCGTTCCGCATCTGTTTCCCAGTTTCTTCGTTTGTGGACATGATTGAGTTGGATTACGCGCGTCCCGTAACGATGACGTCAATTAATAATTGTTGACGTACTACGCCCGATGCCAAGACCAACACCTCAGTCTCGAAAACGCCTTGAAGCTCACAGATCCTATCGAACACCTCAATCCGACGTTTCTGCCATCACGATGAGTGTCAAGACCGTCCTGATCACTGGCAGTAACCGCGGCATCGGACTCGCGTTTACTAAGCACTACGTGGCCAATGGCTGGAAGGTTATCGCTGCCGCCCGCGACCCACAGAGCGCCACCGACGTACGCCGACAACCTCAACGTCGATGCAGTCTGTACTATGTTCATTCGTATTTAACGGCCATGCATCTATTCATGCTAAACAGCTCAAGGAGCTCAAGCTGGAGGATATCATCCAGATCGACACGAGCGACGAGGCATCTATCACGGCCGCCGCTGAGCAGCTCAAGGGACAACCCATCGACCTTCTGATCAACAACGCTGGCATTGGCGGTGGAGGCGGCATCGTCCAGACCACGAAGGCTGAGATGGTGAAGCAGTTCGAAATCAACGCGGTGGGCCCCTTCCTTATGACGCGCGCCTTCTTGCCGAATTTGAAGTTGGCAGTCGCCCACGGTGGCTCCGCCATGGTTGGCCAGGTCACCTCTCGCATGGGAAGCGTCGCTGACAACGGCTCGGGTGGCATGTACGGCTATCGCGCATCTAAGACAGCACTCAATATGGTGAACAAGAGCCTGGCTCACGACCTGAAAGACGAGAAGATTATCGCGTTGGCACTGCACCCCGGATATGTGGTGACCCGCATGACTGGTCACACGGGTCAGACCACACCCGAGGATAGTGTTGCTGGCATGACAAAGATCATCGCCGAGGCGACTCCGGATGACAGCGGCAAGTTCTTCCACTTCAGCGGCAGCAACCTCCCGTGGTAGGTACGTGAAGTATTAAAGAAAGTCAGAGTTTAGAGCTCAATACGACAGCTTTAATTTAAAAAGCTTTGTCGAACCCAAGCAAATCTCACACTAAAGCTATAGAACTCTTGATTTATATTAAGCTCAAACGCAATGCTCCAACCACCCCCATACCGAGGAAGGTAAGTTGTGAGTCCGCCACCCCGCCCCATCGACACCAATCACTAGGTGGAATTGAAAGACGAAAAACATTTAAAATCATTCCGGTCTGGAGTCCGGGTATTTACGTATGGCAAGTACAGTACGTATACACTGTTGTCCGACATCTGAGCTGCCGCGACTCCAGAAGTTGCCGCTAGTGCTACATGAACATACCGGTACCCATCGGACGTGTGTGTCTTATTACATGATTTATGGCAATCAATTACTGTGATTGTCTGGGCGCAATCTCGATTGCGTAAGCCGGATAGAATGCATGTATTACAGTACATACCGGTACATAGAATACAAGCGCGTTCCCTTCAATGATAATGTAAAAGACTGCACATATGAGTTATAGCTCGGATACGTCAGCTGACAGGCAGCATCCTCGTGTCTTGGGGTTCAATTTGCGCCGTTGCCTGACTACCTCACTTTCCAGAAACACGTTAAGCTTCACGAGCTCACCAAGAATTCACCCATTCAACTCTCTTCGATCATGACCTCCACCAAGAAGACCGTTCTCATTACCGGCAGCACGCGTGGCATCGGCCTCGCTTTCGCCGAACACTACACCAAGGCTGGCTGGAACGTCATCGCCACTGCGCGCACCAACAGCAACACGGAGAAGGTATAACACGTTGTCGATAGATATTAACCTCGTTGACATAAAATGTCAAGCTTGCTCATCATTTCTGCTGTTATCCTATACGTGCAGCTTAAGGCGCTTGCCCCGTTCAAAATTGTTGCGATGGATACGAGCGACGAGACCACGATCCTCGAGGCAGCTCGTCAGCTTGAGGGCCAACCAATTGACCTGCTCGTCAACAATGCCGGTATTGGTCTTCCTGGTGCTCTCGAGACTGGCACTAAGGACGCGCTCATGCGCCAATTTGAGGTGAATGCCGTCGGACCTTTCCTCGTGTCGCGTGCGTTGCAGCCCAACCTGCAGCTCGCGGCGAAGTCCCACGGCGCCGCCTTTATCGTCCAGCTCTCGTCGTTCCTTGGCAGCATCGGCAGCTGCTCGAACGACACCGCGGCCTTCTTCAAGCAGTCTGGCTACGGCTACTCGTCCTCGAAGACTGCACTTAACATGATTACTCGTTTGCTTGCGCTCGACTTGCAGCCTAGTGGCATTGTGGTCGTATCGGTGCACCCTGGATACGTGGACACGGACATGACCGGGGGCAAGGCGACGCTCAAGCCAGAGGACAGCGTGGCTGCCATGACAGGCCTCATCGACAAACTGAACCCGGAGAGCACGGGCAAGTTCTTCAATTTGGACCCACAGATCCCCGTAGCGGAGCTTCCGTGGTAGTTGTTCCGAGCACGGTGGAATTAGTGTCGCATTTCGTTCCGCATTACTTTTTCGGGTAGTAAGACTGCTCTTTGCTTCAATATATGCACCAGTTTTCTGAAAATTATTCACTCATTGTTAAAAATTGACCGCCAAATTGATGCTCCAGCTTTTATCGAACTGTGCTATTTTAGGTAGTAATCAGCTAGGATCCCTTTTTCACACGAATCAAAACGGGTTTGTACCGTTCCGGACGATTCACGCAACTTTGGATTTATTGGCTGCAGCCGCGGAGGCAAAGAGGAATCCGGAGTTTGCGGCAGCAATGGCGCTACTTCTGGATTTCCGCAAAGCGTATGACTCGGTAGACCGGGAATACCTGTACGCAGTACTGCAATGGCTGGGATTTCCGCCAGAGTTTGTGGCCATGATGCGAGCGTTACAGAGAGGACTCGAGTTCGGTTTTCTGGCGAACAGGTATCGATCCCGGTGGGTCCGCGTTACCTGCGGCATACGGCAAGGTTGCCCGTTGGCTCCGCTGCTGTTCCTTTAGTGCTGGAAGCATCTATCGCAGAATTGACAACGATCCACAGAATCACCCTCCACAGCAAGGCAGGTGTGATAAACCTAAAAGTTGGGGGCTACGCGGACGACACGGCTACTTATGTGCGGTCCGCCTGAGAAGTACCGACCATCATGGACATCATCCGAATTTTCGCACTGGCCTTAGGCCTCAATCTCAATGAAGGCAAAACACTCGTGATTGCCCTTAACTCGGAGGCGGATCATGGGTCGCAGACGTTGCCCTTACCTCTTCGGCTGCAGGCAACAGATCAGCTCTCAAGATATCTCGGGATTAAGTAGGCAGCAACCCGGACATGGGTTACACGTGGGAGCTGGCACACAAGCCATTAGTGACCCGACTCGCGCAAGCATCCCAGAAAATGATGACGGTGGATCAGCGAAGTCTCATGGTGGCAGCTATAGTCATCCCAATGCTGCTCTATATCGGCCGCCACCAATGGCCCACGACGGCTATAGCGGCGATCTTCCAGAGGAATTCAGAAGTTCATATGGCGTGCGCGCTTCACGGCGGCGACATTGAACGGACGAGCGTGGCTGAACGGGCACGTGGCGCCCCTGCCACGAAACCACGGCGGTCTGGCGGTACCAAACCTGAAAGTCGAACTTCTAGCACTGGCAGCAGTACGGTGAGCAAATGGACACTGCACTCCTCGCAAGAGACGCTTATTGTCGGTGACGTGCTAGCAGACGCCCCCGGGGAATCCGGCGGAACGCCAGGATTCCCCGGGGTTTGGTCAACTATCATTGCGTCGCGCCACAAAGGGCTCAGACTGGATGACGACATCTGGGCAAATGGGATTCGCATTTACACTTTTACGGTGGTGTGGAAAAGGCTCCTGAGAAACCAGACATGGTGTCGGCACTGCACTGCCCGACGTACTTTGACAGAGGAATGGTGCTTACTGGAATGGACGGCGACTGGTGATGGACACAAAGGAGATAAAGGGAGCCCTCAGCCGCCACTACATTCAAACGGAAGGCTGCCGGGCATGTCATGTTTTGCAGTGAATGGATACCGCACCTAGTGTTGAAAACACTTTGACTGTACGACACGGACGGCCAAGTGTTGAATCCCAATACTCACTTTCGTCTCCTATGCCAACTGGTCGACAACTGAACGATATCGTCCACTGGACTTGGTTTACGCCAGAGGTCGGAATTAAATATGGCAATACAATAATAAATTGGGATTCTCAATAAAAATATGTATTATTGAATCTGGCCGACTACAATATAATCTTTTATTGGGCCATTATTGGTAATAAATATGGCAAAAGTATGCCTAAAAAGTAAGGCAAAAGTAGCTCACTTTTGCCCTCCTTTGAGCCCCACCACACAATGGTGTCGTTCGCTAGAGCCGATGACATCAGCAGTGAAGTATCCCACACCACTGCCACGTCACCAACGATCCGTTGGCTGGCAGCGCATCGATCCGGGGGTGATTTGGCAACGCCCACAAGCCTTTGAGACTCACAACTTCATCTTCCGAGAACTACAAGGTCGCCAACAAGCAGATCACCTCCTTTGTCTTCGCTCCGCTAGGCCAAGGCTTATTTCGCTGCAACCTGTGCCGCCTCGACCGAAAACAAGTTTCGGGGTCCGGATACTCCAACCTGATTAACCATCTGGCTGGGCAGCATGCGGGCTACGAAGCTCAATACGCGGCATCTGTCTCCAGCGCCAGCCGATGCCTGCAGTCGTTTGGCTTCGTGTGCGAGGAAACAAGCCTATTGAGGGTTGCCGGGTTTTGGTACTGTGTACCAGTAACCGGTTAACCCGAACCGGTCCAACACGATCCCGCGATGTTTACGGTACGTTATTTTCGCAACCGATGATTAGACGAGTAGGATGATTGGACGAGTGCGGAGTGTTGGTGATTGGATGCACCAAATGATTGGATGCAGGGCTGCATATCTATGTGGTAGACTAGGTAGTGTAAGCTCCGATAAATCAATCACTTTCGAATCTTCCTTCTTCAGCTCAAGTGGTCTTCACTCCGGTCCCCGCACCCAAGTGCAGAACTCCCTCCGCTCAACCCAAGCCTCGCTTCAAGACCTCAATACCTTTATCAAAGCCATCTATTCCAGTGGATCCGGCGGATAATTGAGCAGAACATGCCCATCCGCGAGGTTGACGATGTATTCACGCGAGCCATGAGCAAGTTGCGGCCTGTGAGAGTCATGGCCGTCGAGAAGTGTATGGAAGGCATTGCCATCGCAGTCGGTCTCAAGCTCGAAAAGGAGCTCGGAAAGCTCTTCGGCCTGTTGTTCGACGGCTGGACACATGCTGGTGTGCATTGCATCGGCCTCTACGCTGTTTACGAGGCAGATGGCGATTTTTTTGCGCGTACCCCTACTGGGCCTATCTCATCTCACCTATGGCACCCAGATGGCTGATGCTCATGTTCAGCTGTCTGAGAGCGCTCTTGACGTGCACAACAAGACCAAGACATGGTGAAGTTTCAGATGGGTGACAACTGCACTATAAATCAGTTTATTGCGAACAAGATGGACATCCCGCTGGTCGGCTGTGCTAGTCACCGGTTCAACTTGGATGTCAACAAGTTCTTGGCGCCGTATGATACGGTTTTGGATGAGGTGAATGCTCTCATGGTGGCGCTACGTCAAGAGAACAACTTTGCGGAGCTCAAGAAGCACACTGAACTGTTGCCTGTCAAGCGCAACGTCACCCGTTGGTCTTCAACTTTTACGATGTGCAGCGCTACATACGGATTCGATCTGAGATCAAGAAGGTGGAGGCTGTGGAGGAACTGATTCCGACTGGCAACAAGCACAGAAGCTGACTGTACTGTTTGAGCGTCTGAAGAAGTTCGAGAGCATCTGTAAATGGTTGCAGCGCGACGACACTGATATGGCAGAGGTCCGCTTGATGTTTGATGCTCTTGTGGCGGAGTATCCAGTCATGGCGGAACATCTGAAGGCAACCGCGAGGATCGTTCACACTCCTGCGTTCGAATCTGGCATTGTCCATTTGATCTCCGGGTGCGAACAATTGTCGGCGGAGGCGGCGGCTCTAAAGCACTTTAAGAAGGGGCCGCCGACTGGGAAGAAGCGCAAAGCGAGAGAAGAAGGCTACGCGTCCCTGCTCCTTCGAAGTGGAGGAAAGAGAAGACCACAAGCTGATACCGCTACAGCTTACCTGCCTCTCGTGAAGTTGGTTCCTCCAACTTCAAACACTGTGGAGCGTTTGTTCTCGCAGTGCAAGCTCGTCATTTCTCCACAGCGCCGTTGCATGCTTCCAGTTAACTTTGAGCAGCTTTCATTCCTTCGTGCCAACCGAAGTATGTGGGATGTCAGCACTGTTGCTAGTGTTTGCGAAGATAATAGTGCTTAAGCTCAATACAATAGATGCATTCGCTTCGGTATTATTTGACTTTATTTATGGCATGACTAGGAAGCATTGTCATGAATAACCGACCTTTCAATTGTATCAAACTAAATCGTATTTGTCTGCACGAGCACTTCGACAATCGGGTAGACTCATTCCAGAGCTCGGCACGCTCATATTGAGAGAGTAGAAGAACATATGCTGGCACATGTGACCATTTCGACTCGTATTCCCTCTTTCAATTTGGCTTTGGCTTCATGTTGCGATATCATTGGTTAAAATAACATCCCTAAAACGCAGATTGTGATTGATATAACTGCATTATATAAATATCCCGCCAAAAATAGATTTTCAGGCACCCCAATAAGCTATAATTAACAATGTACTTCAACTTGCATGTTGTGGCACTAGTATACCACTAGGCATTTAAGAAATGCCAAGGAAGAGTAGGCGCAACACACAGAACGGTAAACTAGCCGATGCCAAGCGTTCAAGCGAGCCCCGCCACCAGCAGCCAATACGCCATATGAGCCTGGCGAAGCTCGTTGGGGGATCAACACCTATACAAAGGTCCTCCCCGTCACTTGGTGATGAGCATGACAGCACCTCATCCGGTAGTGACGGGTCCGACTTTGAGGGGCCCAACCTCTTCACGGTCGAGTTTATCTACGCGAAAAAATCCAGCGTGGCTGGCGACGCGTACTACTTCGTTGGCTGGGTTGGTTCCCGTGGCAACCGGCAGCCGACTTGCCACAAGAAATCATCGGTGATTTTGAGCGGGAGGAGCTGGGCACTGGGAGGCCCGTCGATCGACGAGCATTCATACCAACAGGACTGCCTACCGGGACAAGCGGAAGAGGAAGAACAGGTAGACAAAGATAGATAAAGTCAATATAAATTGCGACAATATTTACTATTGTTGTGGCATAATTGCCGTTTTTATTAGTAAGATGACTGCTGACCAATACAATTTGATACTGTATTGGCGGATCTCTGATCGACGCGTGGCGATTTGCGCGTCACAACCCTACCGCGGCAGCAACTTCGGCCTGAAGATCCAGACGCTGAAGGACGTGAAGATCCCGATCGAGAGGTTCTCCGGTAGGAGATGTACGAGGGCCTGGGGGCGGGTATCAAGGGCCGGGGACTCAGGTTCTTGGACGAATTTTTGGTCGCCGCGCAGGTAATTAGTGGTGGTGATTGGCCTAAAGACTTTCGGCTCGTGCGCTGAACCGATACCTCGAGGGACCAGCACGAAAGTACTTCGACCGGATGAAGATAATTTGGTCGACGGAGTCGGCCACGCTTGAACACTTGATGAACCACATGCTCGAGGTGTATGAAAACGAGATTACCGTTAAGCAAGCAACCCGAATGATGCGAGCACGGAAGCGCGCCGACCATACTTGGACGGAACAGTACCAATACTCATTGGCTATCGTGAGTGCAATGCGGATTGCTCTGACCGCTCGTGCTGCGATATATCTGTGAGTGCGCGCCGCCGGAGATTAGTGGGCAATGCAAACGAGAATTGATCGGCGCCTTGTGGATCACTTGAGACATGCGTGGGAGCTGGCGGACTTTGCCAATACGCTTGAAGTGGATTTTAGCGCGGGAAACAACGGGCAAGGCAGGAACTTTCGCGATGGTCGCAGCGGTAGCTACACTGGTAACAACGGTGGCGGAAATCTCGTCGCAAATGCGGTCGAGAACGCAAACGCCGGAGACAGAGAACGTGGCTGCTGGAGCTGCAACCAACCCGGTCACCTGAAAAAGGATTGCCCCAACAAGAAGAAGGATGGGCAAGCAATGTTCGCACTGGCTGTGGGGCACAACGGCAGCACTTCGTGGGTGCTCGGCAGTGAAGCTAGCCGACATCTGGTGCGGGATGCCAGCCTTCTAATAGATGCTGTGGATTGCTGCGGGAACTGCAAGGTCGCTGACGGTAAGATTCTACCGGTAACCAAGAAGGGCAGTGTTCGGCTTCGGATTACGATCAATGGTAACAAGCATGGCGTCGGGATAAGTGACGTGTACTATGGGGAGCCTCTAGCGCAGAACTTGCTGTCCTACTGCAAGCTCGAAGAAAAAGGCATGATACTGGTCTACCAAGGAACTCGTCGATATCTGGAAAGAATTATCGACGGGGCTTGTGTGTTTGAGGTGGATAAGGTGAACGATGTCCTGGTTGTGAACACGATAAACGCGATGTGGACGACCAACTCGAGAAGCGCGAGTTCGCGTGAGGGAAGAAGCAGCGCGGTATACGCTGCGCTCCAACATGTCGAAAAAGATAACCCGGCAGTAAAGCGCACGCTGATGGAGCTGCACGAGCGGCTCGGGCATCTTATGTTAGATACGATCGAGAAGATGGCCGATGCCTCCGGCTCAGGAATTGAGCTGACGGACAGAACTAGGATCAATTGCCTTAGGTGCGCCAACGGAGAGCAGTCAAAGAATGTCCAGGCGAAGAAAGACACGGGCAAGAACGCCCCGATTGACCGGATTGGTGGGGTCATCTGCAGGACCTAAAGATGACTCCTACGGACCGCAACGGCAACAGATACCTTGTGAATTTCGTGGACCATTACACGAACTACTGCAGGGTCTTTTGCGGCGAAAAAGAAGGACCAAGCCGCCAAGATGTTTGAGCACTTCCTGGTGCACTTCGAGCGACAGTTCAACCGCAAGGTACACGTGCTTCGTACGGACGGAGGTTGGGAGTACAAAAATGTGGACTGGAAGGCCTCCAACGGCAAGGCCAAGCGCATGCACAGGACTGTGCTGAGCATGGCGAGGTGCAGGATCTTTGCGAGCGGTCTCGCATTGCAGTTCTGGGGAGACGCGGTCCAGTACGCAGCCTTCATCTTGAACAGGAGCCCGACGAGCGCGAACCCAAACCGGGCATCGCCGCTGGAAATGCTGACGGGCGTGAAGCCGCGCTGGCAGACATCGTGACGTTTGGTAGCGCATGCACGGCGTACCGCGACTCAGGCAAAAGGCGTGGAAGCCTCGTGCTGTAGTTGACATGACCATAGGCAAGGACGACGAAACCAAGGGCCACAAAGTCTACCTGCCGCACGAGCGCGTCGTCATCGTGACGCAGCACGTCGGGAACGTCGAGACGCTCAATAAACGACCGGCAACGAGCAGTTGCAAGCGCGACTTCACCGGGAAGATCCGGAA
The DNA here is from genome assembly GCA_033558025.1 of Phytophthora sp. 'mugwort'. NCBI lineage: Eukaryota > Oomycota > Peronosporomycetes > Peronosporales > Peronosporaceae > Phytophthora > Phytophthora sp. 'mugwort'. The sequence continues at coordinate 3,524,008 of JAUCEF010000004.1, read as the reverse complement.
CTCGGTCGCGCCGTCGCAGCGAGATGAAGCTCTCCAGCGGAAGGAGCGGAAGGTTACTCGCGTGTCCCATAAACCCGCTGAACCTGGTCGGATGCGCACGCGCAATATGGGAAAGAAACATGTACAGGTCGCAATGGCGAGCTTCTTGGAAGATACGAAGCATTACACTGAAGCAATGCGTTCTGATCGCGCGGATGAATGGATAAAGGTAATGGCAGGTGAGATTAACGCCCTTGAGTTTAATGACACGTGGGAACTTGTGGCTAAGCCATCACACGCGAAGCTGCTGCACTCTAAGTGGGTATTCAAGACCAAGAAGCATGTCGATGGTTCCTTTGAGAGATATAAAGCTCGGATTCTGGCCTGCGGCAATGAACAGGAATACGGACTACGAGGACACTTTCAGCGCTGCGCTTGAGAACCTGTCTGTCAAGACCCTGCTCGCTCTTTCACAAAAGTATCGTGTGCCCGCAAGACACGGTGACGTCCCTAATGCGTATGTTAGAGCGGACAAGGAGCCCGACCTGGAGATCCTATTGCACATACCGAGGGGGATGATCGTGAGAGCCGAGATGCTGAATAAGCTCGGAGTAATTAACGAGAAACAAGTTACGTTGAGGCTGCGGAAGAGCTTGTATGGCCTCAAGCAGGCGGGTCACCTGTGGGCTCAGCACCTCCGGAAAACGCTGGTTCGTCTCGGCTTCAAACAATGTTTCACAGACAACTGTGTGTACGTGAGGGCAGTGGGTCGGATCTAACGGTTGCGGGCGTATACGTCGACGACTTGCTCGTGACGGGTACAAGCGTTGAAAGTGTTGACAAGTTCTTCGAGGGCATGAGTTGGATGTCAAGGACTTGGGGTACGTATCCAAGTTCCTGGGCACCGGCGTAGAGTACGACGAGAAGTATGGGTATATGTTGAACCAGGGCCAGGCTATCATGGAGATGCTAGAGCGCTTCGGTCGCCGCAATGTGAATCCGGTAAGAGTGCCAGTCGTTGAGGACAATGACGACGGCGAGGGCAATGTGTTACTGCCAGTCGGCGGGGATAGCACGATGGCTCACCCTATGGGTCGACTATTCCAGTCGCTCGTGGGAAGCATGTTGTGGATTGCACGGTGCACAAGGCTGACATCGTATACGCCGTGCACCGTGTAACCCGTTGTGCACACGCACCTCGTGAGTCGTACTGGAAGCACGCAAAGCGCATTATGCGATATCTGAAAGGTACGATCGACATGAAGCTAGCTGCGCATGGAGGTCGACTCCGCGGTGATATACGAGGACCGGGTGAAACTTGAGGGGTACAGTGATGCTGACTACGCTGCTGACCGCATCAACCGCAAGTCTATGAGCGGCGGTGTGCTGTGCATGGACGGTATGATTGTCGGTTGGTTCTGTAAGAAACAGAACAGCGTTGCACTTTCGACTATGGAGGCCGAGTTCGTTGTTGCCTCACAGGTGGCTAGCGAACTCCTTGACCTCCGCGAAATGCTGGGGGAGTTAGACATTGTCATAGATGAACCCTTTCTCCTGCATATGGATAACCAGGCGGCGATAAAGCAGTTGGGGGGGGGGGGGTTCGTCAGGCAAGGTAAAGCACGTCGGCGGTCGCGTGAAGTTCGTCAGGGACTTTATACAAAAGGGCATCATCACAGTAAAGTATTGCGAGCCACGTCAAATGCGGGCCGACCTCATGACCAAGCCGTTTCCGGCTGCACGGCTAGCTGAGCTGAGGGAGCTAGTCTCGTTTGAATGAGGACGACCCGGGAAGGAGTGTTGGAGCTTGGATGGAGTCAGTGGTGACAGACGTGGATGGCAACAGCGACGACACGCACTGCAATGGCACCAGCAAGGCGACAGGCGTGGCGATGGCGACAGTGGCGGCAAGAGCGACGGGTGCAATGATACTTGCCGCAAGAGTTTGTAGGTGCCGAACACAAGTATGCTCTAGTACTCATAGGTAACGGACGTGCTGGCGGGGTACTACAGCCAGCACCTCAATGCACATTAGTTCTCCACTTTCAGTCTTCCTCAAAAGCCACCTTCTGATTTACAAGAGCACATTTGGAGGATTCGTTTCGCAGCGAAGTCGGCCACTCATGAACACATCATGTGCGCCCTGATGACCACTGGAAAAAATGTTCGTGTCACCGGAGGAGCGGGCGTGCCGCTGATGGAAGGCCAGGTCACGACGCACCAGGAGCAGGAGACGCAAATGCAACTGGAACTGGGCGACGATGTTGTTGTGCGAGTGTTCACCCGCACCCAAGGCTGACACGAATGGAGTGCCAGTGGGCGGGGCGCAGAAGGTGGCTAGCCAACAGAAAACACTTCAAGCCAATGCTCACCAGGCAAATTCGCGACAACGGAACGGCCATCAGCAGCACAGCGCCGGAAAAGTGGAGGCGCATCAGCAAAGACGCGGCAACGGGACTGGCATATTTGAAGTGGAGCAGGCTCCGCAGAATATTGGCTTGAATCCATGGGGAAAACTACTATTGTTTCGAGTGAAACACCACGCGCTATCCGTATACAACCCTCTTTCGGCTGGGCTCCACTGCCCTCGTCTAGAATGAGCACGGGGCCCGAATGGACCTTCATCATGTATTCTAGACATGCCCGCTGCAGGCAGGCTACGTGCAATGTTGGTCTCTTGTTGGAAGTCAGCGGGGCTCCGACTAGCCACATACGAGGCAGCTATTTTCTGGATCAGACTCCCATGAAGGTTACGACGGCGACAGGACGGGTAATCGCAGACTGCGCGGACGAAGACATTGGAAAGATGGGAGACATTATCGAGCGGATCACAGCGCAATGCTGGTCTTTCGGCGCTGCCTTGTATCTCACGCAGTGTGGATATGGAGAGTAGCGCATTTTGACGCGCACAATGACGTATCCCGAGGATACCATGAGGCGCCTTTCGCAATCCGCTTGCGCAGGAACACGCTGGTATAGCTCATGAAGCTGCCACGCACGGGGGCAGAGCGAGAATGGAGAAGATAGGATGGATTATCTGCGCGGTACTAGGTGACCAATAGACTTGAATGATGGCCGTGCCGGTGGCCACGAACACATGTTTCCTCATGTTTGATGCGGGCCGAGCCAGAGGTCCTCAACTGCCAGTATATCAGCGGAGTGTTATTAGTCCGAGCGCACACGGTAGCTGGGCAGTGTAAGGTGCAATGCCTCAGCGGGACACAGTACCTGGGCAAGCTGGATGCGAGCCAACGTGCAAGGCAGCTGGGGCTGCTTAAAGGACTATGAGCGTGTACACATTCGACTGGAGCCCGGTACATGCCATCGGGGATCACCCGGTAGCCATCAGGCAGCATGGCACTCGAACACCACCAAGGGCGAAGGGTCTCAAATCGCTTACTGGACGACGCGCAGAACGGCAGACGCAGTGGGCGACCTCACGTGGAAAGTGCACCCAAGAGAGCGAAACAAGACGGCGCATGCGGTGAAGCAGATGACGATAGCCACACGATAAAGTATGGAATGGAATGCAAGCGAAACCCCACACGGCAGAGTGAAATGGATACCTATCACTAGAAACGCAGCAGACGACGCGAGACACTGGCGAGATGAGAACGCAGCCGCGAGTTCGACGAGGACTACGGAAGAGCACAGTGTAACCGTAAAGAAAGCGGCACTCACCTGTGCCTGGCACGAACGAGGCCGCAGACCTGCTGGTAGCACAACTGGCACGGGCAGGGCACGGACATTAAGTGGCGTTAGCAATCGTTAAATGACATTAATGTACCTATTCAAAATAAAAAATTAAAGTTAGTAATCAGCCAGGAAAGGTAGTGATTGCCTATCAACCATGCCGAATATACCGTAGCCGTGTTGACAGGTCGCACAAGTGAGATGGTTTAGCACCGGGAGATCATATACTGTACAATACCGACGCAGTTTGCAGTCTGTCATATTACTGCCTGCTTTTACCACCATTCTCGACTTGTTGCCCCCTGCGATACAAACTGTCGACGAATCTGTGACGTGTGAATGTGAAGATTTCATTGGAGACGCCAATCTATATACATCCCGCAACCAGAATTCGCTCCTTACCAAACTCTATCAGAAGTGGGCACCCGTACCCTCGACCAGGACGATAAGCGAGCGTTCAGTAATCTCCATCGTGGAGGAATATGAGCACCACCGACGGCGGTCGCTAGTTGAACTGAAAGATGGAAGACAGCAAACATCATTCCGTCCTGGAGCCAGAAACATGTATGCGTCATTGAAACTATTTACGCGGTCATGAAATAAAGGATATGACGAGTTTAGCTGGCTGAAAATCCACGATGCCAAGAAAATCTACAGCTTGCTTGAGTGTATCTACACATCCATGGGACTTCGCTTTGCTGGGCACCCAACCGGCGCCTCCACGGTTCGCTTCGCTCGCGATATGGAGAAATTACGTCCTGGTTAGTGCATTGAGAGGCTCGCTGTGGAGCTCGGCGCTGGGCCCATACCGCGGTCACCCTACGCACTTTTGCTTTAGTTACTCGCGCTCGCACTTTTTAACCTTGGATGGCATACAAAGCTTATACAAAGTGTGTCGTTGATCGCTGGGGACGGGAGTCGCAAAGCTGTGGATTATCCCTCAAAAACTTGTGCTTTGTAAAAAAGTAGCTATTATACACTGCGAACGTTACCTCACCTACAAATCCACACAGACCTGTATCCTAATCAATAGTTTTTTTCCTCAATCAACCTCATTTAGGCCTAATAATTGCGACTCCCACACTCTAGTGGCAATCAAATTCTGTGATTGTTCTGGGCATTTGATTGCGTCAGCTCGGCTGTAGTGCACTCATGCCACATGATCATATTATCTGTAAAGACTTTAAATAGATGTCAAATGACTGGCAACATCCTCGTGTCTTGTGGCTCAATTCGCGCCGTTGCCCGACTACCTCATTTTCTAAAACACGTCAAGCCTCTCAAGCTCACCAAGAATTCACCCCACTCTACTCTTCAATCATGGCCTCAACCAAGAAGACAGTTTTCATCACCGGTGGCACGCGTGGCATCGGCCTCGCCTTCGCCGAACGCTACACCAAGGCTGGCTGGAACGTCATCGCCACGGCGCGCACCAACAGCAACACGGAGAAGGTATAACACGTTGTCGATAGATATTAACCTCGTTGACATAAAATGTCAAGCTTGCTCATCATTTCTGCTGGTTTTTTTTTTTTATCCTCTACGTGCAGCTTAAGGCGCTTGCCCCGTTCAAAATTGTTGCGATGGATACGAGCGACGAGACCACGATCCTCGAGGCAGCTCGTCAGCTTGAGAGCCAACCAATTGACCTGCTCGTCAACAATGCCGGTATTGGTCTTCCTGGTGCTCTCGAGACTGGCACTAAGGACGCGCTCATGCGCCAATTTGAGGTGAATGCCGTCGGACCTTTCCTCGTGTCGCGTGCGTTGCAGCCCAACCTGCAGCTCGCGGCGAAGTCCCACGGCGCCGCCTTTATCGTCCAGCTCTCGTCGTTCCTTGGCAGCATCGGCAGCTGCTCGAACGACACCGCGGCCTTCTTCAAGCAGTCTGGCTACGGCTACTCGTCCTCGAAGACTGCACTTAACATGATTACTCGTTTGCTTGCGCTCGACTTGCAGCCTAGTGGCATTGTGGTCGTATCGGTGCACCCTGGATACGTGGACACGGACATGACCGGGGGCAAGGCGACGCTCAAGCCAGAAGACAGCGTGGCTGCCATGACAGGCCTCATCGACAAACTGAACCCGGAGAGCACGGGCAAGTTCTTCAATTTGGACCCACAGATCCCCGTAGCGGAGCTTCCGTGGTAGTTGTTCCGAGCACGGTGGAATTAGTGTCACATTTCGTTCCGCATTACTTTTTTTCGGGTAATAAATAAGACTGCCCTTTGCTCAATATGAGACAGCGTCATACCCCAGTATACTTATCCACTAAAGTACGTGTCGCGTTTTAGACATATCAGCGGAAAGAGGGGTGTCTTAGCTATCGATTGCGATCTTCCAGAATTTCCAGAAGTTAAATCCGACGAATATGTGGCTCTTCGAAAAATGCCTCCCTTCCCAGATCGAAAAGTCAATTTTATTTTTTGACTATTATGTCGTAAAATTTCACTGCGGATCCAATGAGACTCTCCGTTTCTTCGAATTCGAAGTAGAACGTCTCAAAAATGTTGCATTTGCCCCCAGTTTAACAGTGATATACATATGCCAATAGGTATCAATTTGATATGCCCCGGGAGGTAAGTATCAGGTTAAATAAAAGTCTCTTTTGAGCATCATATGCTGTCATTGAGCGGTAAACGACACTCAGGTCGACTTGCGCGGCTTCTTCTTTGCTGCAGGAGTGTCTCCACCCTCGACAGCTCTTTCCCACGCATCTTGGTTCGCCATAGCCGCAGTTGCCATTACAGCTCGGTGCTCACGACGAGACTGCTCAGCTGCCTTTGCGGTTTCATCTTTCTGGCTGGTAGGTGCTGCGTACATCGAGCCACTCTGGAACTCGTCTGGCACGTAGGGACGTACCACGTGGTGCATGGTATAAAGCTTCTCTACGTTCAATGAGTAGGGCCCCAGTGGCTCCAGGACGTGCTCAAACATCAGAGTCACCTTGTCGCTTTCTGTGAGCACAACGTCGACTTTTCGGCGCAGGTTCTGCTCCTCGGGATCGCTGCTAGTGAACTTCCTGCATTCTACGACACCAGCTTGCTGACATCCATTTCAAACACTGGTACTGCTAGACGCCGGTTATTCTTGTATAGCTGCTTGTAGGCTTAAAACAAACGCATAAGCAATCCCAACATCGTGTAATGCTAGTTACCCTCTCAGACTTTGTCATCTGCGATATCGAACAGACCAGCACTTTAACACCTTCGCCTTGCCCTGTAGACAGCGGCGCTAGCACGAGTCGGCTTGAATAAGGCTCAAAACCTTTTGGTGGACATCCGTCTCCATCAAATTGATACTAATGTCCTCAACTTTATCGCCGTCTTCACTCTCTGCACTCTCAGCCATCACCTCCCCGTTGTCTTCAACGGAGTCTGCGTCTCTCCAGTCATCGTCGTTGCTGTTATCAAGTTCCTCACTTTGCGACGCTTAATCTGCACTGATGTTTTAATGCACATTTCAGCAATCAATGCGGTGACGTGGCCTGCAGCAGAGGGCGTGGCGGCGGACGGCGGCTGCTGCTGGGACGTGGCATCGGACGGCTGCAGGTTCAGGCTCGAGTACTGAGGTTCCATATCAGTGGTAGCGCCGATCTTCCTGGTGTGTGAGCGCTTGGTTTAGTGACAGTTGAATTCTCAAACAGAAAATCGGCCTTATCTCGAAAATTCATTTAATTACGAAAAAGGAAAGGACAAATTCGGAGGCGAATATCTCGATAACTGTAAATGGTGAATAAGTATACTTCGGTATGACGCTGTCTCATATATACACCGGTTTTCGGAATGTTTCACTCGTTGAAGAAAAAAAACGAACACCAAATAAACCCTTCCGCGAGTCCCTTCCCTAAACTCTAAATATCTAAAAGGACATCAAAGCGCCCTTTTATTAATTCACCGTACTCGCATGAGGCTCAATTGCTGTTCACAATCGTTTCAGATGCGGGACAGGAGGCTTAAATGGGCACCTGGTGCTCCCTTTAAAATTTTCACGGAGTTCAAGGGCACTGTTGATTGGATTATATTTTGTCTGCTAGATAAACTGAATGTTTTATTGGTTGAAATACAGCGTAATTTGTGCCGAAACATATTAGCAACCATCGTAGTTTAACATATGCCCAGTCGCCGCACGATGACGCGCCACCCGTGACGCGTACGCGTGCACAGGGACGCTCTACCCGTTCAGCTATATTGCTTGGTTGGAGAGGCTGTCTAGCTCGATTGGGTTGGCAAGCTAGCCGAGGCTATGCGCTGCTACGAAGCAACATTTATCTTCGAAGCCTACACATCGCGTTCAGAACATCATTTGCTCGACTTCACTGGCGGGGACAGACGCAAGCATCTTGCGTTTACTCAACGAAGTACTGTAATTTTAAAAATCTGGGCGCGAAATTTTGTGGCGGATTTACAAACATACTACCTCCTCAAAATGATAGATATCGGTTATAAAAATCGCCAAGCTGAGTAATAGATCATACATTTTTCAACTTATATTTGTGGTATATGACAGGCCACTCACTATCAACACACAATCGAATCTGCTCCCTCGGCGCATGCCGAACCGGGCACTGGACGACGGGTGCGGAAGCCCGGAGAAGCGGAGACAGCGATGTGTGCCGCATTCAGAAGGCGCTGCCGGGGATCGGGGTGGCGTAGTGGCGTTCAGCGATGCGTGGGCATGGCTGAGAAGCTGAGGATGTCACTCAAAACCCCCCCCCCCCAGACGAAGTTTTGACATTCATTATAGGTACATTCGACCGGGAGATGATCCAGACGGCCATGAAGGCGTCGATTTTCTTCGAGGAGAGAGTGTTGTTCTCCAATACGCTCCCCAAATGACAGGTACTGGGTGGGCCTGCGTACGTTCATCGAGTGGTGCTAATACTGTGTGTGGCATGTGACAGCTGCAGCAACCCGTACGGCCGGCGCAAGCGGTGGCAGCGAGGAACTCCAAGCTCCAGTAGAAGTAGACGTCAGGCTTCCAGCTGCTCGGCACAACACCGCTGGCGCCCGACACATCGGAGCTCAACGAGGACGAGGTCGTGGCGCAAGCCGCGGAGGAGTTGGACCCCGACGGGAGCGCGGGGTGGAGCCGACAGATAGAGCGAGTGCGACGCCTAGTGTCAGGGCAAGCGCTGCGACGGTATCAAGTGAGCCGGTATCTAGTTTGTGCGCCAGTGATAACCCTGAACGTAGACGAGGACGGGGATGGGGACGATGCTGAGGTCGTGGTCAGGGTGCAATATGTGTGCCAGGTTTGGATGACGGTCATCGTTTATACTGTTATTGCTGTTGTTAATGGGCCGGCGCCACGGTTTGTTGATATGCAGTGACCGCTAACCCAAGTGGCAAACCCCGATCGGGGGGGGGGGAGGTCTGACGTGGGTACGACACCTTTCACAACAAGATCACCTGGACCCCCGCAACGAACGCCGCCGGCTTTGCTCCAAGAAATATATCTGGATAGGCTGGTGGCTCTTTCCCCTGAACAAGAACCATGGGTGAAGTCCAAGCACAATCGTCCTGTTGGGACAGCATATATTGTTTGGTGGGTGTGTCGCTACCAGTAGGAGGAAAGTACGCGTCGATATTCCAGATTCGGTGGCTTGATAGTCAATCCCAGATGGCTGTTGAACATGTGAGTATTGGGGTGGCGCAACGAGGCATCGAAAATTACGAGCTACTTACTAGGCAGCAGCGCAACCCGACTTGCAGGCGCTGGGGAAGGGCGGCATTGACGATGCGATTGAAGTTGATGATGATGCTGATCATCACGTCTTGGAGGACTACAAAGAGTTCGGCCGGGCGTGCTACTTCCAACCAGCATTGAAGAAGTCGAAGTAATTGAAACATGTTATTTGAGCCTGTCGGGGAGATTGAGGTGCCACGAGGTCTTTCGAGTACCCGGATGGCTCGACGATGACAAGGCTGAGACCCGAGTTTAGACATTTGTTTAAGCACTCTGCTATCTCGAGCTTTTTCGCCTATTTGCCAAATACTTTAGCGGTAAGTGCTGTTCGAAACCAACAAGTACGCGGTTACGTATGACATCCGAATTTCACGGCCATTCACGCTGCTCGAGCTGATGGCCTTCCTCGGCATCATGTTCTACATGGCTTTGAACAAGAAAGGGGGGGGTATGCATACTGGGGGCCTTAACCTGAAGAGCATGTGTTTGGCGGGAGCTCTACGTCTTTGGATACCATTATTGCATTCAGCGGTTCACGCTATTGCGGCGATGCTCCAAAGCAGTCCCAACGACGCTAGCGCATGATGCTGCCGCCCGCATCAGACCGCTGCTCAACTTGCTAAAAGAAAGCAGGAAGTCTCTACGTGGATGTCGGGCGGAATGTTGCGCTAGATGAGGCCAGTGTAGCCTGCCGATCGCGTCAAGGACGGCACTTGATCGTCTTCAACCCCATGAAACACACTGGCAAGTACCACTTTCGGTTCTACGTTGTTTGCTGTTCGTCTACATGGGTCGCATTGAACTACAGGCTGCACTGCGGTCGCTGCGACATAGTTGATCGCTTGGACGGTATTGTTGGGCTCCAAGAGGCTCGCTCGTTGCGCGAAGAGTTTGATCAAGTCTCGAAGGTCCGTCAGCACAAGCTGGAAGTTATGCGACCATTCTACACAACTAATCGCATTGTCAACAAGGACAACTACTACACGTCCGTTCAACACTTGCAAGAGCTTGGGCTTAAAGGTCTGTACGGCCGCGGAACTATCGGAGCGACTAGTAATCACTTTCCCCGCCACACAATCCTTGACGAGAGCAAGTGCCTCAAAGACTACAGTATGATTGCAGAGTCTTGGTGCGATGGCGATGTCGTCAACATGCTCACTAACGCCGATCTACCAACAATATCCACGGTACACGTACGGTTGAGTTGCGAGAATATCCTGCTACTACGTGCCTTCGCGAGTACAACAAGAACATGCAAGGCATTGGCATGCGGATCAAATTCGGGGTAGATTTTCGATTGCTGATGGTCACTCTTTCAAGAGATGTCACAAAAAAAACTAGCATTAGCTACGATCGACATTGAGCGAGCAAACGCATATCTGACTCGCAAGCTGGCGAAACCTGACCCCACTTCCCGGGACCCTCACAGCCAGTTTGTAATGGAGTTGGCGAGTGAGCTTCTGAATGAAAAATGGACTAAAGCTCCTAGAGGTGGTCGCATGCTGTATGGATCCGAATTGGAGATAGCAATACGGTGGAGGAAGCCGCCCTGACGAATATTCCGTCGGCATAGAGGCAAGGCCGAAATAAAGGAAATCCGATTCGGCAATGTAACGCTGTACCTTCGAAGCAGATTCCCCCCATGACAAAGAGCAGAAAGGGCCTTCGCTGCATAATACGCCGTTGGGATAAGCGGTATCCCACCGAGGTGACAACCTATTGCCTCGCGCATGGTGTTGGCCTATGTCGAGAAGTCCATACGCAAACCCCAGCGTAATGGATGTGCCCGCGTGTTTCATGGACTTGCTGGGGCAAATGCCACTTTTTTTCTTGCCCAACAAGCTATTGATGGCAAAATGAGTGATTCAAAGGGGACCTGGCCTTGCTCAGCTGAAGGAGGCTAGCGTCATCACTGCGCCGGCTAGCATCACCACCGCACCGGCTATCGTAGCAAGTGCAGAATCATCACACAGATGAGCCGTCGCGCGCCAAAATGTGGTTAGATGATGTTTTTTGGTGGTGTGCTGCAAAGGGCATGATGCCCGAGACGATCATGGGCAGTGTACTGCTGATGGACTGGAGGTCTTACAGCTCGAGATGCTGGAGGACTGTGGGCTGCTGGAAGTTCCTGTGGACGACCTGCTGCTGGAGGCGGCGCGGAGGGTCAGCCCGGCGGCTGGATCTGCCGCGGACAGCAGGCTGTCCGCGATGATAGCAGCTTTGTGCTGCAATGCATGCCCCCGCCAAGGCTTGCTGATCGTTGGTGGCCTGCTGCTTCAAGTCGTGTTCGCCGCGGAAGGTCTGTTTATCCAATCAATACAAAGAGCAGTTGCAGCTGGCGAGTAAGCCGTAGTAAGAGTAATGTCAGTGACGCGAGAACCAAGGTCTGGAGTGTGTGTGAAAAAGATCACGGGTATCGTAGCCCCGTTTACGGGTATACGAGCCCGTTGGTTGTATGCGGTATCTGCAGCCCGATGCTAGGTCATTTGGCAGTCTAAGAGAGGTATCATAGCCCCCGAGTATTTAGCCCCGCCGACGGAGTGGCCTGAGCAACCGTAGGATAGCGAGTAGATCTCCAGACCGGACGTTCGCACCTGAGCGGCCACGCGGAGAGTGGACACTAGCTGCTGTGTATATTTTATAATAGAATTAGGTGCGTAGCAGTCGGTTAACATTGCCACCGGACACCTGTCCTGTAGCTCGGGACAGATCTGGCACGGTACGGGGTGCTTTAAGGCATGACTATTATTTGATCACCATACAGCTGGTGGATACTATTACTCTTTCTTTAATCATAGTGATATCATGACGTCTGGCCTCCATAGGTCCCCTGCAATGGATAGATAAGCTGTCGGGGGCGACTGCGAACGCGCTTATGACCAGAGACACCCTGCCTTTGTAGTTTATCCTTCTTGTCAGGGCGAACACTTGGTCGGCACACTGGGGTTTTTTGTCTGATCAATGAAGCCAACGAGCTATGTTTATGACACCTTGGACGTCAATACGAAATTATTTCTCAGCTTTTGCATCCGTCATCACCGTCAGGCTGAAGCGAATGTCAGGGATAAATGGGCGATCTGAATGCTCCTGCAGCATCACCAGCGCACACATCTTAGCGTCGTCAAGGTTGAGAAGGATAGGGAGAAGCCCGTCCAGCGTAGCACCATCGAGGTCGAGCAGGAGAGGAAGAAGCTCATCCATCGAAGATTATTGTATGGCAGAGATCGTTGGCTGTTGGGTGACAGCGATTGTTGGCTACAGGGATTCATCCTTTCGACAGGTTTTGGGTGTGGAAGAGGATGGATTTGCGAACCATTTCGTGTTCTCTCTCGCTTCTGTTCCCGCTCCCATATGTGTGTGTGGATGTGGGAAAGGAAAACACGACTTAAAAACCTAGTTACTGTACCAGGCATTGCTGCCACTGACGGTCACTGCCACGCTGAAGAGGAGCTTCTCTGCCCAACGAGACTCTCCATGCCTTGTTGGTACAGCTCCAATCAACGTACGCACCTCCATCAAACTTGACGGCATCTCCTGGTACGCACCAGATCCATCTCAGGTGGTGCATTCTTTGAAATGTTCTTCTTCGTGCTCGCCTCGTTTGTCCGAACTGCGTCTTCCAGGCTCACACCATACTTGACTGCTGCATTCGATGTTTCCACCTTGTCCCTTCCCTTCAAGTCGAGCGAGTCGTAATTTATCCGCGTCCGGCGCCTCTTCCCGCGCACACGGAAACGCCTGGATCTTGAAATGACCCGTGACTTTATTTCCGTACAGCACGGCCTGGTTCGCAGCTCTCACCAGGCCCTGCGAGTACGCTTCGACCGTGCCTCAGTTAGTGTCCCTCCTTGCAGTAGTCGTTGTTAACGGACTTCAGCTCTACCCATCGTCAGCGTCGCTAGCATAATTATGCTGCATAATCTGGTCCAGCTAAGCCGTCGGCGGCATCGCCACGACCCTCCCCCGATCCTCATTTATTTCGCTGATAACCGCTCATTACTTGCCTAGAGATGAGAACGACAGTAGCTTGGACACAAGCTCCCTGGTCTGCTTTTTAATGGCCGAGTTGCACTCGATCAGGTAGGGATAAATTATTAATTCAAAATAATTTTCCAGGGCCTCGGCGAAATTATTTTGTTGAGGGATGGGGGTCTGAATAATCTATTTTACGGACCCGGTAGAGATTGCGTGGGTGGTTCTTAGCCTCTTCGGGCGACCACAACGCCCTAAATGCGCTGCACATTACAGATACTAACATTCTTTAATCAGGCCGGCGGCTCCAATCGTGCCTGATCCGGGGTTTGAGGCTGCCGCTGGCAAGCTCCAAGGTAGACGGCCTATCAATGGGAGAAACAGCCGTTGAAAATGACGTCGATGGGTTTGCTAAGCATAGTGCGATCCCGCTCTACCCAGACACTGGAGCGCGGAAACGTGTAGTAGGTCCTCTGCCTTGCAAGCACTAGGCAAGAGGGACAGCAAAGCAAGTGCGGTTGTAGGGACTAACCCCAACGGGACTTGCAGCCGAGAGACTTGAGCTCTTAGAGGTAAACTCCAATGTGAGGTTCTCAGTGCTATCCGCCGCACAACGCTGCGACATTTATTTATCAATAAAAACTCGGACGATGCTCCTACCACAGAAAATAGATGATTATCATTTGACACCTTACGGTAGTGTGCTGATGTCGTGATAACAGATGGAGGATAAAATTATGTGAGTGTAGGGTAAACATACGAAAAGATATGTATAGTGTGTGAAATATATATACATCACTAATTCGTCTATCTTTCAAGGACGAGTCTATATTTGGGAACTGTCGGACTTAGACGTTTTTCGTGGAGAACAAAGATTAGTGTGAATTTCGGTACTATTTACGGTATGACCACCAACACATTATCAACGTGTAATTCAGCTTAGCAGTCGTCATCCCTACTCGTCACCACTACTCGCTAGTTAGAGGTTTCATCAGCAGCCAATCGCCTTGTACAAGTAGCGCATACGCAGGTACGGCTCTTCGTGCCGTCCTACGAAGCTCCCACGACTAACATTTCCAGCACCGCAAATGCACCAGGCGTCACACGATCATCCATCCTGCTGATCGCACCAGTCGATCGTCTTGTAGTTGAGCTCACCTTCCATGTCAAGAACGGTCTCCATCACCTTGCGTACACTGTTTTCAATAAATGTGTAGTTTCGTTTCGACTGTAGAGGGTCGAACATGTGGCACAACTTCGCGTTCTTATCATGAACGCAACCCAGTGGAAGCCGACGTTGAAGACGCCAAACACTCGTTTATAGATGGGATCCGCAGCCTCGAATCCCTTCGCAACACTCCGTTTCTGCGACATCACTGCGAAATCGTGGTAACTGGGATCGGCGATGTCCACGCCTGAATATTCGTTCCTCAAAGCGAGCAGGGCTATCAATATTGAAGTCGATTGCAGCCATAGATTCTCGCGGAAGACCAGTAACTTGTAGCCCTCCACTTCTTCGTTTTCGTACTTGTTCACACCGAGATTTACAGTCTCGACGTAGGCTTTGTATTCAGACTGTAGCAGTGTACACAATACAAGCTTATGTCAGTGACAATTCCAAGCATGCAACCTCGCCTAATACAACCCTTCGTCACAGCATATGTGCCAGCAAATGCAGAACACACATCTTCCACATGTCGTTCAACCGTTTACATCCACACGGTTGTCTGCATGATCAGATTGATACGTTTGCGGGCCTCTAGAACTATACGCATAGTGTCCAATTGATTTCGTAACGCTTCCGTATCCAGGCCAGTATACAAGCAGTTTTAGGTTCTTTGGGCATAACTCCAACGCGCAAATAGCCTCCATCACCTGCTCCAGCTGCGGAATCGCCTTGACAACCGAAATATGTTGTCCGATGTTATACAATAGGATGGCAACAGGGCCTTGAACATCGATAAAAGCTAGCATCAACGCGTCTACCATCGGCTTTGCGTGAAATAGGCTGAAAGGTCCGTCCAGCATTCGTGCAACATCTTCCAACGTCACTGGTGTCTTCACTTTACCAGTCCGATACTCTTCCGCGAGTTGTAACGCCAGCTGACGTTCCTCCTTTTTCTTTTATCTTTGCGCTGCGCTTTGGTCATGCTCTGAAC
The DNA here is from genome assembly GCA_033558025.1 of Phytophthora sp. 'mugwort'. Lineage (NCBI taxonomy): Eukaryota > Oomycota > Peronosporomycetes > Peronosporales > Peronosporaceae > Phytophthora > Phytophthora sp. 'mugwort'. The sequence continues at coordinate 3,508,518 of JAUCEF010000004.1, read as the reverse complement.
AAGAGGTGCCTCGGCAGACTTCCACTGTGGACGCTCCACGTTACATTTCCCAATTTCGGTAACCTTCGGTATCGTTTCCGTGTCTTTTTGGTCATCTTCTCCCGAAGGCTCCAGGTAGGTAGGCGCTGCAATTGGCGCGGCATCTCGTCATTTGCTGGACCGTACATCGGCGGAGGGAAGTGATGATTCGTTCTGGGAAGCATGCTGGGTCGGGGGAACTTCATCTCCACTCGCTTCTGTACTTGTATCGATCGGTGTTGCTGGCTCTGCAAATGACGTCTAAGACAAAGTTGCAGCTCTGACGGAGCCACCAGCGAAAGACTAGGGAAATTAGCGTTATTACGGCAGGCAAAGTCGACCACCTTGCCACTGTTTAACACCTCGTAGAAGTCGTCGAACCACTTGCATGCGACCGAACATGTAGGCGTCGACCGCAACGGAATCCGATCCAACATGTTCTCCGTTAGGACCTTAGACGGGATGTACATGTCGACGCAGACACACCTTTCACCTTCGGGAGCGGAGGGGCTGTAACCGTCCAGCAGACCCCCAGCGACCACATCACCCTCGGATATGTTGTTGAGAGCGCTGTGTACAGTGTACAATCCAGCGGGCGGGCATGGACTTCATCGGAGGTGTCACGGTTTCGTACCCAAAATTAATTCTGGCGTGCATCACGTGGCGACACGGCAGCAAGCACGGCTCCATGAAGATACACTTGCAACGACCTCGCTGCGTCAACACACACCACAACGTTAGAACAAATCTTAACCAAAAGTACAATATTTACAGTAAAATCACATTGTACCTCTGTGTTTAGCTCGTACGTGGTACCTGTGGAGGGCCTCGTCACAATTGCCTTGCCAGGAGAAAGTAGCTCGGCCTTGTAGTCGGTATTATTGGGACATGTCGCCAAAACTGCTGCTCCGCAACTAGTTTGTACGCGAACGAACTGATCTGCATTCCTAGTGAATATAACTCAGGATCGTGTCCAATCCCCCACGTCTGCTTCCCACGCGGTGATACTCAGCGATATACTGGTCCTCCGCATATTCTTGGAGTGTAATCAGTGTAGTCACTAGTTTATCAATACAATATGTGCCATTGATCACGTTTTGATCTTTCCCCGCTTAGACTCGATGCGATTGTGCGTGTTGCTCTTCAAGTGCGGCACGTTGCCACGTAGGTATTTTCTCCACCTCTTCACCGCTTCTCCATCATCCGAAGAGTCACCGTCTCCAGCCGCTACTTCATCATCCACAGTGTCATTCTCCCCTCCTCCTTTACTTTTTCCAGCACTGATGAGATCTTGGCCTTCCGTCTCCTTCCCTGAGTCTTCTTCACTAGCGTCGGCGATAATATCAAACGTTCGCTGAAGCGCGAGTCATTCCTACCGACTGGAAGCCCGCGTCCGTCTCTTTCCGTCGTCTGTCGCCTCCTTGATGGCCCGCGCGATGGATCCGGCGCTCCGGACTTACACCATAGCTTGATGCATATGTGTAGCATGGCCGTCGATATGTTGCTTTCGGTGCTCCTGCACGATCTTGACTTGTGCCAACTCTGTGGTTGTCCGCTGCGAGGCTGTGACTGCGCCGCGCCTTGGGAATGCTGGAAGGCCTGCGCTGTCCTCCTGTGAAAAAAACTTGCTATTATGGCACACATACGCGCAGGCAAGGGGGAAGGGCAGGGACAGACGTACCATAGCAAGCGACGCAGTTGGCACGGGACGCCGTTCACATTTAGTTGTCGGTTGTCCGCTTCAGAGGGGGATCCGCTAGTGCCAATGGATTTTTTAAAACAAAATCCGATTTTTACGGGCGCAATGCATTTTATCATATCTTGCACGGAAGTTCAACCCAATACACTGTAACTGGCTCTTTGTTTTGAACCAATTGTTCACATAAAGTTACACTATTTAACACATAATTCAATGTGTACTTCTGTGGTAACACCGCCTCCCCAAAACCTCAGCCACCCAGACTGTCTCGTCTGCTTCTCAGCTACCAAACCGTTGATGAGTGTAGGTAGCACAGCTTGAGGAGCGACCTGACAGCTGGTTCTCCAGTTAGGACGAAGGCATGGATGGCAAACATGGAGCTCAACAGTGCCGACCGCGTGCTCAAGCGTGGCCGCGTCGTTGAGGAGCCGGATCAGTACTTAGTGACCCCCGCAGAGCTTCCAACATGAAATACTGCTGAGAGTTTGGTGAGCATGTCCCGATCCATGGTCAGCCTGGATCGCCACTTGTTCCCATTGATCATGATCGAGGCCTTGCTCTTCTCAAAGTGCAACAGAGACTTGTGGAATGTCCACACGATGCACGAAATTAGAATAGGAGGCTTAACAGTGGCGCATTTCCCCTAGTATTAATGATGCAATACGTATACCATATTCCCTATGTTGCATGATGGTGCCATGTTCCGAATTTCACCCAAACCTCCTATTATCTATTTGCTATGTTCCGAAACAAAATACATATGTTCGCGAGGTTTCACAATGAATTTAGGAATAAAGCAGCAAATGCATGGATCAGTAGCAAAAAACATGTTTACCTCGGCAGTAGCTAAAGCGACCCCGCCGCGGCGGTAGTGGCCTGGTTTGGGGTTCTAGGCTAAAGATTCCCCCTGATTTAAACTGTCGCCGTATATACATAGCACCGGTCAAACTCATCGTCAGAGTCTACCTCTCCTACCGATGCATCAATAAGTTCTATGCCTACCAGCATTGCTATTAAATTGTCGTAGTCCTCCTGCACAACGCATTGCTCTTGGACATTCCGTGTGTCTCCAATGTGAATGCCAGCCTTCTCGAAACCGCTCATAATTGTGGACCGCGTAAGGTCATCCCAAGCGTCGTTGAACCATCGTAGCACGTCCGCGCGAGACGGCGGCAAGAACTTGCCACACCCAATGGCTGCGGCCTTGATGAATTCTACCCAACGAGATCGCATCGAGCACTTCAGCGGCCGGTTCCAGCTGAGGTCAGCCGGCTGACGCACGTAGGTGAAGATTGGTGGATTGCGCTTCAGCATGATGTTGAGAGAGTTAGCCTTGGCGACGACCTCCGGAGTCCAATGACCACTGAAGTCGTCCCACAGAAGTAGAATAAGGTTCTCAGCCCAGTGCCGCTGCCCAAAATGAAAGTAGAGAAAAGCGACGGACAGCTCCCCCGTCCGCTAAGCGGTTTCGTTCCCGAAAACTTGAAGGTTTTGTGTCCTGGAGCTGGCGAACTTCCTTCCATAACCGTTTGCCAAAGCCATGACGCAGTCGCGTGTTTTCGTTTGCCGTTGCAGCGACCTTTGACTTGGTCGCACGCAGCACGACGGACGGCTCGTATTTGTTAACTGCTCGGTATCCCAACAGCATAGCCGTAAGCGGCTCTTTATCCTTGCCAGCGCTCTTGATCCAGACCGTCTTCTTACCGCGCATATTCACCGTAGTCCTAGGCAAGTACTCGAATAAAATGCCTGTTTGTTCGCAGTTAAAACATCCGCGATGCGATGCTTGGCAAAGAGATCATTAACCTCTCTAGCGAAGGCTTCGTACAGTGCTGCTGTTTCATCCGGGGTCGTCTGACCTTGATGAGTCCAGGCTCGGATGCGAAGCCGATGGCGTCTCATGAAGCTCTTTATCCAAGATGGCGATGCTGTGAAGAGGCCCTCTGCCACGTCTTGGTCTCCGGTATCAGCTAAGGCTTTCGTCTGCAGCATCATGGTGGAGATAGGAACCCCATCCTTGCGCAGCATGTTCACCCAGTTGACGATCTCGCTCTCGCTGCCTGACGCCAGAACAGTGCCACCTCCCAGGTTTCCGACCCTGGACAGATCGCCGACGCCCGTCTGGCAGAGCTTCTTTAACTCGGCGAGTCGTTTAGCCCATCGGTACACCGAACGTGCTTTCGTGCGCTTCTTGGCAAGTCATAGCCCCGAGAAGAAGTGGCCGATCGTCTGTCCCATGTCCTTGCCCTCAACATAGTGATGTGCCGCCTATAGCTTTACGTTGTTCGTAGTCGAGTCGCGCTTGAACTGTCTAGGTTGATGCCCGCTGCCTTTAATGCGCGTTCGGCCGTGCATGTTGCGCAATGATGGAATGCAACGAACAGTCCGAGCTACCAGCGTCAAGCGACCGGCGTTAAGATAGTCATTCATTTATTGATATTTGACATGTTTCAATGCTGTACAAATAGGTATATCCCTGATTGGCTAAAATATTGTCGTGATATTTAACATGGCGCGTCATGTAACACAGATAATACTAATTGTTTTTAATTCCAGGCCAATAATGTCCCAAGAGAAAATATTAAAAATGCGTTTTCGACACACCTGGCGACAGCCGCCTTGTCCTAGGCCAAAGGCATGTGGCTCTGGTGTGACAACTCGTTCTAAAACAGGAGCTCACGCTGCACGACCAGGGCCGCATATTATGTCATTGTTATCTATTGCCTGGAATAGAATAATGATGCAGGGACTAACAGAGAATGAATAGATTATTTCAATGCGGAGTTTTAACAAATAGATTATTGGTTTCGTTTTTCAGTTGTATTGAAGCTACCTACCGCTTATCCAAGGCGCGCAAATCCCAGTATTTTATGTTCTGGAGTAAGACAGCAGCATTTCACGGCTGGAGGGAATGACGCTGCCGGCCGAACGTCGTTCGAGCAACGTTGAAAAATTGCTCGACGACTTTCGACGTTGGCGGAATTGTCGACAGCAACTCGTACACCATTGCCGCGGCGATAAACGAAAAATGCTTGCACTTCTGCTTTTGCGCATGGCTTAGTGGAGAGTCTTGGAAGCGCTCCGCGCACAAATAAATAATTGGTTGATCTATTGGAGATTGAACATAGCTAGAGCAAAATAATATTATTCCGTCACAACTATTACAATACTGCATCAATGGATTTTCGGGGGCCCTGCTATTCAGTGCCGCCGCAGGTTCTTCAGCTGAAATCAGGCTGCTGCTGGCCGCCGCGGTGGCGATGGGCTGGCGGAACAGGGACTCCTTCCAGAAAACGACGATATTGACCAGCTCCGGGTGCACCACGCTCACGCCGGCCTGTTGGTGATGGCGTCTTGATGGATGATATGAGAATTGTAAACGTTCTTTCAAGACGGAAGAAAAAAAAGCGATTATTTGAGCGCGGATTTAACCAAAATACCTATGGTTTAAACTAACTATCGGTATTTGGTCGCTCTAAAGCTCTACCAGGGCAGCTCGGGGCCATGGAAGTCGTAGAACTTGGATGTATCCTCGAGGGTGACACCCGACAGGACCTTGGCCATGCTGGCGACGGAGGTTTCGGGCTCAACGACGCCGTTGCCATGGGTCATGTCGGTCTTGACGTAGCTTGGATGCAGCACGATGGCGGCGATCTTGTCCTCTTGAGGTCCATGGCTAGATTGGCGTTAATCATGTTGAGTGCCGTCTTGGACGAGCGGTAGCCATATATCCCGCCATTCGGCATTATCACGTCGTCATAGTAGGTCTTCTTATGCGGGCCAAAAGCCCCATCCAGGTTCACCTCGATGCTCCCGAGGATACTCGAGACGGATGCCATGATGGCGAGTCCGTGGGCGTCCGCGGCCAGCTTGAGGTTGTTGTGCAGCGCACGCGTCGTGAGGAACGGGCCTACCGAGTTAACCTCAAAGTGGCGCATGAAGGTCTCCTTGGTGACCGTAGTGTACGAGACCATGTCCATGATACCGGCGTTGTTAATGAGCAGGTCGATAGGGACGCCGTCCAGTTCCTTGGCCATCTGGGTGATCGAAGCTTCATCGCTTGTATCCAGCTGTACCAACTTGAAAAGCGACAATGCCTTGAGGTCGATGGCCTTGTCGACGTTGCGCGCCGTACCGATGACTTTCCAGCCAGCATTGGTGTAGTGCTTGGCGAAAGTGAGACCGAGACCGCGGGTGGCGCCCGTGATGAGAACAGTCTTGTTGGATATTGCTGACGACATTGGCTGCTGGTGCTTGGTTGGCGGAGTTTTGAGGAATGAGCAGTAGCAAGGCAATGGTAGTGGCTTGCATTACGTACGCTACTTGGCACGAAAGACCCATTATGTTCTACATATGGTGCGACGCGCTGGGGCAACGATTTTGTTTATCGGACAAGGTTTTGTGTGTCCAATGGTTATCCGGGCGCAACCAAATTTTTGTTTGACGAATTGATTACGCACGGATTTTGGCGGTTTGACCCTTTGGTTAATTTGAGAGCAACCAATTTGTCTGTCTGACGAAATGGTTACGCACAGATTCGTATAACCGTAGAATGACAAGTGCCCGCGCACTTTTTACTCGCCATGTTGAGCCCTCCAGAGTGTCACGAGCTTTGCCCTTTCGATTCCAAAAACATGGCTCGTCCACGTCACCAACGCGTGCCATAAGAAAAAAGATGGCCACCTCTTTTAGCAGATCAGATAACAGGTAATGTATGAAATGCTAGTCAGTGACTTGATTTTCTATATGACAGACTGCTTGTGACCAGTAGTCACAAGTCTATCATATACATGTAGGACTGGCGACTAGTAGTCACAAGCAGTCTATCATATAGAAAATCAAGTCAGTAATAACAGGGTTACACTGTAAGCACTTTTTCGACATCATGGATACAAAGCAGAGCCAGCAGATGACGATTGGTACATTTATAACTATATAGGATAAACTATAGTGCCCATGCAGTTTATATCATATAAAAGTTTAAGACCAGAAATGTATACATTCAGTCTTAAGTTACCCTCGTTGTGTAAATAAGTCCCCATAAGTCATGACACTGTGCTTAATGTGTTCGTGTGTGCGATTCCCTACTGAAGATGGAGTTAGCTCCCCCATCTCTTGGATGTACTTCAAAAGTTCGCGCCTCCCCTGTTGCAGGAGTTGAAGATGATTGTAGGCGATACTCATAGCTCGCTGGAAGAATGATGCGGCTCGTAGTTCTCCACAAGACCTCGTTCGGTTGCGATGCAGGCCAACACGCATAGATAGACGATTCAAAGCGCCTTCTGGAGAAGTACAGTCATCACCAACCCCGTACCTCATCCGCCGTATGACTAGGGGGATCAATCCCAAATGGTTTCTCCTTCTGGCTCTTCGGGCGTTTACTGCCGATGGGCCTGAGCAGCAAGTACCGCAAAGAAAGACGTCGATTATGTAGCCAAACGACCATCATTAAACACTCCGTGAGTCCGCAAAGACTCAGCGAGCTTATTTGGAGAAACAGACAATGGAGGTCCAAGATCTGCCCTTACATCGGCTGGCTGGGGTCTCTAGTACCATATTTTCCGCAAGGTTAACCACAATTCCAGCAACACGAGCTATGGCAAGGCATATCCTCTCACGCAAATATACCTCGCAAGTCCTAGCTTGATACGAGGATAGGCCGACGAGAACTTAGAATCCGAGTCCAGCCCTGGAAGAGCTGAAGGCTAGTGTGAACTATGGTCGAGCCCACTCGATAACCTGCTCGGAGGACCGAACAGTGGGTAATGGCTCAAGCGCAGGTGTCGGCCGTGGGATCACGAATCTTTAAAAACGGAACTCAATCCAGATGCAAACAGTGGCATTATGGAGAAGCGTCAGCCAAGAATATCAGACCCCTAGGAAATGGCCAAAAGCGGTTCCAGCTGTGAAGAAAGGGGACGATCGAGCCAGATCAAAATACGAGGTAAAAGCAAGACGACATTCGACCCAATCCGGGGTCATAAGGGGATGCTCTGACGAAGGGAAAGAATACTAAGATCGAGCAGCCATCGAGTACGGATCTGTTATACTGTAGTCACCCGACAGATCGGAGATCGGATAGATACCCGAGTCCTGACCTGGGGAGGGAATGAAGACAGGAGATCAAGACTGGCCGGCGATGAGAAGATCGGAGTCGACCTGGCTTAAACTGGCTCCGGTTGGACCCGATCAGCCCTCGATCGGGATGATCTCAGATCGACCCTGTCAGGCGGTTCAGGATCGGCGCAAGGGTCCGAGATGGGGACCTGTGGATGACCGCCAGAGCACGATCAGCTCAGACCGGTCCGATCTGGCGTTCGAGATTTGAAACATCGGGTCGATCCGGCGTCCGCATATCGGGCTACACCCCGTCGTCCGAGATCGGATCGATCCGGCATCCGAATCGGGCAGATCGGGTCGATCGGTATTCGCCGATCGGTATACGAGTTCCGACATCCTCGATCTGGCAGATCGGTATACGCATTCTGCCATACGCGATCTGGCAGATCAGGCCGATCAGTGTTTGCAGATCGACATACAGGTTCCGACATCCGCGATCTGGCAGATCGGGATTCGATCAGCAATCCTCCTCGGGGATGGGCAGGTATGAAGAGAGTACGTGTTAAGTGGTTAAAGAAGGGCGAGGTTCAGGAGATTCAGGTGGTACGAGATAGGGTTCAGGATGGGAAGAATAGGACGAGAAAAGGATAAACAACAATCAGACTCGAATTTGCGTTGGGCGACTTAGGCTGTTTTCAAGTATCGCAGGAAAGGATCTACATTGACCCATTAAGGTGTCAGCTAGTCCAAGCCAGCCGATCTAGTGTCATGGTGGAAGGTCGGATCGTATATTGGCAGATCTCCCCCCCCCCATGCTAGCGAACTTCTGCTCAAGCGCATACCTGGATCGGCGTTCAGTGCTTGGCTGACGCTCGTCTCGACTCTCAACTCGTAAGAACCCGCTAAAGGAAGCGGCAAGCAATACAAGGAAAGAGACAACGCCACACGGCAACCTCGGCCTCGGATCAAGTCCAGGCCCCCGATCGAAGGTCGACTACCTCAGATCGGAACCAATACAATCAGCAGAGCGAAGACGTCCGCGCTGCTCTACGGCATCCCCGCGTCCAACCAAGACGTTCAAGACGTTATATCGCTGCATCCTTCGGAGTCCCAAGAGAGCCGATCCAGCCCACCGATGGGTACACAAGGTGATACCAAATTCAGCTGATCACGATTAACGGAGGAAACCCCTCCGTTAGTCGGTGTCTGGGCGCAGTTGGTAAGCGGATCGGGCCTTAATCATATTTCCACCGATCCCGCTACACCATGGCGTATCGATAACCCTTGAGCACGGAGACCAACGGCTAATAAAGCTCAAAGAAACCCACTAAGTGAAAAATGACGACTTTTTCTTAGGCGGGTTTATTGGAGGTTCTATCCCGGCGTGTGACCTGTAGACATCGGCACTGATCCTCCGTCGCCGCACAAAAGCTGGATCCAAAGAAGATGGTGAAAGAAGAAGTATCAGAAGAACTAACAGCCCGGAAAGCAACTTGAGAAAAATATGTACCCTCTTTCGTTGAATCATCATCTAAGCTTTTCGTCAGGAATCAATTACTTCGTATGTGAGCCATTACGAGACCCGCTAGTGTTACGAGATGGTGGCAGTTCTATATACGAAACCTCGTCGTCGTCGTCGTCTGACAGTAACAGCGGTGCATAAGGCCAACAGGTGCAGCGTAATATTCAACCCCCCCCAAAAAAAAAACACGTTGTCATCATCGCCATTGTCCTGCTCAATCAGAAGAGATGGATGGAATGACGATGGTGCAGTCTTGCTACTGTAAGGTAAACACGAATGGGCTGGAATAGCGGGATTCCTTCCAGACAAGTTCAAAGTCGAAGCCAGCCGAGCCGAAGACGTGAGTACCGGAACTTGGGCTATTCCTCTGAATCCGATAGCACCATAATCGTTGATCCGGAGTCATTATACTGTGAAGCTGCAAAAGAAATCTATCAGAACGAATCGGCAAAACAGCCAAAGCCAATGGAGGCGTAGGCTTCTTCCACGTTGATGACATCGCGCGAGGATCATATAACAGGGAATCAACACAGGATCTGGCATAGTTCCTCCAAACCACGAGCGTACCTGAACAGGTGGCGATAACTCAGCACCACCCGGCGTGGATCCACGCATCCTCATCCTCTTAGACGACTTGATTCGCGAGAGACGCTTGGAAGAATCGTCGCTTAATGTCGACACATGTTGCTGAGCCGCTAACCATTCCGAGAATCAGACACCGCCGGCCGTCGGCGCTGCGCCCGGAGTCCTCGCAAAAATGAAAGCGTGAGCTTTACGAGTAAATGCGGGGGCTAACCCCATCTCCATACCCACAAACGAGCACATTAAGGTCATAGCGTCTTCATACCTGCCCATCCCCGAGGAGGATTGCTGATCGAATCCCGATCTGCCAGATCGCGGATGTCGGAACCTGTATGTCGATCTGCAAACACTGATCGGCCTGATCTGCCAGATCGCGTATGGCAGAATGCGTATACCGCTCTGCCAGATCGCGGATGTCGGAACCTGTATGTCGATCTGCAAACACTGATCGGCCTGATCTGCCAGATCGCGTATGGCAGAATGCGTATACCGATCTGCCAGATCGAGGATGTCGGAACTCGTATACCGATCGGCGAATATCGATCGACCCGATCTGCCCGATTCGAATGCCGGATCGATCCGATCTCGGACGACGGGGTGTAGCCCGATATGCGGACGCCGGATCGACCCGATGTTTCAAATCTCGAACGCCAGATCGGACCGGTCTGAGCTGATCGTGCTCTGGCGGTCATCCACAGGTCCCCATCTCGGACCCTTGCGCCGATCCTGAACCGCCTGACAGGGTCGATCTGAGATCATCCCGATCGAGGGCTGATCGGGTCCAACCGGAGCCAGTTTAAGCCAGGTCGACTCCGATCTTCTCATCGCCGGCCAGTCTTGATCTCCTGTCTTCATTCCCTCCCCAGGTCAGGACTCGGGTATCTATCCGATCTCCGATCTGTCGGGTGACTACAGTATAACAGATCCGTACTCGATGGCTGCTCGATCTTAGTATTCTTTCCCTTCGTCAGAGCATCCCCTTATGACCCCGGATTGGGTCGAATGTCGTCTTGCTTTTACCTCGTATTTTGATCTGGCTCGATCGTCCCCTTTCTTCACAGCTGGAACCGCTTTTGGCCATTTCCTAGGGGTCTGATATTCTTGGCTGACGCTTCTCCATAATGCCACTGTTTGCATCTGGATTGAGTTCCGTTTTTAAAGATTCGTGATCCCACGGCCGACACCTGCGCTTGAGCCATTACCCACTGTTCGGTCCTCCGAGCAGGTTATCGAGTGGGCTCGACCATAGTTCACACTAGCCTTCAGCTCTTCCAGGGCTGGACTCGGATTCTAAGTTCTCGTCGGCCTATCCTCGTATCAAGCTAGGACTTGCGAGGTATATTTGCGTGAGAGGATATGCCTTGCCATAGCTCGTGTTGCTGGAATTGTGGTTAACCTTGCGGAAAATATGGTACTAGAGACCCCAGCCAGCCGATGTAAGGGCAGATCTTGGACCTCCATTGTCTGTTTCTCCAAATAAGCTCGCTGAGTCTTTGCGGACTCACGGAGTGTTTAATGATGGTCGTTTGGCTACATAATCGACGTCTTTCTTTGCGGTACTTGCTGCTCAGGCCCATCGGCAGTAAACGCCCGAAGAGCCAGAAGGAGAAACCATTTGGGATTGATCCCCCTAGTCATACGGCGGATGAGGTACGGGGTTGGTGATGACTGTACTTCTCCAGAAGGCGCTTTGAATCGTCTATCTATGCGTGTTGGCCTGCATCGCAACCGAACGAGGTCTTGTGGAGAACTACGAGCCGCATCATTCTTCCAGCGAGCTATGAGTATCGCCTACAATCATCTTCAACTCCTGCAACAGGGGAGGCGCGAACTTTTGAAGTACATCCAAGAGATGGGGGAGCTAACTCCATCTTCAGTAGGGAATCGCACACACGAACACATTAAGCACAGTGTCATGACTTATGGGGACTTATTTACACAACGAGGGTAACTTAAGACTGAATGTATACATTTCTGGTCTTAAACTTTTATATGATATAAACTGCATGGGCACTATAGTTTATCCTATATAGTTATAAATGTACCAATCGTCATCTGCTGGCTCTGCTTTGTATCCATGATGTCGAAAAAGTGCTTACAGTGTAACCCTGTTATTACTGACTTGATTTTCTATATGATAGACTGCTTGTGACTACTAGTCGCCAGTCCTACATGTATATGATAGACTTGTGACTACTGGTCACAAGCAGTCTGTCATATAGAAAATCAAGTCACTGACTAGCATTTCATACATTACCTGTTATCTGATCTGCTAAAAGAGGTGGCCATCTTTTTTCTTATGGCACGCGTTGGTGACGTGGACGAGCCATGTTTTTGGAATCGAAAGGGCAAAGCTCGTGACACTCTGGAGGGCTCAACATGGCGAGTAAAAAGTGCGCGGGCACTTGTCATTCTACGGTTATACGAATCTGTGCGTAACCATTTCGTCAGACAGACAAATTGGTTGCTCTCAAATTAACCAAAGGGTCAAACCGCCAAAATCCGTGCGTAATCAATTCGTCAAACAAAAATTTGGTTGCGCCCGGATAACCATTGGACACACAAAACCTTGTCCGATAAACAAAATCGTTGCCCCAGCGCGTCGCACCATATGTAGAACATAATGGGTCTTTCGTGCCAAGTAGCGTACGTAATGCAAGCCACTACCATTGCCTTGCTACTGCTCATTCCTCAAAACTCCGCCAACCAAGCACCAGCAGCCAATGTCGTCAGCAATATCCAACAAGACTGTTCTCATCACGGGCGCCACCCGCGGTCTCGGTCTCACTTTCGCCAAGCACTACACCAATGCTGGCTGGAAAGTCATCGGTACGGCGCGCAACGTCGACAAGGCCATCGACCTCAAGGCATTGTCGCTTTTCAAGTTGGTACAGCTGGATACAAGCGATGAAGCTTCGATCACCCAGATGGCCAAGGAACTGGACGGCGTCCCTATCGACCTGCTCATTAACAACGCCGGTATCATGGACATGGTCTCGTACACTACGGTCACCAAGGAGACCTTCATGCGCCACTTTGAGGTTAACTCGGTAGGCCCGTTCCTCACGACGCGTGCGCTGCACAACAACCTCAAGCTGGCCGCGGACGCCCACGGACTCGCCATCATGGCATCCGTCTCGAGTATCCTCGGGAGCATCGAGGTGAACCTGGATGGGGCTTTTGGCCCGCATAAGAAGACCTACTATGACGACGTGATAATGCCGAATGGCGGGATATATGGCTACCGCTCGTCCAAGACGGCACTCAACATGATTAACGCCAATCTAGCCATGGACCTCAAGAGGACAAGATCGCCGCCATCGTGCTGCATCCAAGCTACGTCAAGACCGACATGACCCATGGCAACGGCGTCGTTGAGCCCGAAACCTCCGTCGCCAGCATGGCCAAGGTCCTGTCGGGTGTCACCCTCGAGGATACATCCAAGTTCTACGACTTCCATGGCCCCGAGCTGCCCTGGTAGAGCTTTAGAGCGACCAAATACCGATAGTTAGTTTAAACCATAGGTATTTTGGTTAAATCCGCGCTCAAATAATCGCTCGTTCTACTCAAAAATTCCTTGCGCGAAGTCTGCGAATCACTTGTCTTCACTATCCACACCGCTACGAACGATAATATCATATCGAACGCCGTTATATTAAATGACTGAGAGATTGAATTACCGTAAAATTCGGATTCAGTAAGTGAATGGTAAGAAGTTCAAATTTCGTAAAATACATTTTTTACGAGCGGTAAAAAGTCTAAGTCGCCAACACCATTCACGCAGCGCTGGCAGCTCCATAAAGCCTTCTTTTGAACAGTATGCTCAGCTTCAGGTGAACCAAATGACGGATTCCAAACCTGCTGCGATACGGGGCTCCTAGAACACCAGCGAACACGATCCGCGGAGACAATTTGATGCTCGTCGCTGATGTTGTAAGAAACACCGATGCTCTAAAGCCGTTGATTTCACTACCTGTAAAGCCAAAGCGAATAAAAGTTAGCCAAATCACAACAAATTAAACAATACAATAAGAAATATACCTTGCAGTACCTCCACAGTTGGGTTTCCCGTGAAATCAAAGGTTGTCTTGCCGGCCATATCGATGTATATGGCCGTTTGATTCATGTTGAACACGGCGGCGAGCTTGGTATCGCCGCGCTTCGCCGAAAGGATGCCGTCTTCTTCAATGACATACTGAATTGAGTGCGAAAATACGTTTGCAACAAGTTGTATTTATCACAAAAACACACAAAACTTAGCTAAAACCAATGTTAAAACAAAGAATTGAAACATTTACCTCCATGTCTGGTCGCTTCTTTCTATCCTTGTGCGTGATCCGTCGAATTGACAAGCTATTACGCTGAGAAAACGCCTCAGAAACGAGATGTTTCCGCATCTGCTACGTGCTTTGACGTGTTCCGGGTCATATCGAGGTAGCATTAGCAGCAGGCATTCCATGGATACACAGAGAAAGCGATTTTTCCGCATTTCACAATCCAATCCAGAAGTCTAAACTGGAACGTTATTCGTGTCAAATTCGGATAAAAACAACTTGAAATTTTACTTTTTCTCGAGGCCTGGGTTCCTTATGTACATGGATGTATTGCGAGAAGTGTAGAACTTGGTAGGTGCCGCCGTTTAGATAATTGCTTATTGGCCTTTCCAGCGGTACCACGTCGAGCGATGAACGCCGACGGCAGCTGCTGAGCTATCGCGGTCAACGCCCCGCGGTCAAGACCTTCAGCTTGACCTTATTTTTGTTTTTCGGACGACGTTTTTTTTTCATCGTCAGAGCGGGAGTGAGGATGGATGGCATGGAGAACGAGGCGGTGATGATGGAGTGGATTGAGCTGGTAATTTTTAACATTTGTATTCGGAACTTAATTTTTGCGATCTAACTTTTGTTTATTAAAAAAGGTTTGGAAGCCCAGCGTGGAAGGATGCCGACTGCTGATGTTGGATAGTCTTAAGGTCCACAAAATGGCCTCGGTGAGGGCTTCACTTGAGCCCTTACCGAGGCCATTTTACAGCACGCAGGTGCAATTCGTACCATCAGGCATCACAGGTTTGTGCCAACCAATGGACGTGGAAGTAATGAAGCCATTTAAGGACGCATTTCGGTACGTTTATGTTGTTTTTACGGCTTCCTTTACATGTTTAACTTGTTGCGTTGCGTGTTATTTTATCCTTTAGGAGGACTTATCTCGAGCATCACCTCGACAATCCCTTCCCGGCCTCGACATCGGAGAAGCGGGCGCTCATCTCGCGGTTCGTTGTCGAGGCGCGGGATGCTGTTAAACCCGACACAATCGTGAAGGGGTATGCGCGGGTGGGCGTGATACAACAGGCCCCCATGACCAAGACGGCGGTTTCCGCGTGGCTGCCATCGTTGCAGATGTAGCGCTAGTGCAAGACGACTAGATAGATAAAAAGCTCTCAGTACATGGTCATTTGCATCTGAATTTTGCCTTCAGTAGTGTAAGGGCATTTCATGCGAGGGGGTGTCACAGTGCAAGTTGTCTCTTTTTTTTGCATGCCACTTTTATGATTTTACGACTGTTGCAATGAATCCGTTTGTCTTACAGAATCCGAATTTTACGGTAGGTCGATTCGCTTATTTTGTGAAATTTAGGCGGGAAGCACAATCCCAAATCCGCTGATGGCCGAGACGGAAGCGTCCATCGAGACGCTGGCGAGCGGCGCCATCGCGGCCGGCTGTTTACAGGCCGTTATGAGCATGGTGCACCCGGAGTTGGTCAAGTTTGTGGCCTTTCAGAAGGAGCGTGTGGCCCGCAGCGACGCCGAGCGGCCGGCACGAACGGCCCGCCGGCCCGTCGCCACCCCGGCGGCCAGCAGCCTGAGTCCGGAGCAGCAGACGGACCTATCATGCCAGCTCAAGTACCTGCGGCGGCACTGGCACAGCCACCTGCGGTTCTTCGGGTTAGACCCAGAGCTACCAGGCGTCGTGCAGCGCGCACTCCTTTATAGGAATAAGGTGTCGCACCAGAGCCACATGCCTTTGGCCCAGTACGAAGCGGCCATCGCTACCTTCGAGAAACTCGCAGACATGATCGAGTGCAATTTTGCCATACGACAGCAGATCAGAGAGCTCGTGGCCAAGCTGCTATCGTTCTCACCTCTAAGTAAGAATCAAGTGGCCACAGAGACCTTAAAACGTACGAAACAGGTTAAAACGAAGCCGGACAGGGCGGACCCCATAGCGATACCGCCGATAGCTTCACTGGATCAGATTCTACAGCATAATTATCTATACGACGGGGACGAGAATGAGGAGGATCTACTGTGGGTGGAGCTGAAGCTTATTGGCAATGATTACTATGGAGAGGGAAACTATACTGAGGCAGTCGAGGCGTACTCGCAAGGTCTGGACGTGGCGCCGAACCAGGCCGTGCTGTATGGCAATCGGGCCATGTGTTATCTCAGACTGCAGGAGTTCGAGTGCGCACGGGAAGACGCAGAAAACGCGCTGGACGCAGATAATTACGAGAATATCAAGTATTATCGACTATTGTCGGAGGCTATGATGGGGATGAAGGACTATGACGAAGCTAAGGAGATCTGCAATGAAGGACTGGAAATCGACCCGGAAGATGCGTCATTACTCAGTAGAAGACGCACAGCAGAGACGTTGATTGAGAAGGAAAAAGCAGCTTACGAGAAAGAGAAAAAGATACTTGAACGGGAGGAAAGGGCCAAGGTAGAGGTGGATGCAACAGCCAAATGTGCTCAAGGAGGCGTGAAAAACAAGACGAGCACGAAGAAGAAGATTAAGAAGCTCAAGAATGCACCTCCTGAGAGGGAATTAGTGCCGATGATTAACTACCAACAAGTCCCGTCAAAGTGGATCGAAGTGCATACGCGTGGAGCACGTCGACTGGAGCTGTATCAACAAGGCATGGAGAGTCTCGTTGTGGCAGCGAAAGCTCTGCTTCAAGTCACTGATAGCATTGGAATGCCTGGTAGATCACGGTTGCCATTGGACCAACTGGTTGAAGAAGGGATGACAAATCTTCGTAAGGCTGGAGAAGCTGGTGTCGCCGAGGCGTGGTTTCGTCTTGGTGTCTTGTATAGTAGCAATGTGAGGAAAGGGATGCCATTGACTGCCGACCCATACAAAATGATGGAATGTTTCCAGAAAGCTGCAGCTTTGCGGCCTTTTATCAGACCGCCAGGCAATCGTGTGTTCCCGCATCAAGGCGTAGCTGAAGCTGAAAATGAACTGGGAGTTTGCTATCGAGATGGTACACCAGCTTCTATCGTGGAAGCAGATTTGAACAAGGCGTTCCACTTCTTCTTACGGTCAGCTGAGCATGATTATCCTCTAGGACAGTATCATGTCGCTATTGCCTACTTAACAGGCAGTGGAACACCCGTCGATGCGTTTGCAGCGCGTCTATGGACGTCACGCGCAGCTCAACATGGTCTGCCTCAAGCCCAGCAATATTTGGCTCAGCTTTTGGAGAAGGGATATGGTGGAAGACGCGATGAGAGTCAAGCTCGAGAATGGGCTTTAACAGCTACTCAGAACCGTCTTACAGACTTGATGATGAGTCACGGGTTTGCTGACGTCGGCGTCACGGCCATTCACGGCGGTGAAATCGCTAGTAAATTTACTAGTAATCCGACGGCTTTACAGCGTGGGAAGAAGGTCCTGCAAGAGTTCTACGACGCGTATTTGGATGAAGATAACGAGGATAACACAGCGTTTGGCCTCGGGGTGGATAGTGACGGGGACGAGATAGAGATAACCAAGGTGAGCCCGTACACACCAAGTGTGACGTCTTCGTCGGACCAAATGGGCCATAATGGCATCTACAGACCGCCTTCTGCTGTTATTGACGCCGAGATTCAAGCTCGCGCTAGCACTGGAGGCCTCACAGCATGCAAATATCTTGCCTCTGAAAAGCTCCTTGGAGATGCCAGTCGACTACTTGCTATTGGTGATATTAAAGGCGCTCTACGCGACGTAAAGAAGGCCGATTTGATCTGGGAACGGCCAAAAAGTGTATTTCCGAGTGCGGATTTACTGTCGAAGGTGCTGAAGGAAGCAGCTGTGAGTTTCCAGATTAATCCGAGAGATATTGATGCAGCATACGTCATTGGTCGATGGGAGATGAAGAATGACCAAGACGCGATTCTGCACTGGAAACGGTGCGTGAAGATGCATCCGAACGAAGCTTCTTTTCATTTCTATCTGGGTGCGGCGTATTTAACGCTCGAACGTTACAATGACGCAATGGATGCGATGGAGACGGCTCTGGCCATTGAAACGAAACCGGATTGGTTGTATTGGTTCGCTGCTCCGATGATTGGCTTAGGAATGATTGATCCCGCAATGGCTGTCTACAAACAATACGTCGATATGAACGCTCCTGATGAACGATTTATACCGGACGCGTATTATTCAATCGGCGCGCTGTATTTTAAGAAGTACGACAATGCAATGGCTACTGTTTATCATGAATTAGGGCAACTGGCTGAATCTGTAGTCATCCGTTTTCCAGCGTTCTACCCGAGAGTCCTTCATGATACTGCCAAGGAAACACTGCGATCTGGTATGAAGAAGAACGGGTATATGGAGTCGTCAGTAATCACCAGTGTCATATCGCAAAAGATGTTTGAGTGCGGCTTCTGTAAGGCGACAGTTAAACCTTCGCAGTTGCTTGGCCACAAGTTATTCAAGTGTCCACGACGGACTGTGGCGTGCACAGACTGCAATGAACAGATGGTCTTTGATGCCCTACAGGTTCATCAACACTCACAACATGCGAGTGTTACTACTGGGAAGAAAAAGAAGAGTAAAAGAAAAAAACGCTCGCAGCCAGCCACCACAACTTCTGTGCAAGAAACTGATACCACCGAGAATACGCAGAAAATAAAGCCAAATGTGAAGCTGCAGGAGCTGAGTGCGCCCAAGTTTCATTTCGCTGGAGCCATTGTCGACATCATGAAAGGGAAGAACAGTACAGTGTTTTCACTACAGACAGTGATTGGTCAGCGTTGGACTCTGTGTGTGGATCTCAATTCGTCGCCGCCTTCAGGATCAAGTATAGTGTTTGACGTTAATCGAGCCATTGCTGAAGCCGAAGTGAACAACTCAATGCTGGTCTTTTGGCGTCGCTCGCCACCATTGAAAATGATTGATCGACGTGCAGTCACTGTAGCGATGAACGGTGATGTGTACGGACAGGACGTGGTAATTTATATATTGAAGTGCTCAGCTCAAGCTCTGGGCTTTGAGTTGTGTCAGTTGCGACACAATGAGTACATGGAGAATGGGACACTTTGTGCCGGCTGTTGTAATCCTGGTGAAAGTCTTTCGGCTTGTAGTGCCTGCAAAACTGTCAAGTACTGTACGCGTGATTGTCAACGAGTTCACTGGAAACGGATTCACCGTCATATGTGTAAGAATGATGCGTTGCTCTCATATTGCACGATGATGACTGAGGATGTCACGCCAGATGAGAGAGCTGGGATTACGGGAATGAACTCAAATAGGCGAGCGACGAAAAATAAGGCCCCATCTAACATTATACACGAAGAGGTAGTGTACGTCGATGACATGTGGAGATACTAGAAGGCATTTTGGAGACTGCCAAGGCCAAAATGAATGGACCGGACCTAGCCGAGTACTACATGCTGCCTCCTCGAGTTCCTTCACGCCCGAATACTATTGAAGACAGCGTTCGTATGTTTTCTCGAGTTGTTGCGGGCGTAAGGGAATTTATAGCGGAGTTTTCCGTTGGCTATTTGACTTCGACACCGACGCTTCTAGAGCAGCAATAACTGCATTATTTTTTCCAGATCCCGCCCCATAACCCGCTTAAGCTCAAGTGTAATGGAACCCAAGTGTATTTGGACAAGTGTAAGGTACAGTCGGACGACGCATCGGCGGGGCTTTCGACTTGTGATGGAAATGTCACTCAACACGTATTCACTTCCAGCGATTGCGGAACTGCTCGACTTCCTGCTGTCGAATACCAATTTGTATCTGGCGTGAAAGCTTCGTAATGAAGACGTGCATACTGGAAGAAGTTAGCACATTGGAAAACGTATAACTCTATCTTTTTGTGAGTCTTTTAGCGCAACTTTCAAAGTTTCCGTTGGCTATTAATCCTCTAGTAGTCATTGTGCCTTGCTTCTGTTTGGCGGGCAGCGGGCTAATTCCGCCTGAATTAAAATAACCCTAATCATGTGTACCCATGAAGTAGAGTAGCTTTTTGCCACGCGAGGAGACCGCGTTACCATATAATTATCAAGCTAAGTGCGGTTTGGCGGTTTGATACCGGCCATTGGTTGCTAAGTACGCCGTAACTCCGCCTCAAGTGTGATGTCATTTCGCAATTAGCGGCGTGCTCGCCATGACGGTCTCAACAGACTTGCGTTGGCGGGTGATAGTGCTTGTTACATGTACGACATTAGTCTGACGCTAGTGGCTTGTGTATTAGGTGTGTCTATTCGGTCTATTGAGCGCTGGCATGGCCTCTTTAAATTCAAAGGAAACGTGCTGCCTGCGGATAATAAAAGAGTAAGTAGGCTAGACGGACTCAGGAGGCTGTTGAATTTGTAGAAGATTACATTAGTGTTCATCCGTGTTTTCACTTAGAGGAATTGCAAGAGGCAGTGAAGGAAAAGTTCGGCACCCCACTCAACTACTCTACTCCAACACTGTGTCGTTTGCTTAAGTTTGACCTCCAAATTACCAGAAAAATACTTACAAAGTGTGCACACGAAAGCAAGACAGCCGAAGTAGAAGGATTCTATCGAAAACTACGTCCATATTACAGTAGACCCGATGAGTTAGTTTTTATTAATGAAACTTCTAATGACGGTCGAGATGCGCTACGAAAGTATGCCTGGTCGCGTCGAGGCACGCCAACAATTGTATCGCTACCCTTCCGTCGAGGGGAGCGCCTATCAGTTTTGTCTGCTTTTGATGTTACTGGTTTTTTTTGCTTGGGAGTCTACCACAGGCACTTTTGACGGAGTTGCCTTTCTCGACGTCTTCCGCAGAAAAATTGCGCCTTATCTCAATCCTGGGCCGCTCACCAGGTAGAACGAATTTATTGTGCTATGGAAAGGAGAAAACTGTTATTGAACGTTGATTTTGTTATTTTGTAGATCCATAGTTATCCTGGACAATGCAAAAAAATATATATATGTACAAGGAGCTCGAAGATCTCGTCCACTCTCGCGGTAGCATCCTGTTTTTCCTACCACCTTACTCCCCTCAGCTAAATCCGATAGAAGTCGGTTTTTCTTTAGTTAAACGTTGGCTTACACGACACGTGCCGCTGGCTTTCCGATAAGACCCGTTGAGAACATTGAGTGTGGCTTTGGTGAATGTACGAAGAAAAACGAGAAAGTAGGCGTCAATCTCTATCAGCACTGCGGCTACGGACTTCAAGATCTTAACAAAGATTGCTTTTTCCAGTAAGAAACAAATATATTGATTCTTACCGACAATGTTCAACTCATGCCTTCATCGCTCGTGTGGTCAGTGTCTTCGACGTTACTACTGGGCCGCTACTAGGAACTGGTGGACGGAACGGAGGGCGAAGATCGTAGTCAGGTAATCTCAACGCCTCGCGTAAGTCAGCAACATGCAGATGAAGTGGCACTAAGCCCCCGTTAAGACGGTAACGAACCTTCACGAACTCGCGCACTATTGCACGATCATGAGCTGCGACGTCAGCATCACGCTGGAAAGCATCAATACGTTGCAGTTGAGTAAACGTTGGATTGCTTGGCATGACCACTGGAGCTTGTTCGGCTGGCGTGCGTGACTCACTGCCAAGTATGCTCGCGATACTTCCCCAAGTTGATCGCCAGACGGAAGAGTGCTGAGATGATCGTCGATAAGTGATGTAGCCGCCGCTATCCGTCCTCCTGTAGCTCGACGGATCGTTGTAGTTGCAGACACCTTGTTGACATAGATGTACAACTCTAACTTGAAAGCGGCTTGCCTACATGAATTTAGATTGAATTACAAACACATCAGCATCTCATTAAACTCCTACGCTATAAAGCAGCTAAATCGTAACCTGTCTTGCATTTAGCAGCCAGACTCCATTCAGATGTAAGCTGCACGACTAGCTCCTCCTCGGATCCAGCTAACACAACAAACTTTGCTTGCGAAGCGCCGGCGGCAGGCTTGAGGAGTATTGGTCCAGCTGCAGGCCACGCAATCTCCTTTAACTTGTCCACCAACCTGCGAACACGAGCTCGGAAGCCCAGGTCGCCGTCATTGAGTGCGAGCTCCATTGATTGCGGCGCCCCGTAGCTGGTCCTGCTGCTACCAAAACCTCACCCACCTTGAGCGTCAGCACCACGAATATGGTCGATGGCAGCGGTAGGCGCATAGTTCCTATCCATCAGGCATAAACACAGCATATCGTTAGCGTACGAGTGCAACATGCCAGTGTTGCAATAAGTAATGGCGCACACGACCGGTTCGACCGCTGCACCAGCAATCACGTAAAACAGTATCCCAATGGGGTCAGATCAACGCATTCCACTCAATTAAATAGTTACGGTACTACCGCCAGTTCGTTCCAGTTGCCGCGTCGCAACGTTCTCCAGCGCTTTCCCCTGCTTCGGGTAGCTGAGCAGCTCACTCCACTATTTGGTCGTCACAACAACGCCCAGCTGCATACACTCAAAGCTTGTGAGTGAGTCGTTAGATCCGAGCAAGCATTATTCGGGTATATCACTTACCGGAGTCGAACAGCTTGACGTTGTGAACCAGTACAGCGGGCATGAGGCTGGTGGCGGGCTACTAACGGAGCACCAGCTAGAACAAGCAGTAAAGCAGACAAACCAACGCGTAAGTACAATAACAAGAGTGTAGCCACTGCCATCTCGATTTCAGCTGCTTCTTACCTTTTGCGCTCCTTGTTGCGTTCTGAACAACTCGCTAGCATCGTTTTAGCGCGTGATTTTGTTTTATCGGCTTGGTCGGATTAGGCTAGAATTATTACAATGCGCCCGGTGTTAGGGTATAGATGGAATTGCGACAGAATTACAAGCGCAGAATATCCGAAAGGCACAATAATTATTTCCATCATTGCCAGGCGTTTTATCTTATGTACCACGTTTCCGGTAGATTCATTTTAGTGATGCGCAGTTCATGTACTCCCGCCGTTTACCCGCGCTTGGTTAATCTCTTCACATTGACATTCAGAGCACTGGGCTGAAATCACATTATGGGCCAACACCGTCTCCGCCATGACATTGACGTACTTAAAATCAGAAGTCGTCTGTACCGTATTGGTCTTGAAGCGACAGGTTCCCACTACCGGAAAAGTATAAAGCACTCTTAAAGGCATTGGCAATATGCACGCAATAAATTAGTAGAGGTTTAATAGCTAACCAGAAAAATGACAGTTGCGCTAATATGACTCATTAAACTAAGGATTTAGGTGGGCTCTTAGCGTCTTTTTGTTGAGCACACCTAAATCTTTATTAATGAATACTCAAATGGAAGACTGGAAACCAAAAAACGGCCGTCCAGGCCCTCGTGGCGGTAACCAGGGTCGCGGCGCGGGTCAAGATGACGGGGGGAGAGCCGGTAGCTAAAGTTTTGCTCGTGGAGCTGAAGAAGCCGGTGGCCATCCAACTCCGCAAAAAAACAAAGAGCCGCTGGTGAGGCTCGCGGACAGTACCAGTGCCTCAAATGTGAATCCCCCGAGTACTTGGAAGAGAAGATTGAGGGCGCGCCCAAGCTCGGTTTGACCCTCGACGGTATATACCGGCTGAAGGAGATCCTGCATTCTCGGCTTGACATTTTTCGGCTGGAGTTCGGGAACGACCCGCCGATCAAGGTCGCACCGTTTGCTGGTGAGGTTAAAGCCCGATGCTTATCCAACCAAGGAATATGCGCGTCGGTTACCACCCAGTGACCGGGACTTTGTTAACCGACATGTCGACGTCCTGATACGCTGGTGTACCGAAATCCGGGCAGTCGCTGGGCGTCCCCAACTCGAATAGTTCGAGAAAAGGAATAAGCATTTGACCCAAAAGCCGATCCTCGGATGACTATTGACTTGGGCGGGGCGAACGAGCGCACATACCCGATGCTGTGGACGATGCCAGTGCTGGAAGTGGTGGTTGGTGTGCTTGAGGGTGCGAAGGTGTTATTGTGCTCGACTGGTTCAGGGGCTATTGGCAATTGCCCCTGCACCCAGATTGCCAAGGGTTCTTCACCTTCATCACGCATCGCGGGAAGTACACCCCAATAAGGGTTCCGATGGGGGCTACCGATGCGGTAGCCTATTGCCATGGCGTGGCCGAGGAGATATTTGGAGAGCTACTGGGTAACGGCGTCCTCGCGTGGCTAGACGAACTTCTGGGCTACGCTGAGGACGAGAATAAACTCCTAAATATCCTGGCTAATGGTTTAAAGCAGTTCCGGCCGGAAGTACGGTCTCAAGCTTCACGTGAAGAAATACCAGTTCTTCTGCACAGAATGAAGTGGTGTGGCAAGTCTTCTCGGCACTGGTGTGCATCACTGCCCGGAGCGGGTGCAAGGTCTTGTGGAGATGTGTGAGCCGAGCAACACAGGGGAGCTGCAGCAGTTTTTCTGTGCCGTCAAAACTGGATGCGGCAAAGCATCTCCGAGTACACCAAGGTGACGGCGCGCTTGTACGAAGTCTTGAAGCGTGCTGCTAAGGCATCCGGTTCAAGGAAAAATACAAAGCTCTTCAAGGTTCGTTTCAACGGTATCGGATGGGACGCCGATGATGCTCGTGCCTTCGAAGGCGTACGTGTGGCGCTGCTGAAGATGGTACCGCCGGCGCGTCTCAGCCCTATGGCGGACGTGTGTCTTTACACGGATGCAAGCAAGGATTATTGGGGAGGAGTAGTGACCCGGCTGGAGCCGGGGCAAGTCGAGTTACAGCCCAGCAAGAGCGCCGACCGCTGACATTCTTAAGCGGCCGTTTCGTTGGTGTGTCTAGCCGTTGGCCAACGATCGAGATAGAAGCATTCGCTATTGTAGAGACAACGCGTATGGGTATCTGCTTCTATGGTTAGGTGGTTTCCGACTGTATACGGATCGTAATCGCATTTACATATTTGGTGTCCGTACGCGAAAAACAGTACGATGCACGTATCAAGCGGATAAGCTACAACGGTGGGAGCTGTCCCCCATGTATGTGATAGAGCATGTGCCCGGTAAGTAAACGCCTGGAGTGCAGGCCCAACGATTACGGAGGAGCGGTCGGGCTGCGAAGGCGGCTCGGTTAGCGGTGATTGAGCGTGTGTCCCCGCTGGAGGGGCCTGATTTCGTCTGGCATTCCGACCGCGAGATCAAGGTCGTGCAGCAGCAGGCGCGAGAAGCCGAAGCCGTCGACAAGATCGACGTGACCTGGGTGGAGGGCCGCCAGCTTCGTCACGAAGGATAAGCAGGTGTGGATCCAAGTGGAAGCGACAGAGCTGCAGCAGCGTCTGTGTGTGGTAGCCCATGCGGGAGGCAGCGGCCATCCTGGTGCGAGGACCACCGCCGCAGCTTTAGTCGCATGTTCCGGTGGCCGACGCTGGAAGTCGACGTCAAAACATTCGTGCAGGAATGTTTGCACTTTATGGTGACTATAGGCGGCCAAGTACCGCGTCTGGTCGGGGAGACTCTACGGGATGCAAAGCCCCGCGATCTTCTCTACTTCGACTTCCTACGAATATTGGAAGGCGACGCCGTATGAAGTACGTCCTAGTGATCAAGGACGGCATGAGTGGTTACGTTGAGCTCGTCGTGTGCGCTCAGGCTTGCGTCAGACCAGACATACCAAGGGCTTATCGACTGATTCATGCGATTTGGTGTGTTCATCAGTGGGTGTGAGATCAACGTGCCCACTAACGAACGTGGTGATTGATCGTTTGCAGCACGCACTCGGCACCCATCATCTTTTTCCCCCCGCGTATACCCCGTAGGCGAATGGGACTGTGGAGGTGGTGAACCGGGAGATAATTCGAGGTGTAAAGGCATTGCTAAGTGAGCGTAAGTTGGGGACGGTCTAACGTTATTTTTCCGACGTTCGATACATTTTTGACGATTACTACTACAGTACCCGGTGTCTACAGCAATCTCGCTGATAATGCCGATGTCGTGAATTTTGCAGCTGGGTGTGTCGCTGTGCTGGCTCAGGAGCTGTTCTCTTTCGCATCATCGCTAAGCATTTTACCGGTGAACCTCGAGGCTGTTCTTTTTGTGAAAGAAATACTGTATGGC
The DNA here is from genome assembly GCA_033558025.1 of Phytophthora sp. 'mugwort'. Taxonomy (NCBI): domain Eukaryota; phylum Oomycota; class Peronosporomycetes; order Peronosporales; family Peronosporaceae; genus Phytophthora; species Phytophthora sp. 'mugwort'. The sequence goes on along the minus strand of JAUCEF010000004.1, from coordinate 3,482,390 downwards.
ACTTTTGGAGCGCCAGAACGGTAGTGAAGGTTGTTAACTCCGACTATATTGTGGTGGCTGGTATTGCACTAATGTTGCGAGCCAGCTAGCATTTCAGGAAGCGCGCGTTCGATGCCTTAAATAGTGACTAGGCTCAGAGCAATCTGTTCAAGACGGTACTCGAGGGGGGGGGGGGGGCAACATCTACCAATTTGTATGCCATTAAGTGAAGTGAAGCGATAGGCTAATAAAGCAAAGAGACTGATGCAACTGGCTGATAGTAACTGAACTGAGGGCCACCCATAAGGAAAGAAGCCAGCAATCCCATCGCTGGAAAAGCAAAGCCGAGGCATGTAACGGGAGATGCCATGTGACCATCTCACTCCCGAAACTGACGGCAACTAGACAAGCAACAAAATAGGCACAAAATTAATTTCAGTTAGCTGAATTATTGATTCCCCTGCTTTACAGACAAGCACTAATCCAAGATTTAATTTTCGGCAGCTCTGTCCGTATACCATCGGGACCACACACTCGACGTATTCGATGAGCACGACGTACACACAATGAGACGAGGAAAGTCCCGACTTGGCCTCGGTAGAGGAGGGTAGGAAAGAAAGCATTACGCGGGGCATTACTGTTGCTCGAGGTCTCACCACCACAAAAGAAACTGGTTCATATATTCATTCCTACGCTACACAGCGACGGGAAGTCCTCCTCCCTCCGGACCCTGAATTCAACAGGGTCGTATCTGGCCGTCAAATCAAGGCGCTTGCCTAACGATATACTGGTTGAGAGCAGCCCCTCCGAATCAATACCTGTATTGCGATTTACACTTATTAGAACGAATTCTGTGAAAGAATATATAATTCTTACAGCACCTTAAATAATATTTTGTAGCCTGGTGTGCAATTACACTCCCGCCCCAAAATCTATGAACCGTCGTACTTTCATTGAAATCTCGGCTTCTAGTAAGAGTTGAAAGGTGTGTTTCGAATATGTTTTGTGAAATATGGTAGGCGTCCGCTGTTATGCGTTAACGCTGCGGATTTCAGAGTTTGCGGGGTAGCTCACATACAGAAAGTCACATTGGGCAGGTGGACAAAATATACGAACCGAAACGCTGATTAGCATCCCATACAAATTTCTAAATTAACTGAGGAGCTATTGACCGGTCAATAGCTCTGTCTCATGATTCAACGCCGATTCACTTTTTCCAAGCTGCGCCTATTGGCGTTGGTTTGGAGACGCAGGGCGGATGTTTGTGTGGATCTGGCGCATTTTGAAAAGTATTTTATTGTTTGTGCCATTTTCGGCTAAGCCAAGATGTCTGACGCCCGAGTTATAGAACTCAACATCATCTGACAATAGAATCGGACGTCATCTTCAAGTTCTAGCGGATGTGCTGTGAGCGGCTCCCAGGGAATACAGCGGCACTGCAAACCAAACCCGACTCCAATCTCTCACGACACGTGACTTAGAGCCTCTCCAACGGTGCACTGTAAACGTCAATGCCAAATGAGCGCTTAGAGTGAAATTTACGAACGCGTAATGAATTTTTCCCGTTACAGTATAACTTGCTCTCACATAATGCACTCTAACACCAAACCCTAAACACAGCTTCCCCACTACTCCCTCAAAAATGGACGAGAATATGAACTCTCAAGCCTCTTCACGAAACTCACGCTGAAGGAGATGACGACGAAGCTGCAGAGATGTTGTTACTCACTGCGGTCAACTCATGCACGACTCTGGCGTTTACTGAGGGCCCACTGGGGAACCGCTTCTTCTTCAGCGTTAAAGATGTTTCCTTTCATCCTGCTTAGTGACTGTACCGCCTTACCTCGCCAACATAGGAGTTCACACGATTCGCGCGGCGGTTCAGACTCCGTGAACGTTGATGATGTTGACGACATGGCTCTTTCAAGAAATGCCAAAGTTGGTAGGCACAGCGAAGCTCCGGTCAGACAGGGCTCTCGGGGATCTCAGCCTCTCAGCGATCTCGGACTCGGCTGGCACGGAGGGACTCTCAGGTACGACGGGGCCCTCGGGCACGATGGGGGTAGATTCGCGCAATGTCGCAGTTGTTGTGCCCAATCATCACAGGGCTTCGTCTTGCGCCGTTTTGGCGGCCGCACCGCAAAGTTGGCCTCTTTGCCGAAAGGACGGCACAAAATTATACCGTTTTAATTTACCATTTGGCGTTACAACGAGCTGGTGGGAATAAAAGACCACGGTAACAACCCACGCCATAACCTTTGCCGTCTCCGTTTGCAGTGCACCGTTGGAGATGCTCGTTGAGACCAACATGATAAGCTGCGTGTTGTTGAATGACCACCACACGCGGCGGAATCGATACACGTACGAGGTAATGTCAAACACGCGGGTAGCAAATGAGCGTAGCGCTGCAAAAAATCATTTTTTCATTTTATCGAGACAGCCCAGTTGTGCACAGCCGCGAATACCATGCCGATCACTCGTTCGTGGAGTTGTGCTCACCCAATGTCTACCGTGTAGTTACATCTTAGTAGACCCACCCATATCTCGAATCTCTCCACGCGTTGGTATCGGTAAAATATGCATAAGAACTCCTGAAATTTGAGATTGGCGCAGCGCACCCTCTGTCCTTTTGCTAGATAATTTTGATTGCCAAGTTTCTGACGAGGGACAGAGGGTGATAGTAGAAGAGACGAGCGCCACGGTGGTGTCGCTCCCAGCGAACATCACCTCTGTGTGTCAGCCCCTTGATGTCGGTATTATGGGTACGCTCAAGAAAAGTTTTGTGCACCCTTTGGCTCACTGAGCAGTCTTCGAAGAGGAAGGACAAGGAGACGGAGAACAAGAAGGGGATAGACAAAGTGGCGAAAGGCAACGAGGAAGATAAGAAGAAGCAAAGGGAAGGAAGGGCGCGAAGGGCGGCACAAACAAGAATACCAAAAAGAGTAAGGCAAGCAAGAAGGGCAAGGAAGACGATTAAGACATAGACACGGCCAAGGCAAAGCGCTTGGCGTTGATGAAGCGAACGATAGCTGCTTGGGGATTGATTTCAGCAGAAATGTTGTCGGGGCGTTCGAGAAAGCCATCCCGCAATACCCGACGATGCAGGTATAATATCAATACAAACGCAGACACTGTTTCGCTCATCGCATTTTTTTTTTGCCTGCCATATTACAACCTAAATCAGTAGAATTCGACTTTATAACCAATCAGGTAGCTGCATTTGCCGATAGTGCGCTTTTATATCGTCTGCTACACGCTCACAATCACAATTGGCATTACCATACTAACTCCCTTCAACGCGTGGCGTCTTTCACCGACGTTGTCTGAAATTCCACGTCGCAGTAAAGTTTTTAGGCAGCTGTGCACGTTGGCGGGGCTAGTGGGAGGGGGGGGGGGCTTTGGCAGCCGTAGAGCGGGGTCCGGGGTCCAGGTGAGGCCTTGGGTCCGGCCGGCGGCCTTCTGCCCAAAGTATCATACATGACGGTCATCCGCGCTTTCTTGGACGGCGTACACATGTCCTGGGGGGGTATGTCTTAAGCTCTTCTTCTTCGAATCTACCCCCTGGTTTAGGACGCACAATGAACAGCCTAGGAAGCTTTTCCCTATAAAAATCACAAATAGTTAGAATATTCGTAAAAATTGAGATGAGACCAGCACAAAAGCATCAAAATTTGCCGTCAGCGCGAGCCGTAAGCACCGCTGTCAATCTGGCGCTGTGCTTCTCTGTCTTTCGGATTTTGGCCGAGCCCTTCCGCCCTCGGATTGCCCAAATTTACCTTGTTGGCGAGGTGTCATAATTCGCAGCTTCATCTACGTTGTAAATTTCAGCCGGTGTGTGCTTTGCTTTTATCCCGTACTTTTCCTAAAATTCTAGGGCGAATTTCACATGCTTGTCTTCCATTTCGGCCTCACTCTTCTTCGTAGCAAGAGCTGTCTGCATTGGAAAATCATGACTAAAAAAAACAAAAAGGTCAAAGTAACTATCAATAACTATAAAGTGAAGAGATAATCATGTTACCGTTTTGCAAACCGTTATAGCAATTTCATTATTGCGTTATACCCACTCTCGATGCTAATTTTTTTTACTCAAGGTACTCTTGCAACCATGGGTGGTAGTTTAGCTTGATGTATTCGAGCATGTACTGCGTGCAAAGCGGCTTAAAATAAATGTTAGATTGCACAAAATATGAAATTAACTTGAACAATTGCATTAAACCTCTTCATCTCGGCGGAGATCCTTCATAAAAAATCGTAGCAGCGCGTGTGAAAAAGGATAACCTCTTTCTTACCTTGCCCCTTCAGTGTTTTGCTGATCTGGGCGCCACGAAAGCTCATAATCTTGGCTTTCTTGGCTACCCAATCGCGGTGATGCGACCGGGGTACCCCAGCTGACGTCCGGCGATAGCTTCGCCGAGAGTTTCGATTAGCTCCAGCGCATAACGCTTCTGAGCGATCGTGTACGAGCGTTGTTAACGCGGAATTGAGTCCATGGCGGTCTCAAAACCAAAATGAAGCGCGCAGGTCGCTGCACAGTCCATTCATTTTGGCGCCAAACAAGTAGCGATTTTACTGGCAGAAAAAATATTGTAGCCATCTGATTGGGCAATATAAGAGCTAACGTACTGAAGCAGGTGGCTTTTGTTACCACCGTCTCAGCCTGTCTACGTCAACATGGCGTGTTTGGGGTCAGGGATCTTTCACCGTCGTTGTATGTACCCGAAAGGGCGGGTGGCATGCTAGGCTGTGTTCAGGAAAATACTGGTAGCCGGTACGGCCGGCGCGCTGGAGTCCGACCATCGCCTCGAATTCAGAGACATTATGGTACATAAGGGTGATCGACGTGAAGGGAACGGGTATCAAGGGCGACAAGTTCTACAAAACTGTGCGATTAAATGGCGAGCTGGGGTACTTCATGAAGGGGCGGACGCGCGCATTTGTATGGTCATATCGCCGTGCCGTGGATCCGGAATCGACGGCGCTGCTGTGCACGTAGAGCTAGCGACGGTCGAAGTAATTTGCGCCAAGGAGTGTCAAACGGTGGCAACATCTATGCTGAACTAGCCGATGCACGATCCCCAACTGCGCGACGACAGTGCCTTTGGCGAGCTGCGCGACAAATCAGCGCTGGAGCTGAAGGCGCCAGTGCAGTCTCAGCTGACCAGCTCAAGGAGAACCCCAACATTTAGCTCCGTGCCCGCAAGCTGCTCATCGTATATCCGGTCATTATATGCATGCAGACCAAGCCATCACAAAGGCCGCCATGAAGGTGACGGGTGAGGGCATCTTAGTAAGTTCAACGAACAGCATTAATTGTTATCTCTTCTGTCTTCAATCTAATCGATGCCATTCTATTTTACACATTTACTAGAGCTGGTCCGTTGTTATTTAAGTTCCTCTGGCTGTGATCCAGCTTGTGTACGCTCGCGGCCGGATACGTCGACCGTGCCTGCCACACTAAAAAGCGCTAAAAGGAGGCGGACACAAGGCCCGTGCTTTTTTGCTGAAGCGGCACGGGCACGAACTGAACGTCGACCTCCCATCCACCCGGTTGCATCCCATACTGCTCCATCTTCGCAATCTGAATGTTGAACTGTGTGGTGACGGGGGGGTTCTCGCGAGCGGTTGTCGAGTACACCAAACATCCTTGTCACTGGCAGGGCCATCGCGCGCACGCCGTTACACCTCTCAAAGGGTTGGTCAAGAAGGAACTCGATGCTGCCGCTGTGGTAAGTTTTTGTACAGGAGTCCGCCGCGCGTATAGTTCGCGAGCGGCGAGCAATGCGATCGTTTGATCGAGGTAGTCGTCGCGAACGGCTTTGCGCGTACGCTCCTTAAATTAGGAACTGATCAATCAGTGCACAAACCTTCAGTCAACGCCGCAACGTGACATCTCTCTTAGTGGCGGCGTTAAAATTCTCGCAAAGGTTGTTCGTAATGGCGAAGCCAGCAGGTGTGCGGAAGCATTGCCACCACCACACCCGCTCGTTGAGCCATGCCTTCTCGAAGTAAGCTTCAAACCGAACAAACTGCGACCATTTTGCCTACTCCGTTTCCGCCTCCTCTAGATTCTGCCGGAACTCAGCGTCAGTTTCAGTTAAGTGCAGCCAGTTGACGCGACCCATCACAAGTGCGGCGACACGCGAATCGAGGCACCGCGTCTCTTCGTAGACATTCTTGGCTACGTAGAAAAAGCACATAGGTAAGCAAAATTTGGCGCTGCCACCGAACCCCATTGCAGTGCATTCCACTGCGCAAGGTCAGCGTCTCCCATGGCGTGTTGCACTTGCAAACGTTTCCCGGATGACTACTGGTACATTCGGCACCAACTTAAAAGTACTTCGGTTTGCTGCTCTTGAGTCTCTTGCGGCACAATAAAGACATCAAGCAGGTGGAAGTACCGGGCTCTGTCCAAAACGCCAACAACGACCACTGGATACCCTCTTTGGAGAGCTTGTACGTGGCATACACGTGCAATACGGAAGAAGACGGGCCTCTGCCAGTGTGACGGAGCAACTTCGTCGTCGTCATGCCCACCACAAATGCATCTTGGTCAGTTTCGTTTCCGACGACAGGCCTTTCATCACAGTCTTTGCGCTACGAGAACGTAAACACGGTGACCTCTTTCTCATGGCCTGTAGCCTTCCGTTTTGATCTTGATGCGGATAGCGATGATCGCTGCCAACAAGGGCACCCACCACGTAATTAACGAACCTTTGGATTGTCGCCAATGGCGGCACTCCTGCTTCGTCCAGGTTGAAGCGCCGCATGAGGCCATGACACATCCTCAGCGACCGAACGACTTGAGCAGCCCAATCTCGCCACTTACCATCGCCGACGCCAGCTTCGGCGAGGAAAGAACTGGCGTAATATAGTGTAGCGCTCGTCCACATTTGCCACATTCAGCGCTTGACACGTCCTCATACGTCCACGCCACGAGCACTTTTTGCCGCACCCAGCCGTCTTGCACGCATCACATGTGCATGTTAAAAGTTATGCTAGCATGGCGTGGGTTGTCGCTATGGTACAGACGCAGCACTGTCAAGTCGTTCTTGTAAGCTTTTAAAATTCTCCAGGGAAATGTCGGCGTCGGAGCGTGGCAGCGCGATGCCGATGTTATCCCAAGGGAGGTAGCGAGGCATGCTTCGAGCGCTGAACGACGGTTGGCTTGGGGGGAGGGGTGAAATGGGAAATGACTGGCGCGGAGAAATCTTGGTGTGTTCTCGTGTTTCTATTTGGTGATAACGTGTTGAGCGAGACTAAGGATCCTTAGTATGGGAAATGGTCAATTAGGGGTCAATCTGTTAGCAACACTTGCTGACGGCGCTCCGAAGAATGTTGTCAGCAAAACAGACCAATTATGACAGGTCTGAGTAGCCCGTCGTTTCAGGTATATCTCAAGCTTAGACTGGGTCCTGCACCAATGATATTGTGCTTCGGACCCTCCGTCTAAAAGTATCACTCTAAGTCGACATACCAATTGGAGGCAGGATTTTTGATTTGTATTTAGTATGCTCTAGTTAAAAGCAGCCTCGGTCAATAATAAGGGTAGGCCTATTGGCATAGAGCATATCGTGACGATTGAAACATGTAAGATGGGTTATTGATATTCCAAATGTAGCCCTTTCAGAATTCGGTGCACATACACGGTCTTAGATGATCAGGATGTCATGCGGGGCGCTGGCTCTCGCAGAGCCCCAAACCTTTGGCCCCCTAACAGCGTTTCGTTCACGAAACGCTTAAGGGTCCAGTTGCTCACGCGTTCTGGATAGCAGCTCTTACCTTCCTCGCGTCCAAGCCGTGTACAGGTGGAGTGGTTGGGTAGCGCTGTCAATGATACACGTGACATCGCTTTTGAGGTCGAGTTTGCCCCCAAAAAAGCGGTACAGAGGTCGACGTGATGAGCCTATCCGGACGATAGCTGTATCCGTGGCAACGAGACGCACGTTGCTGCTGCGTTTAATAATGCATGCACTTGTTCAGTTGAGCTTCTACGAGCTATCACTAGCACTATCGCACTCCTTGTTACACTAGTGCAGATTTATTGATTTCGCTCTTATCGGGAGCAGTAGATGACGTTGGCTTCGTCTTTATGCGCTTGCCGCCATCCGGGCTGCCATTGCTAACATCGATTTAATTTTCTTGCAGAACTTTGAGTGTTATGAGGCCCCCGCCCACAGAGATGCGGTTGCGTTTCCTGCCTAAGCCCTGCGCTGTGGTGATGACAGCTCTAGAATCTCGTCTTCGTCGACGGATTTTCGTTTGTAGTCATGTGGCTAGCTGTACGTGTCACGACGCCCTGTTGCGCATGAAAGTGTCCAGACGGGTGCTCATCTTCACCGAGAACACCGAGTAAAGTCCGCAAGCCTTGAAACCTTGCTCGAGATTACTTTAGAATCTCTCCACACGAAGCTTGTGTCCTTGATGGCGCCGTCTTTGCTGACGTTTTGTAGTCATTGTCGTCTTCATCCACGAGCTCGCTGATCATGTTGTGGATCTTGCTCTTAAGCGTGTCGAACACTTAAACATTGAGAGGCTGCAGAAGGTGGGTACAATTTGGGGACAGGGAAACCAGCATGATGTTCATATGATCAGCAGCATCGACCACATTAGCCGAGTAGTAAGGTCCGCATCTACCTAGGATCAACACAAACTGCCGAGTGATGGAACTGGGCACCGGTCTTGAAAACAACGTAGCCATACCTCGGACAGATCCATGTCATGAAGCCTGGTGGCGACGTAGTCACAGCGGCATCAGGGACCTCATAGTTAGAGGCTTTCATTCCCTTTGCAGACGCCAGCCACCCCCGGGTTCTTCGCTCGTAAGCACCGGCAGCTTTGGCGACTGCGACAATAGAGGAACCCGTCTGAATGTGAGGGATGGTGGTTTGCTTATTCTTCTTCGTGTACATGTTAACCATTGCGCATGCTTGGGGAAATGAACAATGCTGAAGCTAATCGTGTGTTTTTGCCAACGTTGAGCTGCCGCCAACCAGTTCTCGCGTTCACACCACCACCACCACTAGTTTCCCGCCAAAATGAAGTGTATACATGCGACTGTGTCACACACCATGATTCCACCGCGCCATTTAGAGTTATCGAGATGTCCGTCTCTAAAGTGAGTGGAGCAAAAACCGAACTTAGCAGACGTTTTTCAGGAGGCCTTTTTTCTCGTGGGGTGGTTCAGACAAGTGTTCACCTGGAACCAAGGGGGCGATGAGCTAGCGCGCGTCAATCTCTGCGTGGTGGATGGCGGCGAAGCTGCGGAGGGCAGCGAATCTGAGAGTGGCAGTGTCTGGAGCGGGGAGAGTAACTCGGGAGACCGTTCCGAAGTGCTTGCGGGGCCTAGGGAGTCCCTAGTGATACTGAGTCGCTTGACGAGGACACAAGCATCAATTCATTTGGCGCTGATCTTCAGGAAGGAATTCGGTCTCTTGTAGCAGCGGATCCTTTCGAGACACCTGCCTACGTAGAAAAGAGAAGCTGGTGGGAGACTTCATCTGCTCCGTATCGCAAATGACCAACTGTGACCAGAAGCAGAGCATGTTAACAGCATTAGCCATGCTGCGCGAGGTGGACCCGGCAGTGCGCTGCGAATGAAAGGAAAAAAAAAAAGCTTTTTTTTTTAATCTGCCGTTAGTGGGCCGCGTATGCAGGGAAGCTGGTATTATTGCTACAAGACAACGGCTTCCGTAACCAGGTATTGTAAGCAGATCAGTAAAGGCCGAATCTCACTTAAACTCCACGGCAACAAGCTAAATCAGCATGTAAGCAAGGTGGACGTACGATGGCTGATGAAGTGGTCCAGGTCCTTCATAGCTGAGGTGGGTAGCGTTGTGACCGAAGCAAGGAGAGCGCACCAGGAAGCGAGCACACAAGGCTCCAAAGTAGACAAGTCGGATCGGTTTAAAACATTTTGATTCTGGCGTCCTCAATACTAATTTCAACGGTCAAACGAAATGATCCTTCTCGCTGTACTGTTGCTAACACTGCCAAAAAGTGGGACCTTGCATCCAAAATTAGAAAGAGAAGTAGCCTGAATAAGAGCGCGTGGGTAGGCGTTATTGATTTGTTAGGCAAGACGATTCGATTGCCCCCAAAAGGAGTTTTTCGATCCGGTGTTAGTCTGGGTGTATTCTTTTAGGAGCCAGCCACACTGCCGATATGCAATGTTATGAGCGCGAGGCACCTCAAACGAAAGAGGAGACGCCCTTCTTTACGACGGTGTGCTCAAATCGCAAAATATACTTAGGTTGAATAGAATCCGGGCATTTGACGAGGTCTCACATTTATATAAGTTTCGTACTTAACCGATTTCTACAAAATTAATGAGAGACATGAAAGCGGCTCATGTTTCCCGGCAAAATGAAGTGCATACCTTTGTATAGGTCTCGTACTTAACCGATTTCTACAAATTAGAAGCAGAAAAAGCGAAAAACAGCCTATTCATTGACCAAAAGCCTCTCAACTTTGAATTGACCAAACGGCCTCTAATTGACAGGATTGCACCGTGCTTGTCGGAGTTTAAAAGTACTGGTACAGCTTGAGCCCTCGTACTAATATAACTTTGGGTGCCAACAGTAGGTCCTCTACATGTACAATCTGTCTCCTGCTGCAGCGTTGAGAGCTGCGTCTCCGGCGGTGGTGCTTTGGTGGGACATAAGTATCTCTCAATAAGCGCACCTCATAGTTTCATGCCCTAGTATATCTGATCAAATTCATTATTACAATGAAGTCATTCGTTTTCGTCGTCTCTAATGCCTCGCAAATCGTTTAAAAAAACTCCACGCGCTTATTGAGAGGGAGGTCTCTACTGACAATATAATATATAGTATTATTTCAATATTATTGAAATTTAAGCTGGACAAGGTGTTGTAATCAGCGTGACCGTGAATACAACTCCCAGTAAATACAACAAGATACGGAGCGGCTTGCAGCACATCTGGAACTGACCCTCGTCCGTCTGAGTGAGCTTCACAGCCGCTTGAACATGTAGAAGTGATCACCGAATTTTGGCTGCACTTTGGGAAAATATACTACAGCACACTAAACAATTGTCCATACTTCGACCTGAGCTGCTTCTCCTCACGAAGTTGTTGACCCTGGATAAGTGAACGCCTTGTGGTCCAAGCTCGGCAACTTGTCGTCGTTCTAGCCTCAACGATCCACTTTGACGCAAACTCCATATTTTGGATGCGCAAGGTTGTATTCGGACAAACCACCGCTTCGTGCTTCGTCTATTGGGGATGCGCCGCGTATTTAACATGCCGGCTCTTCAAATTTACTGAATTCCCGCCTCCGATTTGCTGCCTGTTACTATAGTTTTTATCGCGCAGCGATTAAGTTATAACTCGCTGTCGGTCAGTTTGTGCATATCGAACAAGTCACAACAAGTTCCGACCCGTAGTCAAGCAAGAACTCCAACGAAGCCTACGGCATTTCGACACACGAAATGGCTTCGTATGTCGAGGGTCCTGTGGGTTTCGTATTACGACCGGTGCTGACGACGCGCAAAAAAAATTGTTTGGGGACAGTGTTGGGGACTGAAATTTTCTTGTGGAACGAGAATGTCTCGAAAATTGACCTGGTTATGGGGAAACGTTGCGACTTTGTGCGTCGCACGCGGCTCTGATCCGATTTAACACGGCTGCTTTTCTGCAACGATGGGATGCGAAATGATGAGATGCAGGCTTTGAGTGATGAACGCTCGTGTCGGGGTTGGGCGCATCCTTCAGTTCCGACACATGGAGAGATGATGCTTGTTTCAGCTTTAAGCATCTTGTTAAAATATGTGATGAGGCTGACCGACGGAAGCATGTTGAAGGGTCATTGCACGCTCATTGAGACAAGTCACAGACCACCACCAGGACACAGCCCGCGACAGGAAGCATACAGTTCGAGCTTTTCCTCGTCCAATCTGGCTGTTTATGGCAATGGAAACTCTAATAAAAAGGCCACTATTTCCACCATTCCCTCATCCATTCAGGGCGAAACTTGTCCAGTCCATCGCCCAGCTTTATCATCCCAGCTTGAATAAGGATAAGCCACGATACGCTTTAACTCGGCAGCGAAAGGAGCTGGACAGACCTTTTACGAGCCGAGCTTGCCTCGAGCTTCAAGCTGCGGTTTAACTTCGACGTGTGTAGAGTACAGTGTGTAGCTATTTGAACCGGATCTCCTGATGAAATTAAACGATGGGGGATCGCAGGCGATTGGGAGAGTCCCCAGAGGCAGCGGCTGGGGACGTTTCTAGTCAGGAATACTATTTCGCAGACGCCTGCAACGTGCACAGACAGAGCAACATGATCCTCTCTACAGTATTAAGTATTATTGTATCCTGTTCCGTACGCACAGTGCACTTTGCCTCTCAGTCAACTCAATGGGCGCAACATGTCTTTGAACGTAGACCCGGTGTGCTGGTGTATGAGCCAAGCCAGTGTGGATCGTTGTCTTCCAGTGCAGAAGCTCATTCGTCCTTTTGCCTTGTAAGTGACCAACCCAGTCACCAATATGGCTCCTCAAGCTTCGACTTCGCGTTCGAGTGCCATCTTCACGTTCGAAGATGCCAAAGCCGCCTTCAACATTTTCTGCTGTGTCTGCGGTATCGGCTCGCTCGGCATGCCGTCCAACTACGCTCGCGCCGGGTGGCTTTTCGCTACGATCGCGTTGGTGTTTATGGCAATTGCCAACATTTACTCGTCGGTGGTGCTGTCCAAGGTTCTTCTCGTAGCTCCGATTACCGTCAAGACGTACGGTGACCTCGGTGAATGGGTCGCTGGCAAGTGGGGTCGCCTACTTGTCGTGATCTCCCAGATGGGTGTTTGTCTGCTATTGCCCTGTGCCTTCCTCGTACTTGGCGGCTCCTTGCTCGACGTGCTGTTCCCGGACTGCTTCAGCCAGTCGGTCTGGATCATCTTCATGGCACTCATCGTCGTGCCGGTTGCTTTGATCCCGACCATGAAGGAGAGCACTGGGATGGCCGTCGCTGGGTGCCTGGGCACGATCGTCGCGGATATTATCGGCATTGCCATTCTCATCCATGAAGAGCGCGGCCACCCGTCGCCACCAACCGCCGATGTGACGCTCCATCAGGTGATCACCACGTTCGGTAACCTGTCACTCGCGTACGCTGCCGCCACTGTCATCCCGGATCTTCAGCGTCAGCACTCGCAGCCTGAACGCATGCCTCGTGTCATCATGGTCAGTCTCGGTACCGCTTCGGTATTCTTCATCTCTGTCGCTGTTGCTGGATACGCTGTCGGCGGCTGTCAAATGTCGGGGAACTTGCTCTTTTCCGTGGCCAACACGTCGGACCCGTACGCCATCACGACGCTGGGGTTCATCGCTGACCGTGGCTCGATTGTCATGGCTTTCCTGTTCATGCAGATGCATCTATCGATCGCCTTCTCTACTTTCCTGCACCCGGCGTTCTACATGTTCGAGCGCATGGTCCTCGGTATGCACAAAGTGGAGCCTTTGGACGCGGAATTTGAAGAGAAAATGTCGTATCTCGCTGCGTCGTCGCCGGCCGTCCCGGACCTTGAAGGCAATGAGCACCGTGTGTCCCGTCCGCAGGTGTCGAGCCGTCTGTCTGCGACCAACACGATGATTGCCGAGGAGGACCTGTCCGAGTACACGGGCGGCGCCAAGGTCCTGCGCTACATCGCGCTGCGTATCGCGCTCATCGCCATCCTCGTCGTCCTCTCCATCCTCTTGCGCGAACATTTCCTTGACCTTGTCGACTTCACGGGCGCCACTTTCATCACGCTCTCGAGTCTCATTGTGCCTCTTCTTTTCTATATTAAAGTCTTCTGGACCAAGATTCCGGCTTGGGAGAAGCTCGTGTGTGTTGCCATTGCCACGATTTGCACTGTTTGTGGCTTCTACGTCATGATCTACGCCGGCAAGAACCTGTTCAACCCGAGCGACGACGACGCCACGTTCCCGTACTGCTCGGTCGAGTTCCAAGAGGAGCCGTACTACGTAAGGAATAGCACGGCGTAAAGCAGCTAAGCTAATGTACATGTCCTTTATATTAATAGATATCATTGTATCTCATTCTGCGACCCTAAAAAAACTAACCGTCGTGTGTCATAGTTCCGTCCTATGTCGCCATTTATTAACTGGGCAAACCCTGTATTACTAATACTCCATAGTACTACATGTAGTACGTAATAATAGTAAATGACGAATACCATACATATTGCGAGTTACTGCTGGTTTCCAGCCTGAGTACGAGTAGTACTTAGCGAGCGCAAGTCCAAGGGCGAAGTTACCCCACCTGATGCCATCGAACGGTGGCTTCAAGTTAATTTTTAGGAACACTCCGAATAGAAAACTCCGAATAGAAAACCATAGTACGGTATGGATAATCTGAAGACTCTTCCCATGGACTAATATTGTGGCCACATTATCAAAAGTAATACTACCTACTACAGCTATTGTAATACAGTAGTATCGGCCGTAATGCACTCACCAAGGGATCTCGTGGCCATCGAAGTGAAAGAACTTACCAGTGTCCCGCAGCTTTGACTTGTCGATAATGCGCACCATCGCCTTCACAACTCGATCAGCTTCAGCTTCGTAGCTACTGCGTGGCAAATTCGTGGCGACGTATCCTGGATCCAGCACAATCATGGCGATATGATGACGCTTCATCTCGTCCGACATGCGGCGGTTGATCATGTGCAGAGCAGCCTTGGAAGCTGCGTAAGCGTACGGGCCGCTGCCAGTCTCAATACTGGCCCAGACAGATGACAGATGGGCTATACGAGCTCCGTACTTGGCGTTGTTCTTCGCAGCCAGCTTCAAATTTGGTACCAGAGAACGTGTCACCAAGAAGGGACCGACGGCGTGAACTTCAAACTCCGTCATGAGGTCGTCCTTGGAGGTCGTGGTCATAGTGCCGCTGCCCGTAAAGGTTCCCGCGTTATTGACGAGCAAGTCAATAGGAATTCCTTCCAACTCTTGCGCCATTTGAAGCACCGACGACTCGTCTCGTACATCCACAGAGATGATCTTGAAAGGAGACACCGCCTTTAACTACAGACAAATAAATATGTTAGCAAAAAACTTCTAATGCATCTCTGGTATATACGTACGTCGTCGAGGTTGGCACCTTTGCGCGTCGTCGCAATGACATTCCAACCGGCCTTGACGTAGTGTGTCGCGAATGAAAGACCAAGGCCACGGTTGCTACCAGTGATCAAGACGGTTTTGCTACCCATAACGAACGAAAAATGCTAAAGATACTTCGTACAACGGATTTTCTTGAAGAATGGTTCGAACCGGATACGGTGACGGGGTCCCATTACCCGGTATCAGTTGCTAAATATTATTTCTTTTCTTTGCCAAGTGACAAATGGAAATAAGTCAGCACAATCAAAGTGTCCTCGTAATCAAATGCGCGTGCTCATGTGCGTGATCTCCATCAACAACCTACCTCCATAATCATCGACACTGGAACAACCTTGTGTCACAGATTTCATTCAGCAAGAACTCTAAGACGAGGTCCATAGTAATTTCCTTTTCCTCGTGTACGTCGCCGTTTACCACAGTATCTCGTGGCCTTGGAAGTGAAAGAACTTGCCTGTATCCGCCATCGTCACCTTCTCCATCACACGCGTCATTCCACGCACGCTTTCGTCCTTATGAACATCGCCCAGTCCACCCGTAAGGTCCGTCGCCACGTATCCCGGGTGCACCACGATACGCCGCATCTTGTCCTTCTTCAAATCGATCGCCAGACTGGAATTCACCATGTTCACAGCCGCCTTGGACGCTCCATAACTGTAGTTGCCTCCACTCGTCTTGTCAGTGATGCTGCCCATCTGAGACGACACTGTCACCACCAACGCTCCGTCGCTTCTGTTCTTCTGTGCGCAGAGCTTGAGATTCGGCCGCAACGTGTGCGTCACCAGGAACGGACCCACCGTGTTCACCTCAAACTGGCGCATCAGCATTTCCTTGGTCGTGGTCTCCAGTCCGCCGTCCATGTAGATGCCTGCACTGTTGAAGAGCAGGTCAATGGGGACGTCTTTGAGCTCTTGCGCCGCCTGAGCAATCGCCGCCTCGTCCGTGCAGTCGAAGCTCACGAGTTGAAACAGCGCCAGAGCCTTTAACTGCCATAGGTAGATACCGTAATAGAAACGGTTCGAGACGTCTACATGTGCATCCGAGGACACAAAACGCACCTTGTCCGCTTCGCTGCCGCCGCGGGCCACGCCAATGACTTTCCCAGCCGGCGTTGGCGAAATGCTTGGGGAACTCGATTCCGATACCGCGCGTGCTGCCTGTGCTAAGAACCGTCTTTGCTGTCATTGCCTGCTCAGAAGCTTGTCAAGTGGAGGGGGGGGCAAATTGTGGCAACGTGTTTACAGCCGTCAAGCAAAAAGACGCTATGTGTGTTTAGTTTATCAGTTTATCCAAAGTCCAAATTTGATGGTGTCGTCGCATCGGAATACGAAGGCAGCAATAGTCGTGGGGGTAACCGTTACAGCCCGGTGGGAACCAAGTGCAGTAATCTAGCTTGCTGCCTCTCGGCTGTGCGTTGAGCGACCATTCCGTGCAGACGTCACGGATGGCAGCAGTGCGTTAAGAGTCAAAGGGTCGGAACTGTGCAGTTTAGGCTAGCATAAGTCAAGTCGTATGTATGGAATCCATTGCCACGTCTCTCAGTAAAGTAACTGGTAAAGCCGGGTCTTGGTGCAAGTTCATGCCACAAGTCAATCAGTAGTCAATTTAAAGGTATTATAACTGGCGAAAGGCTGGGGCCAAAACCGCCCCATCACGAGTACTTTTAAGCTGTCCTAACGCCGGACAGAAGTTGCGCCTCACTCTCGAATCCCTAGACTTGTTCCACTCGAGATTTCTCGTCGCTATGGATTTCTTCTCGCTCATGAACCTCAAGTTCGTTCGAGTTGGTATTTTATAAGGGTCACCGGTGGGTCTGGTCTCGCTATCGGTCTTGAACCTTATTGCACGGTACGCGAGTAAGGACGCGGATAGGCTGGTGTGCCTGCACCAGAAAGCAGCAGTGTCGAGCAGGATTCCGCGGTTTGGGGTCACCTCTGGCGAGGTGAGCGACCTCGCGCATGTGGCCGGCCAGGGCGTTGTAGACGGCGACGACAACGCCATCAAGACGAGCGATCACTAGCTACTGTGGCACACGCAGTAGCAATGATTAGTGACATTCTATTCATTGACCCTCCGGTGACCTTCTCTTTGCGTAACCATGAATGCCATGCTAATGTCGGGTGCAAGGCAGCAAATATTGACGTGTACCGTGCTGCCAGGGCTGCCGAAAATTAAATGTTGGATTAATGTAGGTCTGCAAACGGACACAATCTATAATTCAATTAATTGGAATCACTGCGGCCAAGTCCATTGCGGACCGACTCGACCGCATAGACATCCCAGAGCTCCCGTATGCAGTGCAAGAACACGAAATCTCTAGCGTAACTGGATCCATCGACTTACGCAAGTCGCTGTAGACGAGTTTAGCGCACGAGAAGAAACAGTTGCATTCGTTCGACGTGGGCGGCACAAAGTCCATATTGATGAACACTGGCCGACGAACTACCTGGCGCTTCTTTAGCGCACGTGCGGCAAACGACTCCTCCTCCTCCTCGTCGCGCTTACTCTCGTCGTCGTCGTCGCCTTTGCGGCGGAATCGAGCACACGCCGTGCGCTCTGCACCGATCAGCTGCTCGTTGCGCGTGCTGCAGTTTGATCAGTCCACTCCCGAGCGCTGGGTAGTTCACGATGGTGGTCGACGGCAGCAGCGATCCTTCAACTGCGGGTATTGATCTAACATGTGGTCGAAGAGACGTCGAACCGCCGACAAGGTGAGTGTCGGCGTTGCAGTTCGGCCGTTACAGACTGGAAATTCTCCAAATCAATGAGCAGTTCACTGATTCTGAGATTCTCAGATCTGGTCGGGAGTGGTTCTTACAAGTCGAATGGAGCCACAGTGCCGTAATCCAGGGATGCCAAAGCGGGTTGGATCTCCACATACCGACTCATCCTGACCAGCGAGTATCATTTTTCATGACGGGCGCGAGATCGCTCACCCGGCGCAGAATCTCGCGCCCCTAGATAGTGCTCAGCCGTTTCATAAGCACATGCACCTTCACGATGAGCTCGTCATCACCATCGGTGAAGTCACGGACCGCTAAGGCGAAGTGGTGGCTGGTGCAGCCAATAATCGGCACAGCACATTCACGGTGCCCAATGTACTGGTTCACACTGCAGTTGTCCCCCACCATGAACGCAACGCGTTCCCACGGTTGATCAAAGCGCGGGAGCGTGTCGGCAACCAGGTCTAACAGACTCTGGGCGCTCAGATCTTCCTCGTCCTCCATCGGACAAAACGCCAACAGCAGAAAACGGCGCGAGTGGCACTCGAGGTCATCGTGGTATTCACTGGAGCGGGTGACGGTGGGACGGGGAATGTCTGGGTCGTTGAAGACAGCAAAGATCGTGACGTAGTGGCGGCCGTTACTCGTCCACCCATCCTGGACAATCCCGAACGTCGTGAGGAGCACCACCTTGATGCGCTCCAGACAACCTTGCACATACTGTCGAGGTACCGCTTCAGTGTCTCGACGCTTAGACGGGACAGCTTGGAGTTGTGGCGCACGCGGGTACACTCACAGAACGAAAGAGGCAGACCCTCCATCCGGATCCACTCGAGCCAGCGGTAAATGTCGCTGGTCCGCTGGTTCACCAGTCGGAGCGACAGCAGATTGGGGTTACGCAGCGCGGCGGCGTCCTCATCCTCGTAGGCAGCGTGGAAGCGCTTGAGATGTTTGATGGCATTCGGATAGCCGTTGGCGGCCTTAATGGTTCGAGCAGGAGTTGCACTTGAAGTGCCCTGGGGGCTGCAACGTGGTGAGGACGCGGACAATCAGACGGTTGGTGATGGCCATGGTGAAATCAAGAATGAAAAGAGCTGTAGAATTAAAGAGGCGATCCCAGGGCACGACAGAAGACAGGCAGAGCACGCACGAATGGCCACGGACGGCCAGGCAAGTTGAATGGCCCTGGAGGTCACCAAAATTGGGTTTAATTGCAAAAAAGCAAAAATGAATTGTGGTGTTCAATTAACCCCTCTATTACCAGAAATCATGCCCCTGAACGCCCTAATTAACGCCGTAACTTACGACGTACAAATACACTTAGACTTAGTATGGAGGTGTCCTTTCCGTGACAGGACACGTGGGGGTGTATAAGTTGTATGAGGTTTTCGTCGGCAATGTAGTATCACATACGACGTACGATTCACAAATTAACTACTATCCGTGAGCTTACGACATAGCTAAAAATGGAAAGACGAAACAAGTAACAGAAACCAGCAAACAGACGGAATGATTTACAAAAACCAGTGAGAAGTGGCATTAATGATTACATAGACAGAACAACTAGGAATCCGGATCAGAACCACTAGTGCAAAAGAACGCCATTATTGTCACTTCTACATTCGACCTATCGACTCTTCATCTGCCACTTCGGCTTCTTCATCCCGCAAAATCTCGCGTTGTGTCTTCGTTCTTTTCCCCATTATCCCTGAGCGCCTGAGGACAACACGTTTCCGAGGCCCTCAGGGATAGATGTACCACATTCAAAGTCTGAGTGCCAAATTTAGAAACAGTTTCGACTACGCCCTTGTATGCATGTCTAGCCTTCGGACAAAGGAAGCACTTAGCATTGCTGTTGGAGCATTCTTGACAGAAGAAAGTTGTCTGAAATGATCTCTTCCTCTCACCACGAAGACGACTCCACGAAGAGCATACACTTCGCATGAGCGTTGTCGGCGTTTCTGTACGCCCGATACAGTAATCCAATCATCAAATTGCGAATGAGTATGCGAGGATTGCCGGAGGCGCTTGGAACGAGAGCGTCCAGCCGGCAACGGCGTAATTATAGGTTCCGTAATGAAGTCATCGGGCTTCAGCGCAAGCAATTGCTTGTGGAGAACACTCATCCATTCTCCACGAGACATTGGAGCAACTCCTTTGATTCGCCGAGATTTTTTATGCGTAATAAACGCATTTACCAATGCCATATCCACGAAACCTAGAAATAGTGACTTCTAATACTTGCGAAAACGAAGTGCCATCTGTATGGAGTGCGACTGGAGGCGGAGTTGGTCGTGAATGTCAACTCCACCCATCCAGCGTTGATAATCCGTCACAAGTTTTGGGCACTTGACGTTGTAGGGCCCACTTGCCTGATATTACGCTGAATACTATCTTCAGCCATGGACCCACCAGTCGTCAAATAATGCACTGGTTTACGGTCCCAACAATGGCATGCGACCATGATGGGAACCGCAACACATCTAGTAAACGTAAAGGTGCCTCGCTCAATTGAGCGTGGCTGAGTCTTACGCTTTTCAACCACTTTAGAATCGAAACCGATTCTATTCGTCACAATAATGCCTATAACGTATATGGACATCGCAAGTAGCTGGAGAGCAAGCGCGACAGATGAATATAATCTTTTGATCACCACTAAACCGGAAGCCGTGTTGTTCCAAAATAATTTTCATATTGCGGACCACTGCTGCGGCCCCCCTCTTATTATCCACTGATCCATCTTGCTCTCTTGCGCCAACATAAACCTCAAAACTGTAAGTTACGACATACATAAGTTTTAGCATCATGTAAGCGGTAAGTTACGACATAAAAAGTCAACCAAAAAAACGAACGTACCGGTGGCAAAAGCCGTCTTCGAATCACAAACCATAAACATTTTTGTTCCGTAGCGGTGCGGCTTATCGGGCATGAACATGCGCGTAGTGTTCCTTCGCGAAGTAGACGGCAGCACTCCTTCGTCGAAAGAAAAAAAACGCTGGCAGCGAACACGCCGAAAGACATTGAGCTTGTAGTACATTGACGACTCTTCGTAACTTCCATAACTTGTCGCGATTACGAGGCGCCTCTTATCAGCAAATGTAAGTATCGGAGGATGGAGGTGCATCGGTTGCGCGCCATGTACCTTCCAAAAATCCCGGCAGGAATAGCCCCGTCGTCTGTCATCGACCAGCGCCCCGAAAATGCTCGTTTGTAGGGGAACAAGACATGCGCAACGAAAGTCCAATCACATGTAGTAGCTCGTTTGCATCATACGGCTTTTCACTGTGCAAAAGCCGGCGAATTTGCTGCAACGTTTCGGTAGTCGAAAGCCGACGCAAGCGCACCTGGTTCACCCGCATTCTCGTTGCCCGTGATTCAACACTCTGTCGCATGAACCGGTTAGTCTCAGTCGCAATCTGCACCCGCAGCGACCTGGGTAAAAAAATACAAAAATAGAGTTAGTAGGGAGTCAGCAGCGGCTTGTAGATCAGAAATTGGCGTCGCAACATCGTCACATAGATTGTGGTAGCTTCCTTGGTCCACCTCGAACGCTGAAGACGTTGGGCCCCATGTAGTAGCCCGTAAAGCATCCTTGTCTATGTCGTCAATCGCAAGGAACCCACCAAGTGACTCAATGAACGCTTCATCCACCATTTCACTTCAGTACTTGACAGATCATAATTTTCGGGAAATTCTCGAGGCTCCCCTTCCGACTCTTCAACTCCTAGCTCTCCTTCACTTGCTCTAGACTCTAGACTCTCATACGCGTCAAAGCCTTCCTCATCTTTCACAACATTGACATCATCAACGGGTGCGTAGATCGCTTCTTCACACGGCACTTCCATTGCCTCATCTCCCGAGCACTTGCTCTCGTCCTCGTTTTTCTCTTCATTCTCGGCTTCAGACAGCATCCGCTGTAATGCTCCGACTACAACTTCTTGGTCGGACTCTTCCAGTTCTGAAATCTGCGATACATTAAATGCCCGCCCCACGGCACCTTGGGATAGATACTCAGTGTTAGCCATTGCTGGATCAAATATTGACTCTAACGTTGGAGCGGACAACTCCAAAGAACAATCAATTTGCGAAATGGAAACGATTGGAAGAGCACCACTCTGCATATCACCACTCTGCATACCATCATTCTGCATATCGCCATTCTGCATATCATCACTCTGCATATCACCACTCTGCATATCACCACTCTGCACGTCATTACCTCCGCTCTCACCTCCACCACCACTTCGCATGTCTTCACCACCGCTCTTAACTCCATTATGAACGTCTACACCGCCAGCGTCCACGTCACCTCCAGATCCAGATTCCCCAGCCTGGTTCAGATCTATCAGACCCGTTTCAATTGCGAATGAGACAACTGCGTCTTCTCCTGCATTATAATACACAGACACTGTTAAATAACCATTATAATCACCAATTTAATAAATTATGCATACCTGCAAACACATTAGTACCTTCTATTAGCTCGCTACCGCCGACGTTCGGCTTGTAATACTTTCAGTCCATCGAAAGCCCGGTGGGCTTCTTTGCCTCCCATCCGCGTGCCACGAGTTGTCGCCAGAGATGGCGGAAATCCACGAATCGGACCGCCGCCGCTCTTTTGTCCGCGGGCTTGATCTCATTCTAACCATAATGTGTCCTGCGGGTTTCGCGCCAAATTTCGGAATGAGCCCAAATCTTGGACCGTCCTACGCCACTCATCCGGTTTGAATATTTCCCTAACCTCGCCCTTTTGTGCAATTTCGGAAATGACCTCTCCGAGCTTATATTTTTTATTCGCAAAATCAACTTGATTAAAGTATTGGAACGTTTTTTTTCGAGCCATTTCCTATTTCGTAACTTACGACATAGAAAAAAGCTACCACGTCGTAACTTACGACGTTGGTAATAGAGGGGTTAATTATTATAATTACAGAATTCCAATGTATTCATTTAATTTAATTGCTTTTCGGCTGCCCTGTTCGCTGCTGAACATGAGGACGATGAGCTTGAAAGACACGTGAACGTAGTCGAGTCATGCGGCGTCATGACGCTGCAGATCTCGCGCACTACCATCGAGCGTATTTTCCTGCATCTTTTTGGTACAGTCGCTGATCCGCAAGTTGTACGGCCGCGAGGGCTGCATCTTTCAAACGGAATTAACTGTTGACTCACGTCGGTATGGCTGGACATGCTGCAAATCCGTTCATAACGATCAAGATGGTGGAATGACCAA
This sequence comes from Phytophthora sp. 'mugwort', assembly GCA_033558025.1. Taxonomy (NCBI): domain Eukaryota; phylum Oomycota; class Peronosporomycetes; order Peronosporales; family Peronosporaceae; genus Phytophthora; species Phytophthora sp. 'mugwort'. Next base: position 3,459,323 of record JAUCEF010000004.1, on the reverse strand, counting down.
GCGTGGAAACCTGCTTCTAATGGATGACATGCAAGAGATCAGAACGTTATTGAGAACGGATTCCTATGACCGGAGGACTGCGTAGATATGATCATAACATACCATATGACGTGTTAAGTTATGCAAATAATAACACTAACTCGCTCACGTTTTCTAACGTAACTCATCTCGCGTTTCCGAGACAAAACTGTACAAACCCATTGGTATCAGAGGAAGCCATTTTCGATAACATTCTGATCTTCTCGAACATCCTCTCCCAGCAGCAAGTTCCCCCTCTTATTCATCGTCGTCGAGTTGACCATTTGTACCGTGATAAAAGGATCTTGCAGCAGATCCATGAGCGCCGAGGTCAAGTCGATTTTCGACTCTAACTGAAATACGCATCCAGTCACAGCGTCAACATAGGCGATCAATGTATAGCTAAAGCTGTATGTTTTCCCCAGGAGCGACTGCGCCAGACATTCATCAGGCAAAATGTGCGGGAACACGCTCTCGATAGTCGCACGCGAGATCTCGAGCGTCGTGACGCCGTGCGTGCTCACCACGTACACGTCTCTCTCCTCCCCGTCAGGTCCCTGTAGCTTTTCGTCGTGATCGACGAGCTCCACGCCGTCGATCTGACACACGACGCTCTTATGATACACAGACAGCAGCTCCCACTGTTTCATGAGGTGCTCGAGCCCTGTAAAGTCTGGGGTCTTAAGCTCGTTGTCGAACGTCGAGGCCAAGAAATTCCTCGTCTCTTCGGCCTGGTGTGGAGCCCCCAACGGGTCGTAGCCCCGCGCCATGTACCGGTAATATGTCTCCATAGTATTTAACGCTGCAGTCTGTGCATACTGCCGCACGAGCAGCCCGCGCGCATCGAAGAGCGTGAGGCGTCGGTCCAGTTCTCGAATCTGGTCCTGCAGACGCCGCGTCTTCTCTCGTTCTTCCTTCAATCGACGGCGCTTAGCGCTGAGCTGCTGCTTCTTAGCGTTCGCGCAGTTCTTGGACACAAGGCGGCGGCGCGGCAACTTTGACCCGGTCTGTGCGTCCACAGCGAGGGGCTCCCGCCAGATGCTACGGGAATAGGAAGGCGCTACAAGCCACGAGCTGAACATTATTACGAACGTCTTGTGTTCCTCCCAGCTCTTGCTTCATTTAGAAAATTTTCGAATAAAAATATAACACTGAATGTTGCGTGATCTATGTGACCGTTCACGCGATTAGTGAAACCACCCTCTAACTTCAACGACTTCCAACGTTAAGGAACGCAATTCAACGTTAAGGACGCCAATCCAACATTAAGGGACACAATACTTTGTTATACAATCGCTCACGTTGACATCTAGCAGACCCTCGCTCTAATGGCGGTTATGTTCGAGTTAACTCGCAGTTGGCGGTCTTGGCGGGCACTCGGATCACACCCACTCGTTGTGGAGGACGCGTACGTGGCCATCGATCACCGCAGATCGGAACGGGAGGTGTCGGGAAGTGGAAGAGCAACTGTCCTCCTCGTCCTCGTCTTCGTCGTTAAGAGGCAGCGCGTTAACGAGCAGCAGACGTTCGTGGTTGCCGCTGGTCGTCTCGGCAAACCCCACGCTCGGCTTCATCTTCGGTGAACTACTGCGTCGGACACGAAGAGAAAACTCCAAGCGCCACAGCTGCTTGCGTTGCTCCTCTTCCAACTCGGTCGTTGACGACAGTGAGCTCACGATACTGACGCTAGAGGCTGCAGAGACGTGAGAGTTGGTGCGAGGACGCTTGATGACGTGGCTGGAGCAGCGACGGCGAGAGCTCGGCTTGGACTTATTCGCTTGCTCTTCAGCGGATGCTGCCTTCGAGCGACGTCTCCATATTGTCAGCTCTTGTCGAGCAAGCATGTAACATTCTCGTAGCGTCTTGACTGCGTTGCCGCCGGCTTGTCCTTTCCACCGCATAAATTGGTGTCGACGGTGAGAGAATGCTCGCCTACCTCCTCCAAATCGCAGCGTTATACGTTCCTTGTCTTGTCTTTTGTTTCGGTTATCTTCGGATAAATCTCGATAGCGTTCTGCAAAATTATCGTCCAATACGTGGATCTCAGTAGTACCAGTCGGTGGAGATGACGCTCCTTCGAGCACTTCCTCGCTGCTTGTCTGACTTACAACACGCTTGGCGCGGCGCGTAGACCGACCGAGGCGTACGACGACGTCAAGCGCGTGTCCGGGCATGGCAGGCTGCATGATGCTAGCGACTCTACACGTTGACAGACTCCACCCGACTGCAGCCAATCGACTCAAGAAGTGAAGATGAAGTGAATTTCCAGATCGACAACACGAAGAAAAGGCGATAAGAAATAAGTTTGTGAGAATTGCAATGGGCTGGTCTCCTCTACAGTCAAAAATCAACAAAAAGAGATAATATGGCGCCATGAAAAGCGAGCAACGTGGCAGCAAAGTGATATTTCGAGCTCCACTACCAAGCAGAACTGATGAATCGTACGCAGTATCTCTATGAGAATTCTAGTCATTTGCAATCATTGCTAACCGCCTTGCACGAACCTCAAGTACAGTCGGAAGGTGCAATAATTCGTTGTCCTCTTCACCTCTACCGGCATGATGAGACTCTTTCTGTAGCGCATTTGCTGAGCCGTTCACGGTCTCACCAATACTTTCGCTACTGGTATTACTTTCCACTTCATGATCAATTTCTCGGTGGACAGCTGTCATTCGGAGATTCTCTTTGCTTCGACGCAGTCCTTCATCGAACTCTTCAGGCGAAATGGTGAGACTAGAACCATTGACCTCCTCAAGGAAAGCCACGCTAGAGACAAGGTGTGTGAAGAAGTAACCCGGTTCCGATAGCAGCTTGGTAGGATTGCGGTACTCCAAGATGAAGGCCACGTTGCGTTTGAGCTCGCACGGGTTGGCTCGCAACACTACATAGATCAGAGCTGGCAAAAATTCGTCTGCCGATGGGAACCTTCCGCCATTTTGCGTCTTTAAAAATGTCGTCAGGTCCTGACATACTCGCAGTACGCCATCCATTTTACGTCGAGGACTCGGACACAGCGTCATGCTTTCTAGTTGTTTCGCCAGACGGAGCCACGTTTGCTCTTGCTCTTCCGTCTTTGGCACTGGCAAATCTAAATGCTTGAATGTAACAAAACCCAGCAAGCTAATACGATCACGAAATGCTTCATCTTGTCTCTCTGCTTCCCTCGATGGAGTCAGTGTTTTAGCGTACAGTTTCTCCATCAAGAATGCCTCCAATACTTCGTGCAACAAGTCAACTCCATACGCGTCTTGCACATGCAGAAACTTGTCCTGCTCTAGCGTCTCTTCATCAGCTCCACCTTGCAGCATTGCCCTTAATTTCCTGCTATGTCTGATTTGTTCCACCACTTTCCTAGCGAAGTCCTGTACCTTCCCTCCCGGTCGGTCTTTAGTTGCAATCGCCTTCAACATCCGTGGCAAATCCCACAGCTCCGCTCGTTTCACGAAGGACTGAATTCGGTACACTAGCTCTGCTGCTTGTGCGTTCTTCAGCAGCGTCACAAGTTCTCTAAACCCCACTAGAAATGCCATCTCTCGATCATGACCCGTCAACTTTTTCGTCCGTGGACTGTGAGAACGCTGCCACTGATCCAGCAGCGCCTCCTGCTCCTGCAATTCCTGCAGCAATGTATGGTATGGTCTGGTAGTTCTGTGGGCGTCTTCAAGGAGCTGTGGCTCCTCCTCCGCCAGCTGTATGTCATTGGCAAGGATTTTGCGCTTGAGTCCGTCCAGACTCGTGAAAAACTTAGAGAGCTCATCGTTAACACCTTCCAGAGCTTCACGACAATGCCTCGGGATACTAGAAGCCGCCAACTTCCCTGGGAAATCATTGTGACTGACTAGAAAAGATTTATTAGTGCGTTCGTCAACGCCGTCGACCCAGGACACGCGGTTGGTGCGTGCTGCCAGCAATAACTCGCTGCGACGCTGCTCTGAGAGCATGTAGGACGGTGCAGCCGGCACGGTTGCAGCCACCGCGATCTCGGCATCTTGGAATGACCGACGATATGATTCGGTGTGGCCTGTAGCGGACGTTGTAGTAGCTTTGCTGCTGTCACTTCGGCCCCAGAACATCATCTTGCCAGGGATACTAAATGATCGGGTTTGACAGGGGACCGAATCTGAAACAGAACCAGATTTATGCTGCGACAGAGGTTTTATTATGGACATGAACTAAAGCAGGGTCTACATATTTTTCTTCAGTTGACAAGTCAAACATTGGGACTAAATGGCATTCTTTGGCAAGCTTCTGATCGCGGTGGGCGCGCTGCTGCTGGTGCACGCCGGCTATTACTCGGTGCAATGTATGCTCCCGCGTCTCCTCTCTCCAACACAGTTCTTCCCCTATTTTTAACGCTGTTTTCGTTCTGAAATTCCCCCGTACAGACGAGTCCTATGTGAAGCTGACGGAAACTTCGGACGCGCAGATGCCGCCGTTCGAGGTGCAATATTGGCCAATCCATGAGGCAGATACAATAAACTATCGATTCTCATTGGTTCTGCTTATTAAATTTAGGTGGTCGTGGAGCTCGTGGCGTCCTTCCTCATCTCGCTGGTGGGCGTGCTGCTCACGTCCGGCGAGATCCTTCCTATCCGGTCCAACGACGCGCTGCACTCGAGGTCCGGCGCTTCATTTGCAGCTGAAAAGATACGGCGATTTGAGCTCTGGAGATTGATTATGGTGTCGTTTAATGCACAGGTCGCTGGCCACCGTCATCTCGAGCCCCGACTTCTACGTGTTCAACCACCGCGGGAAGGCGCTGCACAAGCGCGTTATGTCTTAGAGATGCTACCAGGAGAAGGGGGTCAATAGCTGGAGATTTCTAGCACTAAGACCTGCAGAAAGATACTTTCCGGTAAAACGGAGGAAGGTTAATGGCTGGGACTTAAGTGCACTGATTGTGTGTTGGTGGTGTTCTATTATCATAAACTTGTGCGTGATTTGTACGGCTCTATTCTACGACGGACTCCAGTTAAGCGCAGCACAACCTCGACGCTCAGAGTTAGTTAGACATGAGGTCGAGGTCATTGCCAATGGCTTCCATGGTGTCCAAGTAAAAACTGTCGAGCTCGTGATCGATGTCGGTGAACTTGTACTCGTCCATTAACGTTTCGAACTCGGGCGGACGCTTCTGGTCGCGTGGAGTCATTCGACGTCGCGCTGCAGAGACACCGGAGCGAGATGAAGAGCTGAGCGGAGATGGCGACGGTATCGGCCAGGATGAAGAGAACTTCCCTGCGAAACACTCGTCCACAGCTGCTGCAGCAGCCGCAGCAGATCGCGGAGTAGCACTGCTAGTGAAGAAGGAGCCACCCGAGAACGGCGACTTGCGAGCACTGTTAAGAGGAGTCGCTGCGAGGTGGTACAGCTCGTCGCCGTGTCCGCCGTCGCTACCGTCCAAGTTTGTCTGCTCAAGAAAGTGGCTCAAACCTTCCTGCTCGATGCTACTCGTGCGAATTAGTCGAGGAAAGTCGAGCTGCTCCTTGGTATCCTGCTCGTCATTTGACTGCCTACTGCTGTTACTAGTGGTGCTGCTAGCGTTTGACTGCTGAGAAATTGACACGAGTGGCATTTCAGCAAGTCGAGGCGTGGGTAAGTCGAGAAAAGTGTCTGCGTAGCCTCCTGCGCCCGTCAAGTCCAGATCCTGACCCCATAGATGCCGTGTGCTCGTGCATGAAGCATCCACGCGGAAATTCGATGGCGTCCCAACTCCAGGAAAGCCCGACGAGCCGGAACTAACGCTGTAGTCGAGATCAAAGTCGTCGAATGTTGCCATGCCGCAATTCAGCTTACGGCGCGGTGTGCGTGGCTTGGGCTGGTCAACATCAAGAGCCAAGCAGTGGGTTGGCCGCTTCTTCGATCTTGCTTTGGTCATTCGCTTCGGTCTGTTTTTTGCCTTCATGGATGAGCTGGGAGTTGGCATCGATGAAGATAACTGGAAATCGCCATCGAGAGACGACGAAATAAGCCTCGAGAACGAGGGCGACTCAAGCTCGAAGCAACTTAACCCGCTAAACAGCATGGAGGATTGTCCGAGCGCCAGTGCGTCGGCATCGCTCATCGCAATGTGACTATCAACGATCAAGTCTGAAGACATAGTCGCAAATTGAGTGTGTCGGTGCGCGTTGAGTTGATGAGCATTCAGACTCTTTTCAAGTGCAGCAGCACTGAGTTGCGCTCCATTCCTGTTCTTTGGTGCTGCTCGCGAAGTGGCGCTGCGACTCCGACTGTTCTTTTTCGTCGAGCTGCTCCTGCTGTTGCTGTTCGACCGGCTATTTGACTGCATCGGCGTGCCTTGTGCTGAGGGTGGCAATGGATTCCCATTGCCAATTGGAGCGCCAGTCCCTGCAGCAGCAGCCACGCGTTTCTTTCGTAAATTAGCTACCCATTGATCTCGAATCGCATTCCCTGTCGAAGGTTTATCCCCTATTTCCGCGTCCATCATCTGATTCTGTGATACGGAAAATCTGTGAGCTTTTTCGAATGAATCTGAATAATTCAGTTAAAGAGCAAAAGGTTGCCAACGCACCCGATGAGCGACGGAAATCGGGGACAGGAGAATTGGCGCTGGTGTCATCGCTCCGTGACCACTTGGAGTGCTCTTCTGGGCACTTGACGCGGCAGTGACCATCGTTTTTCTGTGTTCTGTGATCAAGCTTTCGTTGCGTTTTCTGTGTTCGGTGATCAAGCTTTCGTTGCGTTTACTTGCTGCTGTGTGCGTCTCTTTCGGTGCAGCGCAGTATACCGAGGCGGCAGATAGACGATGAGTTTGGATGTGAGGCGTCATTCGACACAATCGGTGCTAGCGTCGGCTTGAGGATTCCGATGGGAAGTTACGTGTGCGCTGTCCCAACACCGAGCTGGTCCTCGACCATGAGCGCAGGCCTCGTTTCATGCAGGTGAACAAAACTTGAAACGACTCAATGGAAGAATGGCCTCGCGCCGGGGGGCGGGAGTACTCGACGCATAAATTGCAGGAAAAGAAGCTAGCTGCAATGTGGCTGATCCGTTTCGCCCCGTTTCGCCTGCTTCAGTTCGTTACGTCGAGATTTCATGGGACTTTTTCCAGTTGAAGCCGTTAAGATGGCTACATTAGAGCTATTCAGGCTTGGAGGAGGAAAACAGGGTCTGTTCTCTTTTCCTGATCACTCTGTCACTCTCTCAACGGGAATTTCGTGTCTTCTCATGGCACCCAGACACGCTACTAACGAAGTTGGCGTTGTCGAGGCCTCAAGAGCCGCGTGATAGCCGTGAACGGCACTATCCTGTCAGTCACTTGGTCAATGGATAAGAGTACAAGCGCACAGGCCAGACCCGACGACGATCGCATTTTAATCCAAGACACCCAACCCGTCAAGACATCAGACCCACGGTCCCCGGCTCGCTCTTGAAGCAGTTGCCGTTTTCTCTCAAACCGTTGGTGATGCCGCTGAGAGGCCTCGAGAAACCGTCACTTGCCACTCATCAGCTCGTTCACTGGCAATGCAACGTCACAGAGGACAAGGGCAGAGGAGATTGAGAGCTCGTGCGACGAGATGGCTACATTTTTTGCAACATACCTAACTTCAACATGCCCTCGGGCGACGTTTCCCCGCTCAACCCGATTGAAATAGATCTCTTACATATATCAGCTTTGCAGCATCAATATATTATTACGGGCTGCCACGCTATCTACCTTGTAAATCCTTCAGTGAGATAGATATACCTATATATGATCATGAAGGTTTCGGTGGTATACACAATCCATTTACATCAACAGCCCCATGCCAGGCCTCACCTCCCAGCAGCTCACCGCCTTCCGCCGCGATGGCTTCCTGGTCATCCCAGGGGCGCTCTCCCCCACTATATGCGACGAACTGAGAGCCAAAGCGGGTGAGTACGTGGCGCAGTGCGACGCGAGCAAGCACCGCTCCATCTTCACGACCAACGAGCAGACACGACGCATGAATGACGAGTACTTCCTCGAATCGGGCGACAAGATCCGCTATTTCTTTGAGGAACACGCCTTTAAAGAGGATAAGAAGACGCTGGCCGTGCCACTGGACGTAGCTGTCAACAAGATTGGCCACAATCTGCACAATCTCGAGCCGGTCTTCGAGAAGGTCAGCTACGCCCCAGAAGTGACGGACATCCTTAAGTCTCTGTGCTACGTGCGTCCTATGGCCGTGCAGTCCATGTATATCTTCAAGCAGCCAAGTATCGGCGGGGAGGTAAAGCCCCATCAGGATGGGAGTTATCTCTACACGGAGCCGCAGTCGGTGGTGGGGTTTTGGTGGGCGCTGGAGGACTGCACGCTTGAGAACGGATGTCTGCATGGCGTACCGGGCTCGCACTTGACGGTCCCGGTGCGACAGAGGCTGAGACGCACCACGAAGGAGCAGCAACAAGCGAATGGGGGACTCTTGCTCGAGAATGTGCCGGAGAAGGTAGAACCGTTTGATGTCAGCACGAACCAGCCGCTGTTTACGAAGAAGGGAGACCTCGTGCTGCTGCATTCTGCTTTCGTGCATTTTAGCGAAGCGAACCGCTCGTCCCGTTCTCGCCACGCGTACTCGATTCACGTCGTGGAGAGTCACAATGTGGCTTATCCGGCGGACAACTGGCTGCAAACCACGGGACACGTGCCCTTCAAGCCCATGTACGAGAGTTAAGTGACGCATAGAGCACTGTATGGGAGAGGATTAATGCTATTACAAGATTGCATAAAGCACGAATGTAACTTGTAATTGATGTGCTTATTGATTTGTGACCTCAGTCCTTTAGCAAAAATTCAGCGGCTTTAGTGACGATACGAGCGACTTCATCGACGTGTATCTGGACTGTAGTCGAGTTGTCCTTAAAGGCCATGCAGTCCGAGATACCGGGGAAGGCCGCGCCAGTGTAGCCTTCATAGAATCCAGGGCCAAAGATAACGTGTCTGTACCAAGGTCGGTGAGGAAGTCCCGTCTCAGAGATCAAGTGACGTTCAAGCATCACAAGCTTGAAATTCCATGCGCGGAGAGCTTCCGCGTCACTTGTAGCGGTCCCACTTGTCTCAGAAGCTGCAAGTTTCATGTGGAAAGTGGTGGTGCTGACGCTGAAGCGGTCGATAGCCTCATGGAGCTCGGAAAAGTCAACGCCGACGATCTTTTCTTCGAGTCGGACAAGGTCTTCCATCATGACGAGAGCGTAAGTCGTGTAGTCGAAGGGTAAAACTGGATTAGTGGCTAAACGAAGACCTAACAGACCCCACCAACGAGCTGTTGACATGTGAGTCGAGTAGTTAAGGTCTCCATACAGCTGAGCATACCTGACACTGTCCATGGAGCTGTGGTAGACGCCATACTGCGCCTGGTTTGGTATCGCAAACCCCATATCAACAGAAATGATACCGAGATGCTGGTAAAATGCAGAGTAATCTGAGCCTGAGCCTAGTAACTTAACGAGATGATCGCGTCCCAGTGTATTTTCATCTGCACCCGGAACTTGCGCTCGCTTGACGTCAGTTTGTTCCATCCACTGCTCGTACAGTGTCGACTGCGTCTCGTTCCCGTAAAACAGATTAGCTGGTAGATCCTTGGCAGTATTTAGGAGGAACCCAGCGATCGATGGACTCGATGCGGCGTAAACCAAGGGTCCAATGTTTGAATCGACGTTCAGATAGGCGACAGCTTGTTGCGTCAAAACTCGAGCATTGTCCTCTGCGTACTCTGTGCTCCCTAATAGTCCAAGCTCTTCACCATCCCACGACCCAAGCACCAGCGTACGACGTGGCCGCCAGCCTCGCTGAATCAATTCGCCTAAACCTCGCGCAATCTCCAACAGAACAGAAGATCCGCTGCTTGGATCGATCGCTCCACAGACCCAAGCGTCTCGATGATTACCCAAGATCACTTGCTGGTCTGGTTCTTCCGCGCCTTCGATTGTCCCTATGACATCCCAGATAGGACGAATCTCGTGGTCCATCTCAATGTCGAGGTTTACGACCGTCTTCTCGTCGTCACCAATGTGATAACCGTTAAGGAATGGGAGTCCTCCCTGCCATACAGTCGGAGCTTTATGACCACTTAGCGAGGCTAAAATGTGCTTTGCCTGGTTGTATGACAGTGGGAGTGCCGGGATATGAGGAATGGTCTTGACATCTTCGTAATCGAGATATGACGCACCAGGTACTGATGCGTAACCCGGTGTTAACGGGTCTCCAGCTGCGAGTGATAGAAACATAGTTGACCCGCGCTGAAACGAGTCTTCAGGACCATCCGCATACCCGGGTCCTTGAATGAAGCCATCTTCGTTCGGATTCGAATAAATCAGTACACCTGCCATGCCGTGAGCTTCTGCCAACATGACCTTAAGCCCGTTATAGTTGCCGCCGTGTCGGATAAGCGCAATCTTATCCTGGAGCGTGACATTATTCGCAACAAGCCACTCAAAGTCTTCAGGCTTCCCGAAGTTCGCGTACACCACCGAAGCCGTGACGTTGCCTGTGGCAGCATACGCGAGGAAGGGAGGAAGAGCCTTTCCGTCACTTGTGCAGGCGTCTCCAGGTACTTGCGGCTCCGTGAGGTTAAGTTCTCTAGCAGCGTTTGCTGGTTCCACAATGGCTACATGTTGACGCACTGGTGTTGAGAGCAACGTCTCGTACGTCTTGATCTCGGTCTTTAATCCGTACGATTCAAATTGTTTCGCTGTGTATAGCGCCGTCTCATAGTCTTGTTCACTGCCTGCTACGTGCGGGACACTGGTAAGAGCATTGAGTTTTGCGTTAGTGTTGAGTATCAGTCTGTACGATGAACACGTTAACTTTACCTCGAGAATATGTGCTGGAATTCTCGCAGGTAGTTGACATCGACGCCGTCGAGAAACATCCTCTCGACGTCCTGCGAGACCGACGCCGCGTCTGGGACAGCGTCGACATTCGACGATTGTATGGCATTGAACACGTCCACGATTTGATGCCTGTTAAAGATACCCGCGTACGTTGCGACTGCAAAGAAGAGAAGGGTAGCGACACCAGCCGCTCGTCTTAAAGCAGCCGAACCATCGCGGTTTGACTGGGTGGAATGCACGGGTATGACCGAGCCGAACGTACCGTAGCTGTCGCCCCGAGCATGATGCGTGTCAATCGTTTTGGGGCGCTGGAGCTCGCGTCGATTGTCCTGCAAGGCGTTGGCGCTGTCGATGCCGTCCCAGTAGCTGAATGGGAGATAGAGTGCGAGCACTAACGAGAAGGAGCTGGAGGATACAAGAGACCGCGAGGTACAGAGCAGCATCTTAAGGAAATGCTCAGCACATTCGCACCATTCGACACCACGACAATACTTCAGTCCAGAAGCTAATTGTGACATGCACGTGCCTTAGATTAGCTGCTTTACTGGTCTCGGAAAACGGACGCCAAGCATCGTTGGATCACTAGCGATCGATAATACGCTGAAACGAGAGGTAAACGGGGCCCGAGCGAAAACTATCCTCCTTTAGGTCAGTATTGTAAGCTGGCTGGCTGTACGGAATGCCACTGCGTATCTCGTGTAGATGCTGACAATGCTGACCAACTATCCACTGCTTTTGTCCAATCCTCACGAGCTAATTAGTTGCCCTCCACCCGCCATCCATATTTTCTCGGTCTAAGCCCACTCCAGTCGAGCTTAAGCACTGGCTACAGCGGGACACTAATATACTCCGCGAGGGTCATATTGGCGTCGCGACGCATAGTTGCACATGGCAAATAAAACTTAGGGCGAAGCTTGTAGGTAGAGCTGTCAACGTTTAGGGGTCTAAACTCGGAAACTTTGCCAACCTGAACTCAGAGTCGGGTTTGCTAAACGTCCACAGTTTTCGTCACTAACTTTTTGTATAATATACAAATTTCAAGTGAATGGATCTTTCGAAGCTGTTGGTCGTGCTGCAGTTGAAGTGCCACGAGCTCCGGCCGGCGGACCCTGCACCGCAGTCTTTGCCGATTTCTTCGATCGACACCACAGTCTACAGCCGTCAACGCCTCTACGAACTCCGACATCAAGTCCGCTACCAAGTAGTCGAGCACGGTCCACACGCACACGCAAGCAGCGGAGAACGTACAGCCCTTCTCCTCGCGAAACACCAACACCATGTAGCACTAGGACCCCTCGCAAGTTCATAATATAACATTATGTTGCTTGCATCCACCTTACCAGCTCGCGCGTTGATGTGTCGCCGAATTGTAGCTCTTACCAGAAAAAATAGTAGGACGACACATACGAGTCAACCCACTCGACCAGTCCGCACAGATCCGAGCTCTTGGTCTTCCTGGTTGGGCTGCGGTACTGCTGTGTTTATTATTTTCCGGTTCTCCATGAGTTGCTAGCGCCCCTGGCCCAGCTTCTTATGCTTGTCCGCCTGTTCCTGCTGTAGTTTGAGCTCATAATAGGTGTCCTACGCGTCGAAGAAGCAGTCCCTTAACGCGCAGAGTACCTGCGAGGCGGAGTATATAGCCATGAACGAGTGCACGCGAGATTAAAAGTGGTTTGAAGGACTTTGGACGAATTGCACTGAAACCGTGATGTGTCGGTGCTTCGGGGAGATAACACGGGCAGCATCCGCTTGGCCCCCAAGCCTGGTAAGCACCGCAACACCAAGCACATTGTGAACAAGCTCCACTTGTGCGTCATCTTGTAGAACAGAAAAGCTGCGGATATAGCATACCGGCACTGAGGACCAGATCGCGGACATGATGACCAAGACGCTTGGTACTGTGAATTTCCGACGGTTTAAAACTGATCTGAAGGTTTTGCGGGTGATCCCTGCAAGTGACGTGATCGACGATTAATCGTTCGCAACAGCTTCAACATCAAGTGGGACGACAAGCCAAATTCGCGGACTACGTCCTGAGCGGCCTCATGAAGCTCAAGTCGATCCCGTACACCTGGTTTCACTAACGGAGCTCGCGCCCACTGAGGCTGCTTGATGCATACAAGTGAGAACTAAAGGGAGGCCAAGCATGTCATGGCCAAGGCTATCGTGACTGCCCTCGACACACTCGCGCTCGAGTGGGTGTGTGAGATGGATACACTGACGTCGCTGAGGTGGGCCGTGCGGACCATAATGCATTGCATGTGTAAGATACAATGGTATGACGTGGGTCGTACCCCTCGGTTGCAGAGAGAAGACATCTCTGGTTGCATCTTGCATTTGTGTATGTTTGCAACACAGGCTGCTCCTGCTGAGATACTGCAATGTCAGTATAGCCTAGTTTGAATACACATCAACCTTGAGACGGAGACGGCAGTGCTGGCGTCGAGCTCACGAGAGTTCACTCCCAAATCCAAGTGCCTCGAGCACAAGCGTCTCTTCTCTTGAAGGTCGCGGTCATTTGCCTCCGCCAGTGTGCTCCTCTTCTTTAAATTACTGTCATGGTTGCCGTCACGCGCAGCCACCGTCGTCTACCTGCCAATGCAAGCTCTCAAGGGGTATAATCAAATTGTGATCACACGTCAACGCTACTCTCGGAGGAGGGAGGTGTAGGCCCACCAAACAAAAGAGTTACAACATCAAAATATTAGGCTCTAACATCTACCCTTTCGTGCGTCACGAAAGGGCGACTCAAAAAACTATGCCTGAAATTGCAAAAATAGCACTGCGACACGCTTAAAGACCCTTCTCATTGGCCAAACTCCATGTAATCAGAAAAACTCGCTTGCCGAACCGGTCCAGCGAGAATTGTGCAAACGTTTACAAGGTTTAGAGGTTCATGCGAAACGTTGACAGCTCCTAGGATCGGCAAACCATGATGCTTACCATCTGACAAAATTGTCGCTCGAGCTGAACAGCCTTGTTGTTCCAGGCGCTCAAAGTAGAACTCTAAAGCTCACGTGCAGTAGCTTGGAACGTGTCGGCATTAACGCCAAACTTCTCGATAGCAACGGACAACTGCGATACGTTAACACTCACTCACACCCGCATCGGTGAAACGCTGGTCAAGCTGCTCAAGTCGGTCGTGCATCACGAGTCGTGATTCACGAGGGCGTAATACGAGAACTCGAACGGGATGGCGAGGTCGTTTGCAAGGCGTAAAGCTAACAAACTCCGCCATTTCGTCAAGCTATCCATCCATGATGCTGTGGGAAGTGTCGTAAGACGCGTCCGTAAGGCCAAACACCCGTAAATATCACCCATGGCTGGTAGAATAGTTTAAAGTCCAATCCCGAGTCCAGAAAGTTAATGAGGTGGTCGTGTGCCAGCGTCAGATTCGCCTTAGCACCGTGGCTCCCAAGCTAGCACGGGGGACCTTCATCTGCTTCGCACAGGCTAGAAAATAATATCAGTCTCGGATTGGCCGGCAGCAAACATGCAAGTTTGCGCAAATATCGGGATTAAGAAGCGGGGCTGCCACTTACGAGTGGTCCAACAAACAGGTCGACTTTGAGGCAGGCTATATCCTCCTACGCGTTATCTTCGACCCACTCCGTACTCCCCAATAATGCGAATCCTCGTCGTTATATGACCCCAGAAGAATGGTTCGGCGCGGGCGCCAGTTGATCATGATAAAATCACCAACAGCCCGCGAGCCCGCGAACAATCTCCACTCAAAGTCGCAGACCCATTGCTGAGAACAACTGCACCGCGTCGCAGTGGTTACATAGCATCGCAAGCTTCTCGACCTCTTCCGATCCTTTGATCGTCCCAAATGGTATCCTCATGGTTGTCCATGACCACATCCAGTTCAGCAACAGCGAGTTCGTTCCGAGCTTGTATTCAAGCGACAGACCGCCCTGCCAGGCGCCCTGTGCCTTCTGTTCATCCATCACCGCGAGAATGCGGCGCCATGACCATACGACATCGGCACTATTGAGACATTGATCCAGTGTTGACCACTGCGGGAAGCATTGATGAAGTACGGGTGAAAGAAAAGTGGCTTGCTACTTGACATCCTAGTCACGTATCCTACGAAACCGAATGGGCTTGATTTAGAGGACACATTCGTAAAGGCAACGTTTGCAAAGTGGCTTCATTTGTTCATCCTCCGATAATACAGCTATTGGTATCGACCGCTTGGTGAGTAAATACTACTATCAAGATGACTATTAAAGGCTCGTCGACAATGCAATGACACCGAAGCGCCAGTAAATCAATAGCTTCAACGTTCAACGTGTCGGCTCTGCTGATTGGCTCCTTCTCATCTGTCCGCCACACAATATTACGTGAACCTATGTGCCACATTCACTATTCAAAAAGTGGTCAATGACGATGGCGCCCGGTGTCAATGGAGCGGACGACGTCAACGCGCGGCTGGGCGTGCACGTTGAGGACCTGAGCAAGGAGACACCGCCCAACCCGTTCCTTTTCCCGCGATCCTTCCTTAAGATGCATCTGCTGCACGACACTGTGGGCATCCACCCGTTCCTGCCCGCGTACCCTCCCCAGATCCTGCAGTGGCAGCAGCCCAACCCCATCACCGAGTCGTGCGCAGGCAAATTCTTTCTTTCGGCGGCCATGGGTGCGAGGAGCTGTGTATTAAATATTATTACAACTATGTTGACTGATAGTGTATGTTGTATCTGCTGCTGCAGGGTACGTCATGGGCAACGTATTTGGCCTCGTGCTGGGCAGCTACGAGGGCATCACGCCGCCCGTGCCGCTCCCCGGACAGAGAGAGCTGCCCAAAGTGCCGTGGAGAGAGTCGGTACGGATGATATTTGCCCGGTGCATTGAATTTTGATATGCGAAACTTATTGTTATTGGTGTTGTGTGTCATTTGTAGATGGCCGGGTCGTGGCGAGTCACAGCCGGTAAGTGCCGCTACTGGGGAAACAACTTTCTCGTTATTTCCGCCATGTTTTCCGGTCTGGAGTGCGCGTCCGAGAAGATCCGCGGGCGACACGACGTGGGTAACGAACTGGTGGCGGGCTGTGCAACAGGTGCGGCGCTGGCAGCAGGCCAGGGTTTTCAGGCGCAGTGTCTCGGTTGCGCCGGTTTTGCTGCGTTCTCGTACGCGATCAACATCTTCACGGGTGGCAAGTTCTAACTGCAGTCCAAGCTTCCGTGTTGATAGACAGTGTTCGATCGTGCTACATATAATACAGAAAACAAAAGCAAACGAACGAGTATGGATTATTGGGTGCATCTACAGCGACTACGGCGGGCCTTTAACTGAACCACATTACACTGCAATTTTTTCTTACTGTTATTTAAAAAAAAAAAACTGCCGGTGTAATGTACCGGACTATACTACTAACAGGCCATGTAGCCACCGTCCACGAGCAGGTTGACTCCGTGCACGTAACGGGCGTCGTCCGACACGAGGAAAGTCACAGCGTTAGCCACATCCATCGCCTTGCCGGGTTCTTCAGCTGGAATCCGGTTGTTTGATGCCGGCGCAAGGCAGTCGTCACGACAGATGGAGTCGTCAATGAAGCCCGGGGCCACAGCGTTGCAGATAATTCCACTCGCTGCGTACTCCGCGGCAATCTGGCGCGTCAGCTGCACGATCGCCGCCTTGCTCACCCCAAACGTAAAGTGCCCCTTGCGCGCGACCATACCATACAGTGACGAAATGTTGACAATACGTCCCCGAACAGCTCCGTTGTCTTGCGTCAATAGCTGCTGTACTGCTCGCTTGCAGCTCAGGAACACCGTCTTGGCCGACACGCCCATGGCTTCATCCCATGTCTCAGCATCCACATCCACCAGAGCCGTGGGCTTCACTGCGCTGTCCTTAGGCGCCGGTACACAATTGACTACAAAGTCAATGCGTCCAAACTCCTTGGCAATTGCAGCGTACGTAGCGTCTATAAAGCTCCAGCTCTGCAACTCTCCTTCGAAGACTTTTGCAGGCGTTGCTCCATCGAGAGCTTGGATCTGCGCCTCCACGTTCTTCGTCTGGGACGAGTTCAGAACGTCGGCTCCATTGGAACCGATAATTGCGAGCTTGGCGCCTTCCTTGGCCAGCTTGACAGTGATGAGCTGGCCCAAACCCACATTGCCTCCCACCACAACCCCCACGCGACCCTGTAGTCGCTCGCCGCTCTTGCCGCTCGTCTGCAGCATAAACACTGTTTAATTACTACGCGAAAGCAGATATAATGTAGGTAAAAGTGAGGGCTATTGAACGCACCACGGATGCGACGGCCTGCGCCGCTCGCGCCGCGTTCTTCTCGTCATTGAGCTTGAGCGCCACTGCGATCTCCTTAGGCGTGAGCCCCTTCTTCTCCAGGAACAGCAGCCGCTCGGACAGTGGCGTGTCCTGCACCTTTGGGTGTTGCAGGAACCGCACGCCCTGCTGCACCAGCTCGTCTCGCACCGACATGACAGCCGAGTCAACGAATACGCTTGAACGTGGAGAGCTCAATCGCCAAATGACGACTTCAAAATGGTTGACGTCATGCCTCAACCTGGTGTATAGAACACCATGTACAGTATGTTGTACATGTTCTTCCTTGTTCACAACGCTAGAATCAGATTTATCTTTTTAAGCCAATCAAACCAGTCTGCGACAACGGATAAGAGTGAATGTGCATTAGTTTGTAAAAGGTCGTGGAGATGATGGCGCTGTCGACGCCGCAGGCGAGCCCCGCGCGCAGCGGCTACGAGTACCACGAGACGCTGGAGGACGCATCGGAGGTGTATGGCACATTCGGCGGCCGCGTGGTGTCCGACATCGACGAGCGACCGCGCATGCCAAGCAAAGTGTGGCGCTCCGTGGGCTTCGCGGCGTTGTTGCTGTTCCTAGCGAGTTATATGCTGCTGCAGAGCCACTACGAGTTTGTCAGCCACCGAGGGGGGAGTGGAAAGAGTTCGACGAACCCCATGGCGGTACCCGAAGCAGTCCAGAAGACTCAAAATCAGGTTCAACAGACGCAAGACCTCAGCCATAAGAAAAGGAAGGACGAGAGTGATGGTCTCTCCAAGATTGAAGGCAAGTTTTTAGACTCGGTGGACACTACGGAGATAAGAAAATACCATGGAGCCTATGCCAGTGTCCCCCACCCAGCAGGCAGTCAGCAAGACTACAAGACAGCGCTGTTCACTGCCGAGCAGTTCGAGTCATTTGGGATCAAGACCGAGGTGGTAGAGTACTACCCGCTACTATCGCTGCCGGTCCACCGGAAGCTGAGCATTCTGTCACCATCTAAAGCGGCGAGACAATTAAACTTGACAGAAGCTGCCGTTCCGGGGGACTCATGCACCAGCAATGAAGATGCTTTGCCCCCGTATCTGGGATACTCGGACTCGGGCAACGTCACGGCGTCGGTATTGTACGTGAACTATGCTAGACCAGTGGATTTCCAGTGGTTGAAGGACAACAACGTCACACTGGAGGGAAAGATCGCACTAGCGAGGTATGGAGGCAACTTCCGAGGGCTTAAGGTCATGCTGGCGGAGCAGCATAGTATGGCAGGTGTGCTGATATACTCAGACCCGTTCGATGATGGCTTTGCCCAAGGACCCGTTTACCCGGAAGGTCCGTGGAGACCGGAAGGATCGTTTCAGCGCGGATCGGTGCAGTACAACTCCATCTATGGAGGCGACCCGCTGACTCCAGGGTTCCCTTCACTCCCCGGCGAGCCGTATTTGAGCAAGAAAGAGTGCAAGACAATCCCACATATCCCGGCGCTACCGCTTTCGTACGGTCAAGCCCGCTATATTCTCGAGTCCCTGGGTGGTATGAAGGCTCCAGAGGAGTGGCAAGGTGCACTGCACCTTGGCAACGGTGGTTACTTTGTGGGGGACGATGAGGCTACGATTTTGAACTTGGATGTGGTAATGGATAACAGCATTGGCCCGATTTGGGACGTCATTGGTACTATCGAGGGCACGGAAGAGCCTGATCAGATGGTGATTATCGGCAACCACCGCGATGCTTGGGTATGCGGCGCTGTTGATCCGTCTAGTGCGTCGGCTGTGATGCTGGAAATTGCCCGCGGCCTGGGTGACCTGCTGAAGGACGGCTGGAAGCCGCGCCGTACGCTTATCATCGCGTCATGGGACGGAGAAGAGTTGGGTTTGCTTGGAAGCACGGAGTTTGCGGAGGATCACGCTGAGCTGCTGAAGAAACAGGCCGTGGCGTACGTTAATGTGGATAACGTGGTGGGTCCTTTCGTAAGCACGGGTGGTACTCCCTCGATCGCAAAGTTTCTACAGAAGACAGCTCAGCTTATTCCAGGTAACCGTTTCCACGGCATTGATGTCACGGAGAGCTTGTACGATCAGTGGGTGAGCCAGGCAGCAATTCGACGATCAAGCCTTGCAGCTGGAGCTGATGATGGCACTCTTGCTCCTGACCACTTGATCCAGTTTTTGGGTTCCGGCACCGATTTCACGGCCTTTTACCAGCATCTGGGTATTATCTCGGCTAATCTGGGCTATAGCGTCGGCAGTGCGATGTACGGCACGTACCACAGTACCATGGATAGTATCCCGTACGTGGAAACTGTGGGCGACCCGCACTACGCAACGCACACCACGATGACAAAATGGTGGGGTTTAATCACCCTGCGACTGGTTGATAACGCCATTGTGCCATTCGATTTTTCTACCTACGGACTCGTAATGAAGGAAGATCTGGCCGGATACGAGAAGATCACTGAGGAAATGAGACGTAACGTGGACTACCTAAAGCTTCAGGAAGCCATTGAGAAGTTCAGCAACAATGCTGAAGTTTTCCAAGCACATGTTGCTGAGTTTGCCCAGAGGAGCCCTGAGAAGACGAAAGAGAGTCACAAGACCGAGGCCGAACGTCAGTTCTGGAACGAGAAGCTTGTGAGCCTGGAGCGGTACTTGATCTCGGAAGCTGGACTCCCGCACCGTCCATGGTTCAAGCACATGATCTTCGGGCCGGGCTTCTACGAGGGCTACAAGGGAGCTGCGTTCCCCGGTATATCGGACTGTATCGTGTTCGAGGACGACAGTGCTACGATTCAAGCGCATGTGGACGATGTCGCTGCAGTCATTAACACGGCGGCGGCTCATCTCACGTTCGCATGAGCGAGCAGGCAGGAAAGAATCAATTGGAAACCGGCGAAGAGGAGAGTGAGGTTTTATCGGTGCGGACTGAAGAACCAAAAGCAAATAAACAAAAAATGTGCTGCCACAGTTGGTTAATTATCACCATTTAATTACTTCAAAGTAGCAACTTTGTTAGGATCTGGTTTGGCTCTTTGGATGAGAATACTGGGTAAATGGGAGCAGTTTTTCGAGGTCGCTATCGTGGGCAAGTTCCACTCATACTTCCGCAGATCAATGAACGCGGGAGACGTAGAGCTCTGGAAAAGCAAACATATTAGATAGAATTTCTGTGAAACTTCTTTCATCGTAGCAAACTGTCAGGATAAATGTTCATCTCGTCGTGTCGACTACAGCAGGTTGCATTCCCATGCGATTTCGGCTGCGAGCTTCGCCACACAGGCGCGATGACTTGCACTTCTCCTAGGATCAAAGCCTGCAGCCTCTTCTCCTTGGCTAGATTATCGCGGACATTTTTGAGATAATTTGGTTTGTGGTAACTGTTGTGCCTACAAAAGGAATCATTTTGCCACTTCTTTGCTGAATCAAACCACGACTTGGAAGTTGGCAGCGTTATAACGATGCGACTTGAATTGCGGAGCAGTTGTCATTGAAAGCGAGACAGTAGGGAAGGCAGTGCCGAAACAGCCCTCGTAGAAGCCCGAGCCGAAACTTACGTACTGTACCATAGACGGTGGGGCTGGCCGGTCTCATTGGTGATATGGCGGTCACTGTAGTAGGCCGAGGGCGTATAAGACGTTCCCACTCACTGGGACTCGCGTAAGATACCGAGACCAAGCTGGTGGTAGAGTAACTAGGAGCAAAACTAGAGGACGAGGCTACGAGAGTTCCTTTTTCAGGAAACTGTCGAGCGAAGCAATAGCTTACTTCTCAATCAGCATCAATAGAAGCAAGAGATCCCAGAAAGCCACCAGCTTCCCTAATACTTGTTCGTAGACCGACTACAAAGTTAACTTTAGTGATTAAGGTTCGACAACGAAATGAAAAGATCGACGATCAACAACGCCGACTCGGAGAACAACGCGAAGGATATGCCAAATGTGATTTCGACGGAGAGGACTCTACGTCCGAGGTACTCGCCCGGAGACCCCCCCCCCCCCAAGGGGCTACCCCTACGAGCGAAGAGGCAAATCCAGGCCCAACAACATCTTCTGAAGTTTCCGTTGGCAGTGCGACAGGCGCTCGTAACAAACCAAGGGGTCGGGCTCAAGCATCACAAGCAGCCCGAGGAAGACGCGCGACGGCGTCAACTCGGCGGACAGATCGGCAGGCAAGTGAAGTGTCTGGCAGGACAACAGCGAGGCATCTTGTCGAAACAACGAATGGCAATTCGACGGGCAGCCACCCTCCGGTGCCGCAGCCGATGTTTACCTTCGTTACTGCGCCTAAGGTGGCCGACATTTCTCATGATGGGATGACGAGATGGCTAGACCTGCGACTCGAGTATGAAGAAGCGATCACGGCTCGCTGTAAGAATGCTGGAGAAGAACTCGATGCCGTGATGACAAGTGTCAGAAAAACTTTTGACGTGTCTCTGTTGGATAACTGTGCGAAGTGGTCTGGGTGACAGACAACGCTCACAGAAGAGTTTTTGTGGGATTGCGTGATGAAGATTGTGGAGAGCTTCAAGAACCGCACGATACCAAACACCGAGGATCTGTTTCGGCGGGAACTATCCATGGACGAGAGTCAGGGTGATGTGGAAGCTCAAGTAACCAGCTACTTACACTCGTGCAACACACTGATCAGGACCAACGGGCTTGTGGGTCTTTTCAAGACCGAAGACAGAGTGAAGAACAAGTGCAAGATCTTGGTGAGCGCGTTTCCGTCAAGATTGAAGAAGAAGGTGAAAAATGAAATAGACTTTCGTACACCAGATGCAAAGGCAAGTGTACCGGAACTGTTCAGGCTCATCATGGAGCAGGCCCTGGACCAGGAGAAAATCGACCAGGCGATGCGAGGTATAGGTGGCTTGCGGAAGCAGAAAGGCAGCGAAGGGAGGAACGATCCAAAACCCAAATCGTTTACCCCACACAAACCTCAGTATCAAGGAGCACGTCCTTACAACGGCCAAGCTCGCCACGCTGAGCGCCGACAAGTGGAATATCGAGGTGATGCGAGGCAAACCGGCCGCAGCAGTAGTCAGCGAGGCTGCTTCAACTGTGGTGGCGGGCATCTAGTGGGTGATTGTCCTCGTGTAGAGAGTACGACGAACTCGTCAAATCGTAACAACGGGCAGCGCAGACAACCGTTCCATTAACAAGGGAGGCGTCACACGCCTTCGTCGAATTAAGCAATGCCTACCTGAAGATCAACCAACCGTTCGAGTGAATGACTTGTTCGAACTGCCATATTATGCAGATAATGGTGCGTTCAAGTCGTGCATCTTTCGAAGCGATGTGGAAAAGCTGAATGGTCCGGAGGTTGAAATAATGGAGCTGCGTCAACCTATTCGTGTGAATTAGTTGGCAGGCAGACGTTGGAGTGAAGGAGATTGTGTACCTAGCTGTCGCTGCGGACGGCAGCAGGGCCAGTTAACATCCGCTCTCCTGTGAAGTGTTTGATTGTTGATAGCCATGATGACTTTTAGCTGGGTCGGGATGTACTTAGCATGCTGGGTATTGGCGTCGACAGGCAGCTCGAGTTGCTGCCCTGGTCCGATGGCGTGGACGATGACGATATTGATGATGACCCTGCCGTGAGCAGGAAGGATGGTGATGATATCCAAAAAGCAGTGGAAGCGATGATCCATCGTGCCTTGGATGAAGGATTCCCGAGTGATCGTGTCGAAAAGCTTCGGACTATGATCTATACGTACGACATCTGGCGCGTGCAGTTGGGCGATGACCCGCCTGCAAAGGTGCCACCGCTGAAGGTGCGACTGAAGCCTGGGGCTAAGCCGTACAAGCCGAAAGCAAGAAAGTATCCGACACAGCTGCAGCAATTCTTGGAGGATTTCAACGACACACTAGTCAGTCTGGTGTGGGTGTACGAAAACCCGAACGCGAGATGAGCGTGTCCAGCACTACCGGTGAAAAAGGCTGGCGGAGCAAATGAGTATCGACAAACACAGACTACAAACCAACTAATGCCCAACTAGAACCTCTCGTCGGTACCATGCCGAATCGGATGTGGATCTGGAACGAGTAGCTGGGGGAGCTTCGTCTTTGGGTTGTTTGACTTCACAAAAGCTACTGGCAGTTGCCTTTAGATGAAGCTTCGCGAGAAATCTTGTCTTACATGGCACATAGGAAGATTTACACACCACGCCGCGTACCACAAGGTTGCTCGGATGCAGCATTGCATTTTCAGGCGATCATGGAGCGTTACTTTGCACCCTTATTGTACCAGAACCTTTTAGTGTGGATCGACGACCTTCTCCTGTACGCAAAGACAGCGGATGAGTACTTGGACAAGCTGTCAGAACTCTTCAGCCTGGTCGACGAGTTCGGTTTCAAGCTTAGCGCAGCGAAGTCTTGTGTGTTCACGAAGCAAGAAAAGTGGTGCGGAAAGTGATAGATGGCAATGGAGTACGACAAAGACCCGGCACGGATCGAGGCACTTAATGCGTTGCCTTATCCGTCGACCGCTGGCGAGTTGCAGCAGTTCATCTGCTCCACTAACTGGATGCGGACTTCCATCGTGGACTATGGACGATTAGTGAGACCTCTACAGGACAAGTTTGACTCTGTTATGGCGCACACCTCGAGACGCACAAAGCCTGTTGCGAGTGGTATTCCGATCACGTTGGTCACTGCAGAGTTGAAGGCGTTCGACCTACTGAAGGAGGCGCTAGCGAATAGTGCCATGCCGGCTTTTCCGAAGCCTGAAACTGAGATGATCCTGATAACAGACGCAAGTGATTGGGCTGGTCTGTTATCGTGATTCAAGTGATGAACTGGAAAGCTAGAACCCCCATTCACGAGCAAGGAACACGAGATGCTAGTGTGTATGGGAGGCACCTTCACTAGAGCACAGCGAAACTGAAGTGTCATAGAGAAAGAGGCGTATCCAATTGTCAGCAGATGTGACAAACTATCGTACCTATTGATGCGGCCAAAAGGATTCCGCATGTATTGCGACCACAGAAACTTGATCCATGTCTTCGCTCCTGCACAAGAAATCAAAAAGCACATTAGAGGCAAGTTGTTGCGATGGTCAACGAAGTTCATGGAGTACCGTTTCTCGATCGAGCACATCGAAGGCGTGAAGAATGCCTAGGCGGACATGATTTCGCGTTGGGCCGGCTGTCAGCGCTCGCCTGGTGGGACGATCAAGCGACTGAGTAGGAAACGCGAGCGGTCAGCAGAAAGCGACGCAACAGGACAAGCCAGCCAAACCAGCAAGCAGGAGCGACTGGCGGCTGTCAGCTATGTGACGATTCGTCCATTCAGTGGAGATAGTTTTGTCTGGCCAGACGTGGCAGCGATCTGTGCAAGCCAGCAGCAGCGTGCAGCAGCTCAGCCGAGTGGGCTATCACAGGAAGTCGACGGGTGTGGTCTAAGGATGGTTGTATTTGGATACCAGATGAAGATTGAACTATCGTGTATCGCCTGCTCGTGATAGCGCATTGCGGACCGCAGGGCCACCGAGGTCGCGACGCTCTCATTGAGATTTTGCAAAGGCGATTCCTGATTGCTCACCTTCGTGAGCGAATGGATCTTTTCCTACGGGGTTGACTGCTCTGCCACCATGTCAAGGGGGGGGCAGGATTGTGCATCGGCCTTGGGCAGAAACATTCCGAAGTAAAGAGGGGAACGAGGGATTACACTGGGACTACATGAACCTGGGCAAATCGTTCGGTGAATACGCATACTATGAAAGATGACGCTATGCATTATTGCATAGCGGTACCATGCGTAGTTCTGACAAGTACAGTCACAGCACAGGCCATTTTGAGATATAGCAGGTTTGGATCACCTCGCGTCTGGATCAGCTATAACGGGTCGCACTTCAAGAACGAGGTCGTGAAGGCAGTAAGCCAGCGTTTGAATCCAGTCAGAACTTCGCATTGGATTCTCGCCGTGGATAAATGGGTCCGTGGAGAGGCTGAACAAAGACATCATACAAATACTGATAGCTATGTGCCTAGAGTACAACGTCGACATCAAGGACTGGACGTATTTCGTGGCAGCAGTTCAGGCGAATCTCAATCATACCCCAGCCCCATCGTTGGGGAATTACGCACCCGTGGAGTTGTTTTGTGTGCTTCCGGCGGCATCACCTCTAGACTTCTACTTGGCCAACAAGCAGAAGCGCTTGGTCGGGATTGGTGAGCACCCAGAGCACATTAAGCAAAGTTGGAGGCATTGCGAGCAAGTGCTCAGCTTATGCACAAGAAGGTGATCGCGGCTCGTTCAAAGCAGATCACTCGTAACCAACGGAATCAGAAGCGTTCAGTGAAGCCCAATTTCGATGTTGGCGACTACGTGTTGCGTTCACGCGTGGATAAGAAGCACAATGACAAGGTGTTGGTGACTTGGATCGGGCCGTATCAGGTTGTGGAAGCTGACGAGCACTCGTTCAAGGTACGGCACCTCATAACCGGAGCGGAGCAAGACGCGCACAGCTCTAGGTTAAAGTTCTACGCTGACAAAAGCTTTGAAGTCACTGAATAAATTCGAGAGCACGTAGCAACGCAAGGTATTATCCTCAACGTGGCGGAGCTCCTGGAGCATAGGTGGAATGGTGACAAACGGATTCATGAGCTTTTGGTGTCGTGGAAGGGCTTGGAGCCTATTGACGATTCGTGGTAGTCGCCACCAGGGTTATACAAGGGCATTTCTGTCTTGGTCGAGTCTTTTGCTGCGGCAAAAAGGGATGCCGCTTTTCAGCAAGCAGTAGCCGATCTGGCTTAGCAGCGACATATACATACACAACGAGACGGGGCCGCGGACGACCTTCGTTCGTGAGTAACGTCTTGGGAGGTGTAGTAGGCCGAGGGCGTATAAGACGTTCCTACTCACTGGGACTCGCGTAAGATACCGAGACCAAGCTGGTGGTAGAGTAACTAGGAGCAAAACTAGAGGACGAGGCTACGAGAGTTCCTTTTTCAGGAAACTGTCGAGCGAAGCAATAGCTTACTTCTCAATCAGCATCAATAGAAGCAAGAGATCCCAGAAAGCCACCAGCTTCCCTAATACTTGTTCGTAGACCGACTACAGTCGTGTAGTACCAGCTTCTCGTTCCAGCAACGCAACAACTCATCGCTGCTCTGTCGATCGCAGCCTCGAACTGCTGGATGTCCGCGTGGAACGTAGTTGGGTAAAGTCCACGGTGCGGTTCACGGCAAAACTTTCTCGTCGAAGACAGCGAGATCCTCCTTCGTAATATGTTCATCGGTGGTGGAGTCGAAGGTTACAACAACGTTTGTGTACAAACGCATGGTCTTGAGTCCCCTGAGTTTACGCTTCGTCAACGCACTTAATTAAGCTTCAAATTATTCATTCTACACAGCAATCTGCCTTCGCCACTGGTACAGTTTGTGACTCCGTGCATTATCGGCGTCCTGCAGTTGTGGGCTAAATCTTCGTACAAGAAACTGAAGACCACCTGCAGCACCGCTGCTTACTAGAGCTGGGCTACTTGTCAAGGTAACTCACCGGTTTTTATCCGCGATCCGGTGATTAGTGGAGACCTGAACTCAACTCGTCCGTACGAGAACACAGCAAGTGAGCTGGTGCGCCCGCGAAGCGCTGGCGTGTTGAGTCCTTCATTTTGATGGCAGACGCTGGAGGCGTCTGTTGCTTTATTTTCGCGTTTGGCCGTGCCCATCAAGCATGGGCAAAGCGTTCGGCACGCTAGGAGTGTCGCCACCCCGCTAGCGTCAGAACCGCTGGAAAAAAACTTATCCTAGACTGAATTTCGCGTTTGGCGGTGTGATGTCGTCCTGCTCGTGTTGCGGTGGTTCCCACCTACCAGAGTCCGTCGACTTTCATCGGCGAGAAGGTCTCTCTTGATCGTGATGCGGCCCTGTTGACTGCATCGGAACGCATCTACAATACGTTGATGGTGTCCAGCCTGAGAGGCTGCGTGAGTTTCTGTTGGTTCTTGCAATGGGCGCTCCACTGGTTGCCCGATTTTTTTTTACGACACTGCCAAGTCGTGCTTCCTAACGAGTTCTTCTCCAAGAACGACTTGCGCAACTAACCTGGAGGCAGTCTGTACGCTCAGTGCCGCTCAGACTGCACGCCATCGCACAGCGTGTACGACGGCGCACTGGCACCGGTCTACCTCGTCCAGTCCGCGGGTTCTTTGGTTCGGACTTCACTCAGCTAACCTGAATTTCGATCTCAACGGTGCGGTCTACGGCTTCTACGGTAGAAGTTCTACCACAGCAACATGGGAAGCCTCATGTACATGGAGACCCGAGGTGACCCGCACTACGCGACCCACGCCACTATGGCTCAGCGGTTCGCTCCGAATCTCTCTCGGCTTCTTACTGGGTACAGCTCCGTTGCCTTATACATCTTGACAGCCTCTCAAACCACGGGACGTCAAAACTAGTCAATAGAACTTTACCCAGTTACTTGTGATCGTCCTTCGAGCGGCCAACTTCATATTGCATGATGCGCACCCTGATGACACGTGTGTTGAAGTGCTAGCGCAGGTCGTTGAGCAGACACTACACTCGTCCATCTTGCCGCCGCCGCGTACTGTCGCCTTGCAACTTTGCTCATACTGTAATACTCAGCCAAGTTGAAGTTAAGTTGATGTACACCACACAAAACAATCACTCTGATGTCACTCAACTGACCCCCTTCCTTACCTTACTGACAACCGCATCCATTTGCTCCGCACGATCGACTATGGGCAACGAGGTGAGTCGTCCCGTAGGCTCCGGGGGCCTCAGTCCGCAGAACTCGGGCGTAGTACCGCCCCGCTCGCCGTACACACCGACGGGCACATCCTCGCGTCGCGCGCAGAGCTTCAACGCGCGCTCTATGTCCCCTTCCATGGCTACTACCAGCGCTCCCACCCCGCAACGTCGGACCAGTAGCAGCTCGAGTCTGGGATCAAACCCTAGTTCAAACCCTAAAAAGGAGCGCACGATTCAGCGCATGGACAAAGCTATCCGGCGTCGCGTACGGGGCGGCATCACGTACAACATGAAGCTGCTGATCCGCGGCGCCAAGGGCACGGGCAAGACGTCGCTGTTTCACCGCCTCAAGGGCGAGCCCATCCCAGAGACGCACCAGTCCACACCGCAGCTTCAATCCGCCACAATTAATTGGAGTTTCCGTCAGAATCTGGAGGAGAACGTCAAATGTGAAGTCTGGGACGTGGTAGACAGGGGATTCGTCCCGGTAGAGGCCGAAAATGGCGGAGAAGAAGGCTCGAATGGGCGTCGACAGGGTGCGGCAGGGGGCAGCGCTGAGCATGGAGGCCTACAGAGTGGGGGCGGTCTGTCGGCAGAAGCGACAGCTGCTGCAGCGGCGGCTTCAACTGCAATGCAGAACGGGACCCATTCGGTGGCTATTGTAGACGCCTCGACGGTAGATGTGTACCAAGAAGCCCACGGCGTAATCTTCTTGTTGGATGTCACGAAGTGGGATACGCTTGAGTATGTGAAGCAGCAGCTGGACAACGTGCCGATGCACATTCCAACCTTGGTGCTGGGCAACTTTAGAGACCAGGGAGCGCAGAGAAAGATCTTTAAGGAGGATATCCAGGAACTACTTTATGGATCAAGTGACAGACCGCAACACCAGCAGTGGAGAAGACCAGTGGAATTGCTGTACTTCGAGTGCTCCTTGCTGAATTGCTATGGATTGAAGTCACTGCACCAGTACTTTGGTATCCCGTTTCTGCAGTTGAAATTACAAACTATCAGACAGCAGATGCGTATTGTGGAAGGTGAATTCGCATATCTGAAGCACGATGTACAGGCTTCTATCAGTGAACAGCGGTATGCAGAGTATGTGGAGCTTATCAAGGCAACAGGATCGGATATTCGGACAGGGAGACGGGGTTCTGGAAACGGAAACACCCCTCCAGCAATGTCGAAAAGCAACTCAGTCAGGTTGTCCCCTAAGGAAAATAGTCAGACGAAGCCCAGACGGCAGGAGAATGGCGTGGATGATGACGTCAGCGTTGTAAGTAAGGAGAACGATACAGGAATTCCCTCGAAGCCAGCCGATAGTGGGGCTTTTACCGCTACGGTGGCAACTGAAGCATCGCAACAGCGACAAAAGGTAAACCAGTCTCAAGACATCGAGGATCTACCTGCAAGAAACAGCAGTGTTGTTATTCAAGCAGCGTCATCTCTGAAGTTTGAGCACAAGGATAGCGCGACATCGATATCGGCGGATGTAGCAGAAGATGATTCTTTGAAGCTTGAAAGTAAGCCTGCGTTGGTTGCAGGAGCAAGCAGCGAGATTTCTGTGGTAAGTAGTGGCAGCCCAAGCCGTCGAAAGAAGACATCAGTGGAAGAGGTTATGCACCTAGAAGACTTTCAAGTACCGAAATCACGTACCAGTGACCTGGATCACTTCTACTCGGAGGATGAAAGTGATGAAGATGTTGGCGGATACGACGAGGATGTAGTCGTGGCGCCTGTGGATGGATTGATGAAGGCGAGTATCAGCGGTGTTTATCATAAACAACGATTCATCGATTCAGATTCTTCGGAATCGGACGGGAGTGAATCAGCTGACGCTCAACGAGGGAGAAAGAAGAGTGCTCCCGGCAAACGTTCTCCTCGCCGTGCAGCGGCTAAGCCAGCAAGCACTACAGGCGGAACCGTGTCTAGACCCATTCAGTCGTCTCCATCTCCGCATCCACCGACATCAGCTTCTCGACCGAAGCAAAGAAGCAGACCCGGATCTCCAGCACGAACACAATCTAGCAGCTCAGTAAAAGAACTGCAAACGGAGGCCTCGCCAAAGCTGCGACAATCTGCTATTCCAACTAGTGTCGAAACGGGTACTGTGACTTCGACACCCCCTGCAGCTCCACCTGCTTCTCCTTTGGTGTCCCCCATTTGTCATACAAGCCCAAGGAACAAGAGCGATAACTCAGTTGTGGGCGTACACTCTGAAACGCTTTGTGTATCGCTGTCTCAAGATGAAGATGGGTTTAAACAAGAGCCGTTGTCGGACGAGGAGCCTGAATTGACAGGCACAGAAGTAGCTGTTGAGCCACTAGCCTCCAGGGGACACAAGTCTTCCAAGAGCCCCACTGATGCTACATACGCCTCTCGTGAGGATGTAGATGGCGATGCTGATAATATCGACACAGCTACACCGCAAACGACTAACAAGAAATCAGATGCATCGGTTACTTCCATGGAGGGAGCTGGCCCCCAGCCAGAT
The DNA here is from genome assembly GCA_033558025.1 of Phytophthora sp. 'mugwort'. NCBI lineage: Eukaryota > Oomycota > Peronosporomycetes > Peronosporales > Peronosporaceae > Phytophthora > Phytophthora sp. 'mugwort'. The sequence goes on along the minus strand of JAUCEF010000004.1, from coordinate 3,429,015 downwards.
ACTTCCAATGCCACTGAGGACGAAATCAACAGTGAACCGGAGGATGTTGCCCGTCTTCCGATAACCGACCAAGATGCCAATCCTAGCGAAATGGAAGCAGCAGCATCTGTTGATGCCCAAACGGACGGAGTGGATGCTGCTGCCAGCTCCAACGAGTTGAACTCTTACGTTGCAGGTGATGGTAGCGAAGAAAAAGATGGTGGCAACGCTTCAGTGGCGCCGCAAGAGGATGCGGTTGAAGCTGAGAAAGCAGTGTTGTCACGATCTTTGAAATGTTCGCAACGCGATGCACTGACGAGTGATGGTGAGAGTGACACAAGTGATCATAAGGGTTCGACTGAGTTGTCGCTGTCTTCCCTGCAAGCGTATCTACCGATGCCTGAGGCTTCTGCGCCTTCACTTCCCCCCATCGCGTCGGCTTCAATTGACAACACGAGTCCGGCGGCTCAGGGCCAGGAAGAGGTGATGGGGCATTATCACAAGAGAAATATCGACGAATCGGGTGATCTGTTTTCCTTGTCAGCCCTCCAAGCATCACTACCTTTGCCCGCCGGAGCTGTGGCACCGCTAGCATCCACCGTAGCTGACACGGTGGATGTGTCTGCGGACTACTCTTACGCTGCTAACGATTCCAGGATAAACGCAGCTCTCCACTTGTCGGATCTTCAAACGATCCCCTCGAAGATTGCAACATCCAAACAGATCGTACCTGACGTCGCGAGTTTTGTTTCGAGCAACGACCTTGAGGCATTTTTGAACGAAAGTGATAGCGATTCGGAGAATGCACAACCACCAACTTATGCCGAGCCTCCTCGAGGATCGAAACAGTGGAGTGAACAAGAACAACATAGCAGAAGAGCGATGCTGGAGTCAAGCGACGACGACGACGACGAAGCAGATCAGGACCGATTTGCCAGTTACAGTATTAGTAAGAAGAGCAGGTCCGAACGGAGACGTCAGCAGAAGGAGGATCTGCGCCAGTTAAATGCTGCGTTCGACAAGGACAATGATCCTTTCGCTTTGTCTACAAGTGGTGTCTCAATCTCTGACTCATCGTTTGGGACCTTAGACGTGATGGAGGCTATCCGCAAAGCGCAAGAAGACGCTATGCGCATGCTTCCAACTGAGCCGACACCCGCAGACGACGACGCTGACTCGAGTTCGACGAAGAAGAAGCACAAACACAAGAAGGGACACAAGCACAAGAAGCGAGAAGGCGAGGAGGGCTCCAAGGAGAAGTCGTTAAAGAAAAGTACCCGGAAGTCTGGGTCGAGCTCGTCGAAGAAACGCCATCCTCGTGTCGAAGACGATCTCATGTAAAGCGGAGCAGTGTCCAGCAGGTAAATGATGCTGAAATGACAGGATAGTACGACAGCGTCGCGCTGAGCACTTTGCAGCTGAAAAGAATACAGATCAAGTCACGAAAAGATTTCTCGTGCCGATCGACTATCTGGCCAGCGGGTTGCAGAGCGTGTCGCTGGCACGTCCGATAGTTTTAACAGTGGTCGATAGCGTCGAGGACGCTTTCACTGTAGCGTTATCAAAATTTGACATATCCTCTGATCGGTTTGAAACTCACAGGCTGGTGAGATCAACCACATGGCCACAAATGCGATTTCCCATCCATTTCCTTACGCAAAACCTTTGACACTGTATATTTCTTTTGATTGTGCCGCAACCCTTGTCGCCTTTTGACCAGTAGCAATAAATAATTCTACCTGTACACATCTATAAACTGTCATAAGTGATGCCTATTAATTATGCGATTATACAGGTATAGTAATTTTTCCTGGACAAATCGGGGTTGGAACCGGACAAAAATAGTCCGGAAAGTCACATTTCAGCATTACAGGGGATGCCACTGAAAGACGACCGTTGGAAGAAGCTCGGCGAGAAGATGAGAGGCCGCCCGCGCAAAAGCGTACGTGAAGGCACACCGTGATGGAGCTCTCACTGCAGGTGAAAAGTACGATACTCTCGCTATCCAGGCTAATTTTCGTTCTGATCCGGGATTGTACCGCGAAAGGAGTCTATTACGATATCTTTGAAGGTGGAAAGCAGACGGCAGATTATCACGGCATGTTCTGCAACGATTATTTCGTAAATTGGATGGGTACATTGCTAAATGTGCTGGATAGTTTACAGTTGTCAAATTGCTTGATAGTTATGGACAATGCAAAATACCACAAAGCGCCTCCAGCAAGCACCCCCGGGGGGGGGGGGGGGGGACAAGGTAACAGGCGCGCCAAAATGCTGAATTCTATGGCTAAGTACCATCGTGAAGTTCCCCCAAATGCAGCAAAAAATACTATGGAATCGAATATCGAAACACATTCAAAACAATGTTGTCCCAGTTGTCGTGGACATGGCGGCTAAAAGGGTCACGAGGTGGTTTACACGCCATCATAACATTTAAACCTCCGGCCTAGAGCTTGTATGGCTATCGTAAATGGCAAGGTCGGCCAGCAGTACTCTACAAGCACAACTTTGCAGACATCCGACCTCGGCTAGAGCGCGGGTTTAATAATTTAAAGCCAAAACGTGTGCAGGGCTGTATCAAAGCTGCAACCAAGCAGCTCATGCAACTGAAGGAACATCTCGATGCGATGGACAGCTGTGACGAATCCTCATCGGATGAGGGGCTCTCTGATGAAGACGAAGAGGAAAATAGCGAACTTGAATAACCTAACATTCATAATGCATGCATGATTTGATGGATAATCTTAATGTAAATATTGTAATCATCTATTATATTAATTATCTATTATATTTGCACCTTATTAGGAGGTGGATACTGCTCTATAAGGCTTAACTTCAATGAAAGTTTTCAAAAAAACGAGTCGGCAGATTTTGCTCATGTGTGATCCAATCAACGCAAAATACTGTAAAGAACCGATTGGTATATTTTTTTGGTAGGAAAAAAAGCGTCCTCGATGCTGTCGACCACTGTAATCTGCGATCCAGAAGTGCTTTGACCCCCGACGCGTGGAGCTGATATTTGCCGACTGTTGATCGGCTGCTGAACATGTTTAAAGACGCAAAACAACTTTGTACTGACGATTTATGCCTCAAGTCGGCAGAACTCTGGCCAGGTGCGAAACGTTCCTGTACAATGTAGCTAACCTCCTTTGCATCGCATATATGATATCTGGATAGCACTTCCCAGGTCCTGCCAGCTTGTGGTGTCTAATACTGACGGACCATTGTCTCGGATTGTGATTGTCTTCGCTGTAACATGTCTGTGCGACTGTGAAAGATTCTAAACAAGTCTCGACGTAGCGTTTTGCTGGAATGACGTCGGAAGAATGTGACATCGAATCACTGCTCAGTACAGTACGCGGGGTGAAACGACCAGCGGACTCCGCCGCTAACCCGCGTCACTTTCGGTTTTGCCGCCAACGTCGCACTGTCAGTTAACTCCACGACCATCGAGACCTCTTCGCAGCATGCACATGCTGTTCCAGAGTGAGGCGGCCTACCGACGGCGACGCTCGTGGATGCCGCGCGAAGGGGAAGAATCAGTCACAGCGTCGGCCGCAACGCTGTCTGTGAGGCCGAAGAGCGGCGCAGTGATGATCGGTCCTCTGCGTTCGAGAGTTCGAGGGAAACCGCGCAACTGTAAGACAATCAGGAGAGACGCGAAGGTGGCGGAGCGCCGCGCACAGCCACTGCAGAAGAGCGAACAAGAGGTGGGCCACGATCGCGACGGAGACGCGGAAGAAGATAACCAGGAAGAGGACGAACCAGAGGAGGGACCAGTGGCGCTGCAGAACGAGATGCGAATCATGCAGATGGAAATCGAGACGCTGCAGCGACGGCGGCTGCTTCTGGACTCGGCGATGATCAATACACGCACCAACGCGGTGGCGCATGCCATCGACCTCACCAAGAATTTTTACGTGCACTTTTCCAACGGCTTTGACCCCGTGAATCATCCCGAGCAGTCCAGACAAGCCGAGACATTTCTTCGAGGAATCATGCGGAAGGACGCCATGTGCACGGAATTCCGGGGCGTCGACTTGTTCTTAAACCAGTACAAAGTGTGCACGGAAGGCCACGCCTCTATGCGGGTGTTCGTCCAGGATATCCGCGTCAACGAGAACGTGTCATCGAGAGATGGCTCCATCCAGGTTTTGGCCAAGGCGACTGCGCGCTTCCGTGTAAGTCGCGCGACGCTGGAGAAGCTTTTCCCACGCATCATCAACGATGAAGAGCTCGCGCAGCAACTCATTGGTAAAGAGTATGCTATTCAGTATGACAAGGTCTTCCACTTCCAACACGGACGCGTGTTCCAGCATGAATCGCAGGTGGATTTTTGCAATAGTATGCTGGAAATGGCGCAGAACCCTTTCGTCGCCATGAAGCTGCTTGAGGCTTCGCTCATGACTAAGCACGGCCATCTCAAGGTCGATAGCAACATCAAGGAGGACATGAACCAGCTTGAAAACAGGGTGCTGTAAGCAGGTGTGTACAATGCTGCAAAGCTTTTTTTTTTAGTAAAAACTGATCGAGTAACTCAAATGTACGTGCTTTAAGCCTAGACTAGGAACGAGATGAAGCCGTTCAGTCCACTGGCAAGCACGCAGAGCTGGCCTAGAGTCCAGAGCAGAGTACGGTGTGGCTGTTTCTGGTTTACGTATGCGAACGTGTGTGCGAGACGAGCGGCCGTGAAGACACCCAGGAGCACGCAGTTGGTCTCCTCCTGTCCGCCAACAATGACAGAGCCAAGAAACACAAGCAGTCCCAAAGGGATCGTCTCCAGGTCGTTCTGCACCACGCGTTTCCATCGATAGTCGTCGGCTCGCGCTTTCTTCAGCTCCTCCGATACGCGGTTGGTGTCATCAAGGAGTCCGTAGGTCTGCGCAGGAAAACCATCCTGACTCAGCAGTCCATTGTCTTCAGGCGGACGAGCGCCTGCAGCGAAGGACTTTCCGCCCTGGATGGAGGCTGTAACGAAGAACTTGATGAACAGGATCAGCGAACACGTCGCGTACGTCTTCACGGCAGCATTGAGCTCCACCAACGCAGTCATTTTTCTTAGTATGATCGCTTTCTACATTTGACGACTGAATGGCCTACAGATAGAGAGCATTCCATTTTAGGATAGATACTGTACTCTTGTGGGATTCATCGATAAATTGCATGTCAGTACAGTACTCGTTCTCATTCATAGCTAATCACCTTGGCTTTCTACGTTGCGGAACTTAGAGAATGGCACTCACGGCGTTGCCCAGGCCGACCAGAGTGGCCATCACACCGACTCCATGGCACAGTGAACGCATTGGCTGCATCGCATTCGCGTACGCGTAGGTATGCAGACAACGCGCCGAGGTGAACGCAATCATCGCGCGGTAGTGAACGTTGGGGTCAGCTCCCGCCATGATCCCCGCTCCGAAAATGAGGAGTCCGAACGGAATGGACTCCAGGTCGTTCATAACGATACTCCCCCAGCGCTGCGCTGCCTCCAGGGTCTTGGTATTGCTGGTCTTGTCAAAACCGAAAGTTTGTTTGCGCTTGGCTGACGGGAGCTTCGAGTCCTCGGGGGGACGTCCACCCGTGGCGAACTTCTTGGCGCCCTGAATCATCGTGGCAGCCAGGAACTTGACGTACAGCACTGACGTGCACGCAACGTAAACCTTGATACTGCCGGAAACCATCTTAGTAATCTGATACGCTTCTTGTGAGTCTTTGGTGGCTTGCTAGGATAATTGGAGTGTGAGGTTACTAGTGTTAGCACCGCGCACTGGGACGTGGTGATGGCCCACGTTGAAGCAGTTAGAAGAAACGGCGAACGGAGAGTTTAGTTGTCTCACAAACTGAGACGCAACGGTAAGTTTAATACGAGTCTTGAAATTCGGGGCTTGTGGTTTGGAGAATTATACTCTTAACTATACATAGTAGCTCGCCACAAGTTTTACGATCCGACAATAAAATTAATCTTTGTTCTTACGATTTAACAATAAATTAATATTTGCTTTCACGATTCAACAAAACATCTAGTTCTCTATTTCATTTTTACTACAACTTGTGGTACCAGCTTCCAGGGCACTAGGAAGAAGCTTATGATCATTTCGATCTAGACATAAGTGATGGTGCTGGGCGAGTACTTGCATAGGTTGCCCGATGGTCCTGCGCCAGCCTCGTCCGGCTCGCCGCCCGACGTGGTGCCGTCCGACCAGGAGCACGCGTTGATCTTCTTGCCCTTGATCTTGATGTTCTCAAGCGTGGCCTGGTCGCCCCAGTTCTCGTTCACGGTCACGAGACTCACGCGGCCGTTGACAGCGTAGACGTTCTTGACGATGACCTTGAGTCCCTTAATGCCACACGTGCCACACGAACGGTAGAGCTTACCGAAGTCTTGGACGTAGAAGCCCTCGATGGAGACGGTACCGTAGCCGTTGTGCTGAACGACCTTGTCCTGGGCCGAGCGCGCGCCGCCACCGATGACCTTGGACACGCTGCCGGACGAGCCGCCCTTGATGCTCAGCGCGTCCTCGCACACGTCATCCCACCACACGTTCTGGATCGTGCAGCCGCTCTGCTCGCAGTGCACGCCCTCCATTTGGTCCTTGCCGATGATCACGTTCTTGAGCGTGCCACCGGGCTCGACGCGGAACACGGCGGTCTCCCAGCCGCTCTCGCGCTGGCCGCCGCATTTGACGTTAGACCGCTGAAATGTCTTCATCTTCCCGTCGAAGACCTCGCCGGACTTGACGACGTGTGGCTCGTCGAAGTACTCGTCGCCCTGGCTGGTGGGCCACTTGCCATCGGGCATGGGAGCCGCCTCGGAGCGCATAGACGTACCCGAGGCGATGGAGGCCGTCGCAACAAGTGCAACCGTGACGAAAGAGAAAGCGTTGACCATGATTCGCGATACAAAGTTGGTCGAGCACTGAGAGCAGTTCTAGTAAGTTGTTTGTTGCGAAGAGCGCAAATTGAAGAATGAGGACGAGTACGCGCGACTTCCGCAGCGATAACTGCTTCTGCAGTTTACGTAACAATCAGCCTGCCAGGCAAGCAGAGTCGCTAGCGCAAATCCTGTCGATTGAATGTCGTCGAGTAGGCTCCGTACAGCCAGATGCTGACACGCACAAGATGACCCCGAGATGAATAGATTGAATTCATCGGACCGGTAGTTTGATGACCACCGCTGCTCTGCAAGAGCTTCCATGCCGGCACACCAGATGCTGATCTTACAACGACGCGATGCGGTGCAAGCCTCACGCCGTTAATTAAATCGAGTCCATTAGTAAGTCCATGGATTAAACTGTACCAAGCGCTCTGCCTGACCCTAGGTCATGTACACTGTACAGATCTCGTCCGAGTGTCGGGTTGGCGACGTGTGCGGTGTTGCAAGATCCCACCTGACCTGGCGGACGTGCCGCGCTGATGGGCACCAGGTGGCGACTACAGCAACACCACAAGCTCGCGGGCGAAAACAGCGGCGCCAATCAGTCAAAAGAACGGACGGCGGGATATCGCTCGGTCGATTTGGCGTCGGCTTCTGAAGAGGACTTTGGTTATCAAGGATATGCCGTAAGAGGTACATGCCGTGAGCATGTGCGTTTTGCCACTTTTGAAGATGTTGCCGTATTTGTGCTACGGTCGCATCGCTTTGCTTCGTATAGTTGAGTTGCCCTCCCATCCCGCTACCAAACTCGCGGAGTACAAGTCGGTAGATGTCTAACGGACCGACAGCCGGAGCAAACGGGCTGTGCTGGTCAACCGCCGGACGCAGGTTGCGGGGCGCAGAGATAGACATAGGCAATGAGAACACAGCAGGTAGCTTTGCGCGCGAGGAGAGCGGATGGTTTATTGCCTACATTGATATGCCGATGTAACAGGTATACTGGGCCGAGCGGTTATCCGTGGGTCGTAACTCAAGAGAGTTGGGTGCTGTACGCATTAATGCAGGCCTTCTTAATTCCGGCACTTCGCATATTTTTCTGGCAATGTGCCGCAAACATTTTTCGGAGTGCCTAATTTAACCATCCTTCAGTTTCGAAATATCAATGGAGAACGATGAGCCGGCTCAAGCCGAGCGTCTCCAGCACGCCCTCCTCGCGCAAGACGCCGTTCCAGCCTGCCCATGCGCTCCAGTATGGCCTAGAAGTTGCCATGAGAGACACCAAGGGTGCTGTCAGTTCCGTTCGCTGTCTGTCCTGTCGATACTTTGGGCGAGAGGAGTCGAACGGAAAGCGGAAGCGAACGCAAAACTCCAAATTTTACAAACTTCCTTTTCGACCACAGAATTATACAGAGCACAACGCTACTGCTCATGGCATGAAGTGGGCATCATATCTAGCACTGAGTGATGAGGCGAAATCAAGTTTCCTTTCCTGTCTAACTAGACACAGCAATCAGTTAACGTCCCATTTCGAGGACGAGTCTTCCGTTTTGAGGTTTGAAGTTGCTGCGTCCATCGTGAATAACTTAATTAGAAAAATCTTCTTCAATTTGGAAGATGAAGATGTGTCCGTTGCAACCGCTCTTCGTGCATTGGGAAAGTGAATTGCGGGACGAACACCACTATAATTAAGACTACCCCTCCGATTCTCTCGCGCTATTCGACATATTAGTATTGGATTATCGTTTCGTCAAACGGCTGGTTATCCAGCAGCACTACGAAGCAACGGGCAACCATAAGCTTTATGGAATGACGGACAATTTGGCGAGCACTTACGCAAGGTATCTCGTAGCTTCCTCTCTTCACCGGATCGGTAATCTCATTGCAGACTCAGACATATGGGCTTTTGCTTTTGCTCGCGATATATCGACACACAACGAGCGGTCCTTCCTGGGCCAGCGCGTCCGGCTTGCGGTTCATGGCGTGTTAATCAATCTACACTTGCTAGTAATCCCTATGTACGACCGCCACACTGCTAGGGTCCAATTTGAATTAATTGTGAAGGTGCTTGATGTTCTATTCACCCAGTGGAGAGAAAGCTAATTGGTGTTTCTTCTGATGGAGAGAATACAATGCCTGGACGTCATGGTGGTGTTGTGACGTTACTCGAGAAAGAGGCAACCATCCGATACTGCGAGTACGGTATGTAGCACATCAAATGGATCTCGTGGTGAAATCAGCATATTCCATAGTTGATGGAGGGGATTTTGTAAGAAAAAGAAGGATTTAATCAGTCACCTTCGCAGAAAAAAAAATGATTGGAGAAATGGGTAGTGTTGCCAAAAAAAATTGACTAAGCGATGGCTCTACATGAACACGCGTTGGGTTGGATTCTCAACAACTGTGTTGAACTTGGTTCTCATTTCGAACAACATTCCTCTGATTCACCGTCTCCTACGTGGTGGATCATGTTGCGTTCGTCTACGGCATCACTTCTGTGATAAATGTGACTTTACTAAAATCCGGGCCAATATATTATATTATTTCCCAACAAACAACAGAACTTGAGTTTTTAGTGGCTCGACTACGGAGTATTTTGACTATGCATCCGCGAATTGATGCTACCATTTCACATGGCATGAATGACGTTGTTTCCGAGAAGGACTGGCTCAAGGAGCACAATCTCATCAACTATTTGAGAGATCAAGGAACATTTGTGAATATTTACCTGGGTAATTTGTCCCCGGAAGACAAACGATTGACCTCAAACAACTTAGTAAATTTGTGGTGCATGTTATTGAAGGAATCGTACAAGCAGAAACGACAGTAACAATCAAACATCTGGAAATGTTGCCCCACCAGTAATGCCATCAGACCTGGTTTTAGTTCCCCCGCGTGATTTCGCCGATGATATATTGGGACCTCGTCGCGAGCAGTTGGCGAAGTTCTGGAATCTTTCTCAGATTGAAGCTGTAAAATGCGAACATCGAGAGTTGTGTCGAACCAATCTGCTGGACGAGTCAGTGCAGACAGCAATTCAAAGAGAAGACTATGAAACGAATTTCAAGGACGGATGGGACGCTCTCCAGAAGCCTGCAAAGCCGAAAACGTTCTCGTATCTCCGACAGTTTTACTGTGGTTTAGCAACCGTATTTGCCAACACGGCATCGTCGAATCAGATTTCTCGATTATGAAGTGCGAATTGAACGGCCGTCGCACATCGTTGACCTCCCTTCCATTAGAGGCAATTTTTCAGGCTAAACAGCAGGACCAGCTCAATAATCTAGGTATACAGAAGTCGTAGTGTTAGTTATAATCGGAACAGTGCCGGAAAATATATTCTGGATGTGCCGAATGAAGTTATATATGACACACTCTGGCATTTGCCGGTATTAAGAAGGTCTACATTGATGCCTTTTCTTAGGAGATTACGGAGACATACGCCGCGATGGTCGAGCTACCAATGGCGTCGTCGCAACGACAGCAATGAGCGAACCGTGCTACTAGCAAAACATCGGATCTTCGCGAAAATGTCGACGAGGGATCCGAGGCGATTTGATTGGCGGTCTTACAGTAATGGACAGGCATGGATGTGTACATATAGTCATCTCGGTCGTGATATCTGAATAGTGATTCACCCCACGGAGAACACTAGGAGGGCTCCCAATGACTTTGTATCACAAAACGCTAAGTAGAGGTGTCGGTCACCATAATCACTACGCAAAGGTACTTAACTATTGCTAGGCTCCGTTTGGTGTAGGACGTCCGAAGGTGCGAGCATCGACTTTTGCTGCTTGCTGCCTTCCGCAACCAAATAATATTACTCAAATCGAGGGTATTAAATAAAGACTTGTAGGAACACATGTATACTTGTTTTCTTGTAAAGTTTGATCAGTGTCGGTCGATTTGCACCATTTGACTTACCCGGTGTATAGTCTCCGCTCAAGTACTGTCGGTAACTTATGATATTTATCCATATCATTTTGGTGGGTTATTCCCGAAACCAGTACATCGTCTCGGAACCAGTACCTGTTCCAAAACCAGAACCAACACATGGCCACAGCCCAGTGATCTTATGAACAGCCGCGTGGTGAACGTGGGAGCGCCCAACAAGGCACACCTCTTTGAACCAGCTTCACACTTAGACCGGGCAACTAACGCAGAAGAACTTATAACTTTTCTATAACTGAGAATGTCTTCCTCATCTCGCACGATTATGGACCTGCTTAGCGAGTACGGCACGTCCGAGATGACGATCGGCTTGTCTTTTGGGTCGGGCAAACAATTTTGCAGGATTAAACGTACAATGCCAACACTCACTGTGTTGTCAGCAGCAGCAGTGCCAAAATGAAAAATACAGATGCTTGACCAAAGCTGCCCGTGGGAGGTTCGTGTATAGGAAAAAAGCGTGACGACTCTAAGCAGTACTGGTTTTCGTCGATTAATGTTAAGCACAGTGACTTCTGCACGTCGACTGCTAGGCCCACGAAACGTCAACTCCAGTCCAATTGTACGCTTCGAGCTGCTGTATTGAGAGACCGCAAGGTTTAGCGCAAGGCAACGGTGATATGCTTCAGACTAGAGAGGCGATAAATCTACAATGCAGCAGGTCGACGCTGTATCGAGTGAATGATGATATATTGCAGTCTGTATATGGAGATTGGGAAGCTTCGTTTCACCAACTACCTTTCATGCTTGCCGATCTTCGTGACTCAAGTCCTGGTACTTTCGTTTCCATAGAGGTAGATCAGCATGGACGCTTTCTACGTGGGTTTGTGGCCATTGGAGCAAATGTTGCGTCCCAGTCGGCATTGTTACCTATGCTGGGTTTTGACGGTGCACATTCAAAGCACACAAAATACAATGGAGTTGTATTGTCAATTCTTGGACGAGACGGAAACAACCACAACCTTACTTTGGCTAGGCATTGATGAACGTCAAAAATGAGGTCAACATCGTGTGTTTTTTTAAGCAGTGTAATGGGGCGGGGGTTGTGCTCAATGACCGTGCAGTATTTTGCGATGAGGGAAAATAATTGGGGCAACGGAGCAATTCTACCAAATGACTGAGATTCGTGTGCACCTACGATACTGTACTGTACATATTATCCGCAACATGTAGAAACAGTTCAATTTTTTTTAGTGGCCAGGCTTTGAAAGTTCCGTTTAGTCGGTCCAAGGCGCCGTCGGCCATACCGAATATGCCACGGCTCTGCGGAGTATGGCACGGGATTACGGTGATGATGTCGTAGATTATCTAGAGGAAATCGGGCCCTCAGTTTGGACTGTTCACGCGAACAGGACCACGTGTAGCCATGGTCGACGACAATGAGGTTGAAATTTGTGAAAGCAGTGAAAGCGTGCGGTTTGCAGAATCTGCAACGAGCGGAAAGGTAGTTCAGTGGTTGAACAAACTGGGGATGCTGGTATACGTGGTCATGATGTTATATGTATCAGCTGCAGTGGATCTGCTGAGGATTGCGAGAGTGAAGGCCATTCAAATGATCAAGGGACGGACAATCAGGAGAAATTATCTGAAGTAGAATGCGAATGTACCCACCGACAGTAGGAACACCCTTACCGATGCTTAAGTGGTTGAATTCCAATTTCGTGGAAAGTGACAACAACGCGATGCTCGAGAACGACATCCGAATGTCTGACCCCTGTAGTGCACTTTACAAGTTGGCTGTGGAAGAGATGATGAAATTAATGATCGTTGCTTGGCAATTGCGAGGTGGCAAAAGGAGGGCAGAGTTCTTACACCGTACGCAAAGGCTAAATGGGCAGACGAGAAGGAGCGCGTCGGTAAGTACATGGTTGTGAGGTCGAGCGAGTCTGTCCCGTACATATTCCATCCAGGGGCTACATCGAGAAGTCGAGAAGTACACGTGGCCACTCCTTCCTGCACCTGCACGACTTATGACCAGACTAGGATGGCTTGCAGACACATATTCGCTGCTTTGCGTGACCGAGGTCAGCAGAAAAACGCGCTACGTGCTTTTCATCCAGCTTAATTGGTCATCACATACGCTGCTACCTTTAACGATAAGAGTATTACCCTTCCTATGCTCGACGCTCGCCCTCATGCCAAGGCTTTAAAACCGTCTCCACACTACCAATCAGCCGGGCGACGAATTACCCGACGTTTCCAAGTACTGGAGAGACAAGAAACAAAACGTACGTATGCAAGACGTGCTGGAATAGCGGACATAACAGACGAACTTGCAGAAGGCATGCTAACGAATCTGACGAGGCGAACGCCAAACTGGATCATTCCATCTTCGAGCTTCCAAGCACTAGAATCGACAGAATTATCAGTTCTATTGTCGACGAATCGACCGGATTAAAGACGAATGAAACTTAGGAGCTGCGAATCTGGTAGGGTTGGAGACCCAACATGGCGACCACGGCCCTCTCAACTACAGAGCACACAAATCGCATGTCGCTTAGTTTCTTGATCGACAACTAAGATATAATTTGTCTCCGCGTTGAGAACAATGACTTCACTTCTTAGCATTAGCGACTGCAGCTTTGCAGCTTTAATCGATCCAGTAGGCTTGGCAAAGGATCTTTGAAATACCCGCAATCGTAGGTATTCAAAGAAAATTCTATCGCTTGATTATTCATTTTGCGTCCACCTTCACCGCTGCAGCCTTGCTTGTATACATCGAGGCGGCCATTATCAACCACGACCAAGTCGTTCCTTTTCGCGGAATCTGCGAGTGTGCCACTGATCGTAGAGGATTCAGATGTAGCGTCCGCTCTAGAACCCTACGTCGGCGGCGCGATCATAAGTGCCACTCACGTGTGTTCTTGTTTGTTTCCTGCTGAGAGGTAGCAGACCTGTCCGAGAGCGTGGGCTCGGCGTCTTCCGGACAGCGACGCTCTCCTTCTCCTTCTGCCTCTCGGCGCTCTTACATGTATATCCCTCCTTCTCACCTTTCGGCGTGACCGCTTCCTCGCTCGCATCCTTCATCTTCTGCGCATAACCTGCGTATACGGTTTCACTAGCGTAGACGCCATGGCTGTGAGGGGTATAGCGCTAAAATCGTCTTAGTCACAACGAGGTGACCAGTACTATGTGTTGGTTCTGGTTTTGGAACAGGTACTGATTCCGAGACGATGGTTGCCATTCAGTACTGGTTTCGGGAATAACCCTCATCATATTACCAGAGGTTGATTTCAAGTTTAGGAGCTTAAAACACTTTTGGCTGTTTTAGCATTGAAACAAAATAGAAGTAATAAAACACGTTGCACGGATCCAAATCATCGTTGTTTTGTACACCGATTTTCTGAACATGAATCCAAACCTTTGCTGTTTTACATTGTACTCCGTATTGGATTCCAACAATTTAAGCATTTCAAAAGATGAGAGCGACTCGTCTACCTATCTGGAAAAGATGGGATAAGAGTCGCATAAAACGACAAACGGAAGAGAGCGGTTGCGAGCGCGCGTAGCCACAGCAAACCCGCGAGGGGTGCCACCGAAGCAGGGCCGCGGAATTTCCGAGGCGGGCCCAGCGACCAGCTTACCAGCAAGCCGAGCACTGTAGCGGGCCGAACTTAGAATATTTTCCTCGCAGGAGCGCAGCGACTGTCTTTGTGAAGCAAAGAGTAAGTCCGCGATGCCATCGGTCCTCGGGAGGGTTGGGGTAATGGGAGATGGGAGACCTTCAATACAAAACTACAGTTTAATTTAATAATGTGACGAGGCTAGAAGCACAGCAATACGTGCCTTTTAACCCTTTCACACCTTCTCAAACCGAGTAGGCTTGTAAGTCCGCAGGGACCTGCAATTCGGATTGTCAACGTCGCTTATTGGTAGAATTTCGGCAACCGTGGATTTGATATTGGGCTCACCAAGACTAACAGGTCCGCAGTGGACCCATTACTTCACAGTAACGTGAAGACCAGAATAGTTTGGCTTCGTCAGTTGCACTCTTTTGCTATTTTGCAATCTTCTTGCAGCACGACAATGGTTATATTCGATCTACTGGACGACGGCGATGATTCTGCTGAATGGGAGTTTGAGGACTCTGATGTAGACGAGGAGGAAAGTAGTGAAAAAGAAGCAGCAATTGCAGAAGACGAGGGGCCGACAGAGGCTGACAGTGACGATGCGTCTGTGGCTGTAACGAGGATGCCACCGGCTCAGCGGAGGTGACGGGAAATGTCTACTTGGATGAAATAATTTGAGAGAGTGGGCTTCATATTTTACGTGATAGAGAAGTCAACCTAGCCTACAAGGAGCGCGGCGAACTATAATTCTTCTCAACTAGGATTGTTCTCTCTCTCTTTTACCCGGGAATTCCGAGACTCCTTGCATCGTTGGATGATCGCAATGCTCAAGGACAAGGCCAAGGCTGAGTTGTTCGAGATCGATGCCTATATCGGCTTAGAAATTGCTATGAGTATCATTCCACTAACTGAGATCAAAGAGCTTTGGTCTCAGAAGATTTCCCTAAAAAGGCCAACCCGACTTCACCAAAACGATGGCCCAAAATCGCGTCGAATGTATCCGAGCTCGCTTCCAGGTGCATGCCCCAGGAAGCATGCCCGTCTTGCACGAGAGCAGGACCCACTGTGGCAGAACAGGCAATTGCTGGCCCAGGTGCAACATAAATTCGCTGCCGTTGCTGTTCCTGTGGGTGTAATAAGCTCGGTCAAGATCACCGTGCGCACAAAGGCTCGCTCCGGTGCGAAGACATTCATGCCATCGAAGCCAGAAAAATACGGCGTTCGCTTGTATGACGTAGTTGGATGGAAGTGTCTGTATGCCTACTCGGTGGATACGAAATCGGACGCAAACTGTACCCGTGGAGCGCTACGCAGACATGTTTCCGGCGTTGCGCACAGCTATATTTAGGACTCTAGAACGAGATGACATCCCTGCGAAGCGAGAAGATGCCAGCGCTTTGTGGGTAGCAATGTGAGGCCACGTCACAAAGATATTTCCAGCTCCAAGTTTTCTTGTGTGTGATAATTTATATACGAGACACAACTTGGCTAAGACATTGCTTGCATTTACGGACGGTGAGATGAAGATGCTCGGGACAGTCAGAATATCGCTTCAGGGCAAATGGATTAGCCCCGCAATAGATGCAGCAAAGGCTCGAATGGATACTGCTCAGCGCGGGTTGTGAGAATTAGCCGTACCAATTGATGTCCCGACTGGCTGGAAGAAATTCCAGGAAGCGCACAAACGTGCTCTGAAAAAAAACTTCCTCCGCACCTGCAGACTGCTTATGCCCCACAGGTGGCAATTACTTACAATGCTGGATATGTTGTATTCCGCGACAAACTCGTTGTCGTATTCTATACAAACGATTTTACTGGTACTCCGTAACGGTGCGACCTTCAAGGCGATTCTCCAGAAGGCTATTTGGCTGTTCAATGGACTTGCACCGTTGCGTCGCTGGACAGGTGATCAAGTCTTGCACCGACAGATTTTTCAGGTACCTGCCGTTGTGGTGGTCTATATCTGTTCATCAATGAAGCCGACAGAGTTCATCAGTTGCGAAACCCTCGCCCGATCCGACGGAAAGAAAAGCGATTGTCGATGCGTATTCTTACTTGGCACCTATCAACGCTTTCGTGTTCTTCAGAAAAGTGGCAGGATCTCACCCATCACCCATCACGCTGCGTGAATTCAAGCGGCGCTGTAGCAGAGAAATTGACAGCCGTTCAGCACGCCCGACTCGAGAGAAAAAAGCGCCGGCGGCAACTTGCCCCAACAACAGAATCACTGAACCAACTATCAGGAGCTGATGACAGCTTGCACGCTATCACACCAATTCAAGGCTGAATTCAACGGCGAAACTCAAGTGTTATTTGTGCTCGCTGAGAAGCTTCTCGAAAAAAGAATTATTTGGTTGCACAGGCTGCCACCGCGGCTTCCACGTTCCATGCTTCACTGCATTCACTATCGGGACGCACTTATATCGACCACTCTCACTGTCCGCTCAGCCCTCGATGCCGTGTGCGTTGCAGCGTCTGGAGATACCGCTGCACGAGCGCGGCTACAGAAGAACAAACGATCACATACCCTCGATCAGTTAGAGCCTAATCGTGTCATTCAGGTGGCCAATCTGCTTCTCCACACACCGCGGCGCGACAACCCCCGTCGTCCTGGAAAGCGCGCCATGCTTTAGGTAGAAATAGAGCTGCGAAATAGAACGCTTGATGTGTCGCGGAGTGCACCGCTTGTGTGTGGACGTCAGCATCCGGAGCCTGTTGCCGATGATCTCCTTGCTGTACTGCTGCCAGTCCAGGACGCGTCGCCGTAGTCACTGCATACTTGCGGGGAGAGATCGCTCCGCAGCACGCGCTCTGTTTCGAAATTTCCAACTGAGGGCAGTACGGTGAGGCGCACCAGGATCGCAACGTGGTCACCAACGGTCACAGGATATCTCGATAAACATGCAATGCTGCGCTCTCATTGGTCAAGTAATTGGTCTGGAGCGGACCTGCAAGAAATGTTTGGTAGTGAAAGAGTTAAGATTAAGGGCTGGCGGCAAATCGCTTTGAAACCCGTTTCGACATTTTCGCGAAGGTCGCGTGTTCGTGCAACCATCCAGCATAGTCGAGACGACACACTAAAACCCACTTGTACCATCTAATATCATCTTATCGAATGACAAACCAACCCAAACCATCGAGGTCGATCCTGATTGAGCACCAATGATTGCCGTTGCAGTTAAATGCAATCAGAACTTTCTCATCAGACGATCCGTAGAAAAATGTGGACATATACCCCCTGTTTATAGTGGCTGTTTGATTTTTTGATGACGACACCGACAGCATGTGGACTCGTAACGACAACGTCAGGCCTTGTCCCAAAGAGCTTTGTTGTCATTGAAGTCATTGTAGTATCGCTCAGACAGCCCTTTGCGGCGAGATCAAGAACCTCTATTTATGGGTTACACAGCATTGTTGGAGGTAGGCACAGTAATACTCAGACCAACATATTTTACATACCTCTCCAGATAGCAGTTGAAGTTGGCAGAGCTTCATTCTCATGTGTGGATCCTCTTCAATTTGAGGTGTGTGTGTCGTCTGAGGGGTAAAGTCGATTGTGTCGATCCATTCAACGCAGGGTCGATTTCTTTCACAGCTGCCATAGCACGATGGTACGTTTCATGATTCTAAGAGTGATGACTCCGAACTCCAGAATATCGACAGCAATATCTCGCTCTGCGAGACCTGCAGCCTTCTTGTATAGTCGCAACCTTTGTATCGCATCTTTTTAAAATATCTTTGGAGAATACCCGAATCACCTCGTCAGCCCGTACGAGTGGCTTTGTAGCTGGTACCTTGGTGATTTGTCGTGCTAGTGGGGGCTTGGGCTTCTTAGTGAACACAAACAGTCTGCATTTCTTGAGCGTAGATGCAGCTTTACTGTACGTATCGTCAGCAGACACAAGGTCTGCGATAGATGCGACACACAATTATTGGCTGTGTAACTCGGAGTCCTCTTGTGCCGTTGCAATTTCCAAGTTCTTATCAGCCTTCACATCTTTAGGTGTACATTTAGGGTGGCCTCGTGAGCGTGGAGGGATCAATGCTAAAGTTATCATTGGCTTCGAGTGGCTATATCGATAAAGTCATAAGACTACGCTGTTGCGCGTCGGGCCGACCAGCACCAACTGTTCATCGCCCATCTGAGATGGGATGGTGTCCAACTGAGATGGGATGATGCCCAACTCGGGGTTCTCGGTTAGTTCGGTTGATAGAGTCACCGTTTCAGATGCTAGAGTCGGTGCTTCGGGGGTAGAATATCACAGGCCGGTATTGTGTATTCATCGACTCTCTCTTGTCGTGTAAATGCGAGCCAACACATCGCATTCACTACGTTTGAACAGCCTCGCCAATTCTTAAAGAGTTTGAAGTGCAGAACGGTATTGAGGCATCCCCATAGTGCCTATCGTCTCGCTGATGGAATTGGAAACTGCACGAGACTCACGGTACTTACGGTTTGAGCCCCATGGTTGATTTTTATTCGGCCTCACTTGACACAGCAACTGCAGCACCAGGAATTTATTCCAGATGAGGTGACGAACGAAGCGAATCGAGCAGCCATGGGGAGGAGAGTAATTGTGTTGAAACTACGAGTTCCTCATTCAGAGCTTTCCGAATATAAAACACGTGGCGACAGGGTAGCAGACATGTCGTCATGAACAAGCACGAGCACTTCCAGTCGCGCTTATCCATGGAGTACTCAACATTTGGCTCATCTAGAGCATCATCACCGGCTCTCTCGTTCTTGATCAAGTAAAACCCGGGAACTGCCACGTGGAAAGCAGGCATGCCGATTATGGCATTGATATCTAGTGGACCTACAACAGAAAAATAAATAATGTGTCGCTAGGAAGGAAAGCCGTCAGTAAATTATTGCATAACGTACTATCAGCAACATGCCAGTAACCAACTAATCCAGTGCGTCAACAGTGAGGACACTCCAATAGTTGCCCTTCTCGCGCAGGTAGAGCAGCTTCTCTAGCGTTGCAGGCTACAAGCAGTGAGGTTCTTGACCAAGCGTTGCACGCGCGACGCTAAAAAACCTCTCGACGACGTTCGCGGTTGGCGAAATCGACTTGATCAGCCTATACGTCTCCACTTCTGCAGCAATTCGACGCTAGTCTGGATCCTCTCCACCAGCGACTCATTCGTGCTGGCCTTGGTACTGCTGCTGCTTCACCCAGCTGAATTAAACGAAGGGCCGCAGCGCGGCCTTCTCGTTTCTTGTCATCTTCGCTCCCTTGCCACTCAGAATGCGCACGCAGCCGGCTTTGAGGTTGGAGTTCGTTACAATATCAGAACGAGGAGCTGCGTGCAACTGCGTCAGTAAAATATTTAGTGACATATCACTGCAATGAACGTACCCAAATACACAGCGTAAGCCGGCTTAAACTTGACCAACCCATCACGCCACACACGGGCGTCCAGCAGGGTGATGTCCTCTCGCTGTAGCGCCTTCGCAATGGACTCGACATCCTCCAGCTCCTTGAGCAGCACCCGAAGCCTCTTGTTGCGGGCAGTAGAAGGCAGCAGCTTTGCCAGGTCTTCGTCGTCGCATCCAAGTGCTCCAGCAGCCTGAAATAGCGCTTTAGCATTCCGAACGTGGAGCTCCATCGTGTGGATTGGCGAATGACAGCTCGGAGTGGCGTTTTGAATCTGTTCAAAATTACATCCATAGCCACACAAAAATATGTTTAATTTAAAATAGTAAGAATCACTCCAAAAAATAACTTACCGGAGTTTTGCCGATTGGTTCAAGGTGCGCAGCTTGACCATCAGAGCTTGCGCCGCCGATAGGTCTTCCTCGTAGTCGGCAAGTCAACTTGGACAGCCAAATTTAGGCGATGGCTTGCACAGCCGACCAAAGGGACATCCAGCAGTGTAGATAGACGACGGTTGACGGAGCAATTATCGTCAACAATAAACAGACATTGTTCCATACGCTTACCGTAGCCACGGTGTAGCATCTCCGTCAGAAAGGCCTGGTGCGTTTGGGCGGAGTGGTCGTCGTCAGGGGCTACAATGAGAGGGGACATGCACAGCAGTGCTGCTTTGCCACGCCATCCACCTCATAGCTGGTAAAGCCAGCCACGTAGTGTTCTGATGCATGGCTCCAGCCATCCAGGATGAGCCCGAATTACTCGGGGATCTCAGCCGCTATCTTTCGCAGCACAGCCAACATGACCCCGCCCAAAACGGATACCAGCGTTTCGACACAAATCGAATCGAGAGTGGAGTAACTACAAGGTAAATAATGAAGAATGTTAATAAATACTGATAAAAATGAAGGGATATCTTGTGTTTCTTACCGTCTAGTGTCTACATTCTCACAAAATGTAAGAGGTAGATTGTTCATCACAATCCATCGCAGCCATCCATACCGATTCTGAGATTCTGAGAGGTATGGCGCACGTAGTATGCCAACGACCCAGTCTCTGCGGTCGTGGCAGCCAGCATCTCTACCTCGTATTCCGGGTGCTGCTGGCGGACGTGCTGCATCAGATTGGACCAGCCGTTGCGGCTTCCCTCTTGCGCACCGTACCACAGCGGTACCGGTAGTACTCAAGAATGGTCTCATCATTCTTATCCCGGCAAGGCCGAAAGAAGAACTGGGAGACCTGCCGGGTCGAGAAGGTGGGGCGGACGAGTCGCTGAGGGGCCAGCATTGCGGGGCTGATACAATGGAGACTTGAGCGGGAAGCCGATTCAAAATGAGCCTTGATCGTAGCAGTGGTCACTGTAGTTGACTGGCTGAAGAAACGAATGGAGCACCATCTTTAACTGCAATAAATATACATATTGCCACAAAAATAAATATATTGCTAAATTTTATTGACAATAATTGTTTGACCAGTATATTTTTCGGTATGCCTGGAGGAAAGTGTACGCACGACCACTACAGCAAAATAGTACTGCCGAAAATAAGTTCACATGCACGCTCGCTTACCAAGTTCGCCACGAGCGGCTTCTCTCGATCGTACTTCACATTTGGACGACTGATATTTTGTGCGCTTTGTCACAAGCCTGCGTTCTTCTCGACTCTGGTAACACATAATGGAGGCGACACACTCATCAGCACCCCTTGTGGCCGTCATGGTGTCTTTCAGTTGCTTCCAAGACGAATCTAACTGATTGTTCGTATTGTTACCCAATGTGACAGCATTTTCGCGCTCATACGAGCACCACATTGGCCTACAGTTATTTCAGTTTTTGCGTAGGTAGACTTCAAATAGATGCAATTGATAGTAGAAGGCGTACCAGCAGTGTATGTATCAGAAACATACCGCGCCCATCTAACACCGTCTCGCGCCCATCTGACACCATCTCATGCCCATCTGAAACAACCTCCCTCAGCGTGGCGATAGCAGATCTGCCTTCAACAACGTGTCCCCGATGTGCTGGGCACGACCTAATCGCAAGGATGTGGCCCACGTAGCTTCGATGCTTTTGTGTAATCGAACTACGTCTTTGCTCTCATTATCAAAGACATCATGTTTCTCAACTGATTGTTTTGCCACGACGACGGCCCATTGTCACCAGATCCGATTTGCACTCAAAGATACTCGGACACATGGAATTGACATAGCAAAATTGTAGTATCTGGAAGGGATGCTTTGAGAACTGAAATCTCCATAAAATCTTTGTCAAACATCAACACTGCAGCTTTACATCCCATTGCTCTTATCAACGTCATCGCGCGCTCACTGAAGAACAAAATGTTGCACGATCTGACCTTTTTTTTGCCAAAAGCGTCGTGAACCATAAAAGAGAAAGTGTGTACTTTGATGCGTTCGTGCCATGAGTAGCGTTCATCAAAACCACTTCAGGAAAGCGTGCAAACATCGCACGAATACACCGAGTCTGCACAGTAATGCACGTTGCTATTTTCTACGTGTTACAGCATCGATAAATCGTTACGACAGCAAATTGGTATACGAAAGTAGTAGTCACACCTTCTCATGTTGCCCTTCGACAAAACTTCGCCCAATGCTTCCGTCCACTTCACAGAACTCCTTCATCCACGTCTTCAGCTGCTGTTTAGCCGCCAAATTGTGAACGTCATGAATGGACATGTTGCAGTTGAAGCGATCAAGAATGTACTGCAGAATGCTCTTCTTTTTGGCTCCAGCCTTTCGGAGCTCATCAACAATAGCGATCACATGGCTCGGAAGCGCGGTTCGGACTGCGGGGTACCTCCCGTAGTTGGTTTTGATGAGAGGATGGGTATGCTTTAGCTTCGTAACCGTAATACAGATTAAAAATCGAGGGTCATCAACATCTCCGTTGACAACACGAACGCACGCATTGGTCAGGTGTCATAAACATTTAACAGCGTTAGTTTACCACACAATCAAACCCATCTGAGCACCTCGGTACCCTTCTCTTCCAATCTGTTCCCACATGAGCCTGTCTGAAGCCAGCGTTGTCTACCCGGGCTGGACACGCAGTCGCACAACTCTCTTGGTGCTGACGATTTCCTTTTCCACGCGGTGTGAAGGTGCCAGAATGCGTACAGACCAGAGTCGTGTTGTACAACACCCATTCTTCCGGAATAAGTGGCGCTTTCGAGCGAGTATTTCTGATTTTCTTGTTCCCCTCTTCCACTTTGTTGTTGGTGCGAACGCGAAAGTTCTGCAAGGAAGACGCGTCAGACGGAGGTTAGATGGCAGCAATGTCCATATCCAATCGTTGAGCGAACAAACCTGGTAGCTCGCTGCTGAATAATCACTGATATACGAGTGGAGCGCCTCCCAAGAGTCCAGCCGAGGTTGCTGGAACGGCGGTGCCACCACGTCAACAGCAGACGTCTCACAAACCGACCCATACCTTCACTATGACAGTTCATGGTGTCGAAGTGACTGGACACGTCCGACGGAGGAGGAGGGTGCGACCCCCTTAATGGAAGAGCTCAATCGTCGTCACGATCGAGCTCACTCGCACTGTCGTCATCACCGCTGGAAAGAACATTCAGACGGCACTTGGTCCCAGCTCCATTCTTGATGCCATCCCCGCTACACCCCGCACGAAGCCCGGATGAGTCCGATAGCCTACTCGCGACGGCTCGAGGCGTCTGGTCAGCGAATGGTGCGAAACACAAATAACGGGACCCCCCCCACCTCGTCCAGAGGTATGCACTATACGATGTACGGATGCAATGCTCGAAGGTGTAGGGTAGTGCATAAAAATATATTTTCCAAGTCACATCCAGATAGGCGTCCGAACCACTGTCTTCGTGAAGACCCGATGTTTGCTAGTAGCTCGGTTCAGGGATGGCAACGACGCCTTTTGGAAAATGGCACCCCTACCGTTCCAATTCCCGGTCCATTTAGAGGGGAAAAGTGGGGTGAATGGGACCTGGTGGTTTTTGATGATACCGGTGGAAATACCTTCTACTAACCAGTATCAAGCCACTGTCTTCAACCAATGAATTCTTGGCAGGGAACGTCGAGAACCACCAAAAACCGTAATCCAGTATGCAAGAACTGTACCGGTATTAATTTCCCACTTTTCTCCACTGGGCAAGTGGGAAGGCCCAGTGGTCATTCCAGGTAAAAAGGACAAAACTTTTTTTTGACATCCCTGCTCGGTTCTCTCATCGCATGTCGTTGCGACGATGCCATTACAGTATCTACGGTAATTAGTCTGTGTTCAATAATAATCTAAGTTACTAAGTAGTCTGAGCGAGACTATCCATGGTACTTACCAAAAAATGACATTTGAAGTAGCTCTGCTTTTTGACAATCACAATCAGTTTGCTCTGCTTCAGATAGTTAGGGTCGCTGTGGTCCAATCACCCGACCGGGGTTCGAGTTCCGTATTATGCAAAACTTTTGCAGTTGTTTTTTCCTCCGTGGGTTTTTGGAAGTCCCGCGCGACGACAACCATTAATACGGCGCAAAAGTTCACCATTCACAAGACAGCCTGATGGTACCTCCGCATTCGTGTTGTAGGGGGTGAAGGGTGGGGCAGACGTGTAGTACCGCCCGAAAACTTTTACCTCTTATTTCATTTTTCCTCTAACAACCAATCGACTTTACAGACGTCTTGACCAGTGCGACTCACTAAACCTTGTGGTGGATGCGGTGAAGCTGTGGGATCTGTGCACTCATGTCCGACGTGATCCTGTTACATGCATCCATTCTGTGGACGTCCAATCGGAACGGAACGGTTTGTGATATGCCCTCGGTGCGACAAGCTTAGCAGCGCTGATGGCGCTAGTTCCGCGCTCCACGACGTCCTCACGCCTACTGCGAAGTTAAATCTAAGCTCAAGATTCAGCCCTGTTTCCAGACGGCTGCATGAGCGTGCAACGGATGGGTTTCAGTCCGACGATGATGCGGGGCCCACCTGCCATATTCAGCACTTATATTCTCCTAAACGACACAGGCAGGCCGTGTGCGACGTTGGCCAACGTCGAAAGGTAGTCCATATTATGGAGAACTAGGAGGAAACCCGAGGATGCAATGGAATGTAATTCACGCATTTTCAGGCATCTTCAGTTCTGTTACACGTGCTGCAAATCTGGCAAAGGCGATGGACTGGTGGAGAAAGCGGGCTCAGACTTTGGACTCTGGGAGAGGCGCCGTGTCGATCTCTGCTCGCCGCAATGACAGCAGGCGTCGAGTCAGCATAAAGGTGATCAGCGGGAGAGGGCAGCGTCGGAGCCCGATGGTCATGTGGCTGTATCCTGCGCTCCTGGATGAGTTTGGTTGGCTGCGTAAGATTGAATTGAATTCGATCCCCCTCTGCTTCGACAATGGCTAAGCCGATTCTGCGCGACAAGATCGGTGTCTATAACGATACCAGCGTTGACGATACAGGGGTGCTAATCATCGACAAGATAACGTCACGCTGGGTGCATTGTTTCATGGAGAGTCATCGTATCGTTCTCCGAGCTCATACGGGTAAGAAGCAGCTCAGCCCAGCAAAGTTTCTGCAGATCGAGAAACAAGTCGCTTTTCACCTGGAGAGGTGCAATGTGGGTTCGTAAATGGCCCGCTAAACGAGGACGCGATCGAGAGTATTGACCAAACCCACTTCCTGGTGGATTTCGATAACGGCAAGGCTTCGGGGGAGAAGAACATCAAGTATGCTGATGTGGTATCGGGCGGAGAAGGAGTGACGATGGTGGTTCGTTTGTCAGGCGGAGCGTGTGCGAGAATTTTCTCCCCCACGATGACCTTCACGAACGTTTCCAGAAGCTACCCATTCGCGGCATCCCTAATAAAACCGTTGGCGTGACCTACCGCTCGGGCAATAAAGGTCGGATGACATAGAAGCTCTTTCGGGAATAGCTGAAGGAACCGAGAGCAATCAAGGCGGACCCTCGTGGACGAGCGAAGACTGTGTATCTGGACAACTGTTCAAGACACCTCAAAGCTTATGAGTGTGAAGAAGAGCTCAAGGAGATTAAAACCGACCTAAGGCTTTTCCACCTAACGCGACCGATCTCTGCCAACCGGCGGGCTCTTTTATCATCGCTAAGATAAAAAACGCGTGGAAGCGGAAGTGGAGCGAAAGGAAGATCGATCGCATCGAATCGGACTGCTGGCAGGACAAAGTGATGAAGGATGGATCGTGGTCTGGGGAGCTCCAGAATCCGGGGAAGAAATTCTTTCTTCAGGTCGCAGCTGACAGCGTGAGAGAGGTCAATGCGACAAAAAGGTATGCCCTACGCTGGAAAGGCGATGACGCGATGCGGTTTGTCGCTTGGGCTTGACGGTAAGTGGTCTGTCCATCAGTTGTACCCACATTTGCAAGATATTGTGAAGAAGCACAGAGATAATTTCGGAGGTCTGCCTATTCATTCTGCTTAACGGACCACGGCCACGCAAAAAAAGCTGTTTTCTATGGCTACTCGTGACGAGGACTTGGAGACTGCACTCGTCTAAGACTATTTTTTTAGGTATACCTCAATTAGTACACATCATAAAATAGTCAGCGGAAGACTAGTTATTAATCACAGCAAAATAAACTTACACGAAATAGTCTCAGTAAGACTAATTACCGTAGGTACTATAGTCACTCGATCATCGCGGCGTATATCTCCACACTAATCTCCTAAAATGGCATGAATGTATCTACAGACAATCCTCTCCTCTGTAATAGTGTCGGGACCCAACACATTATCACTCACTGGAGTTATTACAACGCAGAAATGTGCCTTAAAACTGGTGCATTCTGACTTCCGGTTCGTAGTGACCGCTGTATATTAGGTCGGTCGCGACTGCAGCTCGGGATAACTGCTGGAAGTAGTCAGGCTTGCTTGACTACTGCACGTGCGAGTCTTGCCTTGACTACTATATACGTGCGAAAGCCGAACGCGGAGGACGGCATCATGAACGAGCTGGCAAAGATGCTGTCGCGTCTAGGCCCCTCGAATCTGATGTCAGTTGAAGAGCTATTGAAACCACCAGAAGAGAACATCCTCACGGATAAGCCGAAGATTTCTGCCGGGTAGAGCCTCCACGGAGCGAGAACAGTTGCGGGGAAGATAGCGATGTAGACGATCTCGACGAAGAAGTCGATAGTGCTACTTTACCGATCCGACGCCGGAGAACCTGTCCACAATAGAGCTAAATGAGCATATTCAATGGATGCTACAATGTCGTTAGCGCCGATGCGATGGGGGTAGATGTCCGTAAAGACTGATTATTGCGCTTCGAACGATGCAGAGAGTGTTTAGGAGCTTCCGCGTAATTAAGGCCGCAATCAGAAAAGTCGATACTCGCACTTCTTCGGACGTCCTGCACCAAACGGACCTTAGCAATAGTTAAGTACCTTTGCGTAGTGATCATGTGGCCTTTTGCATCACAAAACGCTAAGTAGAGGGTAGAGGCACGTTTGACTTGTGCTTGTATGGTGTCGGCCATTGGAAACCCTCCTCGTATTTCTCCGTGGAGTGAATCACAATTCAGAATATCACGACCGAGAGGATTATCTGAACACATCCATGCCTGTCCATTACTGTAAGACCGCCAATCAAATCGCCTCGGATGAGAGACTACTGTTTACACTGCTAAACACACAAAACACCAAAAGTGTGCTGCTGCACCGTGCAAGTATGAGCAGCACTGAGAATGTCCGATCGCCACCAATTTTCCAGTGGCCCCCAACGCGGCAGTATTTTGACCAATTACTAGCCAGACGATTTCTCGCAATGATGGACGGGAGATGGGAAGGAATGGAGGGCTCCGACACTTTTGCTTTAGCAACCAAAGTTCCTTACACTCGCACGTCACCGCCCAGCTCCAACAGCATGCCCTCCACCAAGACGACTCAGCGCCGCCCTGGCAGCCCCTCGCTTCGGCAATGCCTCTGACCGAGGCTCAAGCTCTCCTTGCAGAGCTCAAGAAATACCGCGTCGACAAAGCGACCTGACGCCGTGCAACGTCTGTATGCTCCGAACGCCGCATTCAATGTGAGTGCAGCGCCTGCGCTGCTTATGCACAACGTGCGCTGATGTGACCACCTTGGGGAAATGTCCATGGCGCGCGCGTATTATGCTGTCACCTGCAAAGCCTCGTCACTAGAAGACGCGTACGGCCACGTGACTCCGGCTCGACCCCAGCGGCGTCCAGTGCTGACTCAGCCATGAAGACGTGGTGAAGAAGTGGGCATCCCATGGATTGAAGCCCAAGCGCATCAGGGACGCGCTCCTCCAGCGATTCGGCCTCATCGAAGCTACGGCGACGAAGCTCTCAACAGTTCAGCGCTTTGCGCATCACCATTTCACAGTGCGGCTGGGCGGAAGCGATCGCATTGACACTGTGCGGAAGAAAGTGAAGGAGGCAGGCTACACGGGCCAAGAGGAAGAAACAGCTGCCTTTACATTTACGCCGCGCACCGACAGCGATGGCAGACCGGTTACTGGAAAAGGCAGCGATGCGGATCCGTTTGTCGTTGGTATTAGCTCCAAACAGCTGTTGCGCTGTGCTGATCGAGACCTAGCGTCGTTTCATTCTACACATCGAGGCAACCTACAAGCTAACACAAGTCGGCTATCCCGTAGGTGTGGTCGGCATTTCGGACCGAGCACGCCAGTTCCACCTATTGAGGGTGTTTATCGTTTCGCAGCAGCAGCGGCACTACACCGAGGTGCTCTGGCTGTTGCGACAGATGTACGGCGTGTTACCGGGAAATCAATGCGCATTCGGTACGTGATGGGAGATGCAGATACCGCCCAGTGGAATGCGATCCACGAAGTGTTCGGCCAAAATTCTTCCAACGTCTCTCTGATGTGCTTCTTCCACGTGGCAAAGAAGATTTACGAGAAGACGCGCTCCATGCACCCTGGGACGGCGGTTATGGTCATAGCGGATGTCCATGAGCTGCATTTCACATCAAGCGAGGCAGATTATCACGTCAAGCTCGCAGAGATGCAAGCAAGATGGGCCAAGTCTCCGGAGATGTCTTCCTTCTCGAAGTACTTCTCAAACGTTTTGTTGGATCGGCTTGCGTGGCGCTGGCAGTTCTTCCACACTCCGAGGGGGTTCGCAACTGCCAACAACCCGTACGAAACGTACAACGCAGCTATCATGAGGGACGTTACACTGAGACGAAAGATGAAGATCGGCGCTCTGTTGCCACGACTCATTACGTTGTGTGAAAGCGAAAGCGTGTCTGGTCGTCCGTTTGCAACTACTTCAGGACCTGATGCCAGGATCGTGTGCCGCGTGAGGGCCATGTCCCGAGCCGGGCTGCTGTCTCTACACTCCACCTCGCGCAACAGTATTTCGTTCCTGCTTTCAGGGAACTCGAGTGAATCTGCGCGTGACATCGTCCGGGTTGTTAGTGGACCTTCTCCTCGTGTGTTTGACGAGCTACGCCGACGCACCGTTGAGGATCGCCCTGTGTCGTCCCAGCTTAACAAGATGACCGCCCGAATGGAGATGCTGGGAGTGCCCGAGAGCGGATGGCCTGTCGATCTTCAAGATCGCTTCTGTACGTGGAAGTTTTGGATGAAGTTTGGATCGTGTATTCACACACTGTTCGCTATGGAGATCCGCGGCGCTTCGGACATCCGAGGAAGGGAAAATGCTGGTTAACCGCAGCCGCCGTCGTACCATCACTCGGGCAGGGCTCCCCAAGAACAATGGGCAGGCGCTAAGTATGGAGTAGCGTAAATGAGTAAATAGCCGTGTAAATGAACATGCAACGTTTTCCAAGGAGACACCGTCTTGCTTTCGAACATACTTGTACATATAGATCTATTTTCCGCGATCTGGGCAGTCCATACTTAAACTTTATAAGATCTGGTTTGTACGACTTGTTGTCTGTAGTGCATTGGTAACAGTCACCTACAGCGTGGTGACCTGCCAGCTTTGGAACGAAAGGAGCTGCGAGAAAAGATGATGATTTCTGAAAAGTTCAGATATACCACTGTAGCAGGCAACGGACATTCTTCCGGATTTTCTGTGTTGTACAAGCTGTTAAGTATTCAGTGAAGATCACAACCAGCCACGGACAACAACCATTGCTTCAAAATAGGCTGCGAAAAGAAAAATAATCGGGAAGGCAGCAAATATATTATGCACTTAGGACTTCCAGCTAGTTATGGTTACCTCTCTTCGCGACCCGCACTTTCTCCATCTTCTCATTCTTCATTCGCTTCTTGTCTGTCTTGGCAGTAGCACCCACGCGCGCCTTCTCAGACTTTTCGTCCAGCTGTAGCTTGGACAGGAACTTCATTAGCACTTTTTCGTAGTTATATGGGTTGTAGTCGCCGTCCTCCGTGGTGCTGTACGCTGAAAGCAGAGGCTCCCACGCGTTTCGGGACCATTTCTTGGATCCTGAAGCAACCTTGGTCGCGTAGCAGAAAGACTAGATACGATCCGTTGCGCACACGATGACATCTCAAAAAATGATTCCCCCCTCCTTCTGTCCTCAGGAGCAGTGCCAGGCTGGCACGCGTAGAACCGAGTGAAACACCAGATTGTGGTATTGCAGATCCGGATAAGATGGAAGTTGATTGGCAGCTGGTCCAAGACGCCAGCGGCAGCCATGACATCGTCAAGGTGATGGATCCAGACCATGCGACACGCCTGGTATGTATATGGTACGAATCCTGGACCCCTCCCGTGGGATGAGATCATAAGTACTAGATCCGATCAGTTTAGTGGACACCATGTAGAAGATCCGTAGCTAAGTCGAGGTAGAGTGGGAGACGGTTGGTCAGGAGAGGGTCAGAAATGGGATCCTGGGTTATAGGTAGTCCGTAGGATAGGTTTTGGGGTGGGATCCGAAGATAGATAGGCTAAGGTATAAATGAGAACCGAATTTGCACGGTAGACAGACTCGACTATTTTGTTTTGTATAGGGGATTTCTATTGCCCATAGATAGACTAAGTCTAACTTTGGCGATCTTCCCGCACACGTGGCAGCCCCTGGATAGCTTGTCCAGGTCGCGCTCGCCCTTTGGCTTCTCCCCCCCCTCGAGATCCCGCTATTGGAAGCGGCAAGCATCGTAAAAAAGGAATAAGGACAACTCCGACAAGGAGCAAGGACACCCTCAAGAAGGAACAACTCCGGATTTCGTATTTCTATTACGGATCCACAAAGTCTACTCATGAGCTCAAGACCAAACTGACACCGGATCTCCTGCGCAGGAATACCCGCACAGATCCACCCCTCCCAAGTCCCCAAGGACGTCCAAGGCCCACCAAGTGCGCATCTCGTGTCAACGAGAGAGCAGTACCAGCCCGCCGACGGGTACACAAGGTGAACCACTCAGTAACAACATGGCCGTCGGAGTACCACCTCCATTAGGCGGTGTCTGGGCGGAGTGCGTGTGAGTTGGGATCCTACTGAATTTCAGCGGATCCGCTCCACCACAAGATTGTTTAGGCACACGACGTCTTCTGGTCTCTGGATGAGAACCCCACTGTATGGTGTATCCATCATCCGGTTGATAGAGTGCTCTTTGTTGCCGTAGTTGAACTGGGTCTTCCTGACGGACTCCTTGAAAAAAAACACATCCAGAACTTGAAGCAGTAGCGGGCCAAGGCGGGATGTAGGAGACTACCCGTCCGTGGTCGACGTGGATTGCGGACTCACGGTTTACGGCCTGTAGCCAGTATTCTGACTTTCAGACGTAAGCTCGATCTCTTAGAAATCGAAGCTTAGTGTAGTAGGACGGATGCTCGACACCGAACTGGTCTACCGGACAAAAGATGCCCGCCTCGTTGGCTTCCTTGGCGCCATTGCACACCACCTGAATGATGTTGTCCGCCTCCAGGTCTTCCAGCAAGTGAGTGGGGTCTAGTGGGATCCGTGTGTGGCCACGAACGCCCGCGATGTCGTTGCACGCGTCTCGAAACAGAACCGTAGGCGCATTCGTGGCGAGGACCCGCTTCCGAGGAGCTGGCGCTATTAATACTAAGATAATTGGTAGATAATCCACCAATCAAAAGGTGCCATGTGGTCGATAATTTTCCTAAATAAAGTCCTTTTACGCTTCAGTGATGTGTCCTAAAAGTACAGGTGTTTTTTTGCATTTCCTCGCTTCGGATCTCTCGTCAACATTTTCGCGAAGACCCCATGTTTTGCAAGTAGCTCGGTTCGCTCATTGCTGTCGTTGCGACGGCGCCATTATTATAGTAGCTCTTACAACAGCGCTGACATCTCAGGTGGTTAAGTCACCTGGGTTTATTAGGGCTCGACCATCGCGGCGTATGTCTCCGCATTAATCTCTTTAAAAAAAAACATGTATCTACACTACAAAACCACATTATGTTGCTCGTATGACTAGCACCCAACTCTCTTGAGTTACGACCCACGGATAACCGCTCGGCCCAGTATACCTGTTACATCGGCATATCAATGTAGGCAATAAACCATCCGCTCTCCTCGCGCGCAAAGCTACCTGCTGTGTTCTCATTGCCTATGTCTATCGCTGCGCCCCGCAACCTGCGTCCGGCGGTTGACCAGCACAGCCCGTTTGCTCCGGCTGTCGGTCCGTTAGACATCTACCGACTTGTACTCCGCGAGTTTGGTAGCGGGATGGGAGGGCAACTCAACTATACGAAGCAAAGCGATGCGACCGTAGCACAAATACGGCAACATCTTCAAAAGTGGCAAAACGCACATGCTCACGGCATGTACCTCTTACGGCATATCCTTGATAACCAAAGTCCTCTTCAGAAGCCGACGCCAAATCGACCGAGCGATATCCCGCCGTCCGTTCTTTTGACTGATTGGCGCCGCTGTTTTCGCCCGCGAGCTTGTGGTGTTGCTGTAGTCGCCACCTGGTGCCCATCAGCGCGGCACGTCCGCCAGGTCAGGTGGGATCTTGCAACACCGCACACGTCGCCAACCCGACACTCGGACGAGATCTGTACAGTGTACATGACCTAGGGTCAGGCAGAGCGCTTGGTACAGTTTAATCCATGGACTTACTAATGGACTCGATTTAATTAACGGCGTGAGGCTTGCACCGCATCGCGTCGTTGTAAGATCAGCATCTGGTGTGCCGGCATGGAAGCTCTTGCAGAGCAGCGGTGGTCATCAAACTACCGGTCCGATGAATTCAATCTATTCATCTCGGGGTCATCTTGTGCGTGTCAGCATCTGGCTGTACGGAGCCTACTCGACGACATTCAATCGACAGGATTTGCGCTAGCGACTCTGCTTGCCTGGCAGGCTGATTGTTACGTAAACTGCAGAAGCAGTTATCGCTGCGGAAGTCGCGCGTACTCGTCCTCATTCTTCAATTTGCGCTCTTCGCAACAAACAACTTACTAGAACTGCTCTCAGTGCTCGACCATCTTTGTATCGCGAATCATGGTCAACGCTTTCTCTTTCGTCACGGTTGCACTTGTTGCGACGGCCTCCATCGCCTCGGGTACGTCTATGCGCTCCGAGGCGGCTCCCATGCCCGATGGCAAGTGGCCCACCAGCCAGGGCGACGAGTACTTCGACGAGCCACACGTCGTCAAGTCCGGCGAGGTCTTCGACGGGAAGATGAAGACATTTCAGCGGTCTAACGTCAAATGCGGCGGCCAGCGCGAGAGCGGCTGGGAGACCGCCGTGTTCCGCGTCGAGCCCGGTGGCACGCTCAAGAACGTGATCATCGGCAAGGACCAAATGGAGGGCGTGCACTGCGAGCAGAGCGGCTGCACGATCCAGAACGTGTGGTGGGATGACGTGTGCGAGGACGCGCTGAGCATCAAGGGCGGCTCGTCCGGCAGCGTATCCAAGGTCATCGGTGGCGGCGCGCGCTCGGCCCAGGACAAGGTCGTTCAGCACAACGGCTACGGTACCGTCTCCATCGAGGGCTTCTACGTCCAAGACTTCGGTAAGCTCTACCGTTCGTGTGGCACGTGTGGCATTAAGGGACTCAAGGTCATCGTCAAGAACGTCTACGCTGTCAACGGCCGCGTGAGTCTCGTGACCGTGAACGAGAACTGGGGCGACCAGGCCACGCTTGAGAACATCAAGATCAAGGGCAAGAAGATCAACGCGTGCTCCTGGTCGGACGGCACCACGTCGGGCGGCGAGCCGGACGAGGCTGGCGCAGGACCATCGGGCAACCTATGCAAGTACTCGCCCAGCACCATCACTTATGTCTAGATCGAAATGTCCCGAGTACTATGGCAGTCAAGTGTAGTTGTAGCAAATTCATCAATTCGAATAGAGAAACTTAGATGTTTGTTTTCCAATTTTTCCTAGTTGAGTGATCTACTAAAACGGCAACTTTGTGGAAAGCGATTAAAGGGCTCGATGTACATGTGCTTTTTGGGTAAGTTTTAGGATCTGGCTAAGTAAACTGCTTAAATTTGATGTTGGCTGTAACGTTCTGTAAGAACATTTTACATTGTGAGTTAAAGCTACAAATATCAATACAGTAATTTAAAAAAAAATTAGTCGTAAGAAATAGTCATACTATGCTTTCCTAGTAGTGTCTTGTGCTGCCAATTGATTTAAGCTGCTAAACAATTTTTAAACTGAATGAATTGCTGTTTAATCTGCCAAAAAGTTAATCTGGTAATTTATTTATTTTATTTAAGGCTATCTAGTAAATACTGAGACCATTTATATAATAAAATGATCTTTGCAATTGCAGCTTCAATTCCGCGGTTGGCGCAGAGCAAGGTTTCTCTTGGGTCGGATGTGGACAAGTATGCGTAACAGCTACTACAGAACGGTTGTAAGTCCATCTACGTGCTGTTTGTTATTTGTGACTATTGACGTGCTCGTGCGCTATTATCAGACGATCGCCAATGCCAGGAAGGAGACGTCTGGGGTCATTTCGAGGGGAGGAAGGATGTTGAATGCAAAGTACTGAATCCTTTCACAGTGTACTGGTGCTCAATAGCTCCTTATAGCTGGTCAATCAAGCGGTGCTGGAGCTTTTGAAGAT
Source organism: Phytophthora sp. 'mugwort' (assembly GCA_033558025.1). Classification (NCBI taxonomy): domain Eukaryota; phylum Oomycota; class Peronosporomycetes; order Peronosporales; family Peronosporaceae; genus Phytophthora; species Phytophthora sp. 'mugwort'. Next base: position 3,394,292 of record JAUCEF010000004.1, on the reverse strand, counting down.
TCGTTGGTTTTGCCGCTATTTATCAGTTAAATTTGGTTTAGCTGCGGCAAAACCAACACTAGTTTTTACGGATACAAAGGTTCGGCATCTGGCACCATGAGACGATGTCGACCAGCAGCAGCTTGATAAGAGCATAGAATCAAGTAGAATGTGGCGCCATCGGAGTGTGTCCAATACTCTACCATCGGTAGCAAGACTAGCACAACAAATCGAACAGCACATTTGGTAAGATCGCAAACAAACTGTAGATTGCGGTCAACATACGCATAGGGTACCAACGTATGGACTCCTCGGCTGCAGACATGACTGTAGCCTGTTACCGGCTGGCGCAGAACGAGTCAACTTGTGGAATAAGGCGCCTCGAGCCAGCTTGGTGCCACAGCTTTTTGCTGTCCGCCGTGGGTCTTCTCCTTTCTTCAATTTCTCTCATCCTGACCAAGTCCGTATCGACAGTGCATCAGAGCAATGAAGTTCCCGGCATCCTGCTCCATGACCGCTGGGGCTGTTTTGCTCCTAACCGAGGCAGTCAACTTCATGGCACAGTGCTCCGACGTCCATGTCGTCTTCGCTCGCGGTAGTGGCGAAATGCCTGGTCTCGGAATCTGCGGCACTCCCCTCGTGAGCGGCATGCGTCCAATCTCGCCGGCATGAGTGTCTCATCGTATGCTGACAACTACCTTGCGTCGGTGACTCAAACCAGTGCCGGCCCAGGCGCCACAGACATGACCAACCATGTCACAGCCGTGGCACAAGAATGCCCTAACACTGCATTTGTGCTCGACGGCTACTCTCAAGGTGTCAGCGTCACTGATATCTCCATCGGCATTAAAACAATGCTCGGTATCGGTGCTAGTATCCCAGAAACGTTGGCTCCTCTATCAACGCCATTGTGATATTTGGAAACCCTCTGAAGCTCATGGGTCAAACCATTGAGAGGGCCAGACAGCTTTACAGACCAAGAGCGATTGAAGTCTGCAACTTTGGTGATCCAGTGTGCGCAAATGGCTTCAACACGATGGCACGTCAGGTACCCAATGGATGGTAGCGTGACCAAGGCGGCGGCACAAGAAGCGGCTTTAGTGACGGGTGGCGTGAGGGCGTTGCGTGGATAAAGATACATCCATGTTAGTGTGGAGTTGAGTACAGAGTCTATAGTGAATATCGTTTGAGCGTAACACCTTTTTGTGGGCAACTGTAGTGGGCCGAGGGCGTATAAGAAGTTTCCACTCACTGGGACTCGGATAAGATACCGAGGCCAAGCTGGTGGTAGAGTAACTAGGAGCAAAACTAGAGGACGAGGCTACGAGAGTTCCTTTTTCAGGAAACTGTCGAGCGAAGCAATAGCTTACTTCTCAATCAGCATCAATAGAAGCATGAGATCCCAGAAAGCCACCAGCTTCCCTAATACTTGTTTCGTAGACCGACTACAAAGTTAACTTTAGTGATTAAGGTTCGACAACGAAAATGGAAAGATCGACGATCAACAACGTCGACTCGGAGAACAACGCGAAGGATACGCCAAATGTGATTTCGACGGAGAGGACTCTACGTCCGAGGTACTCGCCCGGAGACCTCCCCCCCCCCAAGGGGCTACCCCTACGAGCGAAGAGGCAAATCCAGGCCCAACAACATCTTCTGAAGTTTCCGTTGGCAGTGCGACAGGCGCTCGTAACCAACCAAGGGGTCGGGCTCAAGCATCACAAGCAGCCCGAGGAAGACGCGCGACGGCGTCAACTCGGCGGACAGATCGGCAGGCAAGTGAAGTGTCTGGCAGGACAACAGCGAGGCATCTTGTCGAAACAACGAATGGCAATTCGACGGGCAGCCACCCTACGGTGCCGCAGCCGATGTTTACCTTCGTTACTGCGCCTAAGGTGACCGACATTTCTCATAATGGGATGACGAGATGGCTAGACCTGCGACTCGAGTATGAAGAAGCGATCACGGCTCGCTGTAAGAATGTTGGAGAAGAACTCGATGCCGTGATGACAAGTGTCAGAAACTCTTTTGACGAGTCTCTGTTGGATAACTGTGCGAAGTGGTCTGGGTGACAGACAACGCTCACAGAAGAGTTTTTGTGGTATTGCGTGATGACTGTGGAGAGCTTCAAGAACCGCACGCTACCAAACACCGAGGATCTGTTTCGGCGGGAACTATCCATGGACGAGAGTCAGGGTGATGTGGAAGCTCAAGTAACCAGCTAGATCCACTCGTGCAAATGAGACAAGTCTACAACTGGTTGAATCAGCGTGCCCTCATTTTCGAGAAGTGTGAGATTGGATGTGGCGCACACTGTAAGGACCGGAGTTTTGGGATGTCGGCGACGTTGTCGCCAGAGTTGGAGAAGCAACTTGTCGTTTGGATTAATTCCTTAAGGAAGGAAGGCATACCAGTGACCAGTACAATGGTACGCATGCATGCTAAGGATTGCTATGAAAATGCAGGGCTCCCTGAGATTAAATTTGCAGCATCTCAGACGTGGCTGTTTTCATTTCGCCGGCGAAACCGGTTGTCAATCCGGCGGCGAACACGGCAAAGTCAGAAGACTCCGGAAGATGCAGCGATAGAGGCCGAAAGGTTCGGAAGCAAGGTTCGAAACAAATGACCGAACTGGGAGTGGATAGAGTTTTCAATGCCGATCCGACTGGTAAGTTATATTTTTATTTATTTATTATTTCAAACTAACCTTGTGCTTCTCTAACATATTTTTTATTTGATCACAGCAATAAATTATGAGTATTTACCCACTCAGACTATTGCTTCGACAAGAACGAAAACGGTTTGGACGAAAAGTGCTGGCAAGGGAAGAGATTGTGCCACATTGATGTTGTTGGGGGACAGTACTGGGCAAAAGTATGACCCCTTCATGATTTTTTCAAAACGAAATCGTCGAAAATCGCAGAACGGGCACGGGAGAACACAGCGTTCCAGCACGGGTTTGGAGCACAACTATGGCGGGAGCTCAGAGGAGAGCAAGTTGGAGTTCAAATTTATGGAATGATGCGGGCTGGTGGAATGGTGAAATGACGATTCAATTTGTGATTTATCATTTTCTGAATCGACTTAACATGCACGTTCCCATATTGCTATTACTCGATGGTTTCTCGGGCCACTGGCGAGACGATATACAAATTTTTGCGAGATTACTAAATGTGGAGCTCATGCGCATACCGGCCGGGTATACATTTTCATGTCAACCGGCCGATATTTCGTGGAATAAACCACTGAAAGACTTGATGCGCAAGAACTCGGTCGATAACATACTGCAGCAACTGAGAAGCAGCAGGACCACCATTCCCTTCAAGCTGAAAGCTCCCAGTAGAACGCGAGCTAATATCATGGACTAAAGCAGCGTGGAAATCGCTGTCGATTTCCGTTATTGTAAGTGGCTTTCAAAAAGCTCAAATCATCCTGAAGAAGGCGACTACAACGCAGGTGGACGTCGTTGAACAGAGGCTGCTCGACACAGAACCCGACTGGGATCTGCTCAATCGTCTTCTCGAAGAAGTCCCGGTGGTTCGTCATGTAGTGGATCCGAGCCGAGATATTGATACCTTAGATAACGATACCCAGTTGGATTAGATAAAGAAAGAAAAATACATTTCCTGGATTTGTGAAGTGTTCATAAAATCGTCAGTACATGTACATCTCGTGTCCACTTTACAACACTACAACTTCAAGAATCAATGGTATGAAGTATGAGATATCAAATACGGTATATATATTATGTTTTAACATAATAGATCGAGTAAGAATAAGTATATATTATGTTTTAACATGATCAAGTAAGAATAAGTATATATAATGTTTTAACATAATATATACTTATTCTCACTCGATCTAGATCACATTTATACCTCGCTAGAATGACGTCGACTGTCCAATAGCGGTCCATCCATTCCTAGCCTCACAGCAAAGTGCCCAGCATGTTCGCGCTCTCTCGCCTCACCCGCGCCGCGCGCCCCGCGGTCTCGTCCTTGCCGGCCGCGCGCTGCTTTTCGTACATGGCGCCGCCGCGCGTGTCGGCCGACAAGAGCTACCGTTTCGGGCTCCAGCTGGACGACGTGAAGCCGCAGGACGAGGACGAGGAGAAGACACTCGCACAGCTTAAGGCCGTGTTGAGTCTGCGCAACGCGTCGCAGCACGAGCTTAACAAGGCGCAGGTGGCCACGGCTATCCAGACGTTCCAGCGCTTCCCGGGCGATACGGGATCCAGCGAGGTGCAGATCGCCGTGCTCACGCAAAAGATCCTTCGCTCCACGGCGCATGCACAGGGGCATAAGAAGGACCACCACTCGCGACGAGGCTTGATCGCCATGGTGGAGAAGCGGCGGAAGCTGCTCAAGTACCTGCGCCGCAAGGACCTTCACAAGTACCGCGAGGTGGTGGCAGCACTCGGTCTTCGTTTCACCTAAGCGGACAGCAAGCAGCAGCACAAGGAGAGTAGAATGACGGATGGAGCAGGGTAGAAGACAGGACGGAACAGAAGAGCTCTTTTGCCGACCAAGGTAGCGTGCGTGTACTACTTGTTGTTGTTACACTACGTGTTGGTGTTTAGTAGTTGCTGGCGTCATCGTCTTCTCCGTCCTCTTCTTCAAAGACAGGTGCTTCCTGACTCTCCATGAGCAGGGACAAGATGTCGACGCACTCGGCGAACGACACGAGGGTGTCGCTGGCGGCGCCAATTTCTTGCAGGAGTTCGTCGAGCTGCTCTTCGCTGACGTCGAGTTGCAGCACGGCGATGAGTCCAAGCAGACTAGAGCACGGGATGCAACCACTTCGGGTCTTGACGTTGTGCTTGTCAGAGCTTTCGTTCCGTGCGGCGCTTTGTTCTGTAAGGAGAGCAGCGAACTCGCTCTGGATCGTACGCAGCATCGTCTGGTCGAAGACGACGACACCTGGCTCGACTTCTGTCGCGGGCATCGAGCTGTGTCGAGCTGCAGCATCATAGTCATCGTCGGCGACATCGTGGAAGGCACGATCTCGCACACGGTCCTGACGGATGCAGGCGACACCTGCACTCAGCACTTGATCCGGGTGTGCGAGCTCCAACTGTTCGTAACAAAGTTTCAAGATAAGGTGAGAAAGCTAACATTAGTGAGAGGGAATACTGCAATCGTTACTTCTGGAAGCTGGAACGCGTTGTGGCTCCCGTCATCTTCAAGATCGTCGTCTTGCAAATTGTACTCGGTGTCGTCGTGATACGTCCCGCATTGTGGCGCTCCATCGACCCACTCACCTTCGTACATTTTACGGGTAGACTTATAGAAGTATTGACCAGGTCCTTCTTTCTTGTCGTTGAGCCAGTGACCCTCGTATCGATCGCCATTAGCTGTCTCGGATCAACAACAAACATGTAAGTTCCTAACTTATAGTAATAAAAGCAACGCTATATACTTTACCCAGCACTAGTGTACCGCGTCCAGATCGCTCGTTATATACCCATTCTCCGTCGTAGACGGATTGATCGTCACCGTTAATCATACGACCATGACCATGGCGCTTGTTGTGTAGCCATTGTCCTTCAAATTTGCTCCCATCTTCGTGGAAAAAAGTGCCACGACCGTGTCGACGGTCATTGAACCATTCACCGGCATACTGCTTACGCAGTTTCTTCTTCTCCTCGACCCAGTACACACCGCGACCTTGTCGTTTGTTCTCCACCCATTCACCTTCGTACTTGTTGCCGTTCGCGTACAGCAGGGCACCGTAGCCATGTCTCTTCCCATCCTTCCAATCGCCCGTGTACTTGCCTAGGAGCGTGTACTCGATCTTCTTGGTAGTCGCCGCCAGGTTGGTAGCTTCCATCACATTGGCATAGCTGGGCAATTGCGTCTCATCTTTCTTTGGTTGCACCCAGTACACCGAGTGTCTCGGACCATTTCGAGCTGCCAGCTTTTCACGGAGTCGACTAGCCGACAGAGCGTTGCCTCGGCGGCTGATTTCAGGTTTAGGAACAGTCGTAACCTTGATGTTCATGCTGCGTGAGTGAAAGCAGACAGCAGGAGAATACCAACTGACCTGTAGAATAAGCGTGTGTAGCCATCTAGTTGCGGTGATGCTTCAGCATCCGCGTAAAAATACACAAGCCAAAAAAAAACACATCAAATTTTGGCACATTGCTACATTTAGAGGGCCAATATGGGTAACGTTTCTTGGCTTGGATGTTGTATATGGGTCGGCCAATACCTTGACGATATGACAGATCAGCACACGCACTCTATGCTTCTGTCGGTTGTTATGGTTGGTCTGCTCCAAGTTCATTCCGCTATACTCCTCGGTGCTGAGGAGTCTTATTGGGGTCCATCACGTGTCATGAGGGCTCCGTACAGATTCGGCCGGCGGTCACGAACAAGACCCCAACTAGCTCGTCGCACATGGAACTTCTCGAGGTCAAAGCTCTCTACGAGCACGCCTTCAGACTCACGGTCGGCAATCTTAAGCTGTTGGCACAATAAAAGATGATAACGTTAGGTTGTTGAACTGTATGATCTTCCAATGAACAATATCTTCTTCTGCGTACCATTTCGCCAGTTTGGCCTGTGATGAAAGAAGATCCGACAAACGTGACATGGATACCGTCCACGACCTCGGTGCCCACGCGGTTGGAGCAGATAACGGGCACCATACTCGCCGCGGCATGGCCCTGCATCACGCGCTGCCATTGGTCGCGCGGGTCGAAGTTGGGGTCATACTGATTGCTGCCCATGGCGCTTGGATACAGCAGCAGCTCCGCCCCTTGCACCACCAAACTGCGCGCCACCTCCGGGTACCACTGGTCCGATCCAATAGCCACACCAATCTTGCCGTAGCGCTAGCACAACAACATAATTTTTTAGCACAATGGACCAAACCTTCTCGTTGCTATTACTGTCCAACTTACCGTGTCCCAAACTTTGAACGAGTCGTCGGAAGGCGTGAAGTAATATTTCTCGTTATATCCAAGACGGTCTGTCCAGTAACACATCAAACAAGTGAGTCTCAACAACATTTCCGCTGCTACCAAATTGCCACTTGGCACCTCACCTCCAATATGCATCTTGCGTACAACGCCCAGCACCGTTCCGTCAGCGTCAATGACCGCGCACGAGTTGTAATATGAGTTCCTGTGTCTCTCGAAAAAGCTGATGGGGATCACCACGTGCAGCTCCTTCGCAAGCAGCGCCATGCCTTGCACGAGCGCCGACTCCTCGAGCGTCGTGGCCAGCTGGAAGTTGCCGGCATTAAGCTCAATAGGGAAGTACGAGAACTGGAACAGCTCCTGCAGCAAAATCACCTGCGCCCCGCGGGAGCTGGCGATGCGCACGAGCGACTCGGCCTTTTTGATGTTCTCCTCGGGGTTGCCACAGCTCATCTGTGTGGCTGCCACTGTCATCACCTGTGCCCGAATAAGAAATTAAGAACGATTAAAACATCCTCTGTCCGAGCAGCTCCGATTCAAGGCGTGTTCGTACCCGCTCGACGGTGGTAGGTGGCGCCTTGAAGCCCGAAGCGCCGGCGTTAGCGGAGCTGGATCCCAGCGAGCCTGTAGAGGAGCCGACGCGGCCAACGGAGGCATGCATTGAGGTGGGATGGAGCGGGACTTGGCGACGACCGGACTCTGGCAATGGCTTGGATAGGCACGCAGTACACGTACTTTGCTTTGTATGAGAGCATAGCGAAAGCAAGAGGTTACGACCTCACGACGGTCGAGATAACAATATTTCAGTGGTATTAGGAGAAAAGATGGATTATTTCAGTGTTTCAAAAAGTGGGACGATATGACTATATTTGTGGGACTACGTTTGTACAGACGTATAATTATCCTACAACAGAGCATGCAAACGGCATGTGTAACGACGGCGCATTCTTGCTGGATCGCTTGACATCCTATCCTGACGCATTTACGTAGTCGCGGCGAACTTACAGCTTTATCTAGCAAACGACACCTAGATGTTTGGTGCGCGGGTACTTGGCCTGCAGATGCGGCCACTGCACGACGAACTCGTCGGCCACGTAGTAGAGCAGCTTGCCGCTGAGGGACAAGTGCTGCACGCGAGCGAAACTCTCACAGAATACGATCTTCGAGTCCATCTGGATGCCCAAGACGCGGAACAACAGTACTGCCGCACATATCGGGATGCAAGTGCCTGCGAGCAGCAAAACGACAGCAAAACCATGAGCTCAAACCACCTCGCAATGGACGAACAATGCATTAACTGAATGTGACGCACCGGGTCCATTGCAGAGCACCAGCTGAGGACGACGGTCGTAGACCAGACCCAGACATGACTGGAATGAACGCAGCGTTGTCCACACTGTAGACGACCATGACTGCCCCACCTGAAGCAACAGATACAAATATCGTCAAACTTTGTAGATACTTTACTACACGATACTGTATTGCATCGCACCTCTCGACTGCGCGGGATGGTGGCAAAAGAGTCGCTTTCCGTCGGCTTCCAGTCCAGCTCGGTCTTGGCCTGACTGGTCTTGTCCGTCTCGGCCACGACGAACGTGATAGGGGTGTACACGTCTCTCTTGAGTCTCTTCATAAGCTTCAACAGCTCCGTTGTGTGGCCACCGGAGCCCAGCACGGCCATGACGCGAATCTGGCGATTCGTGTCTTTCGTTCCCCTGACTACGTTCTGATGGTGGAAAAAAGGCTCCAAGTAGCTGGAGATTGGAGCCTTCGCGCGTTGAGGGACAATCACTTGCCAGACGCGCATAGCGACCAGTAGAGCCGCCAGGAGCAGCGCGCCGCCGAGACACATTAACTGGTTAAAAAGCTCCATATTTGTGCGACAATGAGGTGGTTACGTTCAGGATTACAGTGTGGTTACACAGGGGTACGAAATGCAACTATGGCCCTGATCATTTTTGAATCGCCCTCGTCCTGCACAAGTGGCTTCAGAAACAATCGCAATGGGCTCCTCCGTGTTGCAGACGTATGTGGTATGCACGAGTGTGTTGTATCTCAAGTTCCTGCGCGTGACCATGATCCAGGCCAAGAAAACATTCGAAGCTGGCGGCCGTGCGCCGGAAGACAAGGCCCTGCCGTTAGCCAAAGGCCGCCCGAAACAAACGTACGGCATGGACCCAGAAGCTGAGAAGGACGAGAAGATTCTCAAGGCCCGCGAGGTGGAGCATCGCTGGCGCCGTATCGTTCAGAACGATCTGGAGTCCATTCCGCTTGCCCTCGTGGTGTTCGGCATTGGCGTGGTCATCGAGGACCGCATCAACCCGGCTGTACAGATCGGGGCCATGACGACGTACACGGTGCTGCGCTGCCTCCACACCATCGCTTATGCCAAGAAACTGCAGCCTCACCGAGCCTGGTGCTGGCGCCTCGGCGTTGTGGCCATTGTGACAGGTGCCGTCAATGCGGTGGTCGGCGTGTACGCGTAAGAACGGAGAGCTACTGTGGTAGATACCAGAACAGAGTAAACACCAGGCAAAATGCACGTCATGTTACCATTCCTTTGCAGATGAAGAAGATCAAAGCACCGTGCAGTTTATTTCTCCGCCGATCGATCTTCTGTGCTGATGATACCCCTAAACTGCGTCAGTCAAGCGGCCAGCAGGTGGAGCAACAGCCAGACGTTCGGGATCTGCTGGGGCATATTGAACTTGTATGAATCAACTTAAGCGGGAGAGCGGTGGAACGTAATAACCGCATTAGATTGGTTAAAATTCCGTATGTTACGTAAACAAGCTTGATGGCTACAATTCCTGACGTTGCGAAATGGTATGGCACAACGCAAAAAACTCGGATCCTCAGCTATATTATAAAAGCAGATGAGCGGATCGACGGAATTGAAGGCCTACATCGTCTGCGCTTTCATCCTCTACCTCAAGTTCGTCATCGCCACGGGCATCCAGGCTACCAAGACTTTCGACGCTGGATGCCGACCGCCTGAGGACAAGAATTTGGCTCTTGCACAAGGCCGGCGCGAGCAGAATTACGGATTGCTCGGCGACGACAATGACCCGGAACTCATGAAGTTGCGTGAGATCGAGCACCGCTGGAAACGAATCATCCAGAACGACCTCGAATCTCTCCCGCTAGCTCTAGTCGTGTTCCTCGGAGGCGTGTTCGCCGGTGGCAATACGGAGCTTTTCGTCGTCTGCCTGACAATCTACACCTTCGTGCGCTGCTTCCACACGTACGCGTACGCCAACATGCTGCAGCCGCACCGCGCGTGGTGCTGGCGCATCGGCGTGTTCACGATAGTTGCCTGTTGTGTCAACTCCGTCGTCGGTGTCTTCAATTAGCTTAGCGTGTAGCTGTAGCTCCTTGCCTATTAGTAATAGGTAGGAGCATCGTGGTCAGGACTGCTTGGTCTCCGTTACCTTAAAATGCTGATCAAAAATGTACTAACGTTATGTAGTATTAATTCGGCTATCCTCCCGATTAAGTTGAAACATGTCAACCAGCGGTACCGTCCGTAAACGGCAAATGACGGACGTGACATTCACGCCATCAATTTGCTAGTGTGACATCTGTCAGGTCATAACTACGCGCCGTGACAAGATCATTCCATTTTGCATTTCTCCTCTAGCTGCACGGTTTTCTATCATGTCAGCGTCCACCGAGCTCAAGACCTACGTGACGTGCGCTGCCGTGCTGTACGTCAAGTTCGTGCTCGCCACGGGCGTCCAGGCCACCAAAACCTTCAAGGCCGGCGGCCGCCCGCCCGAGGACAAGAAACTGCCGTTGGCCAAGGGCAATCCCGTGCAGACGTACGGCCTGGTTACGCCACCCGACACCATCAAGGAGGAGAGCGAAAAGCTCCAGAAGGCCAAGATCACGGAGCTGCGCTGGCGCCGCATCGTGCAGAACGACCTCGAGTCCATCCCGCTGGCCCTTGTCGTCTTCGGCGCTGGCGTGATGGCCAAGGGCAACCCGGCCGTGCAGATCGGCGCCATGGTAGGCTACACGGCGGTGCGCTGCTTCCACACCGTGGCTTACGCCAACGCCATGCACCCGCATCGCGCGCTGTGCTGGCTGTTCGGTGTCATCTTCATCACCACCGGTGCCGGCAACGCGCTCTTTGGCGCCTTCTCTAGTTAGACGTGTGGGTGCAGCTAGGCTTTAGCAGCAATATCATCAATAAAATCCATGCACTTATTGTAGACCCCCAAGCCTTTGCCGCAGAAGGTGTAAGAAGCCTCTAGTCCCAATGTGAACCATCAGGTACACGTCAACCTCGGACAGTAAGAGCGCCCACCACATCAAGGTTCGCTATCTCTCCAGCGCCTCTCGATCTGTGCAGACCCGTCGCTCAAAATCCGATCTACCGGTTCGCTTCGACAGCTCCAGCTCCAGTTCTCAAGAGTCTCCATGGTCGATGGCAACGTGAAGGTGTAAGGGCGTGCAGCTCGATGCTGTACCTGAAGTTCCTGGCGTGCACGTGGACCCAGGGCGGCAAGACATTCGTCTCCGGTGGACGCCCACCCGAGGACATAAAGCTCGGCATGACCAAGATCAAGCAGACTACGGTCTCACCAAGACGGACGATGAACGCATCCTCAAGGCGTGCGAGGCGGAGCACCGCTGGCGCCGCGTGATCGCCAACGACCTGGAATCCATCCCGTTCGCGCTCTTCATCTTCGGCGGCGGCATCCTCGCCGGCAGCGACCCGGTCGTCCACGCCGGCGCCATGACCGTCTACACGACAGCGCGCTGCCTGCACACGTACGTCTACTTCAACGCACTGCAGCCGCACCGCACGATCTGCTAGGCCGTTGGCGTGCTCGTCACGCTTGTGGGCGCTGGCAACGCCGTCGTGGCCATCCTCAACTAGCACAAAGGTGAAGCGCAGATCAAGCTATTAAAGCCGTCACCATCAATGTAGTTGTCCAACCCTATGCAGACCAGACCTCAAACATGCAGCACGTTCTTGATGTGCCAGTGATTCTGGGACACGTTTCTGTAAACGTTTGACCCCTACGTCATTGACGTCGTCAACGTAATCGGTTGTCGGCCTTACGTTGGCAGATCGCAAATCCGAACAAGCCGAGAGCCCCGCAACGCCATGGTTGACTCCAACACCAAGGTCTACATCGCCTGCAGCTCTGTGCTGTACGTCAAGTTCCTGCTGGCCACGCTCGTGCAGGGTGGTAAGAAGTTCCGTTCGGGCAGCCGCCCGCCTGAGGACGCCGTCCTCAGCATGGCCAAGACCATGGGCAAGGGCCTTAAGCAGACGTATGGCCTGGACAAGACCGACGACGAGAAGGTGCTCAAGGCGCGCGAGGCCGAACACCGCTGGACGCGTATCGTGAGCAACGACCTCGAGTCGATCCCCTTCGCCCTCTTCGTCTTCGGCGGCGGCATCCTGGCCGGCAGCAACCCGACGGTGCACGCCGGTGCCATGATCACCTACACTGTCGCTCGCTGCATGCACACGTACGTGTATGCTCACGCCATGCAGCCGCACCGTGCCATTTGTTGGGGCGCGTGCGTACTCGCCACCTTGGTGGGTGTTGGCAACGCCGTCGTCGCCATCCTGTAAACTCCAGTCGTACTTGGGCCTTCCTGCTAGAAGAGTACTGTTAGGAAGCTGGTATGTTTGCAAATAAAAGAACCGACTGTGAGAACTACATGCCCAACCCGTAGCGTGTCTTGTTCATGGCGATAACAATCGCTTGAGATGTTGATTCACGTGGCGGTAGATTCTGGCGGCAGACGCCGGACAGGTGCTTCACAATCTCGCTCAACTCGTAAGCACCCGGGCTTGAAACTCATCGGGACTGCTCAACTCCGGGACTAATCAAACTGGCAACATTATCTCTGGTACATATAGAACAAAACATTGCTGACCGATGCCAATGCTTTGGCCGTGAATCGATCGCTGGTCACTGCTTGCACCATCACATTCCGATTGAATGCCTCAATTCAGCAGAAACGAGCGACTTCGCGGACGAAATGATGACCGGCAACGTTAAAGTGTACGTTGCGTGCAGCTCCGTGCTCTACCTCAAGTTCCTGTTGGTCACGTTCATCGAAGGTCCCATGGCCTTCAAGTCCGGCAGTCATCCCCCGAAGATGTCCGACTCCCAATGGCTGAAGGTCGTGAGCAGAACTACGGACTAGCCCAAAGCGACGACATGGTCGTGGTCAAGCAGCGCGAGGAAGTCCATCCCTGGCAACGTATTGTCGCAAACGACCTCGAGTCCATTCCCTTCGCGCTTTTCGACTTCGGCGGCGGAGTTCTGGCCGACAGTAAAGACGTCGTCCACGCCAGTGCCCTGATCAACTACACGGTGTCACGCTGCCTGCACACTTGCATGTATGCGAACGCTATCCAGCCTCACCGCTCCAACTGCTGGTTTATCGGTGTTGTCGCCACGCTCGTCGGGGTGGTTAACGCCATCGTTGCCATTGTGTAACCTAGATGCAGATGACATCTCGACGGCCTCGGTTATTGAAAAAAATACACAAAGCAATTTTTGTGTTCTCCTATTCTATCATTGTTTAGGTAATTCCCAACAAGGGGCTACATTTTAGAGTCACGTCTTTTACGTAGCGTAGGATACGCAGCAACACAAACGTGTCGGGTTGGAACTGCACGGTTTCCATCATTTACAAAATACATTACACTTTAAGGCTAGTAAGCAACCTAGTTAGCTACCCTATTTGGCTATTTGGGATCGATTTGGGTCATGTGGACCCCAAAATTAGGTACGAAGTATCCAATTGGTGTCCAAACAAAGTCCATTTTCTCTAAAGTGGGTACCCTGGAAGACCCATTTTAGTGTCCAGGAGGAAACCGGTGGACGTTCCGAGACGTCTCTAGGCCGAGTTGGACATTTGCAGGACCTTTCCGATGGGGTCTATACAAAAACCAAGTATAACCCGATGAACCAGGTGGTGGTGAGCCACCTGCTTCTAGTGAGCTCAGATAGCTCAGCTGGTTAAGCATCCAGTGACGGACGGAAGCGGCCAGTGTTCAATCCCCGGGCCGACCAGACCTTTCGGACGATGGTTGGGGTTTGGCCGCGGAAGTTGGGATATCTGGGCTTGTGACTGGACTGGTGGTCTTGGGGGCTACTGGGCGCCGTCTCATGGGCTGTAGGCCTGGAAGCACGGTTAGACCCGGTAGTTCTTGAGACTGCTTGACCGGGCACTTCAGTAGGAGAGATGGGGGTCGTGGACTAGAGGGGCAAAGCCTCCCAGTCGTCGTCTCATGGGCTTGGAGCCTGGTAGTACGCGCGGCTCGGGATGTGGCGCCGCTCTAGACCTCGATCCAAATAGTTGTCCAGTGATATCGTGCATGCCATAACACGCGTAAGCGTCTCTAGCGTGTCGCGTTCTTCACCCGCCTGGCCGCCAACATTGGGCCCCGCCTGGGTTCAAAATTCCACACCGCCTTCGCGTACAGCAGACATAAGGCAACGCCCGCTAAGCGATCGGCAAATGGAGCCGGGAACTTGGCGTATGGTCGTGTAAGTGGTGGAGACTGAAGCCAGTAATGGCCGAGCACACCGGCGGCGGATTGTAAGACATCATGATGAAGCCTTGAGCTTCTGGCCTTACCTTCGGGCCACAGGGGTCTCTTCCCGGCTGCGGTTCAACATGGCCGCGGGAAAGGATCTCTGCTGACGGGTTTCCACCCCGCGATCGCTTGGATCTGCAGTCGTGAAGGGCGTCAACGCTCCGGACGGTCTCTTCCCTGTCGTGTCGTGGTTCAACCATGTCCGCGAGTAAGGAGTCCCACTGACGGGCTTCCGCCTCGTGGTCGCTTGGGCCATTGGCGTCGAAGGGTGCCGACACAGGCAGTCCTCGCAATAAGGTGTGTAGTTGCTTACTCACCTGCGAGGACTGTCTTAATGCTTGCGCCTGGGTTGCCTGCCATAAGGCAGCAACATGAAGGTCAATCAGGGCGTGCACCCGAGCCTTGACGCCGATGAGACTTGGTTCATACTCGTGGAAGCGGATGTCATTGCGGTGCGTCCATAGGCAGCGAAGTGCCACAACTCTCACTATGGGGAAGACCGCAAAGAGGCTGTAACCAAAGTCCTTTTTGGCTCGGGGCGTAGGCATGATGTCCGCGAAGTAGACCACAGTCGCCCACTCAATGGGAGACTCAAACCACTGCTGGAACACTTCAAGCCATTCCGCCCATACGGCTGCCGCAAAGTCACAATACCAAAAGAGATGGGAGACGGTTTCAATGACTCCACACCCATGATGGCAGCGAGTCATAGCGCCTTGCACGTGGTGCAATCTAAAGCCCACTCAAAGTGCGTTGTGCTGAAATCTGTACAGCAAGTCCGCGTTCACTGGTAGTACGTGCTTGTTCATCTTTAGGTCCCTGCTCCATACACCTGCGGGAGGCGCTTGTTCAAGGCCAGTGCAGTCGTTGGCAGGCCGGGTACCTTGTACTGAGCCAGGAGCTTGCGTATTAACGACACAGCGAGATCAGCGACTTCATAGCCACTAAAGCTCCAAGTATGGAGTGCGCAGCCGTAGCGTGGCTTAGGGCGGGGTCCAATGGGCATGTTGGCCAACGGTCGTAACAGCGAGTCAATCTTAGTTAAGAAAGATCCGCAGAAGCTCACGCTGTTAGCACGCCCAGGCTGGCCATGCTCACGGATGACTTGGGATACCTTGGCGGCTTGAGGCGGGTATCCACTAAGCTCAAACAAGTCAGATATCCGATAAACCTTTAAGCGAATAAGGTCTTGGACAATGCCCAGGCTTGCGGCTCGCAGGGTCTTGGGCGTCTTAGTTGCAGTCGTGATATCCACATTGTCCAGCAGCGGCATTGTCAACTCGTCAAACTTGGTCATGTTGCGAGTGATCTTGGGGCGCAGTTCGGTGTTCCAAAGGAAAAGAACATGGTGCCAATACAAACCAAGCAGTCTCCATCGTCTTAGCCGTCGAGACACCACATGATAAGGGTTGTTCCAGACCGGCGCGTACAGGATGTCAAAGTCGCGTCCCAAAGGTTTCATCACGGAGTCAAACAGCTCAATGACTGGGGCGGCCATGAGGGTACATCATCCGGTGACTGGCATACGGCCATGATCACCTTGCAAAGCATATGTAGTTGGAGCCCCTCGATCATCGTTTTCATAGGCGTTAAGCCGAGGCCTCCCATGTGCATGGGCAACGTCCACCAAGCTCGGGGCACGATGTTCGCAAGGTTGAGCAGCACAAGCTTGTGATGAAATGCCTGGGAAGGACGGTAGTTTGCTCAGCACCTCGGTCTTGTGATCCAGGACGGTTCTATCATGTCCTGGACTTGGTCTTGGAAACCAGTTTCAGGTATGTAGCAGACACTGGCCGTGTACCAGAGAACAGGCAAGATGATCTGTTGTAGGATGACCACTTGTCCTCGCAGAGTGCGTGCCCGGTACTTCCACAGTGAATACCTTGTCTGCATGTCCGCCAATATGTGCTGTAGCCGTGCCGCGTCTGTGAGCTTGGAACCGTAGTATATACCAAGCAGTTTGGCCGAGTCGTTGTTCCCAACAACCTTTAGTCCCAATTGCTGTAGTGCCTCACGGATGCTGTCGGTTACACTGTTCCAGGGGTGGAACGGCAGCACCACAGTCTTGTTTTTTGTTCAGCTCTATGCCCGATGCCTCACAGAAGATATTCACCAAGTCCAGTAGCCGCTGAGTATCCCGCAGGTTCCTCAGTAGTCCAGTGCAGTCATCAGCAAAGCTGATAACTGTATGGACCACACCGAAGAGTCTCCACACCGAAGTCCAGCATTCTTTATCTTGGCGCGAATCAAGTTCAGCAAAGTTTCCACGTAAAGCACGAACAGACCCGGGGAGAGAGGGTCTCCTTGCCGCACGCCTCTCCCTAATTCAAAGGACGAAGTGGGCTACCGTTGAATAGTAGCGCCACCAAAGTCCCAGGAAACATCACACGTACCCAGCGACGAAACACTTCGCCGAAGCGGAAGTGCTCGAGGATCATGTCAAGGGCATCTCACACCATGCTGTCCAAGGCCTTGGCAAAGTCGAGCAAGATAGCACCAGCCACCGCGTCATCATCTTCACACACTTTCATGAGTGCTTGAAGCCGCAGGTGAGTATGACGAATATCGCGCCCAGACACGAAGCCATACTGGTCAGAGAATAGGAGACTATCTAAGACAGTTCCCAGACGGTATGCCAATATCTTGGGGTCCATCTTGGCATCGACGTTGAGGAGGGTAATGGGTCTGTAGTTCCCAGGCTCTTTGCGGTCTCCCTTCCTGTATAGCAAGCAGACTTGGCCGCAACGCTGGAACTTGGACATCCTGCCTTTCTCCAGTTGAGCCGCGTAGACAATCTCCAGGATACGGCTCCAAAGCGGCACATCAGTTAGGTAGTAGGACAGGGGTAACTCATCGGGTCCTGGTGCCTTCCCCGACGACGTATGCTTGATAGCTCAGTACAAATCATTTGCTGTGAGTGGACTGTCAAGATAGGCAGCTCGCTTCGGCGTCAGATGCTTGGACGTGTGTTCAAGGATCTGGGCCAGCTTGATGCGATCCCATTTCGGCTTGCCATGATGGAACTCCCTTGAAGGTGAACGATAGATCCCGGACCAAAACTGGTTGATCTCCTGGCACATGACTTCCAACTCCTCCGGCGAATTGACAGGAATCGGAGTGCTGCGCAGGATCTGAGGCGGTCGAAAGAAGTACTTGGTACCTCGCTCAGAATCATGGAGGTCGGAAGCAAACTTCTTCTTCGATGCGTAGAACTTTTTCACCTTCATCTTGACCTCCAATAGTGCCCTCTTTTCAGTCAGCCGCCGGCGTTGATCATCAGTAGGCTCCGGCATTTGGTGGTGCTGCAGATCATTGATTCCCAGGTGCAGTTCCTCAAGTTCCCGCTGGCGAGCATTCTTCTGCGATTCGAATAACTCGTGCAGGAAGATGTTGTCGCGACGCTTATGCTCATCGAGTAGGCAGCTGGGTTGTACTGGGAGTCCGTTGGTGCATGGAGCATGTCTGCCAACTTGATCAACGATTCTTGGAGATACTGCTGCGCTTCAGGAAGCTGGATGGCCCATTCTGGGCAGCGCCAGGGGGTCTCTTAGCAAGCCGAAAGACAGCAGATCCGAGTCGAAAGTCGATGCCGCAGTGGTCACCATATTGGAGCGATTGCGAAAGTCGTGCAGAATGTCCTGCATGGCATCACTTAGTCTAACCTTGAGCTGGAGTTGGGGCTGGTGAGCTCGACGAGCGTCGGATGTTTCAGGCGCCATGCATCCACAACGTTGATAGTTTTGCATCCAGTCCAGCAGCTCGGTTCGTCCCCGCGACCGATTCCAGTCGGTGTGGTTGGCTTGGTCCAGTTGACTTGATATCACCGTGTTGAAGTCGCCCATGACAATGTGCAGCGCATCATCGTCGAAGTCTCTTGGAAGGTGCTTAAAGAAGGTTGGCCGCTTCTGGTCTTTAACGGGGGCATATACCACATGAATGTACGTCTCTTTCGAGTCCAGAGTGCCTCGTAGTAGTAAGTACCGATCCATCATATCAGCCGAGCTAACAGGACGGAGGGTAACGTCTTGGATATCTTGAACAGGGCATGTCGGCGTGAGTAGTAAGCCCACACCAGCGTGCCCTGTGTATGTAGTCATATGTTCTTGCGACCAAAAGCTGGAATTAAACCGCGAGGTTTACCTCCAGATCTGTTTCAAGCGCTTGTAGTTGAAGGGCCCGGTGAAGCACGTCTCCTGAAGACCGATCATGTGAAAGGTCTTAGAGAAGTACTGCAGCGAGCTCCTTGAGGTCCGGTTCATGCCGTTAGCGTTCAGCGAGAACCCTCTCAAGGCCCAATTCCCATTAGAGAGAAGGGCTACCCGAGTTGGCTACTGCCGAAGCCGCTTGCTGGAGATCAGCGATACATTGGCGTAAGTCGTCCGGCAACGGGCCATCAAGGAGTCGAGTTGCCAACGGCGAGGTTACCAGTACCCCTAGGGTGCGATCGTCCCAGAGGTGCCACATCGGATGGGGAAGCGTAGTATCTTCTTGTTGGATTAGAGCGCAGACCTTGACCGGATCCATATAGATACTTGGAGCAATCACTTGCAGCGCAAGATCAAACTCGGCCAGTCGCGTTTGGAGCCAGAACTCGTTTGGGGTAGAGCAAGGCTCTGCAGCACGACTTCTGGGCTTAAGTCGTCGGCGTCCGGGAAGATCTCGGCTTTCCTGACGGCCTTAAAAGAGTTCAAGAGGAGCAACCCGGTATGGCGTCGGATCCGGTGTATACTGATCGACAAAGGCTTCACCGAGATCTCCAGCGTCGTCCACAACCCCAAGTATGATCGAGAAATGCAGTTTCTTTCGAATCTGTTAAGTGAGCATGCGTGTGAGCTCGTTTATGAACAATACATCTTGGCGACTAGAGGGCTAAGTACAAATACTACGACCTGGTCCCCGATGTGATGTTGATGCAACATGATTCTGATGAGGAGGATGCACTTCACGAGCCGCGAGGTGGATACTCGGTCACTAAACGTGACTGGCCATGCTCATGTCTTTTCATGAGCTCACGCCAACTTGTTCTTGAGCGAGTAGTCCTCCGCCGAGGGTCGAGCTCCGTGGAGATCATTCGGAGTACTGCGTGGCCAAACGACTTGCTGCGAAGATGCTGGTAGTTACCGAGAGCCGAGGTGTCCAATAAAAGCGATGGACACTAGGCTGGGCTTGGATCCCGTACAAGCTGTTATCGGCATCTGAGGTGTTCGAAAACTCCGTCAGATACGATTCAATGACGTCGCAGAGGTCATTGAGGGTGATCGTCTCTGCAGGGTACTTGATCGCAGCGCTGTTGAGTATCTTTTCGGCAGGCTTGGACAGATTGATATACGAGGCAACCGGGGAGGGCGGGATCTGAGTACTGTCCCATAGAGTCATATCCTGGTCAGGTGGGACATTGCCATGATCTCACTCACTCGGCCACTCATACTGGTTGGTGGGTGCCAGTACTGGATAGCCAGTCTGGGACGGAGGTAGTTCCCTTGTCTTGGCCGTGGGAGCGGACATCTTGCCAAAGACAGGTTGCTTGGCGCGCAAGATACGTGCCGGCTCCCTTTCGCTTGATCGAGCCAATGGGAAATGTGGAGGTTCTTCGTCCGACGGCCAGATAGAATTGGGCTGGACTGTGATCCCGTCTTCAACAGTTTCTCCTTCAACACCTTCCATAGCGCTGCCTGAACTGGCTTCCGAGTCACTCACTTCTGAGCCATTAGGCTCGGATGGCTCGTACTCGGCGTCCGACGTTCCCATAGGCGTGCCATTGACTTCGGCGCTCGTGGCAACATCAGGAGGAAGCCTGATGTGCCGCATGGCCGACCGACTTAGATGCTGATGGGCGAGCCTTGCGTTTCTCGTGCATCGCCTTCAGGAAGAGCGGCGTGCCGTGGTTGAAAGCACGGATGCGGTGATTGACCACCACGTATCCATGGTCACCGAACTTGATTTCTCGCAACGGCGTCGTTGGCGTAAGCATCAGCGACTCGGGAGGGGACTTGTGGTTGAAGTACACTCGGCGGCTGCGTGACTTCAGACCGCGAATCGTACGACTAGGGCAGATGAACACCGGTGGTGTCCCATGTGCGGCGAACCAGTCGAAGATCGCGCTGTCATCGACCTCGTCAGGCAAGCGCTGCAAGTCGACATAGTACCAGCTGGAGTACTTGGAGTACGGTTGAACCCGATAGTTTCGGTCACAGATCGACAGCGTCTGGCCACCAACTTGGATGCGATAGCTTGATCAGTACATACAAAGCTGATGCCAGCGTTCCGGATGGTCTTGAAATCGTGCAGATGGCTGACGTTAGCCGACCAGATGGCCGGTTGCGTATCCGATCCCAGCGAGGTCATGATCTCCGTATCAGAGAACGTGGCGGTCAGGTCTCGCGCAGGAATCCACATGGAGTAGATCAACTCACTCGAGACGAGCTGGGGAACTCCACGTAGAGCAGCTGCTTTCTTGTCATTAGCGTTGCGCTCGGGATCCAACATAGCCTTTTCCGCTGACGCGAGTGCGTCATCGGTGGGCAACGAGAACTCGACCTGTGGGGCCTTGTTTCGCCACTCAGCATGCCAAGTCTGGTCACGACGGGGAGCCGCCATGAAGATGGGCTGCGAAGGCTGGCGGACCAGTTCGGGCGTTTCTTCTTCCAGCTGCTCTCTCGCAGCTGTCACGTTCCCCCCTTTACGGTAGGGCTAGGCCGCACCCCTCTGACCTCCTAGGGCCACAGGCGCAAACTCGGCAACAGCTTCAAGGGAGCGGCTCGATAGGGAGTCGCGACGACTTAGTTCTTCGGCGGCGGCAGCACGACGGCTTAGCGTGGTGGTGGTGTCGCGGCGCGGGGTCTTAAGGTCCGGTAGTCAGGTGAGGCGACAGCACGACAGATAGACTGAGGTGGAGAAACGACAACACGGGACTGGAGGGACCGAAGCTTGAAAGCGCAGTAGCAGGTATGGGCCTGTCTATGTGCACTTGTGGGGTAGCCGGCAAATTGCAAACTCTTACAGTATAACCAGAGCATGCACCATACACCACAATAGTCTCCGTAAGTACCTTGAAATTGCTTTGGATTGTATTTTCCGATGCCATACTTGGTAGGAGCAGCCTCGCCCATACTGTAAAAAAACTCACCGTTTTTTTTTGACAGCCTGCCAGTGTCCTACATCACGATCAGGAGGCCTCAATAAGACCAAATACGATCCATTCTTTGAAATAGGTTTAACGATCTCATTAGACTCGTATATAGCATCCAGATGTACTCCGATCTTACCAGCAAGCTCAATAAGATCATGGTCGCTGGTGATTGGTTTGATAAGGCTTGGCATTATTTTAATTTCGTTGAATCTATATCAGACAGCATATAGATTCAATCATGTCTGAAACCCAACTATCAGATCAATACTTGTACCAGAGCTCGCTACAGAGCGACCCGGAGGTCAAAGTATCTTCCGGCAAGCGAGTACCCTTCGTTATCGACCTGAATCAGGGATCGTACCAGAATGGAGTAATCACAAATTGATGCTACCTCACAGCTAAATGGAAGCGAACGATTTGATTGCCTTCGCGATGCCTATCTCATGCTACCATTAAGGTCTCCATGAAGAATGCCGGCATTGCACAGACTCTTGCTGCTAATCGTTTCTGTGCCACTCTTAAATGTGGCAACTGGAACGTCATCGACTCCATGTCGCTTGAACTTAATGGAAAAACCATTTTCTCTATGGCTGATTATAAGCTGTTTTGGAATAACATTCGTGCTCAGACGAGCTACAGCCCTCAATACGTTGAGAAGCATGGAGCTGAGTCGTTCCTATATCCTGATGCTGCCCAATCTGCTTTGTACAGCGCAGCATCATTAACCACGGGCGATGGATACTCTAACAATGCTTCTTTCTCATCTTCTTTTACTACAACTGGTCCTTCTGGAGGAGCCTCGATCGTTAATGATGGTCTTGTTAAGCGTCTATTGTCTAACCCTCCAAATGCTAATACTGATTTCTCTTCCTCGTGGCCTTCTCTCGGCGCTTCCGCGGCTTCTACTAACATTGCTAATCAGACTGCTCGAGGTGCATTCGTAGCAGGTGCTGCTACTGCTAATGCGATCATGGGTACATGGAATTATATGCTCAAGGTCAAGCTGACTGACCTTCATCCGATTTTCAAGGAGCTTGATCTCATTGCAAACCCTCAAATCCGCCTCCTCTTCTGTGTCAACCAGGGAACGTCTGCCGTTGCTGTAGATTCTGGTAAGGTTATGTCGCTTACAAGCACGACACTTTCCTCTGGAAATACATGCCTGGTAATGGTATCAGCTTCATCCACGGGTAATCCAATGGCTGGTGTCCTTGCTGCATCAGCTGGGTTCAGCATTGCTTGGGGGTGCTTGTTAATGCACTTGAGCCTACTGTTGATGGTACCTACATGCCATTCACTACTTCTCGTCTTTACGTTCCGTTTGTGCATCTTGAAAATCCCCAAACCATTATTTCAAAACCCGTTAAGAAGGTCCGATACAACGATTGCTATGCTCAGTGGTTTAACCAGCGAGCTGGTATTGGTAAGCAATCTACCCAGCACTATGCTTCATTCGACCTTCAGCTATCAGCATCGATCAAGAATGCCAAGTATGTTATCCTACTCCCATTCGCTGAGCAGACGAGTAGTTTTGCGACCGCTACTGTTCAGGAGTTCCAGAGTCCGTTTGATTCGGCTCCATGGACTCTACACCCGGGCTCGAGCATTCGCAACTTCAACGTTCGTATCGGTTCTCAACAGACGTTTGACATCAGTCAAGATTACGATTTCCACCACTTCACGAATGAAGTTGCTAAAATCTCGGCGATCAATGGAGACATGACTCCTGAGTTGGTGAATGGATTTCTTGATTATCAGACGTGGTCGCTAACGAACCGTGTACTCATCGCTGACGTTAGCCGTCTGACAGATCGTGATGTGCCTCAGTCGATCCAGATCCAGGGCACAAACGCTGGTTGTCAAGGAACTAACATGTTGATCCTTGTCGTGAGCGAGCAGGAGCTGACTTTTGATCGGCTTACAGGCGAAGTATTAGATTTTACCACAGCATTAAAAAACTAATACTTTAGTTCAATTCTGCTAAAAGCTTAGGGCATTTCTCAATCACAAATTGACTCTTACGAAGCCAATCAATATATTTGGGATCAGCTCGACTGATTTGCTTGAGGGTCTTACCGCGATATTTTCCCCACGTCATCATATACGAATTATCATCAATGAGGAACTTTGAATGTAGATAAATCTTGATGCCCTTTTCAATGTTTAGACTTGGCTGGTTGAAGACCCAACGACAATATCCAGGATCAGAAGTAAAAACTATTCAATTGGTTGGCCTTTGTATTTTCCGAAAGTTATTACGTTCGACATGTTTATTATTGAGGTGTACCTATATACATAGCCCCTTTATTTTTTTGAAAAAATATAATTATTTATAAAATCACCAGCTGTCGCTGTAGAAGCTTTAACCCTTCTTAGACATAGTTTATATTTATTAGATGATTCTTACACTATGAGGCTATGAATTGGCTGTCTGGTTAGAAAACCCTTCAGGGGGTTAGAAACGTTTAAACCTACTCTCTACTATTAATTAAGGTGAGAATTAACCAAGATGAAAAACTGCCGGCGTAATGTGCTGATCGTTGCTACTGATGTGGACCTCGCGGTTTGGCTTCGCTCCTCCAGCGGGAAGAGCCTATGGAGCTCTCCGTGAAAGGATCGAGGCCACAGTTGGCCATCTTCCTCGCTCGCTAGTGTAGCCGAAGTAGTTACTGAAGGCCCAAATGGGTTTTGGCAGCGGCCTTCCCCGATGCAACACAACTCGCCTCACTTCTGAATATCTGTCAAGTCAACAAGTCTGCTTCTTACTCCAAATCACTGCGCTCTGCTTCTACTTCGCTCTACTCTGGTGCTCACGAGGCCAATATCCTCCTAGGTACTGATCCCGAAACACGTGGCTGAGCCTGAAGCGGACGTGGCATGCTGTACTACGCAGGATTGCGGATACCCGCATCGTTGAGACGCAGGTGATGCCAATGGTGGACAACGACTGGTAGTACGGTGCAGCAGACGAACTCTGGTGGCCAGCAACAAGGTCAACAAGGCCAGCAACATGGGCCAGGAAGGAACTGATCCACAAGTACAGAACCAACAGCAAGTGGTGAATGGAGGAACGGCTGGTGGGCCACGATAACGAGGCGAGTCTGTGGATCGAAACCGCCGAAATTATCCGCCGATGGAGGCTTCGATCTTTACCGCGCTCAAGTGGAGGGATTCCTCATCCAACATGATGGTTGAGATGTCATCGGTGCACTGCCGTGGCTAACCCAGCTGATGCGCAGTGGGTTGAGCGGAACCAGTTGCACGTTAGTTCGCTGCTGTTTGGCCTGTTGTCAAATTATTCGAAGAAAGCGTGCAAGGTGACGACGGCGCGTGAAATGTGGAACTCGTTTGAACAGAACAAGACAAAGCGTGCGTACAGCGGTGAGATTCGTCTTCGTCACGATCTATATGCTGCAAAGTTTATGTCTGGCTAGAACATGGAGACAACCTGGACAGACTGGAAGACATCCGCGCCGCCAGTTGGCAAACATAAACACAGTGATACCCAATGCGGACATGGCGAAACTTGCACTGCAATGAGTTATTGATAGCCACTGCAACGTAGTCCGGATGTTTAACCGGAACGGGTTGGTGGTGCTGCACCAGACCTTGACACTGTGAAAAAAATGCCCTGCTGGGTGAAGATGAGACCGGAGGATCCACAAATATGATGAGTCAGCGGCTGCTGCAACAATGTTGGAAGCCTTCATACTCCGATACAGGTGATGAAAGGCAGCGACGCAAGTATTTCGACAAGTAGGGAATTCGCCTCGAGTTCAAGAAGAGAGCTGATAGGTTCTACTGGATAGTGGTAAGCCCATTGGCGAAGCTTGCTATGGTGGCAACCAGTCAAGTGAGACCTTGAAAAAAAGCATCGTGATGAACTGACACTTGAAGTTGGAACACTTGAACGAAGCCGCCATGTCAAAGATGTGAAGGAGGGACTGGCCATTGGCGTGGACGGTTAAAATTTAGACGACTTCACGAAGACGCCACTGAACTGCGTGACCGTCAAAGAAGCTAAGGCTAAGCGAATGTCTTTAAAACATTTTCAAGCACCAGGAAGGCAAGAGGGCTTCTGAGTGCGGTGCGCGGTTGATGTCAGATATCTGTTACGTAGGAATATCCACCCCAGGTTGTGCCCGATACTATCAACTCGTGCAAGCCAAAGCGTCCCGTTTTAAGTGAATCTTCCTGCTCCAGAAGAAAAGTGAAGCAGCTGAAAATGTGACGACCTGGTGCGTCGACTAGGTATAGAACTTTAACGTGAAGATGTTCTCGTGCGATCAGGGTGGTGACTTCCTGAACGCCAAGCTGACTGGATTCCTATCTAAGCAAGATATTAGAATGCTTACTAGGAATGCCTACACACCGGAGGAGAACTGCCTAATAGAAAAGTTGAATGGCAAACTACTTAGCAAAGTTCGTGCAATTCGTAATGCAGCGATTTATCTGTGTGTTTGAGGAGGAGATTCTTCACTACGTCGTGCATGTGGACAATATGAGTGTCCCCGAAGGCGCTTGGTAATATGACTCTACCAGAATTCTGTAACCGCAAACCAGATCTGAAGGGCCTGTAGGTGTGTGACTGCGTGGCCCACTACCACTTGCCCACAGAAAAGCAGGACAACAAGTTGGAAATGAGAGCTAAACCTGCGATATTGCTGGGCTTTGCGGGTCAACATAAGGCTACCGACTGCTGGACCCTGAGACTGGGAACATCCTGCAGCGTAGATCGGTTCATTTCCGTGAAGACGTTGCTGGGGGGGGGGGGGGTACGTGGAGAGGCTAATGGGTAAGTGATACTATGGAAAGTGGACGACGATTCCAAGCGATATCCCGTATATGCTCCTTCTGGTCAAGCACGTCACTGTCTCGAATGAAGCGCACTCTACTCCTGAAATGAAGGCCGAATAAGCCAAATTCCCGGCTCTTACCAAGGATGATGACGCGAATATGAGTAGCAATGATGAAGATGAGTGGTCGATGCTGTTGAAAAGACGAAAGTCACGGTGGAGCATGCGCGGTAACAGTAATTCGAGTCGGAACCAACATGATTGCATTGTCCGAAGCTAGTGTGAATGTAAACCCTCGCAGAATACTGGAACCAGTGGGAGTATCCGTGCTAGCGGACCCAGTGCAGCAAGCATAACAACATCGAACAGTTCTGGACAAGGGACTGGTTCGACTATGGTCTGGTGTGGCACCTGTGGGAGGAAGTACTGCCCGTACCCGTCGTGCTCGTACTGCTACGGCTCCAGCGGCAACTCCACGCCGATCTGGACGCCACCACCGGTCAACAAGCAAGTACAATCCCAGCGCGTGGATAACGGCGTTGACGCTACTGCAGTGTATGCTGATTAGTGTGGTGAGCAACATCCGGAATCCGATGTCGAGGCAGGAAACCTTGGCGTCGGAGCACGCCCCATAGGGTAGCGCCACGCGATGGATGAAGAGTATGGAGCACTGATGATGAACGGAACCTGGGAACTAGTGCCTCGACCAAAACAAAGGAAAGGGCGACGTCGAGCAAACATCTTAACGTCAGTGTGGACGTTTAGCGGTGAAACGGAACGAAAGAGGAGAAGTGGAAAGGCTGAAGGCAAGGCCTGCCATACGAGGCTTTATGCAAAAGTTTGGTATAGACTATTTGGATACCTACTCCTCTGTAGTCCGGATTGAATCGGTTCGACTCATTTTGCTGATAGCGGTGTTTCTGGGACTGAAATGCAAGCTTATTGATTTCGTCACTGCATTCCTTAATGGTGATTTGGTCGATGTTGTCATTTTCATGGAACGACCTGAAGGCTATGAAGACGGAACTGATCGGGTCTGCTGACTGCGGAAGGGACTCTACGGACTAAAGCAAACCTCGGAAATCTGGAATGACACACTACACAAGGTTCTAGTTGAGCCTGGCTCCGTGCAGTGCATCTTTGATGCAGGAGGGTACTGGAGACGCCGGAATGGACCCGTCATGTTTCTTACTGTGTATGTCGATGACATTGTGGTGGCTGGAACACCAGCGGATATCGAAGTGGTGATGTAGCTGGGACTACGCTTCACGCTCAAGAACCTCGGTCGAGTGCGGCACTTACTAGACATGGAAGTGAAGTATATACCGGGATACATGTTGTGCTTCTCTCCTACGGCTACATTGAGTGACTTGCCGAGAAGTTTGGATTGGCATCGGCGAGACCTGTTCGCTCCCCACAGTTCCAGCATGAGAAGAAGGTGATGATCGAGACTGATGAGTCTAAGATCAATGACCTGAGCTTGACATTCGGCGAGATCGTCGGATCTCTCAAGTATCTTGCTGCATGTACCCGTCCAGACCTTGCGAATATGCTGTGAGAACGCTAGGACGATACAGAGCGCTTACACAATGGAAAACTGTCGTGCTGCACAGCGAGCGGTGCGATATGCACTGGCAACTAAGAACATAAGATTGGTGTACATAGCGACACATGAGCTTCCCATGATGGGTGCGTTCAGTGATGCTGATCATCAGTCGTGCACGGAGGCGAGCAGATCTGCGACGGGCTACTTGCGACATCTACATTGCAGTATGTGGATATGGAAGAGTCACAGTCAGCGGTGGGTGACGTGCTGTTCTGAATTGGTAGCGTGTTGTGAATGCTGCAAGATGGTAGTGTGGGCTCGTGAGCTTCTGCGGGAGCTGGGCTATGCTGACAAACACTGCAACTGCTTCTTTGGTGAGATAACCAGAGCACGACTGCAACAGTGGCCAGCAATGGAAACACCTCGAGAGTTCGTCAAATGGCGAAGCATGCGCGTTTCATCAATAAGTATGTCCAAACGAATGAGCTAGATGTGAGGTACGTGCCGACTGCTTACAATCTCGCGGACGTGTTCACCAAAGCGTTGTACCCGCTGAGTTCGAGTGCAAACGGAGCCGCCGAAATGTTGAAGATGTGACGGAGGCCTGGGCGATGGTAGAAGCCATTGTAGATCTGGAAGCCAGCACTATGGTAAGTTCAGATTCAGACGTCGAGATGCAAGAGGGGTAAGAATGCTGGATTTATGCTGACATACGCCTGGATGCGCGACGAATCGCGCGGATGCATAAATACATTTAGGACAAGTATCAAACGTGGAATAAAGTGGGAGTACGAGACGTCAACGGACGAGCGCTGCGACAGCTAGTAGTTAAACATTAGGCCGTGGTGTTAGTCATTCCGGTTAGATACTAATGAATACGAGGAACGGATGTTGTGAGTAATTGTGACTATGGGGAACAAAATAGAGATTCAGGAAAGACTCCGCGGAGATCTCCGTGAAAGGATCGCGGCCACAGTTGGCCATCTTCCTCGCTCACTAGTGTGCCGAAGTATTTACTGAAGGCCCAAATGGGTTTTTGGCTGCGATCTTCCCCGATGCAACACAACTCGCCTCACTTCTGAATATTCTGTCAAGTCAACAAGTCTGCTTATTTCTCCAAATCACTGCGCTCTGCTTCTACTTTGCTCTACACTGGTGCTGACGAGGCCAAGATTCTCGTAATACCTGAGAACTTTCGTTGCCTATGCGGCACGGCGCCGAAGCAAGCTCACCGAAACGGGTACTCAAATCTGATGCGGCATGTGGTTAGCATCCTAACTATGCGGACGTCATACTGTACGTGACTACAGCAGAAACAGGGCCCTGATTCAACGTCGCCCGTCACTCATCCCAGCATGTGTACGGTTGGGTGGTCTAGATGGTCCTGTGTATCCTGCCACTCGCATTTTGCGAGAGCCGCAAGGCTCGGCGGTAAGTTTAGACTGCACCTCTCAATGTATAGTATATGCATTTTGTGTTGGATGGTAATTAGCTACTCTCCACCTCAGAGGAGAACCTGAGGACGGTACGGACGGGGTGATGCTCACAATCGAGGAGAGCACGAGAAAAAACAGCATTACACCATAATTCTGGTTGACACTAAAGCGTGAAACCCACAAAACGCTATTGACGTGTTGACGTTCACATTGTTGAGACACCTTTTATGATGGACAGTACACAAAAAACATTGGACCTGATGTCACTCAGACAAGCCCCAATGAAAGGACGAGTTTTCAGCCAAGTGTGACCAACTAAACGCTTTTGATTGCGGAGGAATTACATTGCTGTTGTGGGCGGCAATCTCCACACTTCAGAACGGGGTCAGAACACAATAAAACAACACCCCAAAAATTATCACCAGATCCTCCTTTGTTAAGGTTCCCTCGACCTAGCGAAGATGCTTTCCACAAGAAGTTTACCCCGTTGCCAAGACTGATCGATTGGAGCGAACTCGCTATTGCTCAGCCGGAGCATGCTGCGAAGCTGGAAAAACTGAAGAGGCAAACGACGAAGTGCCAATCAATGGTCTGCTTTGTCTGCACGGATCCGTATTCAACTCGTGAGGTATCAGCTATTAGCGTTCAAGTGGTCCGCATGCTCTCTTGCAATGCCCTACATCGACTGTCCATGATGTGGAAAACTGATCACCTGTCTCAAGCACCAGGTTTCCTCGCTGTTTGAGCACGGCAGACATATAACAGCCGTGGCGCCGCCAAAGCGATCGGCAATGCCAGCTGTCAAAAGCGTACCGCAAGTCCCTAGCGGAACAGTGATTCAAACCGAAGCGGACCAATTCAAGTTATCGGCGGAGGCAACTCCTGAGTTATGAGCGGTGCAGAACTGCGTCAACTTCCACGCGCAGAAAACCCTCGGTATCAACGACGTGCATTGCCGCATTTGTCCGTGATCAC
Organism: Phytophthora sp. 'mugwort'; assembly: GCA_033558025.1. Classification (NCBI taxonomy): domain Eukaryota; phylum Oomycota; class Peronosporomycetes; order Peronosporales; family Peronosporaceae; genus Phytophthora; species Phytophthora sp. 'mugwort'. The sequence continues at coordinate 3,363,933 of JAUCEF010000004.1, read as the reverse complement.
ATTTTCACAGGGTATGAAGAGGAGTCGAAACCATTCAATTATGTGGACACTTGACAATCACGGAAGAGCTTACGTTTGATGGCGGCGATGCGGATTCGTTTTTCGTGGGTATTCTATGAAGAGGCTACTCAACCGACCGGCCTATTCGTTTGTCTTCCATTTGGACGCAACGTTTTAATCTTACGCAAGTCAAGTATCTTTCGTTTGTGATTGGTATCTCAGATAGGGGTGGAATCTTCCAGTTGACCGCCATTTTTGTGGCATCTCGTCGGCTGACGAACGTTTACACTATTGCATTAGTGTCGCTTCGTCGGATGTACACTGTAGTACAGTAGTGGAGAAGCCATTGCGGCTCGCATTTGTCATTGGTGAAAAATGTGCAACACAATGCTTTCACCATGGTGATCAGCTGCGACTCGAGCTACACATACCTCATGTGTTATTTTCACGTTCTTCAGAATGTTTACAAGGAGAATACCTACCGAGAGTAAGGGCAATATTTTCGGGATATTTAGGACATGCACTTCAACATCACTGAGGAAATCTTCTGCTATCACCGCGACGGAGCTCTTACAAAAAAATGAACTGGAAAGCCGATTCTCGCACAATAGCTTTTTCGAACTACTTCGAAGCACTATAGTTGAAAAGGCGGTTCAAAAACTGGCAAAATTTTCTCACCCCGACAGCGTATGCAACTACGAACAACCCCTTTGAGCAGTACAACAAGGTGACCAAGCGGCACTATATTCTCAATTTGCGCAAAAAAAGCCAGCTCTCGTCTTACGACTGTTGTGTGACTGCTGCTCGGACGAGTCCATTAATTCGCGCCCCTTTCAGACAACGCTCAAACCGGCTGAGAAGCTAGTCTCGGAGATGATGCGCGATGGCATACTAGTCGTCGCTGACCGTCACACAACCGCGCCCTCTTATCTTGTCGAGCAGCATCACAGGGCGACTGTACATGCGTTTTCAGCGTATCCTCCACGGTTATACGTCGAGACGCGTCAGCGACCAAAAGAATGCGTGGCAATCACAGCGCAAATTGGGGCTAACTACTGAAGAATGTAAATCCAAAATCAACCCCCACAAGGCTGGGAAGTTGACGTAGCGCTTCGGTGGCGTCCGCGCAAGTATCACCAAAATTTGGCTCGTGCGTCCACGTGTTGTGCGCATTTCAATAATGACAATTTGTGTGTCCAAACGGCAAGCGCATGATGGCAACCAGAAGAATATTGCACGTGGAAAGAAGGGGATAGTACGACCGCTTCAAGCAGGTCCAGCTCTGACGCATCATAACAATATTAAAAGCGCCATCGCAAATGCGTAGCATTCTACCGCAACATATAGCTCGTTTTGTTCCCCTGTTTCCGGATTCCGGTCGGTTGCACGGGTATTCAAAATGTTAATCCGTCGACGCGGCTAAACGTTTTCTTGTTATGCCTCTGCCAACAATACTCCGCCTCTTGGTGGCTTGAGTGACGAAAACAGCATCATCGAAGTAATCCTTCCGATGAGGTATCCCACGAGGTTTTCGAAAAAATATCGCTGGTTGGTGTGAACCAGGGGCGAATCTGGATCCCCTTGACAGCTTGATTTTGCCCAAAAACGTATACGCAACATCCACCACATCCCGATAATTCTGTTCAATCTTGTCAATTCTGGCCTTGCCAAAGGCTCTAAAAATAGAGATTGTTCCTCTCGTCGAGCAGTTCGGATTCTGGGTCAAAGTTGTTCACCCCCGGCAACGCCATCCAGGTATCAATGATGCGGATACCCACAGCTACGAACGCTACCTCACTCGTTCTAGTGCCATCTTGCGAACTCTAGCATGTTGTACAGCTGTTTCAGCATCGTTTAAGAGTGATGATTTTTTTTCGCGGGTTTGCCATAACGAATGAACTTTCCTAGCATTGTCGGTTTCGTGTTTGAACATGGATTGTATGTACGTGACTATATAATTCGGTACTAGACCAGGCAAACCGCAATGAGGGAAAACCCTTGTGCGATCCAAAAATAAAAACAAACAGTGAAAAATAAAAGATCGCATTGCAAGTATTCACGCTTCATGCATTTATCGTTAGTTGTATCAACTACACGGAATGACCAGGTTGAGCGTGCAGGGGTCTCATCCGGAGCGTGGCCCTTAGTTCTTTGAACTGATGTTGTCTAGTGCTTTGGTAAAGATATCAGCCACCATTTCTTTGGTATTGCAGTAGACGACGTTGAAGTCGTGCCGCTCTACTATTTGTTGCACAAAGCAGTAGCGAACATGTATGTGCTTCGATCTTCCGTGTAATTCAGGATTGTAGCTGATCTTGATGCAGCTTTGGTTGTCTTCGTATATAACGTTAGGTTGTGTTGATTTGAAGCCTAGTTCTTGAAGAAGGAGTTTGAGGAATAACATCTCTTGCATACAGTGACATAGGGCGATATATTCTGCCTCTGTCGTCGAAAAGACCACAGTGTAGTGCTTACGTGAGAGCCATGACATTGGACCACTAGCTAGCATAGTCACATAGCCACCAACCGAGCGTCTCGTGTCAGGACAGTTAGCGTAGTCCGAGTCGCTGTAGGCTGTCAAAAAATGGTCCGCTAGGTTCGCTGGGGTGATGTTCGTTGAGCCCCAAGCATCAGACCGTAGTCTTTGGTGCCAGCCAGGTACTTGAGGCCTCGGTTAGCAGCAATCTAGTGTTCCATTCCAGGATTTGTTAGCAGTTGGCTGGCCTCACGCATGTAAAAGGCCATGTCGGGCCAAGTACCTACCATGAGATACATAACACTACCGACGGCTTCACGATACGGTATATTTTTCATCGTCTGTTTCTCTGCATCACTGCTAGGTCGGCTGCTTACGGAGAGTTTAACGTTCCGGTCTGCTGGGGTTGCTATAGGATATGGAATGTAGTCGCTGAAGCGATTAAGGACCTTTGTAGCGTTTTTGTGCTGGTGGAGAAAGATCGTTTGGTTCTAACGGTCACGTTGAATGGACCACTTCACCTCCCCTAAATCTGTCATGAAGAACCGCTGTATCATGGTGGATTTCAACTCACTGACGAGGGCTGGACTGGGTCCAATGATCAAGAGATCGTCGACGTACACTGCAATATAGCAAGTAACACCACCAATAGTACGTATGAATACACAACTATCTTTGATGAGTTTATGAAAACCAGCGCTACCAAGGAAAGCAGATAACGTTTGGTACCAGACACGGGGAGCTTGTTTCAACCCGTACAGACTCTTTAGAAGTTTACACACTAAGTGCTCCTTGTCCGGTATTTGGAATCCTTCCGGTTAAGCCATGTAGATTTCTTCCTCAAGAAAACCGTTAATGGATGTCGTTTTGACATCCATTTGGTGAATCTCAAGATCGAGCAGGGCTGCGATTGTGAGGAGAAGTCTGAGGACTTCCATCCTGATAACGGGTGAAAAATCTCGTTGTAATTAATGCCGTGTTGCTGAAGAAAACCTTTGATCACCAGCCGCGCTTTGAAGTGTTCCATCGCGCCTGTGCCAGTATATTTGACAACGAATACCCAGCGGCTTGTGAAAATCTTTCGTCCCTTAGGAGGAGGTACTAGCGTCCACGTGTTATTGTCCATTAAAGACTTGTGTTTCGACCTAGCTGCGATTTTCCACTGATCAGCGTGAGAAGATTGCAATGCTTCTCGATACGTAGTGGGTTCAGACACATAGTGAATGGCTAGTAGTGTGTATAGTAAGTCTCGCCTTTGGTCCTGTTCCTGTTTGTCTTTCGCAGAATCTAGGGTTACATCCGTGGCATCAAGACGGGGTCGCTTGCGGGCAGGAGACTGGGCGAGTCAGGGCGGGCTCCGTTCGAATGCGTAATGAATTTCGGTTTGTTCAAGCGCAACCCGAAGAGAGGGAAGTCGGCGCTGAGTCGCAGGAGCCACAGTAGCTGCCGGTGTGGTCACAGGTACAGGTGCAAGTTGGTGCGTTTGCTCATGGTTTGACGACACAGGTGCTGGGTCTTGTCAGCTAGAGGGGAAATTCGTCCTCTTTGAAGACAATATCACGGCTGTACACAAAGGCATGGGTGTTGATGTACATCAAGCGATACCTTTCTTATGATCTGGTATACCAAGATAGATGCTCAACCGTGCTCGGGCATCGAGCTTGTCTCGATATTGCTCGGTGATGTGGACGTATGCACTGCAACCAAGAACTTTAATGTAGTTCATGGACGGGATGCGGTTGTACCACAGTTCGTACGGTGTTCGCCCATCAGTCTTAGAGCTTGGCGTCATGTTAATCAGTGTGGATACATGACTCACACACTCAGCCCAAAGCGGCTTGGGAAGTTTGCCATCCAGCAACAAGGCGCGAACCCCCTCCACAATAGTACGCATGCGACGTTCAGCGACTCCGTTCTGCTGAGATGTGTACGCGTTGGTAAACAGGGCATGGGTTCCATACTTTTGAAGATTAAGCGACCGAGCTTTTCGTACTCTTTTGCTTTGCCAGCCTGTAGCACTCGGATTTCCTCGTCGTCGATGTGCTGGCGACGCCATTCAAGAATGTTGACATCTTTTCTGAAGATATTCAAAGCTTTCTTCCTGAAGTCTTCGTAGCATTCGTACAGGGCGCTACGAGCTTTGATTAAGTATGTGAACATGAATCGAGAGAAGTCATCGATAAAGATCAAGAAGTAACGCCAATCAGTAAGGCTAGGTACAGGAAGGGGGTCATAAATATCTGTATGAACTTTCCCTAGGGGAGATTTGGCACGTTCAACAATTCTATTAGAATAGAAGGGGGGCGGTGAGACTTCGCTAACCTGCATGCAACGCAGAAGAAATCTGTTGTTGACGCTACAGACGCAGATTCATCCAGTCCATGAATGGCTTGGCTCCTGGATATGTCATCACGACGCGAGCGTTATGATGGCCAAGACGTTTGTGCAAAAGCAGAAATCATCGTTGCTTACCTGAGGCAACTAGGGCCGTTGGGGTCGCCATGGGTTGGCTTGGAACTGGTCCAGATCCGTGCTGATGACCATGGGTGCCTTGATGCTAAAGCTTTGGTCGGTTTGCATAGCGCTCTTTTTGCGGTCGAAGCTGAAGCGAAAGTCATGCTTCATAGCCGCACGGACAGACAAGAGCTGAAGAGTAGTTGCGGTGCGTACAGCACAGCATGAAGGGTGAGCGTCATCGACTTGCCTTTGGAGTCAGCGACTTTCAGTTGAACACGACCAATTCCTTCAATCGAGATTTGGTTCTTCCCGCCAACCGTGATGGAGCCACCGCTGGCAGTGATATCGGTGAACCACTGAGGCTCGTGCGTCACATGACACGTACACCCAGAGTCGATAGTCCACGTGGGGTCCAGCTTTACATTGGCTTGAGCCGTCAAGCCTACGGGACGGTTGACCGTAGTCGCGACAGCGATTAGACCGACATCGCGGCGCTCCTGTCGAAACACCTTGCGGTTGCTATCACTGTCGGCATCATCATCGTCCGAGTCGGATTCGAGAGGACGGTTCCGGGCTCGGTCTTGACCACGGTGCTTGCCACGGCCACCGCGTTTGGCGTCATCCCCTCCCCTCTTGCGCTTGTCCCGACAGGTTTTATGTTGTCGCGATCAGTGCGTCCACGGTTTCAGGTCTTGTTGTTGTTGCTGTCGCGGTACGGATGGTCTCGCTTCGTGTTTTCTCCTTTGAACACGAAGTTCGCAGGGCGAACCGTGCCAGCCTTGACACGACCGTCTCGAAGGTCCTTTTGCAGACCACGACACTGTCGGATATTGTGCCGCGGGCGATCGCAGTACGAACAGACCGTTGCCAGTATCAGGTCCAGGAGGCCGGGCGGCAGGAACCACAGCGACGAGAGCGCGTTCATTGTTGGTCTCCGTCGCCTCTGGCGATCCCTCGGACATCATGTAGCGCTATCGCGCCTGGAGGTCGCGAACCTTGCCTTCTATGCTCTGCTTCAAGTCTTCGTACGGGATGTACTTCCGTCGACCCTTCCAGATGCGGAGGTCATTCTTCCAAGATTTGGGCATGGAATGGAATAGATAGATAGACTCTTCCCTTCCGTTATCACCGATTCGGTGGCTTCGTCCGAGGCTTTCATTGCGTTCTCCAGCTTCAGAAAGAACTCGGTGAGATCGGAGCCTTCCTCGTACTTGATCTCCATCAAGTAGTGCTGGATGAAGTAGGGGTCGCCGTGAAAGGCTGCGACCTCATACTTCTGGCAGATGAAGTTGAAAATCTCGTAGGTCGTGAGGTTCTTGACCAGTCAGACGTGAGTATTGTCCATCGTTTTCATTAGGAAAGCTTTGGTCTTAGCTTCCAGACGGCGCCGCTCACGGTGGCTCTGGCACCACGCTTGCGTTCCTTGGTGGCTTGGCGGCGGTTGAACGGGCGGATAGTGGGTAAATCCTTGCGCTTAATCAGAGTGTTGGAGTCATCTCCTGAGTCTTCGTCAGACCCTGAGGGGGGCTTGAGGTCTTCGTCACACTGTTCGTAGTCCACGGTGTCGGAGTCGACTTCAGCTTGCTCGGCCGGTTTGCGCTTCGGCAGGTCGTCGACATCGGACATCTCGCTTCCGCTCTTCAGCTTCGTCCTCGGAAACGCCATCATAGTCGGCTTGGTCACAAGGCCCAGAAGATGCTTCCGTCGAGGGCTGCGCACACGCGGGTCTTCCACACGTCGAAGGTTTCAGCACCGACGAGGCGTGGAAAGTCGTCGCTTGAGGCTTGGCTTGAGCTCATAACCTGTTCAGGTGTAAGCTAGTTGAAGTGAGGAACGAGAGACTTGGAGGAGGTAAAAGGAGAAGGGAGTGCATTAGCATGTAGTTAGGAGACGCAGCAGCGTCGACGTTGGTTGGTTCTGAAGAAACTACACTGCTACATCTTATACCATATAAACACCACACTAACAGCTTAAGAGGGATTTTAATAACTTGTCATCAGCTCTTGTGGGGTTCTCAGGTCCGTTGTACCAATCCTGGAAGGCTAACATCAACAACGCGGAATACTTTTCGTCCCTTCACTCGATGACACAAAATAAGTTTTAAAGCCACGAAAGAGATCAGTTCTTTCGCTTTATTACATAGAAAGCTTGTCACTCTACGACGGTGGAACCTGCAAAATAAAAAGACATAAAAAGCTGGCTATAGAGGAGCGAGGTATTGGTTATACGCTCGTTGGGCGGCATCGCGTTTGGCAGTGGCCACTTCTTCTTCATTCATTAATATCTCGTCCATGATCGGGTGTCTTCGAATGTCTTCCTTGCCCGCGTCGTAAAGGGCACGTGTTCTTGCGTACTTCCTGCTGTTATCTCGCCATTACCAGCAGTTGACAGCGTTCGTCCAGAAATCGTCAATGGCCGCGAGCAGCACAAGCGCATATACTGTAACCCACAAGCCCTCATTGAGAATATTAGCCACCCCTTACGCCTGTATCCATGATGGCACAGACATAGTTGACGACAGCAACCGCAATTTGCATCCAAAAGCAGCAACCGAACTCAGGCACAGCCTCACGGTATTCCGTCGGTTCTTGGTTCAACACACGCAGAAAGGTATCACCAATTACACCAATTACAGTGTCCTGCGACTGGCGTCCTTGAATATATGGGAAGTCCATGTCTGGAATAATGCTTCAATGGCTTGTGTCTGTCTGTGATTCTTTGATAATGGTACCTGCACAACACTGGTGCTTTGATAAGTCTTTCTCACCAAGCTGGACGGTTCGCTAGCATGGGTGGAATCGACCAATACAATAGGGCTCAACATTACTTACTGGGAATATATGAGAGCTGACTGGGCAATTTCCCGAATACTAAGTAACTTCGTAGGACGGTGCGCCATTAGATTAAATGCAATCTTAATACTGCAGCTGAATCACAATGAAATATACTACTATCCCATTAAAACGAATACTACAGTAACTTGGTGGTACTGTACTATTACATCTATTGGAATCCTGTAGCATATTTGCTGGTACAGTACCTGATGACAAGTGTCAGTGATATTGCGTCTCCTCATCACTGCTTCCCTCCTCCAAGCCCACTGAGGAAGAGCTTAAATGGCTCATCCGGCGGTGATACGCAGTACGAGGTCTCGCCTCTCGATTCGCTTAATAACGCTTGCATTTTCTTGTCTGCTTTTCCAGGATGTTGCTGCCGATTTCACAGAACCTAGTGTCGTATTTACTATAGATTTCACCGTCGTAACGGGGAAGCGGTCTTAAACGAATGTTCAAGTTAGCGAGGGCGACGCACGCACGAAAATAGAGGTCGTACGACGCTTCATCAAACTTTCACTTGTCAGAGCAGATACCCCAGAGGGACTTGAGTCTGCCGAAAACGTTCTCGACCAGGACACGATCCTGTGCGAGTTTGTCGTTGAAGCAGGAATCTTCCAGTGAGATCGGTTGCAAGAGCCTGCTTTTAAACAGGTGAATAGCACGAAACTCGCGTCCTAAGCCTTGGTATCCTTTGTCCACGAACACTGCCCAGTCATCAGGAAACGCTACAACAAGGCGCCCTTCATCGCGTAGATTACCATAATCAGCGCAATTACGCAGCGAGCGGGAGTGAAAAGCCGCATTTCCTCTGAAGATTTCGGCGTCGTGCTTGCTTCCCCCGGTGTGGTCCGTGCAGTTAATTACGAGGCCGTTTGAAAGCACTGACACTTCCACCTTGTAGCCATATAGGTGATGTTTCCACTGTAGTACCGTACCTTTCGTTCATGTTGCCGCCGGGTTTGTTCGCTTGCTGAAAAATCACATCAGTAGCATAACGAGCATACGGAAACTTATTAAACGCATGCCCTGAACGCCCTAATTTTCCCAAAGTCCATCGGTCGTTCGCAGACTCTACAAACGTTTCATACAGAAAGGGGGAGATCGTGCACATGAATTTCCGGATCATCTTCTGGAAGTGGACGGCGGGAATTTGAACACTCGGGCGACGGTATCTTATCTTCCGAGATGTTTCAGCGAATTTAGCGTTATAAAGAAGACATCCGCGCCGCGTAACAGTACTTTTTGCCTCTGCTCACATTTCATAGCCCCTTTACATAAAAGCTTACGTTTTCCCACAGGCGTTCGAATTCCTCGGGTGCGAAGTTCGTGAACTTGAGAACCCTCTCAGGTCCTTCCGCTCGCAAGCATAACTGGTAAATAGACGAGATATCTTCTTCAGTTTTTTTCCTTCACTACGGACAACGACCTGGGCGATCTTAGCCTTGCGCCGCTCATCATGTTGGAAAAGGTCGCGTTGAAGCACGGAAATCGGCCTCGTCGAGAGCCTCGGTGGCGCGATTTGGGCGGTTCGTGGCTCGTGACATGTTGTCTCGTTATGTACGTAGATAATTCCAAAATGACCCGAGTAAGTTCCCAGTACCTCTGTTGAAGCCGTGGGCCCACAATGGTGAATATGCCTTCTTCTGCATTGTAAGAAATATATATGGAAGGAAAATCACCATATGGCGGTCATGCACACGTCTACGGTAGCATTTCGAATTTTGGTACCCGCTTCTCGAATTCTAGAAGGGCAACGAATTACATGTTCAGTATGTCTTACTTAGCTCTAATTATCAAGTTGTTCGAAAACCGGACGGACAATAGTGACCTCAAGTGAGAAAGTGATTTTTCTCTCGAGTCTCTCTCTCAGCGCAACTTCAAACGAGGTCGGGGGTTCCAGAATCTCACCGACCACATGCAGCTGACGTTGATCTTCTGAGTGAGGAGCAACTCGGTGCTGTTGGCACTCACAAGTATCTCGTTCGATCGAGCTCTAAGATCGCACGCAGCCCATACCTTGATCAGCTTTGACGGCAAGTATAGGTTTGTTGACTGACACGTCACTACATCGATCTGTACAACGTCGACCACGACCACAACATTAAACTTCCGCCTCAATCCGCTGTACAGAAGGACCCTACGGTACTTGAACCTGTGCAGACGGTGAAGAAGGGCCGGAGTCTATAGAAGCGTTTTACGAATGGTGGGGAAACATCGAGTAGCTCAACTGTCAAACGGCGTCGCTGTGTAAACTGTGGTGACTTCGGCCACAACGCGCGCACATGTACAAAACCACGAGCCTAGTACAATAGTAAGGTAATCTGGCATTGAGATGAGTGCCATCAAATAAAGGCGGGTGCCATCATTTGGTGAAAGTCATCATCGTTTGGCTAGATTATCGAAATAAGCCATCATTTGACAAAAGCCCCACAGAGGAAAATGAATGTGGTAGAGCCTTCACGGGCTTCGTGGTCTTTTATGGTGCTTCTTCTCATCTTCTCGCTAGGGCCAAGACCGACGCGTGTTCTTCGAGTTCTTTACGCACAGGCATCTAGCGTGGAGGTTATTATCGCTGGTTGCTTGTGCCCTCGTTGAAAAAGGAACACTCAATGGCACGATTGCATGAATGTCATCGCTGGTGATCAGCTCTCAGTTTAGCTCTGCCCAGCGAGATCCAATTGCCGTGTCTTCGTAAGGACAGTGGGGAGAAATTCAAGTACGAGGTGGGGCAATACGGCTTCTTGTGTGTACGAGCGATCTCTGGTCTGCAGTCACTATCTCTTCCTCAAATGATAATATGGTGACGCCTCACATCAAGACACGCAGAGATTGGATACAGAAGTTGTAGCCAACGGTGGCTGATGCCGCGATCAATAATTCCTCGACGAGCGGAGCGGGCGTGGATGGTCCATACGGCAACCTGCCCAGCCACATCGGTCCCTGTACAGACTCGCGCTTCGCTTTGTTCTGGGAGACATCGGAACGAGCCAAGGTCGCAAACCAGGCCTCGAACTGTATGGACATTTCAGTTAAATAGGAGAGAGATCAGTTAAATGAAAAGTTAACCCTTTCGTGCACCTAAACTTTATCGTCCTTTACGACGATTCATGGTAAACTGAGCGATGCCATGGCTCAGGAACCATTGTAACGTGACACGAAATCGCCGAAACCGGGGATAATGCTGTTCGTCTGTGGGTCCACTTTGTCATCAATTCCACCCGTAATAATTTTCACATCTATGCAGATGAAATTAAACCCACAGAGCTCAGAAACAGCACAAGATTTGCCTAACAGGCAACAAATATTCAAGGTCGAAGCATGTACTTACGCGGGAAGCGGTTGCTGATGTTGACGATCCCGTCCGAAGCCACTAGGATCGCAACAAGCGAGATACTGCGATCATCGCAGCCGACACTACACAAAGCCTACACATACCGCAACACATAATCAGTCTCCAAACCTCATGAGCATCAGTATACTTGTCGTGTACGCACCTCGATAGCCTTACACTCTGCGTCGCCTGTGCTGCATGTAGAAGAAAAGAGCAAGACCTTATGCTGGACAATGTTGGCAGGAAGGTCCATGTGATCCAAGCGCCAAACTCGCTCTCCCCGTCTATCCATCGCCGCTTCAACGTGGATTGAACCTTGAGGTGCCTCAGGCTCCATTTGGTGGAACAATACCAGGAACGGGAAACCCTCTGCACCGATCGCTACGCCGCAAAAGTGGTGTCTAAGTTCCAGACCGCGGTACAGGTGGCCGCTGCCTGTAACCACCTCCACACTTTCTGTGCCTAAAAATGCAAGAGCTTCCTCCAATAAGATCCTGCAATTACACAGCCACATTTTTGTTATACAAAAAATCGAATAAAAAAAGACTAAGTGCAAAGTGAAATTATCACAAAAATACTTACATTATCAGTCGGCCAGCCACGCGGCGGAAGGTGGCGCCATTCGAACGATTATCACGCAGCATCGTCATCAACAACAATACCGAGTTGGCTCGGACTTCATGCACCATCATCTCCACGCCTGCTGGTCCGACAAAGTTTTCAGCGCGATCCCTACAAGCGAAAAAAGAGTCACAGACCAGTTAAGCCAGCCTCTACAAAGTATCACCACTGTAAATCCTTACATTTCCTGAGCAGACTTCACCAACATGTTGTAGCGCGAGAGGATCTCGAAGCGATTTTTCTTGATGTGGCAGATGGCCGCCCGCGTCACTCCGAACTCACGCGCCAATGCCGCCTGCTTCTCACCCTTCTCAATACGTTTGATAATATTGCGTCGATCTGTATCACGAAGGTATCGCACGCGCTTCTTTTGTTTCTTCTGGCCATCATCTTCCATCGCCGACGTCTCATTTTCTGGATCGTTTTCGAGGTCTTCAATAACCGACGGGGCTATCTGCACGTTGCTGTGCTCTTGTCCTTCATCCGATTTCGGCATTCCAGTCCTGGCACAAGGCGACTTGTTCCCAGTTACCGGTCCTGGATTCCTCACGTCCAGCACGTGGACAGGAGGAGCACGTACTGCTGCGACCGATCCTGGAGACGCCCCTCGATGTCCTGAACCCGTCGACGGCGCTGTCCTTGGCTCCTGCTGATCCTGCATCGACCTGTCTCTTTGCTGGTCCGTCCTGTGTCTATCCATCTCTTTTGAGTCTCTGAACCTCCTGTCCATCGCTGCGCTAGCATTCACTCTTGGCATTATGGACGCCAGCTGCGTCGCCGGGGGCGAAGGGTACGTCGAGCTCCTGTAATGTCTATCTGCCGGCGATACCGGTGGATGATGCCGTCTAAGCTGCTGGTTGCTGTCCACGACGATCCGCTGTCTCTTGGCCGGCAGGTCCTGCCTGTAGCCACTTGGTATCTCGTTAGTAGCTGTCCGAACGATGTCCTCCCTGTACTCGCCTTCCCTTCTCTGCCACTGATTCTGCTGTAAATTCTGGCCGTAGATCTCGCGCGCGACTCGCTGTCGGTTTGTCAGGTTGCGATGGCGCTCGCGCAGCTCCTCGTAGAAGGCCTCACGGTCGTACACGGCCGCATTCTCCTGCTCTTTGTCGTAGCTATAGCTCGCGTCGTAAGACATCGTGGCGTTCTCCGCCTCGAAGCGGTTGTATCGCGGTGCTTGACGCGGATCAGCGTACGTGCGCCGCTGTCTTAAGTCGGCGCCGGTGGCATCCGCCCGGGTATCGACGTGCGCATTAACGCTAGGGCTATTACTGCCGCACCACTCCTGTGCGCGAAGAGCCGCGGCGGCGTTGGCCAGACTGAGCGCCACCGAGGACGTGCGCGCGGGTCGTGCGACGGGCGGAGGTGTCATGACTGACAAGATGGCACAAAATGGCAAAAAGTGGCAGGATTTCGCTATTGGGCTGCCGTTTGATGCTGGAAATCTTGACTGGCAAGTAGTGAGGTCCGTCTGGGAAAGGGGAGAAGGCTGCGTTTGACTGAGCTTTTGTATGGTCCAGAAGTTTTGGAACAGGCGAGAGCTGTTGCACTGGGCGCTAAGAGCGATTCAGCGGCGGCGAGAGAACGGGCCGGCAACAACTGCAAGCATATTACACCTGGTAACTGGATCCCGTCTAACGCGATGGTCGGTGCTGTCGCGAACGACCTGGAGTTAAGCTGTTTTACTCCGTGACTTCGAGGAAAAATGCCGGTTTAGCTGGCAGATGTGACGTTAGCTGAAGATTCAGTGCTACGAAACATAAGAAGTTGGAGCTTAAACTATACTTCAGTAATGTCTGATGAACTGCAACTGCATAAGTTTCACAGCGTTCAGGTGTAGAACTGGACGAAGCGGACCCAGTTACGAGTTCGTTGGCCACACGATATTTGAACGCTCTTAAAAAGACCTCCCATGGTTCGTGCTACCAGCGCCAAACCCTAATTTCACCTTCATTGCGTGACGTACGTACCAACTGTTAAGCTGATGTATAAGTTGTTTCTTACGCATCAACCCTCTGCTCCTTACGACGTAGACACTGATGGATGTTACTAGCAATCTTTCTGGTCAGCTGAACTTGATGTGAATCCGAAGGTAGCCTATTCACGGCGGTATTACTGTAGCCGTCTGAAGGGGCAATAACTGCAGTGCGCGGCATAAACCAAAAGCAACTACCGGTAGTCCCCTGGTACCATCGTTTTCAGCCTCTCCTGAAACATGGTAATGTTATGTGCCGTGTTTGTCGCTATCTGAAAAGAGTGAAAAGTAGCAAAATGATATGCATATATGGACCACTACGCTTGCAAAAAAAAAACGTTCCTGAGCGACTAATGTTGCGCGAACTAATAGTTGTGGGATTCAGTCACGGTTATCGTTAACGGGATATACCGAGAGGTTCTCTTTCATTAGCTTGCTCGTACACTGTTGAGAAACTAAGTGTTAAAGTTATCGTGCCTTGATACTGAATCTTGTAATTACTTATAGCAACTGGGTCCATCAGCTCGCAGAGGTTTTGTCGGTTTTCTGTCGCCAATATATAAATTGCCCTTTTTGCAGGTAAACGCATGTTGTCCGCGACAAACATCCTTCTTTTGACTTCGCCGCGTGCGTTTTTATAGGCGCATCGGATACCAGTATTACTAAACGGCCCGCACCGTTACTGGCAGCTGACGGCGCAGTTTTGCATTCTCGGAGGGTTTTAAGCCAAAACCCGCAAAAACGTCCACCTATCCAGTTGCAAAGTGCAAATATCTGTTCCGCGAAACAGATCAACTGTATCCAGTATGTAAATGCGATCAAAGTAGTGAACACGAATCGTACCAAACAAAATGGCATCCCAAGCTTCTTACCGCACTTAGTACTCTAAAACGGAATGGATAGAGATCATCAGCGTGTGGCAGTGGAACAGCCCACAGTTAACCAACTCATTTGGTCATGCAAGGCATCGAAAAATGCGTCCGTAGACTATCCCCATCCCGGTGCGTATTTTTGTCGCGAACACCAGCCGCGAGCCTTTGACGCTTCGTTTGCTAATATGCAACACGCGCTCACAACGCAAACGCCGCCAGGACGGCAGAGTCGATAAACGTGTCGTCTCGCTGGTCGGGCCCTTGATGGCTACGCTAGAACGAAACACTCAGTTGTCCCACAACGACGAACGTCGCAAACTGCAAGTTGAAGCTCCAGCTCTCTGCAGCAACCGGTACGAGCCACTGCAGCAGCCAGTTCTGGGTGAGTTCATGGCGCTGCATACAGCGGGGAATGCCGACGCAGTGTTCGCACTGCAAGGTTGCAGCTCCACGTCAAGTATCTCGAGCGGCCGGGACCGCAACAGTCAGACGGTAACGGCAACGTCGCCGAATGCTCGAGAGGACGAGACAAAGACTGAGGACAATGAAGCGGACGCCAATGCACCACACAAGAAACAGAAGAAACGCGTGCGGTATCTGTGCGACACGGAACGCCATAATATCATTAAACGTATCGAGAATGGAGAGAAACAGGCGGCGCTTGCCCGTGAGTACGGCGTCACGCGCGCCGCTATTTGCCACATCAAGAAAAACCGTGAGATGATCACAACGCGCTACGATTCATTGGTCAAACAGGCGCAAGAAATCGATAGAGCCGAGAACTTTGCCGATTTGCCTGGCGAGAATTTAATGGTCCGAGAGATTCGATCCAGCTCCGTCTTGTTGCTTATGACGACACTACGTGACAGACGATCAGGGCCGGCAACCTTCCGTCGCGCCGCTGGAAGACTGATCATGTAAGTATACATGCTTGAGTTTAATTTGACTGTACTAAACACAGCTCTTGTGCTGGTGCAGGCTGCTGCTGGAAGAAGCGCTTGCCATTATCAATGCACACGCAGTCGAAATGACTACAGCCACCGGCTACTTGACGTATGGTTTGGAACGGACGGACGAATTTTGTGGCGTGGCAATCGGCGCAGCAGGGTTCCCATTTCTTGTGTTATTTCATCAGATGGAACCCGATGCGCCACAGGGTTCGATTAGTCTTAAGTTTCAACAGGGACAGAATGGCTGGCGGTTGGAGCACATGGATTTGCCAAGCGATATCATGCAGTACCGGGTTTTACTCTTTAGTTCGACAGTGAACACAGGCGACGCCGAGTGCAAAGCCATTGAAGCGCTCTGCAGTCTAGGCATTCAGGAGGATCGGATCACACTTGTCAGTATTCTCTGTTCCACGGATAGTCTTGTAGCCATTTGCAACGGATTTCCAGGTAAAAAAAACTATGTGGTCGTGCCACATAAATTGTGAAATACTCATCTCACTAGTTGTGCCTTGTGGCAATTTGTGGCAATTCAGGCGTCCGGATTATCACGGGCGGCATCGACAGCAAGGTCGACCCGCAAACGCAAACGATCATTCCAGGCCTCGGTGACTTTGTAACGAGGTATAACGGGTAGCACACGAATCAGCGACAACAACAAAGCACCACTCATGTATTTACTTGCATAATTCGAATATCATTATTAATTTTATCAGATCTTTGAAACTTCAAGTTTGTATACGGATGTGCAAAAGATTCTCAAACGTTAAAGTTTGCGGCGACTATTTTTAATGCTGAAAGATCTGAAAGATCACAATATAGTACAATGGAGAGCACTGTACTGCTGCACGCTGTCGCGGGCGTCGCACGCACCGTGCGATCGCTCTACGGCCCCAATAAGCTGCGCAAGCAGGTTACAGGTACACTGGGTACAAGCCCTCGCGTCAAGGGGCGATCGAGACGCTAACACGACGCGAAATTGTGTAGATGAACTCGACCAGACACTGTTCTCCGCGGACACGTACGCAGTAACAAGCGCATTGCAAAGCCAGAATGCCGGTACTGCCATTTTGCAGCAAGCGCTGGATGAACAACAGAAATTCTTCGGCACCGTACGTCATCTTTACGCTGCTGTTTAGGTTGCTAGCTGACAAGATTGTACGAAATAGGGCTGTACGACAATGGTAACTTTATGTGGCGTGTTGGCGGAGACTGCGCTTGGATTACAACGGCAGGGAGTGCCAATGTAAGGTTCTACTCACCATATACGTTAATGTAGTTCCTGGCTAACGTGTGCCACGTATAGCGACATTATTCAGCAGGCTTTGTCGTCTGTCCAGATGTGTTGTCTAAAGGTAAGCAAATTCCGCTATTCTCGTATACTAGGTAAGCTTACAGGTGTGTATCTCAATATTTGCGTGCTCTAGACAGCCAAGTACATGCGAATTCCATTAACAGAAGCCATTCCATCCTTCCAGGAGCTAACGTGGTCTCGCCAACTCACAACTATAGGACAAATTCTCGCCACTAGGTGCGTGAATTGCTGCTTGTGTAAATCATATCATACTGATAACGATTTATATATTTTATGATATCAGCAACGACAGATCAATTGCCACTTCTCTAGCTGTAAAAGTCGTTTCAAAACTCGATCCGATTCGGTTTTGTTGTGAAGAGAAGAAGTCACTTCAAGACCTGGTAACGACTCACGTGGTGCTTGGAGGTGTGACCTCAACGACTAGCTCGATGGTGCTCGACGGTGTATTGCTCCCGATTACAGAAGCTTCCTCTCGCATGGCATTGCGACGTATCTTTTCTTCAACTTTAGGTGGGATGATCTCGGACGATAAAGGCGTCGTCATTCTTGCTGGAGACTTAAGAACGACCACGTTCACTACCGAGTCCTCTGTTCAGATCATTTTTGTCTATGGTGAAGTTAGCACTATAGCGATCGATGCGTCAGTATCAACTTCAGACGCTCCGCTTTGCATCCCTGTGTCCAGCTATGACTCACTATGTCAACTCGCCGAGATGACTGGAGCTGACATTGTCGATTCCTGGGAAGAGCTCTTGCCGAATGCTATCGGTCACGAGAATCTCCAGATAAAAGCACGTGACATGTCGGTGAGCAGAGTTCAAGACGATGACGACGAATTAACGACGTTCTTCCTGCAAATTAAGCTGCGTGACGTCAAATTTCAGTCTCATGTCTCCGTTATAGTGCAAGGACCGACGAAATCTCTTGCTGTCGAGCTACAAAATGACACGCACAAGATGATCTGTCGTTTGCGTAATACGTTGCGTTCAAGGTACGTGATTCCTGCCAACGGAGGTTTCTGGTGTGCCTGTGCTGCAGCCGTCGCAACAGAAGCGGAAACGCTGGACGAGCTTTTGAGTTCCGCCACGTCTAGACTAGCGGAATCTTTGATCCAACTCGGTGTGATTCTGCTCGAGAATTCCGAGCAAAACGTCGATAATGACTCGTTCTTCACGCGACTGGCACGTGTGCGTACAGTGCAAAAGCGTTTTGCCCGTAGCGTACAGGACGTCGGTGCGGTCAAGTTTTACTCCCGTTATTTCGACTTTAAAAGCGTTGAGTACGCCATTCTGGTATCCCAAAAGACCGAACCAGAAGGTAAAAATGAAGGAATTTTTCATTCAGACGAGTACCGAAGCGTGCGTTCGTCGATTCAAAAGGCCGGTCGGGTGCTCCAGCTCCTGCTAAATATTGATCGCCATCGTACCAACTAAGATAAGATCATTTATTCTCAACAATTAAGACACTATGTTTAGGATTATTTTTCTCAAGTTTCACTTAAAACGTTCACGTCGAAGAAGGTTTTAATACAAACAGGCGGCAATGTCAACGACAGCAACGTCTGCACCGATTCCGACTCCCGATTCCCCCAAGAAAGCACTCATGCCTCGCCGTCAAGCTGCACTAATGCCACTCGATTACTCGTTCATGGGACTCACGTCGCTCTCGGGTATGGAAAAAAAAAATTAAGTTTTGCCAAGAAAAACATAAAATTTCGCTCACTTATCACTCGTTTTTTTTTTCATGATAGAAATGCAACAGCACGATCCCGTGAGTGGCATCAAGAAGTCCTTGTCTGCTGGTAGCTGGACGACACGAGCGAATGGAGACGGCGACGACCTCATTTCGTCGACAAACGTTGATATTTCCTCCAAAATGGACGTGGCAACTGGTACTGGAAAAATGAACAAAAAGCGACACGTACCAGTTTCTCTACGGGTAAATAACAACAACATTTCCACTTTAGACGACATGCACGAAGCGCTACGTGCCGTGTTTGACTACCCAGTGAAACTCCAGTGGCTAGATCTGTCTGGTAACCAAGTGGCGAGCATTCCATCCGAAAGTTTCTCGGCGTATCCGGAACTTTTCACGTTGCATCTTCACGGCAATCGGTTAAGTAAATATTCGGATATTGACGCGTTGGCAAAGTGGCTACCACGTTTGCATGCGCTCACTCTACACGGGAACCCACTGGAGGACAAGAAACACTACCGCAACTACGTCATCGCAGCGTTTCCGAACCTTAAGCAGCTCAACTTCAGCTCCGTGACGCCCGGCGACCGGGACAAGGCCGAAACCTGGGCGAAAATCTACAAGAACGCACGCAATAGTGGCAAAATCCGACACGACGAGCTGTGACCACACCAAAAGTCATATTAAGCCACCATTATTCTTGCCAGCGTGGCTAAATCCATCAAGTTTATACTGGAAAAGCCAGAAAAAGTCTCGGATTCTTTATAATCCATCGCAAAACCTTCACATGGTGAGCAAAAAAATAAAACCGAACAGGCAGCTAAACATGTAGATCTATTTCACCTGGACTTGTAGCACAGATTTACGCCCGACGCGCCTTATTGTTGCGAAATGTCTCGAGTAGTTTCGAGTACGTTTGCTGCTGCAACTCCGTGTTGGCCAGTTCCTTCTCTACCTGGAGTTTCATGCGCTTACGCTGTTCTCCATTCTCAGTGGCAACAGGATCCGAGATCTGCTGCTTTTTGCGTCGCTTGTTCTTCTTCTTCTGCGTCGTCGTTCCTTCACCCTTCGCGTTCTTAACAGATTCACCAGTCTTGACAACCTGGTGTGGTTTAGGCAGCATCGTATCCATAAACGACCTGTACAGCGCCGTCATGGACGGCAGGACGTGCGCTGGCGCATCGAACAGACTGTTAGTCGCAGCTCCGTTAACAGCCACTGCGTTAGGCCCCGCGTGTGTGTTTTGCCGGGCTTTCTGGTCAGCAGAACGACCTCCACTGGCCGCAGTATAGATAGCGCTCAATGCCTTGGCCTCCTGTTCGCCGTCCTTGGCCGCATCGTGGGCAGCGACGGCAGCGACGTGAGCCTGCTTCCGGAGCCGGGCACCCAACGACCTGGCGTTAGGTCCATCCAGTCTCCATACACCAGTCTTGTCATCGAGAAGTACAATGTCTCCAGTCCCGGGGTGGAAACCAGCGCTCCACACGCTGCTACCAACATCCACAACACGCACACATACTGGCACGGGCGTCTGAGCATCGAAGACAAGCACCACCGTCTTGTGTTTGACAGGCATCCAGACCAAGAAGCGTTCGTACAGGGTTTCTGCAGCCAAAACTGTCCCCTTTGGCACTGTATAGCGCCACCAAAGCGACAGTGATAACAAGCTCCACACCTGCAATTGTCTCTTCGTGACGAGCACAACAAACGGCGCGTTGAGACCAGGGAAAACAATCTGAGTAATCGTCTGACCGTCAGCCGACGGGATCACACGACGCAGTGAGTGCGTCGCAACGTCCCAAAGCGTGAGTTTGTTGCCGTACGCCACGGCAAGCAACGAACCATCGCGAGCAAACGCGACAGCCGTGACGGGTTCGTCACGGAAATGCACCACCGACTGGCATTGCCACGACGTACCACTCGCCTCCGTCACTGTCTTCTGCCACACCTTGAACTCTCCCTGTTCATCAGCCGTCACGACGCAGTCGCCGTTCTGCGTAGGCGAGAACGTCACGTTCGTCACACGAGCGCGACTATGAGGCGCATCAACCGCCGTATTGACAAAGAACGAGCCGTCCACACGTCGCGTCCAGAACCGAAGAGACTGTTCCTCCCCCGTCTTTGTCATTGTCGGAGCATGAAGTGTCACCAGGTCACCACCACGAGCACTAAAGCACGCGTGGGAAGCCTGTAGCACAGGTAGCACCTCGTCCTCTGTGTGTGTCACTTGGTTTCGCTCGGATAACAGTAGCGTCTGCAGCACACGGTCAGCAAATGGCTCATAGAACTGCAACACGCCGGCACCTGACGAGCCATTGAGTACCAGCGACTTCGAGAGTGGATCCACCACCAATTGACGAGTCGGCAGCGAGTAAGCGGCCGAATTACCTGCACGTGCTAGTCCACGCGCCTCCCACTCCTGCTCACGCGTCACTGTGTTGTATTGGAAGAGAACACTGTCTGCCAAACCTACAGCATACACGCCGCCGTCCTGACGAGGTGCGATAGCTTCCACTGACGCTGGAAGACGCGGCAAATAGGCACGACGTCCCGTCTCTAAATGCCACGATACAAGGACGCATTCCTCACCACCAGACAGTAAGAATTGGCCGTCGCTCGAGTACTGGAGGCAGTGCACGGCGTGCGAATGCCAGTGCATCTTGGCAGCAGACGCCAAGACGTCTCCACTCGGTCCTTGGAGGTGATAACGGAAGATCTGTCCGCACTGGTCACCAATAGAGAACTCACGCTGCGTCGGACTGACAGTAACGCACATCACGTCCGCGTGGCTGAGCTTCTGCATCACGTAGACGCGACTGCTTGAGTCTTTAGCTCCAGACTGATGATGTAGCCATATCGTGACTAGTTTATTGCCCGTCGCAAGCACCAAATAATCTCCAGGAACAGCTTCGTGACCCTCAGAAGTCGTGTAGCTCTGCAGCGCCGCCGTGTGGAACGGGTGTTTGCTGTTCTGGAAGAGCACGCGTCCGCGTTTCTTCTTCTTGAGGCTGAACTCGACGAGGCTCCAGCTGTTGGTTTCAGTCTGTAGGACAAGCAGAAGCTGCGACGGGCTGGTACGGCTCGACGCCATCCATAGCACAGGCGCCGTCGCGTCCAGTTCTACGAGCGGCTTCTGTTCTACAAAGTCCCAGACGATAATGTAGCCATCTTCGTATGCAGCCAAGAGCTGCAGCGCGTTGTGTGGGTGAAGCGCGAGCGCGCGTACCGTGCTCTTGTTGCCGCCACGTACGCACTCGTGAAGCACGCGGCCGCTCTTGGCGTGCAGTACACGCAGCACGTGCGCCTGGCGCTGGAAGACGTAGCGACCGTCGGCCGAGTACACGAGCGTGGCAGCTGGGAGCCCTACGCGGCCCCTGGTCGGCGCAGCGTTAGGCGGCGGCGTCAGCAACTCCAGCTCCTGTTCCTGTTCCTGCTGCTCTGCCGTCATCTTAATCTATTGGCTGGAGGCGTTGGCCGACGACTGGAAGTGAGCTTTGACTATCTGGTAGTCAAGATAAGAACACTCGGGTAGTCAATAAAATTGACAAAATTAGTATGAATGTATCCATGTGGCGTTTCGTGATGTAGCCATTTGCTAAAGTGTCAAATGTCTTCAACGTCTAGCGACGAGCTTCCGTTCCGAGCGTTCGTGCCTGCGACGAAGGATGTAGCAGACTTGGCCGAGCTAGTGGAACTCGAGAAGGTATCAGTGCTCACGTACAATGTGTTGTCGCAAATGGGCGCGCGGAGGATGCAGCGCGGGTGCAAGAATTGCGTCAACTCAGCGATTTTAAACATCCGACAACGACGAGAAAGACTACTACGGTTAGCGCTTGTTCATTTATATGTACCCATTTGTAGTGAAGATTCTTATTTTTCATGTGTTGACGAACCGGGTTGTCATTATATAGAGAGATCCTTTCATATGATGCCGACGTCGTGTGTCTACAGGTAAATGGCTACATATATGAACGAAATGCATTGTTGCTTGAGCTTTTCGCGATGACGGGTTCTGCTGCGCAGGAAGTCGACGAGTATGACGACTGGTGGGCGGCGGAACTGGCCATCGGAGGCTACGACAGCATCTACGCTACGTCTGCAGCCCCGACTTCGGCCTCAGTGGCCAAGGAGATCGACGAAGGTCTCGTGACAGCCTTCCGGAAAAGCACTTTTCAGCTCTTCCGGTCGGCTGAGCTGCATCTAAACGCCTTGTGCGCTAACATCAACGATGTGAACCTTGCAGCGAGGGCGAAGCAAGACAAACTGGCACTTTTCGTCTGTCTTCAGCCGTGGGAGACGTCGACTTTGCCCTCTGCACTCTGTGTAGCCAACACGCAGCTCGCTGCAGGGGCCACGCCTGAGTTGGAGCGTGTGCGAGTGCTTCAGACCGAGTTTCTGTGCCGCCAACTCGCGGTGTTTAACGCAGATTTCCAGCTACCCATCGTATTGGCTGGAACCTTCAACGCTACTCCAAGTAGTGATGTCTACCATACTATTATCACAGGCCGCCGGCGACCTGTTCCAGAGACTCCAACAGCTCCAGGACGACCAATTATCGACAATGCTTCGTCATCATCACTACGGGTCTCATGGAGGCCGCCACAACCTTCTTTGACGTCCATCACGCCTTCCGTCCCCATTCTAGAGTACAAGATCGCCGTCAAGAACTGTGCGAGCAAAACATCGGGTTTTTTGTACGAATTATCAGTGCCGAATGGAGCGATTAAGTCGTTCAAAGTGACATCGCTCAGTGCAAACATGACGTACCAGTTCCGCGTCATCGCTCGCAATGAATACGGCTGGGGAGCTTGGAGTCAACCTTCAGCGTCTGCAACCACGCTACAACATGCTGCTTACAAGAAAAACACGTCAATCTCGGATGAAAAACCTTTGTTCTTAGCTCCCGATGTGCCTCCTGATGTCAAGCCGTACGATATCTCGTTTGGATCGGGTCGGACGCCGCGATATCTCAGCGACACGAAGCCGATCGTCAACGCTGTCGTATGTCCGCGAGCTCTGTTGACTTCAGTTGATAAAGCATTCGGCGGCAGTCAACGCGCTGAGGCGAAGCGATACACGACGCTGCAACCTCAAGCTGATCGGGACATTCTGATCGTACACAACGAGATGATGGAGAGTGCCTATAACGCGTACGCTGACTACACCAGCGAACCCGAGCTCACATTCTCCAGTATCAACTTCCAGGGCACAATCGACTATATCTTCCACTCCATGGGGCAGCTTACACCATATCAACTGCTTGAGCTGCCAACGTTGGAGCAGCTAAAGGCAACAGGTCACGAGCCCAAGGACAGGCACGACAGCGTCCGATACGCGAGTGCACGGACGATCCTCCCCAATGCTCTGTGTCCGTCTGATCACCTTCCTCTCGCCTGCGTTTTTGCCGTTAAAAAGCAAAACCTTGCCGTCATGTGGAACTGAACAAGTTAAAACGCTTAAACATTGCCAAAAAAGCACGTTAGAAGTAGCATCCGATTAGTTTTTAAAGCTCATCTTTACGAGTCGAGACGTTGTTGCCCGTGTTCAACGTGTCGCTGATCTGCGGCAGCTCGTGACACGCGTCGTGATGCAGTGTGAGAGAGATAGCACCGAGTCGTGGGTCTGCGGGGGAGTAGCCGATCCGCGGCGGCGTGGACTGACCCAACCCGCAAATGTCCGAGACGTCGAGCCCAAGCACTCGCGTCTTGGTCGGATCGCAGCGGAAATGCGTCACGGGTGGCCACGGCTCCACGTCCGCGAGCATCCAAAAGCCGTTGTGTCGGAACAGCCGGAAGTCCGTGGCCATGTCTGTAGCTAGAGCCATCTGAGTGGACTCTTTGTTAGCTCCGGAAGCCTCTTCGCGGAAGAAGACGGGGGTGCCTGGATCCGACTGCACCACGTCAGGAGGTTGCATAACGTAGTGTCCGTTCATACCGGGCACCTGAGAGTCGCACACGAAAAAGTCGACGCTGTCCAGGAGGTTAGACGACGCCAGCACGGGGTTCACGGGGTGCTGGAGCGCCGCCAACACGTCCGAAATAGGCATACCAGGTCGAAGAGGAGGATGTGGAGTTCCCTGTTGCTTCCTTGACAAGACGACGGGGATGGCGAGAGCGAAGAGTACACAGAGCTTCATGATGACCCGACACAAGGAAAAACGAGTTGTAGAAGATCGCGAGTGACTGTTGGTCCTTTTGATCCACTTCAAGTTGCCCCGTTGGTGAGAAATGAAACCAGAAGGGTGTTTCATGCCACGTGGCCTTGACACAGTTGAATTTCCTTATGGCTCGTCAAGGGTCCCAGACAAAGGAAGTGGTAGAAAAAGCTGAGACAAACGGTTCAAGACTAACGACGTCTATGATGGCGGTAGTAGACGTCGTCTTCGCGCCCGCTGACAAGAGCAACGTGCAGCGGCTGCGTGAGCTCAACCTGCAGCTCTTCCCCGTGCGGTACAACCTAGCGTTCTACAAAGAGGTGGTGAGCTGTCCACCAGGCTACGCTCAGTTAGGTAAGTTGTTGTCACAATTGATGCATTGAGCAAGCATTAATGGGCTGTTCTGCATGTGTGGCCAGCATGTGTCGGAAGGTATGCTGTTGGAGCTATTTGCTGTCGACGAGAACCAATGGAAGAAGGACCTGTAGGTCTGGAACGCACGTACATCATGACGCTCGGTGTGGTGGAAAGTTATCGCCGCGCTAGAATCGGTAGGCACGATGAGCTGCTACGGTAGACGGACATAGAATTTACTTGCCACCTTGTTGATACGTAATGCAGGCAGTCGACTTCTTGAACGAGTCATCGCGCAGTCGATTCGAGACGGCGTGGTGCAGGTGTATCTCCATGTCCAGACTAGCAATACCGCGGCGCTTCGTTTCTACCTTTCACATGGCTTCGAGGCCACACAAATCCTGCGCAACTACTACAAGCGCATCGAGCCACCGGACTGCTATGTGTTGTGCAGGCAGCTCACTCCCTAAGATACTTGAAGTACGACTTTATTTTTTAACTTCGATCTTTTTATTATTCTCAATCCCACGACGCTCTCTCGAATGATAGCAAAGTTGACTGCGAAATCCCTGGAAGAGCCACATGCTGATGAAGGCACCAGAGCCCTCAAGAGTGCTGATGTGGAAATTCCGTTCAGTCGTCAAGAATGTTTTCCCGACGATTTATAAACCATTAAACTTTAATAAATTTCGCGTACTGCGAAGTATTTTGTGAACAAACTCTGTCGAACAACACGACTGACGATTGATTATTAGCCTGCTGCTTCGTGAATCATCTCTAACATGCACCTTTTACGATTGAGGCCTGGTGTCATGTTTTACGCTGCGGACTCGGCCTCGACCTTCCGCCGCTTAGGTTCATCCTGCTTCGATGCCTGACGCTCCGAGCTGAATGCGATAGACTCGGGCAACTGGAACGAAATACACACCATAACTTTCTTGGGCGCCACGTCACGCACGAGGTGGAACGACGTCCGCTCCGGGTCGAGTTCACCACCCATGATCTTCTCAGCGCGCTACCAAACAACATTAAAAATATACAATTATAAGCAATAACATCCTCCTACAGTTACAGACTACAGTCACGTGACTTACCTCCTTTACGTCCTTCTTGACGTCCTCAGCGTTGGAGAAACAGTAGCAGTGAATGTAAGGGAGATCGCCTTCCCAGTGGTCAAAATGTCCAGGGAACGCGTCCAAGAATTCAAGCGCAATAGCCGGCAGATTCATTAACACTTGTGTGAACTGTTTCTTCTCACTCAACAACTTGGTCAGGAACTCGCGGCCGTCCAAGTTGTAAGGCGTGACGAGCTTCTCCACCTTGTTCAGCATAATATTCTCCTTGAGATAATGGAAGCTACACGGGTTCAAATCATTCGCGTACACTTTACTGCCGTTAAGTGCCACCGGGATGGCAAACGGCCCGATGCCGCACATCATATCACATACAACATCGTGTGGCTTGATATGACGGATCATACGCAGATGTTCCTGTTGCAGTCGAGAATTCCAATACACCTCCGCATAGTTAAACCGGAACGTGGCCTTACTTTCATGCACCTCGACCTCCATATCGTCATCACCTGCCAGCACTTCCATCGGAAAAGTGCGGAATTTCGTCTCAATGTTGTCCGTCTTGTTCACGACCGTACGGATCTGCGCGTTCTTGTCCAGAATGACCTGACCGATGATGTTCTTGTACGGCAGCTGGTTGTCGCGCAGATTCAAGTGTGCAATGTGTCCGACCGTCTCGAAGGAGCTGGGGATGTCCATGCCCTTGGGCAGCAGCTCGCTCAGCACCTGATCCACGGCGAAGTAGCTGTAGTCCAGCTCGATGGCGTGGCTTACGAAGGCCAGACTCTCCTCCTTGAGAAAAGTTACCAGTTCCTCATGCAGCGGCTGCAGCGTCTTGGAGTCCTTCACCTTGGCGTTGAGCAGGATGAGCTTGCTGCTCGAGTTCTTGAACGGGTCTGGGTTGGTCGGGTCCGGCACCACGTTGCGCAGGCGTGGCAGGTTAAGAAGATGGCCATGCAGTCGCTTAACCACACGACCGATCTTCTTGGCCTCCACGCGCACGCCCACGACCTTCAGCGTCTTCTTGAACAGGTTCCTATCGAGCAACGGCTTTGTCATGGTGTAGCAATTATTGCTCGACTTGTAATGGCAGCAATAAACTGATGGCCACATGTCAGTGATGTGGTATACATGCGTTTAATGTGGAGCACATTGTTCACTAATAGTTTAAGTTCAAATGGCTACAAACGACGCTTTGAGGGCGAGAGCTGCTTGCGCAGCACGAAGCAGTGCGGCGGGTCGATCTGCGGGTAGTAGTCGCGCAAGAACTTGGTGACCTCGAAGCCGCGCGCGAGGTAGAAGCGCAGCGCGGCTGTGTTGCAGCTCTGCACGTGCAAATACACGTACGCAAGCTCGTCCTCGCGTGCTTGTGCGATGACACTTTCGAGGAGTAAACTACCTGCAAAAAGTATCGTCAACCGAAAGTGTCATAAGCCGGTAAACAATATCGGGTCTCATAAACTACCAGATAGAGAGTGCAATGGCCACACCTAGTTTGGAGCGGCGGTATGCCTCCAGTACGCCGATTGTTAGAATACACAGGCGATAGCGGCGTCTGCCCGATATCTTCACGTTCTCCACCTCGCAACACACCGCACCAATAGCAAACCCATCATCTGTGTAAGCTGCAGCAAACTCATTAGAGATTCTCGTCCCTCGCTCAGCAGATTCACTGCAACATGCCAGCGTACCGATTTTGCAGTACCCCTCGGGTGCATCCGTCACATACTCGTAGAATGCGTCGCCATATTTAACGGGGAACAATGACTCGTTAATATCATGAAGCTGCTGCACGTTATCGGCGTCAACGGGGCGAAACGACACGGTTCCAATCCACAGCGTCTTGACCTCATGGTGTTCAGTGGTATCAGCATTTCCGTTCTCAATCTTCGGCCTCTGATCCGTTTTATCTTCCGTGCTGTCAATCTGCACTGTGTGGGGTACAAAGCTAAAGCTATCAGCGCGTAGGAAGTCCGTCAACTGCTCGCGCAGCGGCTGCAATGCCTCTGGACTGCACACGGTCGTGCTGAGCAGCACCAGCTTCATCCCGTCACTGACCGGATCGGGCACCACATTGCGAAACTTGGGCAGGTTCAGCAAGTGGCTATGCAGATTATTGGCCACTTTGCCGGCCTTGGTGGCCTTCACGCGCACGCCCACAACCTGCAGGGTCCTGCGCAACATGCTCTGAATGATGCATGCCTCAATTAAGTACGTGGCCGTTTGCCACAAGAACTTTGCTCCAATTAACGTCAGCAAGTATCTTTTTGACCACTCCTCGCTTCGAAACGCGTTAAGTGCGACAGTATTCTCCAATCAAAATTGCTGATGCAGGGGCGGGTCCGATCCAAGCAACCTGACCATTTCGCAACCAGCGCCTTGCAGCTCAGAGCTCGTTAGAAATCCCGATAGAAACCATGGACGCCGTGGTGCCCTCTGCCAAACCGACGACGGCCCCCACGCTGTTCCGTCGCAACCGCATACGCGTCAAGGAGCTGCTAAGTAGCGGCCTGGAGCTCGAGGGAAAGACCGTGACTGTAAAGGGATGGGCAAAGACGCTGCGCGAGGCCGGCGCTGGCGCCTTCGCCTTCCTGGAGCTTAATGACGGCTCGTGCTTTGCTGGCGTGCAGTGCGTCATCAACAAGGAGGAAACTGAGGGATTCTCTGATGCTATCGCGTCTGGCGGTGTCGGCGCCAGTTTCAGCGTGGAGGGCGTCGTGGTCAAGTCGCCTGCCAAGGGCCAGGAGGTCGAAGTCAAGGTTACCAAGGTCACGGTCTACGGCGGCATCCCGGACAGCGCCACGTACCCCATGAGTAAAAAGCGCCACACGCTCGAGCACTTGCGTGCCCACGCGCATCTGCGCCCGCGCTCCAACATCCATGGCGCTGCCATGCGCGTGCGCAACGCCATGGCGTTCGCTACTCACGAGTTCTTCAACCAACGCGGCTTCCTGTACATCCACACCCCGATCATTACTGAGTCGGACTGCGAGGGCGCAGGCGAAATGTTCAGTGTTACCACGCTGCTCACCCAGCACCCGGACGGCAAACTGCCAATGACCAAGGAGAACAAGGTCGACTTTACCAAGGACTTCTTCGACCGCCCATCGTACCTCAGTGTGTCGGGCCAGCTCAACGTAGAGACCCACTGCTGCGCCCTCTCGGATGTGTATACGTTCGGCCCTACGTTCCGTGCCGAGAACTCCAACACGTCACGTCACCTTGCTGAGTTCTGGATGATTGAACCCGAGATCGCTTTCGCTGACCTGAAGGACGACATTGACCTTGCCGAGGATTACCTCAAGTTCTGCGTCCAGTACGCTCTCGACCACTGTACCGAGGACCTGGAATTCTTCAACAAGAACGTCGAGAAGGGATTGCTCGAACGCCTGGGTGCCACAGTGGAATCCCCGTTCGTGCGCATCTCGTACACGGACGCCGTGGAGCTCCTGCTTAAGCCCGAGCACCTGAAGAAGGGCAAGTTTTCGGTCAAGCCCGTCTGGGGCACGGACTTCGGCTCGGAGCACGAGCGTTATCTGACCGAGACGGTCTACAAGAAGCCAGTGGTGATCTACGACTACCCGAAAGAGTTCAAGAGTTTCTACATGCGTCTGAATGATGACCGCAAGACTGTGGCTGCCGCTGACGTACTGGTGCCCAACGTGGGTGAGATCATCGGCGGATCGCAGCGTGAGGAACGTCTGGACGTGCTCGAGGCTCGCATCAGGGAGTCTGGCGCGAACCCGGAGGAATACAAGTGGTACCTGGAGCTGCGCAAATACGGCACGGTGCCGCACGCTGGCTTCGGTCTGGGCTTCGAGCGTCTCATTCGTTACGTGACTGGCATTGAGAACATCCGTGACGTGATCCCGTTCCCACGATGGCCGGGCAACGCCTCCTTTTAAGCAGTTGCTGGGGAGGAAGGGCTAGAATGGCGAGGTATTTTGCTGCTCAACACAATGCTTATGAAAGACGTAGAGACGACAGCTTCCGTTGGCAACCTGTGCCGCCAGTATTCCGGTCCTGGTAAAACAAATCTAAGCGTTTGCAACCTACACTCTTTGTTGTGTTGCGCACTTGTTGCTTATGTGTCTGTTGCTACGTCTACGGATGGCGGAAGAGTGTGATGCACTTCTTGCCGACGTTAAAGCGCACAAAGTTCTTGCTCTCGTAGGTGAAGGCCGTCTTGTATTCGGAGCCGGCAATACAGTGCCACGTGGGTCCGTACTTCTCCTCCATCCACGTCTTGATGTGCTTTGCGATCTCCTTCTCCTGTGTGAACTGCTCCAGCGCCACGTGCGCCTGCGCCATCGCGTCGTTCTTCATGTCCCCGTGCTCGTCCACTAGCAGCGACAGCATAAACGCAGTTAGCCACGGACAGCATGGACCCATTATCACGTTTTGGACGTCGTCCTACTGTCCGTCTCCATCTGCTTTCCATTCTCGCGCGACATGGTGCTCTCCCTGCAGTCTCACTCAAGTCGTATCCGTCCGCGTCGCTTCATGGTAATGTCGTACTTAATCGTATGTCACGCGCCTAAGTACGGTTGTGTATAAGATGGTTTCAGCCAATCAGACCTCGACAGTCGACAAGTAAGAGAAGCGCGCGAGGACGCTACGAAGGGAGGGCCGGAGCTGCCGCCTGTAAGAGACTCAGCAGCCATGACGCACGACTTGTCGTCGCGCATCGAGTACTCGGAGAAGTACGTGGACGACACCCACGAATACAGGTGCGTCGCGAGCTCGTTCCGTTGTGCAGTAACGAACCAATCGACTTTAAGCGTGGGCAATATGCCAAACTTGGCAATCTCGACTGACACTACGTATTTTGTTGATTATTGTGTCTAATGCAGACACGTGATCCTGCCTAAGGAGATGCAACGTAGCCTGCCGGACCGCCTTTTAACAGAGACCGAGTGGCGTCAACTGGGCGTCCAACAGAGCCGTGGCTGGGTGCACTACGCCATCCACAAGTACGTTCGTGCAAAGGCCTTGTCTCTGCTGAGACTTAGAGGAATTCTTGGCCATTTGTGAAGGTGTTGATCTTGTCTACTGTTTTCCGCTGCTGCATTCTGCTTTGGTGGTTGCAGACCAGAGCCGCACATTTTATTATTCCGACGCCCGCTAGGTACAGACCCCACCACTGGCCGCGTAAACCCCGATTTGGAGAAACAGGCCAAGGAGAAGTACGCCAAGGAGTTCAACTGACGTCGCTGACAGGCAGCCAGCGTCGCAGCAGCCAACAGATTTCGGTGGGCAACACCGGAAACGCAACGCGCATCTTTGCAGATCGGTGCAGTTTAACGCAGTTACGGAGTGGCGTCTTGCTTTTGGTGTACTGTACATGGTTGGTGGAGCTGGTCGAGGAATACAGCGATTAACTGGTTCGGGAACCGAGTTGTTTTATTGACTGGTTCGTGTTTGTTAGTCGCGGCTACAGTGGCGGATGGTACTTGGACTTTCATCTGCTTCAGCTTACGCTGTAAACGGGGAGGAGATCGTATTACGCAGGGGTCAAGTTGAGGGTGCAACGGGATGCCTTGCGCATCAGCGCGTTTAACAGACACGGCCACCTGGCCTGGAAGTTGAATTGCACGCTAATTGCACGCGCAAATCAACGTTGGTTGGATTGGGACCCATTGGCCGAAAATGACATGGCTTTACGTCTCAAGCTTCTGATTCGCCGCATAGGGTCCAGGGTCGACGCACTGCCGTCATGTCCCTAGACTAGAACTGAAACTTCCAGTGACGCGTGTTGAAGTTTTTGTGCCACGAGAAATTATTCACGTTGGCCATGCGGCAGGCGTGGCACCAAGAGCGGGCCAAACTCTACACGTCGAAACGGCCGCGCCAAAAATTGTATGGGCAAACGCTGTTTCTTGAAAAGTCGTCTTCAGGATTCGGCGTGAACTATTCGGATCAATCGCCTGCTGAACTCTACGCCACCGACTGTCGCAATTACAACCCCCTCACCGCAAGTCCCGTGAGGCTCACGGGACTTCATCGATTGCTCGGCCCCGGCGAATTCTTCGCTCTTCGAGCTGCGTGGACAACAGCCAGGCATGCCCACCACGATGGTGAGACCTGCCTATCATAACTGAAGCGCAATTTGCATCGCCAAAAATCTCCTTGCGAATCTTACACAGCCGCAACCAGCACCTGCACGTCAACATGCGCCTCGCAACGTGTTCGCCGTGAAATCGCCCCGTCTGCGCACTTCAACGTCGTTTCCAGTCTAAATGGTGCAGTCATTTCGAAAAAAACGTTTGATTGAACCCCCACCCCTGCAGCAGTTGACTTGGCTCCACTATAGCCCACCCCGGGCACCACCGCGTCGAGTCTAACTAGCAAGCAATGCCTCGTCCTCCCCCTTAGCTCGCGACTTTCGCCATCTCAGCCATTCTCCTTTTGCCTCGCTGCCACACATTGCTCCGTTCTACCTCGCCGTCCGACTCCCATGCAGCCGACCACACCCACGCCGCTCGTCAACATGCAGAAACAGAACAACAAGGACCAACTGCTTGCCACCAGCGCGTTGAAAGATGCCATGGGCGCCGAGATGAAGAAGCGTCACGTGCCTGTGTACGTCAAGATGATGGCCGGTATGGCCGGTGGCGTCGCTGAGGCCTGCATTCTGCAGCCGCTGGACGTGACCAAGACGCGTCTGCAGCTGGACCGCACGGGTCAGTACAAGGGTATGGTCAATTGCGGCAAGACCATTTACAAGACTGAGGGCGGACTCGCGCTTTACAAGGGCCTTTCGCCTTTTGTCACAAACATGGTACTCAAGTACGCGCTGCGATTCGGCTCGTTTGCATGGTTCAAGGAGCAGATCGCCGGCGGCAAGGACAAGCCCATCACACCTACAATTAACTTCACGGCCGGTCTGCTTGCTGGCTGCATCGAGTCGGTCATTATCGTGACGCCCTTCGAGGTCATCAAGACCCGCATGCAGAAGGAGGTTGGCGTCGGTCGCTTCAGTGGACCCATTGACTGCACGCGCCACATTGTGCGTAATGAAGGCATCCGGGCGCTCTGGAAGGGTAACATCCCTACAATGGCGCGTCAGGGCAGTAACCAGGCCTTTAACTTCATGGCCTTCGCGTGGCTTAACCATCACGTGTGGGACAAGCAGGATGGCGACGGTAAGACGCTGCCCACGTACGCCACGTTCATCAACGGCCTCATTGCTGGCTCGCTCGGCCCTATGCTGAACACACCTATGGACGTGCTGAAGACGCGGTTAATGGCTCAGGAGACCGTGGCGGGCCAGGAGCTCAAGTACAAGGGCTTTTTCGACGCCATGAAGGTCATTTCTCGGGAAGAGGGCGTCGGTGCCCTGTGGAAGGGTCTGCTCCCTCGTCTTACGAGGATGGCGCCAGGCCAGGCCATCACTTGGTCTGTTGTCATGCGCGTGACCTCCATCTTCGAGAACCAGGAGCTGGAGCTCGCGGAGAACAAGATCAAAATGTAGAACGACTATGCACAATAGAGGGCTTAAGCTACGTCGCGATCGAAGGCGAGCGAACACGTCAAGCGCCAAGCTCTCATGCAGCAGGGAGAAGAGAGAGAGAGAGACTGAGTTATTGAGAATTCATTTACAGTAATAGTACTTCATGTATGTTCAACCCGCTGGTGTCGCGACGTCTTATCAATGGACGCCATCGCGGTCCACCGTACTGCATGCGTACAACGTCGCACGGGAAAGACGCGGCCACAAAGTCCACGCACGAGCGGCACCGCAACGGCCGTAGACGAGAGGGAGTAGGAACGTTTCATCATCCTAAGTAGACTTGTTCGTAAAGGTTTTCGAGTTGAGAAGCGTTCAGTCATTTGAGTTGGAGTCAAGTGAAAAAAACTCTGTAGATGTTAAAACACTATTTTTAAAGAAGATGCAGGTCGGAAGATTGGTCTTCATAATTTACTTTAAAAAATGAGGAGTTCTATTACATTGCGTTCGACTTGCCAGACTATCTAAGAGTCATTTACAAAGTTACAGTCTCTGGCCTTTTTGTCTGCGCCTCAGCGACTAGCTCGAAGTTGTCGAGGAGAATTGCCGCAGCTGTATGAAAGTCGCTCTGCGGGCGGGAAGTCCTTTCGGATTTTAATCTCGATCTCATCTTCAGACAGACCCATCGCTCGGTACTTTGCGATGGCACTTAGCAGCTTGTCCAGGTGTCGACTCGTGCTTGAAAGCCGCGGCGGCAGTCCGAAGCTGTCTCCGTTCGAGAAGAACGAGCCACGATCCAGAGCGTCGCCTTCGCTTCGGGCGTGAGCGTGCATAAGAGGCGGCGTGGGGTCGTCTATCATACCGTATGGTCTTGCCACCTCGTTGGCAATATCTTCGTCGTCATCACTCTCATCCTCGTCACTATCGTACTCGGCGTCATATTCGTCGTAATAATCGCTGCCGAGTGAATACATCGAGCTGTCGATCGATGTCTGTTGCGGAGCGCTTCCACTTCTTGACGCTGTGTGACTGTTGCGGCTACTTGCCCGACTCCGAGTGCCTCGTGAACGCATGGATAATCGTACAGACGACCGCGTCATACTCGTACTCGTCACCCCGCTTCCAGTAGCGGCCATGGTTCCTCCCGTGAGTCGATGCCACGGGGCTCCGTGCTTACAGCACTCACAAACTCCTCCCGTGTTCTCTCGTCCATCGGGTAGCTTCTTCATGTTCTTGTAGCTTAAACACCCGCATGGTCCTTCCTCCGAGTCCCTGCCAAAGAGACACGTGCCTCGTCGACCGATCCCTGTTCGTACACGTATTGCTCTCCTCTCCATCTCCTCCCATAGCAAAGTCCGTGCCGGTACGGGCTTAGTAGGCACGAGCCCTGCGGCTCTTTTGGCTGCGTATTCCTTCGCAATTTCCAGCAGAATCTTTTCCGCTTCGCGGATGCGTCTAGCCTGGTCTGCAGTGTGTTGACTCACCTTGCTGCTGTCTGGCGAGCTCTTGGAGAGCTCGTCCTCCTCGGTCGTGGGGTCCAGAGGCAGTGAAGGTCCCATGCCCCCTGCTTTATCACTGGAACCTGAACCTCTCGGCAGCTGCGAGTCCGTAGTGGAGACTGCCGTGCCACAGTCGCTCGTCACGCCTTCGCTCTGCGAGCGCGCACGACGCTTGTGGTGTCCGGACTGCTGTCGCGACGGGGAGGAGGGCGACACCAAATGGCGAAAAGCCCCCAGA
This sequence comes from Phytophthora sp. 'mugwort', assembly GCA_033558025.1. Classification (NCBI taxonomy): domain Eukaryota; phylum Oomycota; class Peronosporomycetes; order Peronosporales; family Peronosporaceae; genus Phytophthora; species Phytophthora sp. 'mugwort'. Next base: position 3,328,636 of record JAUCEF010000004.1, on the reverse strand, counting down.
GATTGGGATCCGCGCTTGGGCTTGAAAAATCTGCTGGCTGGGGACACTCGCGGCTCCCCCGACGCTGTCAATTTGTTGCCCATGGACGAAATAATTTACCGCTCAGCGTTGTTCGCGGAAACCCGCGGGCGTGTGGGTTGCGCGGTCAACTCGAAAGTGGCGAAGGTGCTCGCGTCTTTCGACTACCGACGGGAGTGTGCGTGTCGGTCGCTGTCTGTGTCGGAGACTGTCCGCCGCAACGCTTGCCCGAGTGTGAGGAGCTGAAACGGCGATGAAAGGCTCCGCAGACGGCGCGGAGTTCCAGTTTTGTGTACTCCACAGAAAATCCACAAAAATGACACCTTGGTTTACGGACGTACAAAATAGATATATATCATAAAAAGACGGAAATAACCAGCTGTCGTTACAGACACCTTGATAAAGAGCCATCTAATGATAATGGCATTTTTCTTCGAATATCGAGCCCACGCAATGGGACGATAGCGCGGTACTTGTACGCCGAATTCGTCGTCTGCATTGCAAGACTCAAGGTTTCCACTAATGTGCATCGCGAGGTGCGCCGCATTTTGGAAAAGGCCTGGAGCAGGTACTCGGCTGCCCACGAGTACACAGTGGATATCTCCTACATTACCAAGACAGTTTTGCGAAAAAGGGAAAAGATAGACGAAACTGTAGAAGAGTTGCTTACATCAATAAAGACATTGCCGCTGACTGCAGCAAGTCTTTCATAACATTCAGACTCTCATCTTGGTATTCGGTTATGTGCTGCTTTACCGGCCTACGGTAATCAAGATAGGCGACAGGGGTGTTGTCGTCGATTGCTGTTGTAGTCGACAACGCGTTGAGATTCGCAATAAGAGCCACCGCAGCGGCTGATCACCTACACGAGTGTCACCGAGACGGAAAGCGTATATCGGTCTCACCTGGCGGCACCGATGTATTAGATCATGTGGGCAGTCTGCGTCTTATTAGCGCTGTCCATTCTGCTTGCCACCATGGCCAACACGCCAGTTCTCAACGACGACGAAAGCGTAGCGAACGGCGTGTGCCCATACCCGTAAACTCTCTAATAGAGAGATATCAAGGTATTACTATTGATGGAAAAACCTCAAGTTCGCTGACGACTGCGGAAGCCACGGAGGAGCAGTGCGCCTGTCCGCCTCTTATAAGTGATACTTCAACTACTTCAACTAGCCGGTCCATGTTAGCCAGTCCGGAAGATCGCGACGAAATCGTGGTACCCGTGCGACGTCCCGAATTGTATGGCGTACCTGCCCCGAACTAGCACAGATACCGACCGACACGCTTCGCACCCAGCGTGTGGGGCCTCGACTGGGGCACATGGTCTCACGCAGCGCAATAATGCGGGCCTCGTTGGTGGTGGATACGCACCGATATAATTAATCCATAGATTTTTGTTGCGAGAGCGGGCAAGGCGTAGAGCTGTGGGAGGATAACGAGGTCTGGGAATAAGACGGTGTATGCGCTCGGTTCAGAGGCGCAGCTGAGTTCCGTGGCATGAATAGTCCGTCCTGGTGACGATTAATGTAGCGACTAAGACAGAAACGCTGTGTATAACACTTGCGAGCAAGAACAAGCTGTGCTGTACCGCTCATAAGTTCGGACGCTAGCTTATTAAATGTTCGAACCAGATTTGTGGTGGTCGTCTGCCATTTAATCGGTAGTAACCGTGATGCTCTTAAGTACCAGTCTCGCTACTGTATCTACACAGGTGTTGGACCTACTTGTGCTTGGCATTTTCACGTAACCAAGTTGCCGTGCAGTTCGGTTTCCCGCGGGATACAAAAATCTGTGGCGTGTGTGGTGATTTAACACAGCAGCCCCTTTTGCCCGGTGCATTATTCTACAATTTTTAATACTTATTTTTAGTAAATAAATATTTTCAAAACATTCTATACTATAGGTTATTGCAAATCACCTTACGCGTAGCTCATTCGCCGTAGTTTCGCCACGATTTCTTCGTTCGCCTTTTACGTTGCGTTCACGGCCGTGTCCCTGTACATCTCGTTCCTGCGTTCGTGGCTCACCAAAGTTTTACTGGAGGTGGCGCCGCTCTTCGAGTTCTTCCTGCGCGCATCGGTCGCGGCTTACGTGGACTAGAGAGACATGGACGCGAGTCTGAAGGAAACGGAGTATGACGTGCTGCTGTTGGGCACGGGCATGGTGGAAGCCATCCTAGCAGGGTAGGGGTCCAAAGCGTTTAGGCTCGTGCTAGCAGTTTTTTTCCATTATTGCAAAAATATAGGCGGCAAAGACTGACTGTGGTTCTGATTGGCAAAAGGGCATTGGCACGAATCGGCAAGAAAGTGTTGCATCTGGACCAGGTTTGCCACTTTGCACTGATAATTTTGTATATTGCGATGGTTTAAATATTTTTATGTTTAATGTTGTAGAATGACTACTATGGCAGCAACTACGCATCGTTCCCATTAGCGCAGTTCCTGCGCTGGACGAAGAACGAGACCATGTCCCCTCGAAACTTCAGTGACGAGGAAAAAAATGGTCAAGTTGAGTCCAAAGCCAGCGAAACTACTACAATTGATACGGGAAATCAGCAGGTTTTGCCAATGAAGAGCTCGTTTAAGTGTTATCTGCTAGAACAAGCGTTCTCAGATGAAGCCACGAAGGAGGAATTGCTACGACAATCATCGTCGTTCAGTATCGATGTGAATCCACGACTTATGCTGTCGTCTGAGCAGCTTGTAGAGACGTTGATCACGTCTGGAGTGGGAAGGTACCTCGAGTTTGCAGCTATTGAGCGCACGTATGTGCACTTCCAACCGTCTGCTTCTGGGGTTAAAACGGAGGAAGGTGTGGAATCTGATACCGTTTGGGAAGTGCCATGCTCCAAGAAGGATGTGTTCCAGAGCAAACTACTGGGTATGGTGGAAAAACGCCAATTGATGAAGTTTTTGCAGTTCGTGGCGGACTACGGCGAGACGCACATTTTGCATGAGGACGTTAAGACCAAGAACGAGCGGACGCTAGCTCTTGGTCGTGCACTGAAGAGACCACAGAACAAAGCGAGCCAGGCAGACGGAGATGCCGACTTGGCTGAATACCTTGACAAACCGTTTCAATTGCTGCTGGAAAAACATTTTAAACTTTCTTCCAAATTGCAACAAGTCGTCGTGTATTGTGTGGGTTTAGCAAGTTTTCCTGCTACCAAGAACCAAATTTCGGCACGTGAAGGACTTGCTGCGGTGTATCGCTATGTGGCATCTATCGGACGATTCACAGGCACGGCCTTTTTGGCGCCACTGTATGGAATTAGCGAGCTCGCGCAGAGCTTCTGTCGACTCAGTGCCGTGTACGGTGGCATTTACGTCCTTCGAGCTCCAATTGACGGGTTTGTGCTCGATGAAGAGACGAAAAAACTCCGTGGTGTGCGCTGCAGTGACGGCGACGTCCTCCGCACAAAGCACGTGGTGATTAACGGCAGCTACGTCGACAATCTCCGACTTTCCAGCTCTGAAAAGCCAAATCGTGCTCATGGTCAGATTCTGCGCGGCGTGTTTGTGTTGCGGACGTCTCTGCGCAAGAATATGAGTCGTCTTATGCTCGTTATTCCTCCTGAAGACAATGAATTCCAGAACCCATTTGCCATTCAAGTTGTGCAGCTCGATGTCGGAGCTTATGCGTGTCCAAAGGGCTATTTTCTAGTTCAGATCTCAATGCCGTTAGCCACCGATTGGTTTGACCAACAGGAGAAACAGCAACAGCTTATACAGTCTGTCATCCGACGCCTTATTCTTAGCTCCGAGACTGAGTTGCAGAAGACGAAGAACAAAGCAAAAACTGAGTCAGCACCGAAGGTTGTGGCGCAAGGAACGAGAGAATCGGAAGATGATGGCGCCACCGAACAAGGTCAAGAATCTGATACGGCCAAGTTAAATTGGAGTGACCGAGTGGCCTGGCACGTCATCTTTACTATGGACCACCTCGCTTCTGGTGACATCCACGCTACAAAAGTCAAGGACTTTCCCACTAATGCCTGCGTGTGCGAAACATCCATGAGGGATTTGAACGGCAGTTCAGACCATGCGGTGAGTCCATTAGAGATTCATTTGGAGAGTGTGAGTGCGAACGCCCGCGCAATTTTTGAAGCGCTGTGTCCCGGCGAGCCGTTTTTGCCTAAGAGTGCTAGTGCTGAACAAGCAGAGCAGGACGAACAGGAAAGCGAAGAGGACGCTGTACTACGAGCTGCACAGAAACTCGTGCAACAAACGACGCTGGCTGAGGCTCAAGCTCAAGAAACCAGCAGCATTGTTGCAAGTGCCAGTAGTGAAGATGGTGTCGAGACCAACAGTAACAAGACTGCGAGTGAGACCATGTGACCCAAGTCGAAACGTCTCTATCTTGCGATACTGGCTAACGCGGACCTGCTATTAGTTGAAGTAGTTGGAGTATCACTTAATAGAGGAAAACGAACAACTTTGTGATAATGACAAACTAAGCACAAAAGTGGCAATGGGAACATGTTTAGTTTTTTGTGTGAGAATAAGTAGTTAACTTAGTTTTAGTTTCGATCTAGTTGAAGATGAAGTGGTTCTAGTGGAGACTGCATGGCCTTGTACTCTGGACTTTGAATGTTCGATACCTTGTTGCCAGCTTTCGGTGAAAATTCAACGGATATTTGGATAGAAGCATCATCCTCGGCAAAGAAACTCTCGTGCAACGGGTGAGTTTTCGGATTGAACACAATACACAGCACAAGTGTGGACGAGTTCAGCGCAACGAAGAGGATGTTAGGCGCGATAATGATCCAGTTTTCCGTTAACAGGCCGTACGTGAGCCACATGATGTTATTAGCCAGGCTTGCCATCACCATGTGCACGTTAATGAAGATAGCCGACTTGTGTTTCAGTACTTGGAACAGCTTTTCCATCGGTGCTGCGTACAGACAAATGGCCGTCGCGTCTCCAATGTATCCCAAAGTCTTGGCCACTTGAGCCTGCGTCTGGCCAGTGCAACCGAGACCGCCAAGGATCCCGTAGAGTGACAAAATAATGGACACGACCATCGCTACGGCAACGACGCGACCCACGTAGCTGCGTTCGGTAGTGTATCGCCAATAAACTCCGACGTAGGATAACGCTGCGAGGTCACCGAAGATGTAGCAACTGAAGATGGGGAAATAGTTTTCAGCCAAGTATCCGTACATCATCCACACGTGCGAGTTGATCAGTAGCATGACGAGTGGAAGGACGGACGCGACGCCCACGTGCTTCTGTTTATGAATCTGACGCATCAAAATGGACGGACTGGAGATCAATGCCAATGCACCAAAGGCGGCAAAAATCCGAACGACGAGGAGAACGGTGTTGTCGACCATTGTGGACGTGGAGCTTGATTAGCACTGGATTCTGGAGCACTTGGGTGCTCGAAGGTAAATTACAAAGTGAGACTTTTCTAGAAGGAAGACGGCAGCAAATGACGGCCAGCCAGAGCGAGGTCACATACCTCTTTACATCGTGTTCTGTCTCATTTCGCTTCATCAGACTGAAATGATTAGATGCAGGACATCGGACGACGCGAAAACAGGACGCGTACGTGTCGAAAGTCAGGACAACTCCTCGAGAGATGTACACCTCGGTGCAGTGACAATAGTGTCGACGGACACTGCAGTGCAAAACTTTTCTTGACGCCATTTTAATGAAAATGTTTAATGTAGACCCAATTTGTTTTTTTTCGTGTGGAGTTTTGTCAACTCCATTTATCTCTGCGACTTCACCGTGAATAAATAACTTTCCAGTTCAGCGCGCAAAAATATGCCCGGGCCTCGCTCTGTTGACGAATGGCTGGATGTCAAATCATGGATCTGTCGCGTGTCTAACCGCACGCAATATTGTTAACTGTCAGTGCACTCGAACATGAGAAAAATAAAAGATTTAAAAGGAAAGAGAGATGCACAACACAAGAAAAATATAACGCTTTATTTGGAAAAAGTGCCGTATGGACGGACCCGACAAGGAAGTTATAAAATTGTGTACATATTTCGAAGTAAGTTACTAAGAAATTTGACATGCTTCCCAAAATTTTCTAAAACCCTTAATGGAGCTCAAGTAAAGACTCAGACACTGTATTCAAATTGTAGGGTGTATGTTTCTTCCTGTAATTCGATGTGAGTGCTAATCCAGCTCGTAAAGAAGTTGATTCTGGAATCTAGCAGCAGCTACTGGAGCTACTGGTGCAGGAACATCATGCTGTACGGCATTCTGGCTCGACTCGGTTCTTGAAGCTGCAGTTTTCTTCTGAAAAATGACCACCATGTTCTCACTTGCCACGTCAAACTCAGCAGTGGACGGAACGATATCGACAGGGAGAACGTTTATCTGCAATTCATACACCCGCTTCTTCATGTCAGAAAACTGTAGACGTAATGAAGAAGATGGGAATGTGAGCTTCACACTGGTCGAGTCGATACCTGCCACACCAATAATGTATGATACACACGTCGGTGTATCGACAGTCTCGAACGGAGGTTTAATCACTGTTGTTGTCTCTGATGGCGTTTCAATTGCTGTCGGTACGCTCGATGAAGGTTCAGCTTCGATAGTAGCAACCTCCGTCTCGATATCATCGTCTTCGTCGCTGGAGGTCTCAAGCGGTGGCAAATCATCGTAAATTTCGTCCTTAATTGCTGTTGGCTCAGTCACTAGCGGACGTGCTAATGCTGGAGGCTGAGATTGACTTCGTGCGGTGTGTGCCAGTACCTGTGGGTCGTTTGCCACCATCAATGCTGTCTCTCGAAGCATACGAAACTCATCTTCGCCTTCTTTCTTCGGTTTTCCTACACGAACCCCACTGTTTTCTGGTACTTTTGGCTCAGTTTCAGCAGTTTCTTCCTCTTCTTCGTCATCATCTTGAACAATTACTGAAACTGACTGTGGTTTTGGCTTGACTGGAGGTTGCACCGGTAAAGTCACTACCAGCTTGTGAGTTTTGCGATCAAACTTGGCACTACCTTTGTCTTCGATCACGGGAAACGGGAGTACTACCTCCAATGGCTCATAGTTACCAGACACGCTCGAAGAAGCCGAAAGACGCAACATTCTTTCACTCACATCCAGATCCAAGCCTTTGGCACTTGAAGAGAGAGGAAAACTTACCTCGACTACCAGCTCTTTAGGACGATAACGATCTTCAGGAACCTTCTTGTCGGGGTCTGCTTGCATATGGTGGAGAAGCTCGAAGCGTCCACGGTAAATGAGTTGATGCTCCATCTTCTTCTGCTTTGGCTTGTCAGATGTTAGCTTCGACTCAAGCTTAACGCTCGATACTTCCTTCATCAGCGTAAGATTTGGCTCTGTCTGTTCCAAATGAGTCAGCTCATTCAGCACAGACTCGTCAGATTGACCCTCTAAGTGCTTCTTGTCGCCCAGTACTGTGATCTTGTCCTTTGATGCAGTCTTAACAGCTTGAACCGTAGTTTCCTTCTTGGGTTTAACTGGCTCGAAAGCGTCACGTTCTTTCCTTATACACATCGTCACTGGCTCGCCTGATTTGTAGAACACACCCTTGAGAATATGGTAGCTTCTCACTAACAGCGCGTTCGGCTTGCGACGTGACTCTCTCAGTATCGGTTCGACGGCGTCCAAGCACGTACTGATGACCATATCTCTATAATCCACTCGAGCCATTGCAAACTCCAGGACTCTGGGATGGAAACATACGTCGAACGTCGGGACGCCGGAGCCTCCTTTGTCCGTCTCAAGTCGCTCCGGGCCGAGAGAATACGGCAGATTCCATGACGTACCTTGCTGACCAGTGACCACCTTCGTGCTGGACGGTGGCTGCATCTTGTCGCTGCTGCAGATGTTGACAAAGATCTTCTGCTTCGACTCCCACTTGGTCTTAACCACAAAGCCAGGCGTGGGCTTGACGAGCTGTTTGTCGGCTGGCACTTTCTGGTCACTCTCGAGCTGGGACAGATATTGCTCCGTCTCGGCGCGGTTGCGCGGGTCCGAGATCTCCTGCATGTACTCGTTCAATAGAGAGCGGAACTCCGGGTTCTTCATGGCCGACAAGAACTTGTGCTGCTCATCAGACGTCACCTTGGGCTCCGCTCCGGCCTTTTGCGCGATTTGCTGCTGCCGCATGGCCGCCTCGAACAGATCGCCCATCTCCGTTTCGGTCGGGATGTCTTTCTCCGTTGCATTGTTGCTGATGGCGGCCGCAGCGCGAGGCTTAGCGTCATGTACGCCCGCTACCATGGGACCCAATGCTCGAATGGATCCGCGCCAAGGGACACGACTTGTGATGGCTACACAATGTATGCTAGTCCGTGATTTTGATTGGACTTTTTGTAAAGCGTTTTGGCGAATCATGTCGCTTGAATTTTGACTTATTTTGTAAAGTGATGTGGCGCACACCATACATCTAAAAATAGACTTCACAAATTTAGAAGAATCGATGGATGTAGCCATGTGCGTCTATATATTTCGGAAGACGACATGCCGGCGCAGCAAGAGGAACTCGGTACGCGGCATCGCTACCGCTTCACCACGCTTCACCGCGTGGTTATAGACTGACATACGTTGCTCTTTGTGTTACTCTGATAGAAGAACGGTTCTTGCAGACGATGAGCTTCGACACAGGAGAACAGCAGATGAATGAAGGTTACGATTTCGTTGAGGGCTATAAAGGCAATGAAGGGAACTACGGAGAAGACGAAGGACAGCAGGATCAACGACGCCGACCGCTGAGTCGCTCGGCGTCTTCGGCAGCTTCGCGCTCGACTGCGTCGTTCGACCGCGAAGATGACGACGGTCCCATGCCGTACTCTGACTCTGCTGCCATCCAGTCCAAGAAATACATGGAGCGAGACCAGGTCAGACTGGCATTAGAGCAGGAAGAGCGTGCTCGCCGACTGAACAAGATCCGCGCTCGTCAACAACACGTAGAGAAGTGGACGCAGAAGACGGCACGCTCTCCATTTCATGTCAACCTTGTGGCAGACAACGAACGGCTGGATGAAGAACACCGTCTCCGTATGATGGAGCGCGCTCGACGTGCACGAGAGCTTGAGCGACGATCCAAAGAAGCCAAAAGTGAGGTGATCCTGAAGGCTCTTACCGAAATGCCCGACCTCGAGTTGTTGCGCCGCGAGAAGCGCGCCATCATCGACGAGGAGAAGCGGCTGAAAGCACTTCTAGACCTCGAAAAGACCAACTCTCATCGTAAAATGGATCTCCTTGCTGCTCGCAATGCCGAAAAGCGCCGCCATCAAGACAAAGAAGAGTACCGTCGTCGCCAACGTCAACAGGAACTTCAGGAACGCGAGCAGAGATACAAACAGCTAATCAAAGAGAAGCTGGCGTTGGAGGACTAGCTCCCTTGTCCCCTTCGGCACCAAACTCGCCTCGCGTTTATACATCTTACCATCAGCTAATGAAGAGATAAAATACCCACGTTACAGCCCGTAAATGAGTTCATTTCCCCTTGTTTGCTGACAAAAGTTCTTCTTCCTTCACATTATTCCTGGACAGTACTGCGCTTGACCACGTAGACCTGCTCGGCATCCAGCGTCACGACGTAGTCATACGTTGGGAAGGTGACTGCACAAATTGTATACCCCCACACAGCACCAAAACGACGTCAATATCTTCACAAACAAGCTCGAAACCGAGCAGCTCATTGAACAGATCGCTGCGTACTGGTCATGCGTTGCAGTTCCTCCTTCTGAGTGGCGTCCAGCACGCTGCTCGAGTCCTGCAGCATTGAGTAGATGGTCTCCGCAGCGATTTCCCCGGAGGTGCCACGCAGTTCGCCTGTGGCCGAGAGCACTTGACCCTGGATGTCCAGCACTAGTGTGCCTGTCTGACCGCTCACAGCTCTCAGTGCACCGGCGTCCTGTATAGAATGCAGAGAGATTCAATGATGGAGGTTTCGGTCAGATACAGACGATACTCTGGCAAAGATAATAAGTGTAATTCTGTAGGGAGAAGATGTCTAGAGAAGGAGATAGAGAGATGTGAAACATCCCCGTCGAGACCACGCACGCACCATGTTTGAGCCGAGATTTTCCGAACTTATGTAGTACACACAGCTCCAAGAATATAATGTACACCACACGATGTAAGTGTATACCATGTACACTTCAACATGAGATGGCTTCATTTATTTATATCTACAGCAGTCTAAAGAAGAGATGAAGAAGATGAAGGGGTGCCTGGTAGTGCCTCAGGAAGGAGACTGGATGGCGTTGCCTCGGCCATTGCAGTCGCTGGAGAGCGAGGGTCCGCCGTCAGTGCTCGGATCTGTTGTCTTCCGACGGGAGATGCGCCGAGACAGCGCGCGTGGCAAGCGGCTGGCATCGTCTCGAGTGACGCGGGACAACTTGATGCATCAAATGGAAGCGGTTGTGCTGCAAGAGGCAGACTTAGGCTCAGCCTTGGAGGTACTGGACTATACCAGGCAAAAGTGTAACCAGCAGCACGATACAATTGTGCAGCGGCTTGAAAGCTGCGAAGAGATGTTAAGGACCTTGGAGCGGGGCAGATCAGCAGAGGAAGGAACATCTGTCTCTGTAGAAAGTATGCTGAATGAAGAAGAGCGCAGTCGGTGGCAGCGAACCAAGGAGATGGTCACGACGATCTTGCCCGAGGTCCTCACTCGACTAGAAGACAACATCGAGTTGAATAGCGCCAAGATTCGAAATATTCGCGAGAAGATGGAGGAGCTACGGGCCAAACGCCTTGCTCTACGAGAAGGAATTGCTGTCAAGGAGGAGGATATCGCGTTGATACTCAATGATCAACCCATCTAAGTGTGAAACTGTTTGTGCAGCAGTGCTTAAGATGAGTACATCGTCGCAGCAGAGGCTCCATCAGTTAAAAAGGTGGTGCTTATCACGCTTACGCTTGCGCATTTTCTTCTTGGCAACGTCGATATTGCGGTCCTGCCACTTGCTCTTGGTGAGTTTCACAGGTCGGTTGCCAATGTATTTCCCGTTCATTTCACGTAGAGCCTTGGCGCAGTCGAAGGGATCGGTAAAACTCACGAAACCATATCCACGGGACTTGTGTGTCAGCTTATCTCGCACAACACGTGCACGCTGGAAGGACGCATACTTGGCGAAACTGTGTGCTAGCAGCTCGTCGCTCACTTCATTGCCCAGATCTCCACAGAACAGTCGAAAGTCGTTGTCAGGCCATTCTTCCAGCGTCGGATCCTCCCATACTTGGCCACCGGCAAGTCGTAAGTGCCGCATCTGTTTCTTCCCACCTGCTCCTGCAGCTCCATTTCGTCCCTTCGGCCCTGCAGCGATACTCGCTGCTGTTCTCTTGGGATCGTATTCGTAAACGCTTTGCTGCCTGTTCATCATTTCCTGCTCCTCTATCGACAACACGTGCCCCGTCTCCATATCCACACGCGGTTGCAACGATCTGTAGCCAGAAAAATCCGCATTGGAGCTCCCAGAAGCAACGATGGCAGCGTGTTCCCCCGTTGTGCCTTGGGGAAACCCGCTAAGCGCTCCTCGATGAGCCGCCACATCTTCCAGTGTGTTGAGCATTTTAGAACGTCTATCGCTTGAATCTACGGAGCCTTCGACTGGAATTTCAATGGGTTGAGCCTTCTTCACAGGAGCGGGGCGCGGTGGAGCCATGTAGATTTTAGGCTTGGCCATGACCACAGCGGGCTGGGGTGGCGCGGCCAGCCCAGTCTTGGATTTCTTTACGGCTGGCTGATGCTCATTCTCCTCCTCCGACTTGGCTTCCCCCTTCTTGTCGTCGTCCGAGGGCTTGGTCTGCTGCTCCAGCGACTGGATCTCTGCTTCAAAGCGCGCGAACTCGTCGTCCAGGTCCGCCATGTCCAGTGCAGAGCTTTTTGGCAATAGCGTTCCTAACTCTGATTAGCTAAAATGAAGAAGAAGAGCAGTTTTGATTCGCTGAAAGCTGACATCAGATGGTTTGCTTCTATTGGCTGTAAATGTTTCGCGGCACTTGAGTGGAAGCGGTGTCGTCTATTAGGCAAGTTACCCGCAGACAAGATGGACGACATGGAGTACGACGACGCGGGTCACCGCGAGATGGAGGACGAGGAGGTCCCGGAGGAGGAGCTGGAGGAGGAGGTTCCTGCCGAGGATCTGTACGAGGGAGGTGAAGAAACTGGCGACCAGGAGAGCAAGGTACAGGTGCTGGACGAGTCACACAAGCAGCCCAACGCGCACCGCATCACCACGCGCTACATGACCAAGTACGAGCGCGCTCGTGTGCTAGGAACGCGCGCACTACAGATCTCCATGAATGCGCCCGTCATGGTGGACATCGAAGGAGAGACGGACCCACTCAAGATTGCCATGAAGGAGCTACGTGAGCGCAAGATCCCCATCATCATCCGCCGATACCTGCCTGACAACTCGTTCGAGGACTGGAGCATCGACGAGCTCATCATTGAGTAGATAGAAGAGGCTGAAGAAGAGAATTCTAGACACGTACGTACATACACAACCCAAATCTTTTATATGCACAGCTTTGAGTGGAGTGTGTTGAAGTGGAAGAATATGACGTTGGAAGGCATTTATTCAAGAGGAATTAGTGCAATGGTAGCTGGCGACAGCAGCTATGTTTCCTGGTCTTAGTTGACTGTGGTCTGCGACTCGCACGAGGTGCCATAGTAACCCGGGAAGCACTCGCACTCGCCTGACTCGTAGTTGCACTTGCCGCGACCACCGCAATCGCGGCCTTGCTTTTGGCCAAACGCGAGCAACACGTCTTCGCCACTTGGACACTCCTTGAGGGAGCAGTCCGGCCCGCGATAGCCTTGGTCACAGAAGCAACCCATGTGCTTATTGGCGTCCCACGCCTCGTATGCACCAGGATGATAGTAAGTAGCGGGGGTAGTTACAGGCGTAATCTCCCGATCGAGATGATCAGGGGAACCGGCAATAATAGCTGCAAGCGTGAGGCAGATGCCGCGGTTGTTGCAGTCGTTGGGACACTCCGATCTCTCACAGGCCTTGCCTTCATAGCCCGGAAAACAGGCGCAGTGACCCGTTCCGTAGTCGCAATTGCCGCGATTCGAGCACTCGGCTAGCTCGTGGGCAACATTTTTCGCTGAGGGCACTTGAACCCACGCGTTTCCGTACGGACACGTCCGTAGCGAGCAATCAGCTCCCTTGTACGCCGGGTATTTGATGTTTTCATTCTCCTGGTCCTGTCGCTCGTAGCACGTGCACTTATCGTTCTTGCCGCAAGTTCCTTGTGCGTTGCATCCATTGGGGCAGTAGGCACTCACGTCCTCGGGTATCCAGGTCAGCAGCGTTAACGCGCTTAGGCAGAAGAACGCCACCTTAGACACGCCCAACATGCTTCAAGGTGGTGTCAGAACCTGTTCGTCGTTGCTGATAGCGGTGGCCTTGGTGCTTGTACAGAAGTGAGGGCAAGTGGCACTCCTCCACGCAACGTGAAAGATCCCATGGCGCTTCGATCAACGGTCGCCGTGAATCGCCGCTGCTCCGACCGTTCAATGTGTTAATATCTTCAACGGAGCCGAAATCTGCGACGTGGTGTTGCTTTGTAGCCATTCAGAGAAACGAAGTTTTGTCCAATCCTACATTATTTTGGACAGAAATTACAGCAAATCACCTGGCACCTGCAAGACTGTCACGTAACTCTCAGCATGGCGGGCAGCGCGGACGTGGCGGAGGTCTTTGAGTGCGAAGGAAGCTTCTCTTTCCTGCGCGAGGCGCACCACTTCACGTTCAGAATTCACAGCGACAACAGTCTCCGCGTGGACATCCAGCCGGTTGCCACCACGGCTCGAACCGTTCCAGTAGAATTCATTACAAGTGATCAGGAGACCCTTATTCGAGAAACTATTGAAGACATCGACGATGTAGAGGAGGAAGAACGTGGACGAAATGTTATTGAAGAGGAAGCGATAGCGCCAGAGGATGCACCGCAAGCTGAAGAGGAGACTGACGCCAGGCTGCTAGCGTACGACGGACGAGCATTGGTCGAGATTCCGCCTGAAGGACGGCAGGATAATGCACAACCAGTGTGCTATATAGTGCACTTTAAGATCGTGCAATGGGGTCGCGGTGCACAGGGCATGTGGTCGCAGATTGTCAAGTGTATCGCTCATCTCTCGCGGGAGCACGGCATGTCAGGACGATTTGCGGATATCCGCGAAAGTGGGGAAGAAGCGCAGGACTTTGTATTGAGACCGATAGCGCACAGATTAGAAGCACCTGATAACGCGTTGCACCCATTGACTCCTGGATGGTACGAATTGCAGGGCATCACGATCGCAGAGAACGCGTTTGTCTATGAGTGTGCAGTGAAGCTTACATTGCAGGCAAACGGAATGATGTCCGGCACATCTCATGAGTTACCGTTCACTCAAGAATGTCTACTTGCCGGTATGTGGACTAGAAGTGGAATGAATTACCTGCTGGAGTACAAGATGCACGGCAATAAGCACACGTACGTCTACTTCGGCACGCCATTTCGATTAGGACTGCAAGGTACATGGCAGAACTCCGAGCTACGGGTGCTAGGAGGCAACCTCGATGCGCGCACAAGTCAAGCTGAGCGGGGCATCTTAGAGCTCCAACTGGTTAAAGCTGTACGTGTTTGGAGCGAAGCATATCACAAGGACTACCCCGTCGCATTCAGGGAGTGCGTGAAGCTCCTGCTGCTCGCGTCGCACCGAGACGGAATCCTGCCCAATCATTTGTGGAGCTCCATCGTGTCATTTTGCGGCTACGACTGGTTCCAAAGCGACCTGCAAAAGTCTTTACGAGCTAGTGGGAGCAAACCCAGCAATAACGAGGCCGTGAACGTGCCCTGAAGCAAATCAACCATGAAGCAGCCATGTTCATAAGAATGTATTGTATTGTGTTGTTATTTTCGTCCAATTATTGGTCTTTATTCAAGTTATCAACGAATTTCAACGGTTCATTGTCTTCAGTCTCTGAACTGACATTATAATGGACGACAGGACGTGGTGCAATGGCTCGAGCGCCAAGGCTGCTGGCGCGTTCCCCAACAAGATTGAGAGCGTTTCCTCTCGCAGCCAAGTCGGCAAGACGGTTACGATCCTACTGAAGCCTCTCGAGCGCGTGTACGATGGCTGCGTGGGCGGCTTTTTAGCCGAAAAGAGTCGCATCCATCTGCGCATCGCGTCCGACGGGACATTGCGCGGCGAAGTCCGCCGGAAGCAGCAGTTGGGCGCAACTTCGGGGCCTTTAGCCAATGGGAAGAAGCGCAAACGCCGAGCGATTGCTGAGCATCCGGACGGCATTGTCATTGCTCACATGATGGGCAACGCACAGGTCGTCCCAGTGGAAGACGCGGTGGTGTCGAGCTCGTCCTCTGCTGATAGCGACGACACCTCGACGGCGGAGTATTGCTGTGCCTTTGAGATTGCTAAGAGATTGAACCACGTGGATCGACATACGCTCACGTGTCATTTGCACGTCCCAGCGGCACCCGATGCCCTGGCTGTAGGTACTTGGCGTTTTTTCGGCGTTCAAAACCAACCAGAGCGACATCAATTACATTTGTCGTCGTCAGCTTCTACTGCATCGACAGGTGAGTCGAGCTTAGTGACGAGAGAGCAAGTTGCAGAGAAAGGGTCTAGTGCACAAGAGCAAAAGGTGTTCCAACTGCAGCCGGTGCAATGGTATCAGCGTCAACAGGAAGCAGAGGAGGCGGAGAGAGAGGCGGCTTTGCTGCAATCCAGACCACCATCGTTGTTGTATCCATTGCGGCCAGGAAAATACGAGTTTAAAGGGTTTACGACATATGATACACCGTCTGTAGCTACTGCTATGATACCGAGACAGAGGAATGGACGACGAGGACGTCCTCGTCCTGCCGTGACCACGATGAAGGATGAATGTCTAGTCATGTTGCGCTTGCTGCCTGATGGTACACTGCGTGGAACGTCTCGTGAAGTGGTACAGCCGCAAGTTTGTCAGTTAAGAGGACGCTGGCAAGCCAATCGCGTGGCGTATGTGCTTGAGTATCATGTTCGCGAGGCTGTAGGCCACTTCCGGTACTCGGGAGCTGTGGTTATTGACGAAGGTGATACTGGTATTGTAAGTGGCAAAAAGACCAAGATCAAGCGCAAAGTGAATGTGACTGGAAAGAGACGCGAAACACTTAGCGGGAAATGGCACAATGTGGACGAGGGTCATGCTGATGGCTACGAAGGCGGTCGAGGAGAGTTTGAACTGGAGCTAGTACGAGTGGATTTCACGCCGATTGCCATTAAAATGGAGAAGACTGAAAGTTCTCCAATACCCAGTGGCAATTCATCGGATATCTCTGTCCTGCAGCTAGGGCAACAGCAAATGCACAATACTGACCCAAAGGCTGGCATTACTGCGAACAATGCTCTCGAGATAGAAGATGACGACGACGCGATCCACGCGTTGACGTCGGGCAAGTACGAGCTGTCAGGGTGTGCTACTGATGCCGAAGGCTACGAGTACGCGTTTGATCTGCAGCTGCAATTGCGTCCTGATGGGACGCTCTTTGGCAAATGCAAAGAGCGTATTTTCCACCAAACTAGCCCTGTATTTGGGAGCTGGAGTCCTTATCGCATTGAGTATGGACAGCAGTATGTGGTGAAACAGGAGGTGGGAATATACAAGTATACGGCCGAGATGAGCAGCGATGGCGCTGTGGTTCGAGGATCGTGGGTCAACGTTGAGGAAATGTCGGCTCCGGCACCAAGCGAACATGGCACCTTTGCGCTGATTTTGGTGGATTCAACGAGGCAGTGGAGCGCCGTCAGTCACGTGCATTACCCGCCCAGATTTCGGCGTGGAGTGCTCACGACGCTCATGGTTTCCGCTAGAACTAACAATTTGCCCGTGGCGCTCTGGATCCACATCTTTGCGTTCTGCAACGAAACGTGGTTCACCCCACCAATGTAAGTGAGGCTAATGAACATAGTATATTAATTCGACGGTACCATATCAGAATCGATCGAGGCCACAGAAACCTCCGTCTGTACGGATCCCATTTTTCGTTTTCATCCGTGGGGGAGGCAACCCCACAGCCGAACACACCCAGAGCTGAGCAACGTGAAGAAGAAGAGCAGAAACAAGAGGGTCCAGCTGTCCAGATGATGCTCCACCACCGCGTTTGCCGTCTCTCGCTTCCATTCTACACGAAACGCCCAAGCCATCGTCATTTGTTCCAGACACAAGTCAGCTCATCTTCTTCCCGAAAGCGCGGTACGCGCTACCGACTGAGCCTGTTTTGTTTCACTTGGGCCTAGTGTCTACACACCAGATTAAAGCTCAATGAATAGAAGACCCGACTTGCCAAGCAGGCTGTCGCACAATGCCACAAAGCCTTACGGCTGATTTCTCATAAGAAAATCGTCGAAAGGACGACGCCACCCTTCCAAGTAACTCTCGAAGCAGGCGCAAACTGCTCGAAGAGGAACATTTTGCTTGTCTAAGGGAGAAGGAAGGCCAACTGGAAGAACTACATCGCAGGATCCATGCTCTGGAGCTTCAGATTGAATCCAATGGTTACTCCGAAGCTATTAAAAGGTGGAGAAAGGTGTCGGACGCGTTGGAGAAAGAATGAATGGAGATGCAGGCAACCCCCAAGGCGAATCGCCTTCGAGAAAATGGATTGCCAGCAGTAGACAGATTGCAGAACACACGTTTTGAGTTAGAATCCGATAATGCGGATTTGAGATTCACGTAACAGTGCGAGAAGAATTGTCGAGAAGCGGGTTACGTTATTTGCCAAGAGGGAGACCACTCGCACTGATCTAAGCACAATTCACTTAGCACGTTTTGTACGTAGGATGATTTACACTAATTATCTGATGTAGTCAACGATCGAGGTTAGATTATTACTCGACAGGGTACGCAGTAACGATACTGCGGAAGTATGATCGCCGCAACCGACTATTGACAAGTCTTTAGGAAAGCAATTATTACAGCTTATTCGTAGTTGTCCTGTGCTCTGTCATGCTGTGAAACCGGACGGGTATACAGTCAAAACTTAACTTGCCTTACCGCCAAGTCTTTTTGGGTTTTCAAGGCTGAGAGAACCTCGCGCGCGAAGAGACTCGTAAGAGCTAAAGCAGCCGCTACTGTTGATAGTAGATTTGGTTACAGTTCACTTCAACTTGACTAGAAGATTATAAACCAATCAGTGGGTACTTAATCGCGAATTGTGACGAATGATCGCTTACCAATGCGAACACGCGGCAGATGTCTGCAATACAGGACATTAATGAAAATAATATCAATAGGAACCCAGTAGCTTGACGCTCGCTCTCTCCATGCAATTATGTTATCTCTTTGTCATGCAAAAACTCGAGAGGCGGGTGACTCGGCATGCACTCGCCGTCCTCCACCTTTGGTATCTCTGTGCTGCTGTTTTTCTTCCACGTCGACGCAGCATCACACTTAAGCCCTCAGCTCGTCGCTGTGTGTTCTGCTCACTCAAGCCTCAAAACCTACCCACTGGCCATACCGCCCCGCTTAGCCCATGAAGTTAAACACGACGAGGAAAAGGATGATGTTGCAGAAAAGGTAGTCAGCAAAAGCGCGCTGCTCCGTGCGGTCGCCGAAGTTGTTCTCCGGGTTAATCTGCATTCGTAGCGACACTGCCGACGTAGCAAGGACATATACACAATGAACAATGTCAGCACCTAGAGCCCCCAACGTCAATAGGGTAAATCGACTGGGGGAAAGCTGTGTGGTACGCACCGGCGAGCACGAAGACGCCGACAGTGCAAACGAAGCCGGCGAGGAACGAGTTGAACGGGAAGGTGCCGACCAGCAGACAATAGATAAATTGGAGCACACCCGTGGCAAGAACGTAAGCGAGGAAGCCATCAATGAGCTTAATCTTCTTGGGCGTGGTCTTGTCGTACTTGGTGCAGAAGTCGCCCAGAATGGAGCCCACGCCAGCGTCCGCCGTCGTCGCCGCCTTCTTGGTCATGTTTCTGTGTGTGTGTGGAATGAGTGTCTATGCTCGATAGAAGACCACGCTGTGGACACTCGAGAGACGATCAGTGGAGGCGACAGAAGGCGAGAGGCTCAGCAAGTAACCTGCTTACCCCGGTAGACTTTCAGATAAAAAGGAAGATAGCGGCGGACATCTGACAGACGCGTGGACAGGAGCTTGCTAAGTACGATTGGGATAGTGGACTCGATGCGTGGACCAATTTTTTGGGTCGATTATTCGTCACAATAATAAATGATAACCTATACTTCGAAGTAATTGTGTCCCGTAGATAAATAGACAATTTACTAAAATGAGTAAATTGTCATTTGAGTCAATTGTATTTTTATCAACGGGACACAACGCGTTCAATGCTGCGAACCATACCATTCAGTGACGGTACTGCATTCGGTGGAATTCGTGCCCAAACGCCCTCCTTCTTAGGGTATAAGTCCTTACTAGCGCCTCCTAACTGTTAGCTCGACTGTAGCAGAGTAAAATTTGGTTGAGTATTATTAGTTTGTCCTTTAATTAAAGTCCCAGATTGATTTCGAGTTTGTGCACAAAGCCGCAGTTCTTTCTCTGTGTGGCTGCTTGGTCGCGGACACTGGGGGAAGATTTCTCCAATCAGCTCGTTTTCCCCGTTAAAGACGATCATGTACCCTTCAACCAGAATAGTCGTGACATCCCATAAATCGAGATCATAAATATGTCCACTTGATACTTCCCTCTACCAAATGCCTTCAAATAATAATTATCTTGCAGCAATTAATTTACCATATGGAATTTACCTTATAATTAGGTCGGACACAACGATGTTCCCGTCAGGCTGAACCCCACGTTTGGGGCACGTGCTTTTAGAGCCCCTTGTCATTGCAAGATCCGCCCGTAACTTGCATAACTCAAGCTCCTCTCGCTCAATATGCTTGCCCGACAGGTAAATCTCCTCCCATGCATCATGGCCAACGCAGCATCGCGTCCACCGCGGCCTCAGCTGTCCATCAAGCTCGCTGGCCGCCAGATCTGACCTCTACAGCGCCCGGGCCAGCACGTTTCCTCTTATTAACCACCTCTATGCCGTTATGCTTTCAGATTATCCGCCGCGTTGCCACACAGAGCACAGGCAGTGCCGCCATGTCCACGCTGGTGGTGGCCGAACACAACCAGTCGCAGATCTCGGGGGCCACGCTGGCCACTGTCACTGCCGCCTCACAGATCGGCGGCGACATCACGCTGTTGGTGTTGGGTAGCCAGGCCGGCCTTGCCGCCGAAGCCGCTGCCAAGGTGGCTGGCGTTAAGAATGTGCTGCATGCGGCCGACCCTAAGTACGACCACTACGTGGCTGAGGAGGTGGCTGAACTGCTGGTGGCTACCCAGAAGGCCGGCGACTACTCGCATGTGCTGGCCCCGAGCTCCAACGCCAGTAAGAACTACCTGCCTCGTGTCGGCGCCAAGCTGGACGTAGCCCCCATCTCGGATATCCTTGCTGTGGCCGACAAAGACACGTTCTTCCGTCCCACGTACGCGGGCAACGCCATCGCTCAGATCAAATCAAAGGATACCGTAAAGCTTATCACAGTGCGTCCCACGGGCTTTGAGAAGGCTGCGGCCGAGGGCGGCAATGCCTCAGTGAGCGCCGCCCCGGAGGCCCCCACGGCCGGCAAGACCAGCTTCGTCTCGGAGGAGGTGAGCAAGTCAGAGCGCCCGGACTTGGCTTCGGCCCGCGTCGTTGTCTCAGGTGGACGTGGCCTCAAGAGCGGCGAGAACTTCGAGATGCTCTACAAGTTGGCCGACAAGTTGGGCGGTGCCGTGGGTGCCTCACGTGCTGCTGTGGACGCCGGCTTCGTGGCCAACGAGCTGCAGGTCGGCCAGACCGGTAAGGTGGTGGCCCCGGAGCTCTATGTGGCTGCTGGTATCTCCGGCGCCATCCAGCACTTGGCCGGTATGAAGGACAGCAAGACCATTGTGGCCATTAACAAGGACGAAGAGGCCCCGATCTTCCAAGTAGCCGACTATGGCCTTGTGGCCGACCTCTTCACCGCTGTGCCCGAGCTCACGGAGAAGATCTGAACGCATTCAAACACGTTTTAGTTCTAAGAACGGCGTTTTCTTGACGTTTTCGCAGGGTTTAGAGCCGTCAGAGCCCAGAAATACGACACGGCCACACACGGCCACATATTCATCGCAATACGTGAGTTCTATTCGTTCCTATCCCCTTATCAACTCGTTTTTTATTGCTTGTCTTTGCTTGTCAAGATTACAAGTCTTAGGCTGGCTGTGCGGTGACGACAGGAGTCGCTCCAGTTCTCGGACTGTCATGTTCTGAATAGGCCACATTGTGGCCATAAGCCTCATGTCGACGTCGGCTTTCTTCCTCGTGTTTTCCAATCAACACACTGGCCAGGAAGACCAATGCCGAGAGGAACGATATGGCCACAGCCAGGTACAGGCCGTCACATTGCACGAAGCGGCCGAACTGTTTGTGACAATACAGAGTCATTTTCGACAATAGCAGCACCAAAGTCGCTGTCGTGAGGCCCACGAACGCTATCAAGTCCATCATTTTCTCACAGGAATGCACCGGATGTATACAGAGTCGAAGCCACTCGACGACGATCAGGAAGGCAAACGCGTACAGAAATACCAAGAAATTGACAATCCGCGCGAAATTCAGCGGGCCACTGCTCACAACCACCGCGACAGTTTGGCCCCCAACCGTGTTCTGGTACGAGACGCTGGCCGTTAGTAACGCGACATACGCCACCAACGAGCTGCAAAACTGGACAAAACGCAGCAACACGCGCGTCCAGAACCGACGCAAACGACTTGAACATGTTCTTCCCGACACCATTTGGTGGCCAATTGACTGTGACGCTGGGCCGTTAACACTTTGTGACCTGCGGTGTTAACTGTGTGGTCTCTAGCGGCGAAAGGTGAGAAAATTCTTCATGTTTTCGTTAAATCTGTTTCAAACTAACGAGAAAAATCCTAGTTTTGGTGCTGGAAGTGAGTTCGAGTCGTGACAACAGGCGTTATTCCAGCAGACGGAGCCTCGTCAACATAGGAAGCTTCCGACTCCGAATCATCGTCTTCTTCCTCGTCAGTACTGTGGCTTCCTCCATCTTGAACACACACACCCAGCGACGCGACGCACAAGAACGCAAACGCAGACAGGAACGACAAGGTGATCGCAAAGTACAAGTGGCCACAACGCAAGAATCTCCCGTAGCTACTGTGACAATGCAGCACAATGTCCGACAGCAAGAGGATCAAGGTCGATACTGTGAGAGCCACAACTGCCGCGATATCCAGCACTTTTTCGCACTTGTGGAGCGGTCGATTGCACACGCGGAGCCACTCGATGAAAATGAGGAAGACGAACGCGTACACGAAGGCCAGAAAGTTGACGACCATGGCGAAATTGACCACTCCACTGCTCACGACGACAGCGACGGCGCGGTTTCTGCTTGTACGTTGGTATGTGACGCTGGCCGTTTGCATTGCCACATAAGCAGCCAGCGAACTGCAAAACGGGATGAAGCGTAACACCAAGCGGATCCACAAGAGGCACAAATGGTTCATGACACTCTTTCGTTCTTTTCTTGTGTGTTTGTCTAGGCGTGAGTTTTCTCACTTCTGGGACCTGGCAAATTGGCAAAACAAAAAATATCCAACAATAAGATACAGTATTGGGAAAAGCTTTCTTATATTCCAAAGCAAAATTGTCAAACACTTCTCCATCTCCCTGTTTTCCCATCCGTAAGCTTGTGGTTACTTGATTTAGACGCGGTTGGACGCGTCTATAGGTGTCGAAGCTCCCGTAGGGGTGGATTCGGCGTGATATCCAGCGCTTGGATGACCGTGACCCGCCTCATTCTCCGAATCAATGTGGTCTCCATTATGGTTACGTGAACCCATGAAACTTTCGCAACAATCAAGCAAAAACGTCACGAAATACGACAACGACGCGAGGAAGGTGAAGACCACAGCAGTCTTCAACTGGTTGCAACGCAGCATGTAGCCATATACCGAGCAATTCGACACATAGTCGGATATAACCAGCACAATTCCAGCAACCACGAGCATGGCAGCTAAGATAAGGTCGATGAGCTGTTCGGTGAGACGCGGCGCTGGACGTGGGAAGAATCGCAGAAGCTCCATAAACAGCAAGAAGAAAAGCCCCACAAGCATACCCGTGTACGTCACCAGTGTCGTATACGTGGCTGCTCTACTGCCCAACATACTCGAGTAGCCATAATACGACGTCCCCACAAAAGCTCGTGACAAAGTTGCAAGCGCCACGAGACTTAAAGCGAAATTCAAGAACCGAAGCAGAACCCGCGACCAACGCATCTTATTTCCACGTGCCATTGTTTTTTTTGCTTGCTTTTTTTCCTTGGGTCTTCTGTGGCGTTTTCAAGAATGGACAAGAAACTCAAAAAAAACGTTTTGAGGATTTGGGACGAGGTCATAAGAGACAAGAATTTAACGGGAAGTAGTTGGCACTGGAATCAGTTCAAGTCGCGATCTTTTTCAGATTAATCCAACGGGTGGAAGTGGAGTTAACAGCATTGGAGGAGGCGAACAGACGCCGTCAAAGGGGGACACGAGGCTGGTCAGTACGACGGGGGATTGGGGCATTGAAGTGCTGAATTGGACGCTACTGGACGAACTTGCTTGAGATTTCCCTGGTTCCTCACGAACTGGTGATAGTGCTGACGTCTTGGAGACTGGCGTGGGTCTTGCAAGATGGTACGATGTGGGATAATCGGTGATAGTACTCACAGACGCGAGATTAGTGATCTCGACTACCGTAGTTGGGATAGGAGGCTGGCTGACGACTGTACGGGGTTGAGGGAGCAGTCTTGGGTAAAACTTGATTGCTAGTGAGAATAGTATTGTTACCACTGCACATGGGAGGATCACGTCGAATGGAACCATTGTTATTCACTTGGTCACTACACGGCTAAATGAAATGTGACTTAGCAGTTGAATGCCTTCGATAAAAGGCTTCAGGTAAGTTCCTGCTCAGTACAGTGTACTGAGCCTTTTGAAACGTGGTACAGTGATGTACGACTATCCATGCTGTGGCTTGCTCTGGGTTGCTCAATTCTGGACGTACCAGGACAGTGAACACTTTATCTAGGCTCTTAAGCACTACAAGTGCATGTTCTCTCAGGAATTGCTGCGGCCTTTCCCGTAGAACCTCAGTAGCACAGTACCGTACATGATATTTGCGTCAACAGTGCTTCGTTGGCAGTGTACATATTATTGACGAGAGGTTTTATTATTACCGTAGCGTGTCGTCAAACTAAACGCCCGAACGGCTGTACCGTTAACAAGGTGTCCGGGATCACCACAGGAGGGTGCGATAGTCGATCTTGGCCTCGTATTGCTGGTCTGGGCGGACTGCATCCAATTGAGATCGGCGAGACGAGACTTGTCATGACTCTTGGGGACTGTGGCGGACGCTCGTTCACTCGAAGATTGGCTGTCGGCGTCTCATTGAATGAGGAATATCCTTCAGACTCGGCCGTCGGCCACGTCATACGGTACGGTTCCGGCCAGAGCACACTACCACCTTCGAGTTCAATGCATTCTCGTGTCTTCTCGTCTTCCCGTCGATTACTGAGCAAGAACTTGAACATCAGAGCGAGCACCACGAGGCTCAACACGATCGGAATGACAATAGCGAGAACCAGTTCGAAGGACATTTGTCTGGTGTCACTTGACCGCAAGGACCTGAAAATCGGAATGAAGATAGCGGTGACAGGTGCGTCAAGAAGCTACAGAAGTCACCACCAACACGTCTAAGTCCGGCGTTCATGAACCCAGCGCGTGGCTCCATCCGTACAGGATGCTCACGCTGAACATACAAGAAAGAGTCGACGGCCTGAAAACCTCAAGCATTTCGTGCTCTATGGGGTCAGATTAAGGTCGTTCTTTAGCGTTGGTGCCTCTATTGGCTGTAAAGAATCAGGCGGGAAGTTGTAAGCGGATGGAAAAAGAGTAATATGTTGAGTGAGTATTAGTTACACGGAGAGTAAATGCCTTCGATTGGGGACAATGCGTCCGTGGGTATCACCTCCAAGTGATACTGCCGTGGAACTTCACTTGGACCGGACGTCGTCTTGTTTGTGGTCAGGATTGACACTGTCACGGACGTCGAGAAGGAGAAAATCCCGATAAAGGTGAAGGCGACTGCAGTCTGAAGGTTGTGGCAGTGCCAGAGCAGGTCGCAAAAGTTGACGTAGTCGGATGCAGCGAGACAAATGCCGCTGATAAGCAGTAGGAACGCCAGCGCGGCATCAATACCCTGCTCGACGCACGTCGACAAGCGGGCGCAGCAGTGAAAGACCTCGACTGCGACGACGTACCATAATGTGTACAGCATACCCGTGTAGTTTATGAGTAAGACCAAATTCGACGAGTGAAAAGTGATTCCGCCCGCTGCCACGAAAGACAAACCCAACAGACAACAGAGAAACTGTACAGCTCGCAGCGCTACGAGGGTCCTGGCCAGTATCGTCGGGTCGATCATGGAGTTGGGAGTCTTGAGTACTTGGGACGAAAAGCGCTAATGGCAAACTGCGTTTAGCACATCGAATAGGTTGTGTGCACGTAAGGACACCTCAGCTTCGGAATTTCATCTGGTCCTTGAGTCTGTCCCCCCGATGCTTTTTTATCTTCCAACATCAACGGTAGTTTGTACCATGCTCTCGTGGCATAAAGCGTGGAAATGCTGGTCGGAAGTGCTGAACTTTTCGTTTCGTACTCGTGTGCTGGTCACGAATGCACCCAAACCGACAGGTCTGGGAAAGAAATACTGGTTGTTATTTGTACATTCGTATTTAGGATTTATAGGTGACTGGGTCAGCATGGTCGCCTCTGGGTGGGGCCATCGGCGGAACTTCTACGTGGTACGTCTCAGGAGCTTGGCGTGGGAGCGTTAACGCTTGAAACGGTACGTTCACATTGCCGTAGGTGGAACACTTAGATACGTCTTTCAGCAGAATAATGTGAAGAGGGCGAGGATAGTGTCCATGTCCACTGCCTACTCCATCCGTAACGTCAACCGGTTAGCGACGTGGTGCGTCTCAACGACATGGGTACACCGGAGTGCGTACAACGTGACCGTGTAGCTCAAAGTATAGACGAAAATGGATACACTCGTGTAGAGCCCTAGCACACATAGCGGTCACGGACTGGATCGCCGTCGAATTGCTGGCGAATTTTTGGAACGCGCAGCAACACCCGTATCGTCTTTATAACGAGAAAGCCGCGCGCATTGTTTGGTTTATCCTTTCGTAAACTTCGAGCGCGCTGTCCTTGGCGTTGGTTCCTCGTCACAAGACAAATACCGAGCTACGTCGCAGTTTCCTCGTGTCCAAACGTAACCTCGGAAGGTAGCTGTCATATTTGGAATTGAATTTTGATTTTGTCAAGTTGAAGATATCGTACCATAGGTGGCGTTATTGCTAATTTAACGCGATGAAACATTTCATGTAGTCTGGAAAAATTGAACAGTAGCGCGTCTCGAGTCTCTAGGCGAGCGTTTCCGCGCACGAGGTCTTTCAGCTTTCAAAAGCAGGCTGTTGCAAGGACTTCAGCATTTCAGAGTGCTACTGGCTGTTATTAATCTAGGTGAGAATACGCGTCATGTTTTGTTTGGGTCTACATTCTAAGCTCGAATCGTTTGGCAAAGTGACTGGAAATATCTTGTGCTCAATCATATCACCATCGGTTCCAGCTCAAGCCATAAACGATTTCGGATCGACGAAAACATTTCGATATTGTCTAGGAGCTCCACACTTTCGACTTCATCTAATTGGATGCATTCCCCGAAGGACGACGTTGTGTCGTCCTTCGGGGAATGCATCCAATTTGCTTCTTCGTACTAGATGCACCGCCAACCAACGTTAACGTCGACCATCGATTAGGTCCGTATACCCGAAGCAAAATTTTGTGTTAGCGTACCATGTTTTGTTGGGAGCGCATACAGCTTAGTAAGCTGCTTAATGTCAAAATACATTCGCAAAATAGCGAGCACCAGTTTTGGCCCGAGTGCTTGATCTCACTGCGAAGCGCTTTGCTTTAGTGATACATGTGCAGCTTTCCTCGCGTTCAGCTCGCTACTTAGTTTAGTCGCGGTTCGCATTTTGCCAGTATCCGTTTTACAATATATTGTTCCTTGAGTGTTAGAACGAGCCGGCTCATCTCTTTTAAAATTGCAGGCCGCCGGTATGCCCATGCATCA
Source organism: Phytophthora sp. 'mugwort' (assembly GCA_033558025.1). Classification (NCBI taxonomy): domain Eukaryota; phylum Oomycota; class Peronosporomycetes; order Peronosporales; family Peronosporaceae; genus Phytophthora; species Phytophthora sp. 'mugwort'. Next base: position 3,301,423 of record JAUCEF010000004.1, on the reverse strand, counting down.
TTGGCGATCGTCGCCTTGCTCCTGTGTTTGTTTGCTCAGTGCAGCTTGCTTGTCGGATAGTCACTTCTCTAGGTGCGAAATATCGTTGAATAATGCAGACATATCCGCTTCCTTGCGCTTCAGTGCCGAGTCCTGCTTCAACAAACGCTTCCAAAACATGTCTAACTGCTGCTCGGAAATGTCAGGGTTCATTGGAGAAATAGATTTGCCATAGCTTTCTGAAATAGAGGGCGACCTCTAATTCACCATTCCCACGTACTCCAACTGCGGGCGAACGTCGGTGATAATTATTTTCGCCTTTGTCAGCTCCCGCTCCAGCTTCATCACTTGCCTCTCCAGTCTCGCAACTTGCTCTTGCTGGAACTTGAGCTTGAGCTAACCCCTCCTCCTATTCCGCTGGCGTCCTTACATGCCTGCCAGCTTCGACTTCGCGCTACTCCATTAGCGCTTCCTTCAACGCATCAACAATATCGATCTTCACGGCTGCTAGCAACTGCGGATGACCCTTGAACGAAGTGAAATGGCAGCTTTTCGACATACGGAGATAGTCAAACTGGCCTCTCCGCGTTTCGGGCGGTCTTGTAGCTATTTATGTTGTACCAACATGAGTTTCTGTGAATCAGAAAGCCGGTGTGGCTCTGACACCAATCGCCTTCCGTACTGCCTTCTGCCTAGCTTGTCCCTGTGTTGTTTGAGTCACAGTGCTTCGCACGCTTCTTTTACTTCCACCTTCGTAAGGACTGGTAACGCTGCCGTGACAGCTACAATGACTGTATCTGCACCTGCGACTATTGCACCTGTTTCTTGGTCGGACCGCCGTGTTGAAGACTCCGACGCCCTGCTACTCTGTCGTACCCCCTTGAATGTTTGTCGCTGCTTGGTTCCCTTCTCACCCATTTTTGCATACTTGCTGGTGACAGCCCAATCCATGTCGTGTCTGCGCTTCACCATAACACCGTGCAGTCCCGACACCGCCACGGGTTGTTCAGAGTGTAGTCCCGACACCACCACAGGTTGTTCAGAGCTTCAACGAAAAATGTGAGATTAATCGCACAAAGCGATATATTTAAAAGGACCATAATTGGGAGGGCTTTGTAACAACGTAAATACACTTTTTATTCGTCGCGAAGCGTTTATCTACGCGTCTCATCTAGGGGTGCCGCTTTGCTTTCTGCCGATCAAATTCAGCGGCTTCGCCTGCAGATACGTAAGGAAGTAATACAACCTGCTGGATAAGGCGCAGCATCTCGTTCACTGTCTCTTCACTTCCCTGGAAGTTCAATAAATATCGTCTTGTGATTCTCTCCGTTATTGTGAGGCCGACCAAGCTTGTTGCCCTTGATAAAGCAGCATACAGAGTTTGTTTCGGGGACCCTGTACGCCGGTCCAGCCGCGTGACGACAACTCCGTCATGGCAGGTTTGCCCTTGTAATTTTCCGTCGTGCATGCAAAAGCAGGCACCACCGCAAATTGATCTACGGTGACAGACGCTTGAGTTAGGTTCGGGATCCTTTTTAGCTGCTAGCACGCGTGCAGCGGCGGTAACCCGATGACGCCCTCATGAAAACCAGTGAGTAGCGTTTTGTGACAGCCATGAAGCTTAATAAGTAATAATTCTGGATGCTGCAGCATCCAGAATTACTGAATGCACTCAAGTTGATCTGGGGGAGGATGGATTCCCAATATGGTACCGATTACACCGTTGGCAATAGTGTCAGCTTCGAGAAGCGCTGGGTGTTTAGGCGTAGCCATTACAGGCATGACAATATAAAACAGCAACTTCATCGGTACACGATTTGTGATATCGTCCGTCGCATTAGAGAGGTTGCTAACTGTCGTTTGGAACGTGATGAGGTCGATGCCATGCTCTCATACACTATCACCTTCCGAATTTGGCCAACCTTGAAAATCATCATATGGTTTATTGCACACCGAAGCTTGTTCGTAGAAACCACAATAGGGTGCTAAAATGTATCGCTGCCGCTGGTCTGTATCCGTGTCGGCGGCAGCTTGACTTGATTTAAAGGCTATACAAGAGAGTTAAGCAATTCAAGGCGCTCGTCCGAAACGCGACCTCAGCGGAGATTATCCAGAATACCAGCGTACACTGGGTCTAGTCTCGCTCGCATGTTTTTCGTTAAAAATACGACAAGATTGATAGCGGAATAAAGAACGTAATCAGCATGACACAATCGATTAGCAGAACTGGAAGGAACCTCGTAGCCTAAGAATTCAGGACGAAATATTGATAAGTTATCGGACCTCAGTGATTATTCAAATATGAATCACGACTAACATATGGAACTCCTCCCGGTGGTGGGAGCTGAAGAAAATCGCCAATAACCAATACATGCTTACCCCCATGAAGTGCTGGGAACTTTTCGACATCGAACGAGATACACTACCAGTGCCACAAGGAGGGTTTGATGGGTAATAGAAATTTCATCAATTATTACCAGCACGACCCACCTCAACTGGGCCTTAATTTCACAGCAGAATTCGGGTCGGACCCATTGAGCTGGAGGTTTCGGGCACTGTGCATTGTTTTTTCGATGAATGTTTATGGATGCAGCACCTGTGAACGCTAACGTTTTAACACTGCCTTCACGCCCCCATGTTCGAGCCATGGCCAGAAGTGCTTCGACAACAGTGGACTGCCCGGTGCCTGATTGTTCTTCAAGATAAGCAATCAGCTGGGGTTTGATGCCGTAGAGGGCGGCATTATCCTGCAGTGAGAAAGAGCTCTCACCTACAGCGTCTTCAATATCTGTAGCGTAAGCATGTAGAAGGTGCCGAGCACTCACTTCGACGATAATGTGCTGCCAAAAATTAAGCTTGAATGCCTCAGATACCATCGCAACTGTTGAAGATGACGGTAACGTATCTGGGGTCCATCGTGGTTACTGAGGCGATGATTGATACGGAGCAGGGCCATAGCATTCGTTTAGATGCCCTAAGCGAGTTCGTGTAGTAGCGAATGTGTCAATAAATTCTCGGGTCCCAAACGGAGCATCTTCATCGAATGTTTTGAGAACCTGAGATGAATATGATTATGATAAATTCTTCAGGTAGTAACATGCACCGAGCTGCCTGGTACTCCTTTGATACTGCAAGTAATGCCTCGACAACGTTTTTTTACTCCCGTCACGGTGGCTATAGCATCCTTGGATAGCTTATTAACGGTTGATGTATCTGGCAATGCGACGCTGGACTCATCGAGAAAGTCGTCAGGTGTTAACGGATCATCATCATCATCATATCGCGTATCACCGACAGAATCGTTGTCAGGTACCCACGATGAAGTACTAGGCGCCCTCGTTCTCACTAATTCCTCCTCCGGTGATTCGTCTTCTCCATTACTATTCCGTTGAGCTCTATAATAGTCAAGCCACTGCGCCTCGAATTGTTTTAACAATGTTACACGTTCGGCATCCCCGGCTTGTATGAACGCCTAATAGCCCGCAAGAGGGCTTTGGTTTTCCAACAAGAGCGTCAATTTTCGATGCAATTTAAACAACGCCACAAGCGCTGTGCAATAGTAGTCACTTCGGTCCTTGTCCAGATGCGTTGTTATATCGGGAATCTCTTCTCCACATAGAACCAAACGCTTTGAGGAGCTGAGGCTAGAGTACGATACTGGCTGGAACCGCGCCGTGTTAGAAGCCATATTGTTTTTTTTTACCAGAGTATTCAAACTCACGCAGATCTCAAAAACGAAATGTTTTCCAGTGCCTCATGCCGTTTCCAGTATCTATCCAGCCGATTGCCTGCGAAAACACTTGACACACTTGATTGAGGATTTTGCTGGGATACGGTTATCTCAACTGACTCAGTTGGTTTCTGGAGCTGGTACTTCAAGTTGACATGCAAAAAAAACTCATGAGAAAACCAAAAAGGGGTTTCGTTCAAAATGTAGAGCGCAGCCATCGTAGCAGCGATTTCTTGGCGGAGTACAGCATCGATCCCAATACTCTGTATCCACACTCCATTGGAATAGATTCTGGTGGTAGCGTGTCAGCCTTTTTGACCGCCTTAGCGAACGCTGCCAATGATAGTGCAGTTTGATTTTCCACAGGATTTTGATTTTTGAAGCAGTACTTGGCGACGTAGGCTGCCGTGTCTTTTGATCCGCTGAATACAAATTGCGCGTAATGGTTGCACTTTAGTGTGGACATGACAACCGGATTGTAACCATTTACGTATTCGTAGCCGATGGCACGATGCAGGTCGAGTTTGGAACCATCATCAATGGTGGTTGGTCCCAAATAACTTCTTCAGGCTTGAAGAACCTGCAACACCAGCTTTGGGTGTACATACTGTGGTTTGAGAGCGTCAACGGCATCATAATGCGTGTTAGTCCAATCTCACGAATAGCGCAATAACATCCCATCGATGCAAACCTTGAAGCACGACTTGCAGTGATTTCAGTTGCAGCGGGGCTGCGTAGCGTAGTGCATCAGAGGAAGACATATGACTCCCCGAGTCTTAGCTGTGGTTATCCTAACCCCTAAGGTCTCCGCAGAGGCTTACATCACTCTAGTTATACCACTAGAGACTCAAAGAGTCAGTATTCCTAAACCTAGGGCAGTAGTCTCTTTGATGCTAAAACTCTTTGTTTGCTTATCTGCGGCGAAGCCGCCTGTGGTGTAATGTATGACTCTAACTCTCTACCATAGTTAAACCTAGTCAAATGCATATCGAGTGGCCCTGTGGCCACGTACTGAAATCCCGTTAATCCAAGTGGTAGCAAGTACCACTTACTACGAGATGACACGTAGCGCGGCTACACTTGTGTTACCTTCGTGTAACCCCGTTACACTCTCCCCCACCAAACCGTATCCAGAGGGTCTGATTGCATCAATCGAAAAGGCCTGGAACCTTCCGCTCCAAGAGCGTTTCACTGTTTGTTCCGCATTGAGTGTTCACACTCAGATGTCAACAGCCAATTGGTCTTTTGATCTCCCTCGTTCGCCTCGCGATAACAGCCCTCGCCGCGGGATAAACCCTTCTGTGTCTCCGACACCTTCGTTATCCTCGTCATACCGTACGGGAGAGGTCTCTGACCGTGCGCCACCCGCACCCTCGTGGCGCTCGGTGCGAGAGTATCACTCAGCACACAAGCGCCGATACGGTTAAAAGACCATGAGTGGAGGCGGCGAAGCCGCTGGAGGCAGTGCCCCGTACGCTTTGCGCGAGACACCCTCTTTGACGACCTTGAGGAAGGTGAAGAGGAGGCCGACTACACTGAGTCCATGACCGGTAGTAGCCCTGTCCCTCGCCGAGCCCACGCTGCCAACTGCGCGCTTCGAATCCGTTCGAGCTCTCGACTCCACGAGTCCTGCGCAATGCTCCTCCTCTACCTTCGCGGGGAACAAGAGATGATCCCGGGGGATCAGTGTCGCCACCAATCCTTTGGACGAAGTCAGGAGCAACAGCTCGCGACTGATCCGCAGCTCCCACGTTAGAGGCGACCTATGGATCGGCCATTGCTTACTCCGTCACGTCGTGACTATGGCTTTGAGCCTCACGATCCCAGCGTAGTGGATCGCCGAGCAGCATCGGAGTTGCTTAACACATATGTGATTGGGCCGTCGGCCGCAACACCCAACGAGCTCGCCGCGCGAGAGTTTCTCAGAGAGAGAGATATTTGACTCCTCAAGTGACTACTCAGGGCGGGTATCGTGAGCGCCGGCAAGTTCAAGCTCGGCACGAATCGGTTCCACCGATGCGGACTTACCCAGTCGTGCTCCTGTCAGGAGAGACGTCTTGGGAAGACGATGCACAGTTCCAAAGTTGGGTGGAAGGAGCTCGCAAGCTCTCTCCCATTGATGCCCTTCGGGCTAGTTTTAGTGAAACTGATGTTCGAGTCGAACGTCGACTCCGTTTCGAGTTCTCGAAAACTCAAGGCGAAACGCCAATTACCCCCTGCCTACCGACCTCGCTCCCAGGGCTCTCTCGCACTCGGTGTTTCTGCTGTCACAGCTAGCGGCTCTCACGCTCGTGAGGCCGCTCCTCTTCAAGACCAGAGCGACAGCTCTGTTGCTGCCTTGTGCCCCCAGCGGCTATTACCGGCAAGCTCCAGGCGAGCGACGCCTCTGTCGCTGGCCCTCGGGGCTCTGCTTGTCGCGTCGATCGAAAGCGTCCACGACGTCAGGGCAATCTTGCCGGAGGGGAACCTCGTACTCCCAAGAATTCTGTGAGTGAGGATAACCACTCCACTTCACAAGATATTGGGTACGGCCTTGGCGACGACGCCGCGCTACTAAGCGTTCCACATGCCAGTGGGAAATTCCCTGCTCATCGCGCAACGGCAGTGGAGGTCGATGACCGGTTGGATCCTCGCGCTGCGAGTCGCAGTGATCTGCTAGCGGTCGAGGCGGGTGCAGACCCTGTTCGATTCGCTATAGTGGGCGATGAGTCATCGTGACCGTCTCGCTGACGAGATCGATGCCGTGCATCATCGGGTTTACTGGTTTCAGTCTCCTGCCTCGGTTGTCAGCCGCCTAGAGCTCCTGGAGCAATCCTCTATCGTCGCTTCGAAGCGCTGGACCGTTCGCTCGCTGAGCTACGTGGTCAGCTGGACCTCCTTGTCCAGCGCTTTGGCCAGCCACCGGCTGTGGCGCCAAACCCTCCTCTCTCACCCAAGCCGGGTCTCGATATGGCTTAGGGAAGCCTACGTAAAACACGGGGTGTGTACGCATCTTCTTCGGAAGATTGAGCGTGTACGCAAGGCCCTTCCTGGCCACGACCTTAAAATTTCCAATGAAGCGCGGGCGCAACTTGGTCTTAACGACCGCAGCCACTGCATGTGTAGGTAGGTTTTTAGCGTTTAATAAAACTTTGTCACACACGTTAAACACTTCAATGTTGCTTCTGCGCTTTGCATCAGCCTGTTCCTTTTGAACATCTTGGCTTTCGCCATCGCATCGCGTACTTGTCGTAAGACACTTAAACGCGTAGACACGACCGTGTCAACTTGCCTGCGAACTGCAGCTGGGCTGATATCAGCTAGCCCGTTGGCTATCCCCCCCACCAAGCCCAGAACCACGGAGTGGTGGCGTCAGCGGGATGCGAACGTGTGTGAGACCGTTCAAATAGAACGAGGTGAAGCCTGTCGAGGCATTGTTCAATGTAAAAACGCAACGAGTGGGAGCATCGAGCTCCCTTGCTTGTGTTTGTCTGCACAGACGCTTCGAAGCATGTATTCAGCTACGCGATTCACGCGTTCAGTCTGACCATCGGTCCGCGGATGATCCGCTGTGGACATGTCAGTGGAGTGCCGAGCACCTTAAAGACCAACGTCCAAAACTTACCCGTGAAACGGGGATCTCGATCCGAGACAATTGCCTCTGGTGGACCATGCTGTTGAAAGAAACGATCCATGAACAGCGTGGTTGTTCCTTCTCCATCGATGGAGTCCGCATCACCGCTAAATGAGCCATCTTGCTCAATCGGTCGACAAGGCCACGATGCCCGTGTTGCCCACCGAATCCCGTGGCAGGCCGAACACAAAGTCCATACTCATGGATTATAACACCCCGTGGGTACAAACAAGCTGGCCAACGGCGCAGCCGAGTGTGGCGAGGGTTTAACCCGTTGACACGTCTCACACGTGCGTACATACGTACTGACCCACTTGTAAAGCTTCGGCCACCAGTAGTGGGAGCTCACCAAGCTGTAGGCTTTTCTCGACCGAAACGACCGCCAAGTGGGGTATCATGTGCCTCATAGAGGATACGATACTTGAGGTCCTCTTCGTGAGGAACCACGACACGTGGGATGTCTTCTGGACTAGTACCGTAGTACATAGGCCCTCATCGAGAGTGTATCGATGTAGCCTCGCGCAACCGCGCTGACAGCTTAATGTCTGAGTTAGCAAACTCCGCGCTTCCTACCGCATGTAGCAGAGCTACGCAGGACTCGTCACGCACGTACGCCGCGCGGATCAAGTCTGTCACAGACGAAGTCACCGTCGTGACGTGAGCGATCTCATACTCTGGCCTGCATGATAACGCATCGGCCAAGACGTTCTGCCTGCCAGGCTTGTACTTCACCTCGAAGTTGTACTCCACAAAGAAGGAGAGCTAGCGGGCCATTCTCTGGGAGAGGTGAGGCGACTGCGTCGCAGTGCGTAGCGACGCATGATCAGTGTAGATCACAAACGGCTTGGAGCCGAGCAGGTGAATCCTGAATTTGACGAGCGCATACTTCATCGCAAGTAGCTCTTTGTCATGAACTGCATACTTCATCGCAAGTAGCTCTTTGTCATGAACCGGATAGTTCTGCTCAGCAGCCTTAAGCTGGCGAGATTCAAACGCGATCACGCGTTCACGCCCTTTAGCGTCTGCTTGCAACAAAGCACTGCCGATGGCAAAGTCCGACGCGTCATAGACGACACTGAAAGGACGATCAGGATCGGTGCCTGAAGGAGACTCTCCTTCATGGCTTCAAAAGCCGCTTGATGTCTGGTGTCCCAACACCAGTCCACATCCTTCTTAAGGAGATTGGATAGTGGCCTTGCCACCTCAACATAGTTCTTGGTGTACTTGTGCAAGTATTGGCCAGGCCAAGCCACTTCCGTAAGTCTTTCTGGTTCATTGGAACCGGCCAGTCTACAATGGCCTTGACCTTAGCGGGATCCGCTCGAAGGCCTCGCTTCCCAATGAAGCATCCCAGAAAGGGGATCTCTTCAGCGCCGAAGACACACTTGTCAAGATTGGCATACAACTTGTGTGTGCGGATGCACTCGAGCACCGCTCGCAAGTGCTCAATGTGGTTCTCCACATCAGTCTTTCCTTGCTCCGCACGACTGTGGACGAATATATCGTCGAAGTATGTCTAAGCATACGCCCTGTGGGGCTGAACAGTTGCGTCACAAGACAATTGAACGTCGCAGGCGCGTTCGAAAGCCCTTGGGGCATTAATAGCCACTCCCAGAGCATACCGCTCGGAGTGCTGACCGCCGTAAGCGGAATATCGCTTGCTCGCATGAGCAATTGATAGTATCCATCGACCACGTCGAGGGCACTGTACACCGTACAACCCGTCATGTTGTTCTGGAGAACATCCTTCCTAGGAATAGGCATTGCACCGGAATGGTGGCCGCGTTGAGCTTATTAAAAGCATGAACGATTCGGCACTTGCCATTCGGCTTTCTGACACAGAACGTAGGCGTTGAGTGCGGAGACTTGCTCTCGCGCAACATACCCGCCTCGTGCTTAGCACGGAAGAACGCGTCAATGACGTCACACTGTTCTCGTGGTAAAGGCCACTGCTTTGTCATGCAGTATTTAGTTCCCGGAACCAGGTCAATCTCATGACGTACACCTCGATCCGGAGGTAGCCTCGTGGGAAGTTCCTTCGAGACCACGTCTTGATATTCCTTTACCAAAGCGTAGTACGGATCCGAGGGGTCATTGATCGAGGTTCCTGCCCGCGCATGCAGCGCCTTCTTCTTGGTGTCCTCAAGGACTGCTTTATCCAAAAGCGACGACGAGTTTAACTCCTCTTCAGGTCGTAGAACGACCAACTCGGCTAACTCGCCGGCCTTAAAGGCGTCACCGAACTCGGCCATGGACATCTTGTCCAGCTCCAACAGAGAGGCCGCAGTGGGCATAGTCTCTAGACTGATGTCGCCATCGACTTCCGCTGTCACTCCGTTGACGAGTGTATATAGCTGCTCGCTATCACCAGGAGTATCTTCACTCGTCATGCTAGACGCATCAGACGCACTGCATCTTATGGCTGACGCTTGACGTCGTAGCCTCTCCCCGCTGAGACTGTTTGCCTCGGAGAGGTCCTAACCGTCACATCATCTGCGTCTCCAGGTGCTTGCGCCGTGTGCGTTTCACCCGAGACTGGTATGCCTTGACCGACAACTGTCGCAGAGCTGCAATGCTCGCAGCCTCCACCCCGTGAATTACGTGCCACGTCACCTCCATCAGTGGTCCCTCGACCTTGATGACCCGGCCCACGGCCGACCACACCACGCATGGCGTGTAGCGACAACTCGTCGTCGTGATGAGTGTCACTGTCGTGACCAATGTCACCATGACGTCGGTTAACCCAGCGGATTGCCTGCCGCTCCACGTGCATCCTGAGGCCCGCGGCCGTGATGCCCCGGCATACTGCCGGCCACGCCACGCATGGCGTGTAACGACACACCGTCATCATGACGAGTGTCGTTGTCGTGCCACATGTCACCTGTGTCACCCAGCGGGTTTCCTGCCGCTCCAATCACAGCCCATAAGCTCTGCTCGGGGCTCTTGTCCTCGACATCTTCAGTATCTACAACTTCGGATACTCCGATGTCCAACACGTTGACCTACTCGGTCCAGTGCCCGCGCCAAAAGCGCTTTTGCTTCCTAACAGAGGTGGGTTCATGACTCGCCAAAGCTCCACCAGGAGTAAAGCGCGTTGCGCCCAAGGTCTTCAACCTTCAATCAATCCATGTCTCATGGCGTTCCAGCCATGCCATGCCTAGGATGAGGTCGTACCTCGAATCCAGGTCCAGGATCAGACAGCGTTCCACGCTATCGAAGTCGAGAAACTTCACGCCCAGGTTCACAGGAACCTTAGGCACCGTGACACGGGTCCCGTCGCTAGGCGAACTGTGATGATGCCACTCCTGCGCTCCCGGAGCGCCTCAGCGTATTGATGACTGCCTTCCATCGTGGAGCGTCGAGCGTAGTTGCCCGACGCTCCGGAATTGATCAATATGATCCATGTCTTCTCAAAGCCCTTCACCGTCGCCTCAACGACGAGCAAGCCCGGCTTGCATACACGTTCCGTGTTAGAGTACGGCTCTCTCCGGGGCTGGGCCCTGTTGGCCTCCACCTCCATGAGGCTCAACAGAACTCAGTTCTTCCCCCAGCAGGGTGCCCCGCGCCTACTGAGTGTCGCCGTTTCCCCGCGACGAGCCGATGGGTTGGCACGATGGAGAACGAAGGCTCGTAGGGGCTTGATGCGACCTGCGCGACGGGCAGGTTGCCCTCAGATGGGTGGTGCTTCGACAGATGAAGCACCGACGAACACCCATACGCCGCTCGACAGCATGAAGCTCAGTTTCCTCATCTTCAGCGTAGCTAAGTCCATAGGGACCGGTCCGTCGGACGGAGTAGCGTTGGCAACGCCCCAGCCAAGTCGAGACGACCTGAGGTTGAACTAGGCGTTCAACGCCACTCTCACGGCCTCTTCAAAAGCGGAAGGGTGAGTGCGGAAGACTTTCGTCCTGGCCACACCAGTGCGGAGGCCCTCCATAAATACTGTTAAAGACACTGCTTCTGGCACTACTACGTAGTTCGAAACGGAGAGGGCTATCATCGAAATGCTACCTCGGGATTAAGCTCTCGCGTTCGCGACTCAATTGTCTGGCACGCTCCTCCAGTTACAACCGACAGCGACACACACGGTAAGACAACCACGATAGCTTGCTCATCTGTTCGACCGATAGCCTTGTACTTATTCGGCAACTGACCGATATATTTACCGTTTGCGATGCCAAAACTTGGAGGTACGGTATACTTTTGACTCTCAACATGTTTCCGGCAAATATCACAAACGTCCATGGTGATGGTGTGTGCCGTCTTGATGATAGGTGTACAGCACAACAGGCTGCGTCAACCGCAAATGTGCGCAAGACAATATTAGGCACTTACAGGGACAATAAAGAAATAGTCCTTTGAGACGCGGGTCGGCTTCAGAGGCGTCGTATTTTGCTCCCAAATCTTGTCTGGTATATTTGCATTAGGATGCACTGTAAGGCAGCGTCTCATCAGCGTGACAAGGCCGAGTGTTAGATTAAAAACAGCCTTAAAAATGTGTGAGACAACTCACCGCAATAAACTCGTCTGTCAAAACTTTGCCGTAATATCACTCTGTAGACAACGTAACTCACGTACTCCGCACGCCTTCATTTCCTCTGACACCGATGCCATTAACCCAACAGCCTCGCCTTTGATTTCTTGTACGCGGGCTTCAGACGAAACCGCGAACTCCAATTTCGTATCCATTTCAAATAGCTCAGTTTCAGTGTATAGATTGTCTTTCCGGCGACCGGGCGACGCTCCAATGTTCTGTAGCGATGCTGTATCCAATTGGATACTCGTGTGGCTCGACTCAGAATCATCGCAACAGTGCGGTGTCGAATCAGCAATACGCTGATGTGTCGGCAACTAGTTTGAACTTGATCACACGCTGCAACCACGTCAGCGCTAAGACAACCTGGTGTTATTGTTGGAAGAGTGCCAGCTAACCCGTTGTACCAAGATCGAACCTCGACGCTCTCAAAGAACAAATCAGCTACTTGATATCTTGGAGCACGCTGCAATGGTGTTATCGATTCTCCATGACGAACAACAGCTTCGCTAGTTGATGATGTAGAGAGCGGATCGTTTGTTCCATTATACCATGAACGAACACTAGTACTATAAAAAAACGACGTTGAAGCTTGGTTTCTTGTTGCACTTTGGACTGTAGTTACTAACGACAACGTATCAGACGCAGCCAGATCAATCCGAACTGCACGCGCTCCCAAAGAAGAACGCTTTGAGTCGGGTTACGACGCGCCTCGTCGGACTTCTGAGTTTTCTGTTTCTTGGATCACATTTTCCCTTGCTGAGCCAATTCGAAAGTGCTTGATTTACAAAAACGGTTCTGTATTTTCACTGATTAATACATGCAGTTTAGTCGATATAAAGCTATCGAACATCATTAAACAAACCAACACGGAAAGATAAAACGAATTCAACGGACATCTGCTATGAAACAAAGGATATGGAAGTCTGCGCAGCTCCATGTATTTATATGGTAGTTGCCCCGGAGGCCACTACCTTTAAAAAACGAAGCTCTTTCTTGTATTACCCCGCAAATATAGCGTTCACCGCATCCGCGCTGTCAACACCTCCCTCGTTAATCTGTTTCGCGACGTCCTTCGCACTCACGGAATCAGTTGGAAGTCCATGTTCATCGCAGGCATGACGATGCCGAAGTCTGCAACTACGATAGGCCCTCGCTTGAAGAAGCGCAGAGTGCACGCATTATCAAGCTGGTACAGAACACCTCCGTGGACATTTCCCGAGGAGCTTATGCCCTTCCACACGGTCGGGTTGAACGCAAACCTGTTGGGCCGTTTGATCGTTCAACTAGGTATTCACTCGATGAAATTTCCAACAACCCCAATCCAGCTCGGCACACCTATCGAGCAGGTCTAGCAACCAGCACTTCTCTCTTTCTTAAGCCTTGGCAACACATTTCTAGGGACAGTTTCTCCTTGTTTTCTGAAGTGCATTGCGCGATGAACGCCACCACGTCTTCAACACGCCGAAGAAGGGGAACGTCCAGTCGTATCTCCGGAGGCGCCAGCATCCGCCCAAAATCTTAAATGCTTGCATGCTCTTCACACCTGCATACAACTCGCAGCCTCCGCTGCTGTGAATGAGCTCGCCATGGATCCGTAAGCCGGCAGTTTCATTTCCACAGACAACCCGCTCGAGCATGGATGGCGACATTGCTCATCCCCTCGAGCCTTAACTTCCTTACAGCACTATCTACTGCTGCAACTCACCGTTTGCCTGCCAACGCCGAGCTCGTTTAAAATTTCCAACTCACATTAACATTCGCATGCCGTCTTCGTCCCTCTTAGGAACATGTGCGCTCCCAAGTATCTGAGGCTTACACCCGGCGCAGATTCACGGTCGACGATATCGTATCGAATTAAAGATATCGCCAGAAATGTGCCCTCGTTGAGGATGGACTTACCGTTTTGTTCTGTCGGCTCACGCTACTCCGAATCCTGTCGCTACTTCCTGCCCGTTGTTTCCATACAGCCCATGGATGCTAGCCCCGAAGAATCGCTCAGTACCCCTGCGGTAATACACGCTGCGGTATAAAGCTCTGCACCTTTAATATCTATGGTCCCCAATCCTCTTCATCATAGTGTGCCTATTTATCTAACTGCAATCTCACAAGTAGCGCGAAGGGCCAACATTTGTGTGAAGCCTTTTACACCAGCTAAGTATCACCGACGCTTCTATTTTTTAATGGAATAACGCTCTCCTCCAGTTGCGGCAAATACAGTATAACTGATTTCAAATCTACTTCGAAATGCGTGCTTTTTTTTTTTCATTGTAAAAAAGCAACTTGTGGAGAAGTGCAAACTTTGGCAGGCATAAGTCGGTATTTTTTCGTTTGGATTTCAATATAGAGTTTCAATATACAGCAGAAACTCCAATAACAACGCGAGCAATACGAAACTGCAACGTTCTGTGGCGTCCAATCTTCCTTGTGAACACTCACGCCGCTTCCATCGAGCGCGTCGTTTACCGAGGTGTCTCGAAACACAGCGCCTTACCGTTGCCCTTGCGCGATCTCTTCGATGCCTCCATGCTGCTGTCATCCTTGCTTGATACGCGCTTTGCCGACTTCTTCGCTACTAGTGACACGATAGTAGACGCTCCTTCCTCGAACTGAGTCGACGTGCATAGCGCAGAAGCGCGTTCTTCTTGAGATAGCGTAGCGGGGGAGTCGTCACTACTCGAGACATGCCCAGCCCGCGCGGCAAGGTTGGATGTGGCTTTGTTTCACTTGCTGCGAGTGGAAGCGGGGCTACACGGAGCCGGTCCCGAATCTGCATACTTCCGGTGGGATTTCCGTACATAAGTCGTAACGAGTGAACCTTCTCAAACCAGTAGCTGAAGCCACGGCGAAATTGGAGGCGGTTCAACTCGGGTTTCGATTTTTCCAAATCGTCAACACGAAGATGAACTTCTGCGGCGGGCCACGTCAAGAACAGCAAATGTCCCCGTGAGTGCTTCACACTGGGGTTCTAAATCACGGTCAATCAACTCCACCCGAAAACATGACAAATTCCTCAATGCGAAGGATGCACATCTCGACAATAATGTTCTCCGTCGCTGCTGGTGCAGTGTCGGCAATTAAGGAGCGACCCGTTTCCGCATCTCGAACCGGAGGCCGCGCTTCTTCTTCGGTCTTGCGCCCTCTTCTCAGCTTGCAGAAGCTCTTATGTTGTCGGCATCGATGCAAATTTGCGAATGACCTCCTTATCCCCGATGTCCCCTCGCTCGCTGTGATGGAACTCCCATATTAGGTGGGTTACGATAATGCCGTTGCACTGCCTGCTGCCGCCCTCTCTCATCATTCTTTCCGCAGATACAAATCACTAGATTTCTTCTAACATTTTTCGCACGGAATACCTTCACAACGGCTAAGTGGATGCACATGTTTATTCTCTGTTTATTCTCGCTCGTTCTACTGGAGGACACCGATTTTCGCCTTCCGTCATTCAGATCGATACCACACGATGAACAGAAAAAATAGGTCTCATTTTGAAATCATACCCGGCCGAACAACCTGGAATCTACAGCACGCGCATGCTCACAACGTCTCCGATCGCCGGCCTCACGGAGCAACCCATACCAAATCCCAGGGGCGGTTCCATTGTGACGGCATGTGTGGTGTCCACTACTGCAGCTGCTCCTGCGCCGACGATGGTCCAACGATCTTGGCTCCGTTTATTTGAAGCAAGCCGCTACGTAGCTCGCCGCTACCACGAAGCACCCCAAGCACTCCCATCTGTTCCGCCAGCCGTTAGACGAACAATGTCACCACAACCACGACCATCACCGCCACTTGAATTAGTGGCCCCACCGTCGAGTGAAGGCCTTCCCTTGGTCGGAGGCAACTACGAATAAAAAAATTCGTCGAACCTCAATCGTGACCAAGCAGCGTCTGCTACGTAACCAGCAACGTATTCTTGCTTTCTCAGCCATTCCCAGTCACAAAAAAGTCGTCAAACTACCGCTACGAATGCGATTGCGATGACGCTCGCTGTATCGCCGACAATGGCACGTGCCTGACGAGCAGTTGCGTCAATGCAGGGATGGATCTTGTGTGCGATGATACAAACTAGTCAGTGGGTACTGGGTGCGGCAATCGGTTCCAACCGCGTTACCGCCTTAATATCATTTTAACACGTGTCGGCCCCGGCGTCACTTGCAGTACCACAATTTCAAAAGGCGCCTTCATCATTGAATACGTTGGCGAAATACTGCTAATCGAAGACGCGCTAAAGCGCCAGGACCACCGATACTTGGTCGAGATGAAAGCGAAACCCCTTTGGGACGGCCCGATTAACATGTTGATCAATGGTGCCGCTTGCGGCAATGAGAGCCGGTTCATCAATCATTCGTGCAGCCCCAACTGCGCACTCTATGAGTGGGAGTGGACGAATCGGTTCGCTTGGGCATCTTCGCGACAGCTGACATCCCGCCGCTCCAAGAGCTCACCTTCCGTTACCGAGAGAGCAATCTGACACGTTCACGTACCAGTGTGGCCAGCGCAGGCACGTCCTCTTCGTTGCTGCCACCGCTCGCAAGTTTGGCGCATTCCTTGCCTTCCTTGTCGTCGCTGCCATCCCTCAGATGCGCCCGCCTAGCCATCCTTGTCGTTGCTGCCACCGCTCGAAGGGTCGGCACCTTCATTACGTTCCTTGTCGTTGCTTCCACCGCTCGCAAGCGCCCTCCATGTCGACAACTACTACTGCTCGCAGGTGCCCTCGTTGTCGTCGCTGCCTCCGCTCGCAGGCGCCCTTCCCACCGTCCTTAGCATTGGTGCCACCGCTCGCACGGCTGGTGCCTTCCTCGTCGTTACTGTTACCGCTCGCAGTACTGAAGCCTTGCTTGTCGCCGCTGCCACTGCTCGTAGCGCTGGCGCCTTCCGTTGCCAGGGCAGGTGGCTTCATTGCCTTCCCTTTTGTTATCGCTACGCATGCGCACGAAAAGGTGACTGAAGGCGCCCGTCAAATGCTCTCGTAATATATGTGGTGTACCTTAGAAACAGTGCTAAGAAATGGAGGTGTATCACATCCGTACCAATTGAATTAAAAAAGGTTGAAGTTGGGGAGAGCAGGCATACTGAAGCCAAGAGACCCCAGGTTCATCCCAGCAGCTTCAAGCTCCATATTTAGTGTTTTCGCCCCATCGGCTAATAAGGGGCGCGCGGATACTTCTTCACACCGACACTTGGATACTTCGGCGACTCCTCACGCAAAATCGCTGTACGGCGGTATCTCATTCAAATTTATTTTTATTCATTTTTGCATAAGCTGACAGTTTCACAATAAACTTAAGCCAGTAAAGTACCGGAAATTGCCGGAAAAGTAAGACGAAGTTAGTGGCTACGCTTGTAATCTTAATCCAGTAACCTCGAGAAAAATTTGACCGCATTCACGGGTGTCCTACCCACCGGCACCCTACAAAGACTAAGCCGCGTGGACCTGTAGCCACTTCCGATTTTGGCAAATATGTTTTAAAACACTAATTTTGGGGGATTTGGCACTTAGAGACTCCTCCAATCCCCTTATTTTCAGCGTAAAGCCGAAGGGATTTCATACTTAGTTTTGAAAACTTAAAGTCATTTTGAATGTTCGTGCCAGAAGCATGGTCGGTTCGTAGTGATAGACGCGGTGACCGACAAGGGTGCTTGTAGTTTGCATTTCCTCGACCAGCTTGTGATGTCCCCTCTGACTTAAATTATTTGATCAAAATAATTTTCGTAGGAATTCCCCATTATCAAGAAAACTTTTGTCAGTGATTACTCTCCTTAGTCCGTACATGTACTCGTATGCTACTGACATCCCTGTACTACACTGTATTATAACTAACCTGAATACATAAATACATATATTTGATACGCACGATCACCTCTTAGTATTTATGAATGCTTCATGAAAGTCCTTAATTAACTCATGGAGCTTACTATTACATGTTGAGAAGCATTATACCATTAGTTCCAGATTAAGCCTGGGTTAAAATGTAAACTCGATTTGCACGAAAAAATAGCGTTCAATATAATATGTATGTGGGCAAAGGGTTGCAGGAAGAGCATCTTTTGTGAGTTACTACAGTACTACGTTGATTGCCCACAGCAGATTCCCGGTATTTGTTGGCTGAAGGCCAAAACCTCGCCAAAAGCTCACAAGAAAAGCAAAGATACAGCTCAACGCACACATTTATAGACTAACTCGAATTGCATTCACGTTGTAAAACTTATGAGGTCGCTTCCCGTTGCGAGTGCGGTCGGCACACACAACTGTGCGGCCGAGTCGGACCAGCCTCCCTTGGATATCGAGACTACATCCTGCTCTACACATTGGAAGCGGGTCCGTCGTTCGGGTTGCCGATGGGAGAGAGTGCGCCCGATGTCGGCGTGGCGTTCTGATGGTACGGAACGGGCTCCTCGACCTGCACGTTCGTGAGCCCCTGAGACAACTCACCAGTGGCCACGAACGAAAGGCCGAGCGAGACGAGGAAGAAGAACATGGCGATGAAATCGAAAGCTGTGGCAGCTTGCAGGTTATGGCAGTGCCATCCGTAGCCGCAGTTGCTCGTGTAGTCCGACGCAGCCAAGCAGATACCAGCGATGAGCAGCACCAGAACTAACACAGCGTCCATAGCCTGCTCCAGCCGCAGCGCCGGTCGGTTGGCGACGTGGAAGATCTCCACGGCAATGACGTACCACAGAGTGTACAGCATGCCTGTGTAGCCCATGAGCAGCACGAAGGTGCTCGAGCGCGTAGAGCCACCGCCGTAGAAGCCCGCGGCCGCAAACGACATGGCCAGAAGACTGCAGATGAACTGCACGACGCGGAGTGACAGGCGCACGTACGCCAGGTTCGTGGGGGTCGCGGCGCCGATCGGCATCGTCTGTGTGATTGTTACTTGTTGAAGATCTCCTGTAGTTTGGGTCGACTTGGGTCGTTGCGCGCAGATTGGCGAATGGCTTACCGTAAGCTGGGTGCCGCCGGTTCCATTGAGAGTGAAGGTAGGTATGCCTGCGACATATGCTTAGGTTTTTCGCATACAAATCCTAAGTCTAAGTGAGGTTTTGCGGAATGTACCCAAGAAAAGGGCAGAAGGCGCACCGGCAAAAGCGACATATTTTCTCGACGTTGAGTGACTGCAACTTGCTCGGACTCGCTGATCAGCTGTCAGATTCCTCTGCTGGGGGGACTTGTCGGGTCACGGACTCAGCTGGTGAACGAGGCCCGTTCACACTGCCTCGCCCGGAGAAGGCGTCAGCTGTTGCCATCACTTCCGCAGATGAAGCTGGGTTACTTGTCGTCCAGCGCGGTATTATGCAATGCAGGACTGTCCTCTGCTGCCTGCGATCGTGCACTCGACTCCAGTCGCAGGTCGTAGACGGAGAATCGCCGAACCCACACTCTTGCGTCGAACTGAACCCAGAGATTTTTGCGTTGCCTAATCATGCTGTATGTACTGAGTATGGAGGATCGCGCGCTCTTTTCCGCGCGCAACTGCCAGGTGCGCGCGGAAAAGCGTGTTGCCACCAACTGCCCATCGGCCAGTGCCCAAAAGGAAAAAAAATCCATCGCTGCCGCAAACCGAGCGCGTGCAAATTGATGCCGACTGCCAGCTGTCAACGCTGGGCGAGACTTATCTGGCCATGGAGTGCTGCCCCTCTCGACTTTTCGGTGCGGCGTGACGATACGGGTTGTTCGCGAGGAGTGCATACTGTAATGCGTGAAACGGTAGAATTTCATAAAAGCTGCAAGACGCTCGATTACACAACTACGGTTCTTCGATCGAGCATGCGAAGTTTGACAACAGTGCGTCGAGCGAATTAATTGCTGTTGCTTTCTTACTCCGCAGATGAACTCTTGTAAGGACCTTAATCGTTTTGCAGCCGATCATGTTTTGCTGCTTCTACATGGCGTCGCATGGGCGACACCACGTCACAAATTTATTCACGTCTTTCGATGACAAGGAAGTTGTATCTCGTTTGGACACTCATGATTGCAAGCGTCAATAGGACATGCGCAGCTCAGCTACACTTTTCGATTCAATTACCTAAAGCTACCGGTAGTTTCACAAAGAAGCTTTTCCTCTCGAGAGCAAAATCCGGGAATGCAATCGGTATGCTAATACAGAAGGAACAACAGGAGTCATTCAGTTTGGTTTAGATGTGAGCACATTTGACGGCACATTCGATCACGGAGGCGATTAAACGTGTGCTTTTAGTGATCGCGTTCCTATGAGCAAATCTGATAAAACTGTAGCGCACGGAGCGAGCAGCGAGCTGCTCTACCGCTACAATTCAGTATCATTGCTCGGCTACACAAGAACAAACTACAGATAAGTATTGACAGCATGTAAGGAGCTGATCTAGGCCCGCGGGGGTGAAAGCCCCCTCGTTCCACTCTCATCAACGCCTGAAACAGTGAAAAGGCCGAACTCAGAACGAGCCCGGCCACCACCAAGCATTCCTATTCCACGTCTGTAACAGAGCTAGCGCTACGGAGGAGAGCAAGTAAACTCCTGACATAAGAACGTGGCGGTAAGTCAGTACAGTCCCCAACACCAAAAAACGAGCACACGCTGTCGGCTTCGCGGTCTTTTCCAAACTGACGCTGAATTGCCAGCGCTTGGCGTACAAATGACTGGCGAGCAGCCATTTCAGCAAAAGTAACGGTAATAAGGACAAGTGACTGATAAGTAACTCTCAAACCTGCTGAACACGTTATCGTCTGTCACAGGATGATACTCACCCAAATAGAAGCCGTCAATCCATCGCCGCTCATTCGCTCGCCATGCTGCTGCAGTTCCTGTGTCGTGCCGGAGCCGCATCGGGCGTCAGAAGTGAGATCGTGCAGGATGTTCATCACTTAGGTTTGCCATACAAGCGTCGGGTCTTGGCCTCGCGCTGGAGCAGCTCTCAACCCAACCTGGGCACGCCGCTGGGGCTAAAGGACGGCGTCAAGACGGCCACTGGTCTGTCGCCCTCCATGCAGACGCTGGTGGTGTACATGGCCGTAGCCATGTCGACCATGGGCGTCGTAGCGCGCTACAAGAGTCGAGACGTCGAGGAGGACGAGGTGCGTACACTTCGCATATGCTGCATGTGCCGTTCGCAATGTTGACGACAAGATAGAACCGTGGAAGCTGAAGTTCCTCTAACGTTTGTGATCACAGAACGTGCGTATCTTCAACATGGCCAAGCGTGCAGTCGTAAAGGACCGACGCGTGTTTGAGACCGTGGGTTACCCGAAGGAGTTTGAGCGCATTAAGGAGCTCGACGCCGACGGCTCGCCCCTTGAGGCCAAGAGCAGTGAAGGAAGTTTCAAAGTATTGGGCGACAAGTACGTTGGTCAGGGGGGAGAAGACGCAGTGAAGTTGCTGCAATGATCGCATACTGACTCATCGTTTTGCTGCTCGTAGTGGGAGTGTAGTAGTGCACTACCGCCAGAATCTACATTTGGGGGACGAGGAGGACAGCGATATCGTCACGTTTGACGAGCTGAGTGTGGATCGCGAAGACGGCACGCGCTTCTCGGCGTTGGAGTCGTTCTTGCAGAATCAGGACGTCGTCACACACCAGAAATCCGAGTCGCTGGGCAACAAGATGTTCTTCCCCGTGCTCAGTGGCGTGTTGATTGGCGGCGTCTCGTCCTTCTTCGCCATCCGCATCCTCCGCAATCGACCGTTTTACGTGCACAAGTTGGTGCTGGACCACGTGAACAACCATGACATGGCGCGTCAGTTGCTCGGACACCCCATTAAGAGCGAAAGATCCAAGTACGTGGGCGTGTTAACGAACGAAGCTGCTAATTACACCATCGCGTGCAGCGGGCCCAAGGGCAATGGCACGCTCATCGTCAAGGCCTTCAAGAAGAATAACCCGGACAGCAAATCCGACGGCAAAGCGGACGAACCCATTGGAGTCATGACGACACCCGGTACGTCATGGAAATTCTCTACGCTGGTGCTATCTGTCAGTCGCAATGAGAAGCGCAAGGCCAAGAACGCCAAGACAATCAACCTCTTGAGCAATTGTGACGTGCCGCCAATGTCTTCGAAGCGGGTATAACTACAGCAACACGAGCCTGCACAGGTAGATTTTACGGTCGTTTTGGCGTTGCGGGGTCCAACATAATAGAACTAAAGCATGTCCCGTACAGATTGATTCTAATCTAGAATACTAGGCTAGGATACTACCCTGAGATGGATGTCTATTTGCTACGTGGGTCATATCTTCGACGTCCGGTTTAATCCACGGAAGACTGGATGTATGTACTAGGCTAAGCGAGATGCGATGACGCCACTTGGCGCCTCCTCACTCTCGAATCCTCCTAGTCACCCGCCGTCGTCCAAAATTCCTTCAGCCGAGATGCGTCTGGCCATGGCTCCGTACGTGATCACCCTCGTCTGCATGTTGCTACGCGGTCTGCAGTTGGTCTTCGCTCTGATGGCGATGATCACTGTAGCGATGTCGTTCCCACTGTCCAGGACCTCCGACGACAAAGACTATCGTCTAGGCAGTGCAGAGGCCACGTTCGTATTGCTCGTATCCTACACGATCGTCGAGTATTCCGGCGCCTTCATGGTTCTTGTCGAGCTCTTCCCTATCATACTCCGACCTCGTGCTCTTTTCACCGGAACGTTGGACAGTTTTCTAGCTGTCCTCGCACTCATCTCGGGGATTGTGTTGGCCACAAGTGCGTACGTTCAAGACTGTGATAATTATACGAGCTTGGTGCATTGCAGCAACTTAAAGGCTTCAAGCATTTTCATGATACTCTGTGTGGTGCCTCTCATCGGTTCGGTTCTTCTCACATTCATGAAAGCGGAGGACCCACGACTCGCAGCGGTCGAGTGTCGTGATCGAGCTGGGAGCTACCGGATGGTGGCAACGCCTATTAGCTCGAGACCGTTACCGATCGACACGCGAGGCATTGTCATGGCTTGAAAGGTTCTAACAGTTTAAGAGCAGTCGTCAATTTTTGGTCGTGAAATTTGCAGAAGTCTATTTGGTCTTTATGGGTACATTTTTGCTACTGTGCTACACGATGACGCATGACCATGGGGGATCGCATTGCTGTACCCGTGCAATTGCGGCGGATATCGAAGTGTCCGTTGCTTGAGCGTCGCTTGCGCATCCCGTCGTAGCGTTTGTCATGGCGGCGTCGACTCTTTTGCACGTGGTCGTAGCGTTTGTCGGCAATGTAGATCACGACAAAGCACGCGACGAATGTGAGTCCGATGGATGCGAAGAAGAGACCTAGACCACAGACGGGTCCGATACACGCGTCTCCCGTGCCTTTCCTGCCTTTGGTGGAACTGGAGACAGCGGGAGCTGCAGCGAAGACTTGGGCCAACTCGTCTTGAACGGTTTGTTGACGCTGCACAGGTATCGTCAGGTTAAGCTCTATGTTGTGAGAAATGACAATAGGGCTTGACGGGGTTATCACTCTTTGATTCGGGATAGCGCCATGCCGGAGCGAGTGGGCGTTTGTCTTGGCTGACAACTGCAGAACCAGCAGAAGCATCGCTAGGACCAACGGTACGGCCAAGATGGAGGAAGGTAGCTTCACACGCATGATCGAGACTGAGAGCGGTACGGTTGGGTAGGAGAGCGAGAAATGCCGTGTGAGTTACGTCGAAGCAATCTCGATTAGGATATCGTCGCACAGTCTCATGAATTTCTACCCCCAAATGCATCGTAGATGAGCAATAATGAAACCAACGATCGTTGTTCTCTTTTGAGGTTTTGTCGGACTCCCGTAATTCCAGCTTGGAGTCTTAAACGACATTAGATCGACTGACTCTTGTTTAGCCCCAATCAACTCCTGAGCAACACAAACCAACGAAGCCAAATTTTGACAAATGAAGTAAACATGGGAGAAAACTTGATGCAGTGGGCCATGTACCATATTCCCGAGTTACTGCGAGATAACAGCGACTACATGTAGAGCATACATGTACTGTAGTTGCATGATAACCCCGGTATACTGGACGTAGTTCTTAGAAAGGACGAACGACGTTAGTTCGTGTGGAAATTTTGTTTCTAAATACTTCCTCGATCACAGTTATCCTAGCTGAAGTCGAGTATTGCAGTAGGATGGGGTAACGATCGCTTAAGGGTTTTCCTGTACTATTTTTTGGGGGGGGGGGTTGTACTAGGCCTCACGTCTCGGTCTTCATTGCCGTTGGCCCCAAAACGTTAGATGTCCCAATAAAAGAATTCAAACTAAAATTATTTGTCTTGGGTTCCAAAAAGCGGCCATGGCTGCGGCTTACCCATTATTGTGTGTTTGCTCAAGAGACCGTGTTACCCACTTTCGAGAAAATGGACCTTTTTGGACACCAATTGGATACTTCGTACACCAATTTTGGGTCCACATGACCCAAATCGATCCCAAATAGCAAGTAGGGTAGCTAAGTAGGTTGCTTACTAGCATTAAAGTGTAATGTATTTTGTTAATCAAGCGACCGTGTTTTGCTAGTACTACTACTTTCGCTTATTGCGCTAGCCATGAAAAGATTTAGTAGCATGGGTATGCTCACATGTGGAAGACTTTGTCGCTGCGTTTACGATCAAGCTACCGGCCGCCTTCAAGCAAATTAAGTCGGTACCACTCTTGAGCTAGGAGCTGAAGGCTGGTACAGTATATCGGTCTTCAAATAAATATTTATTACTTTTTTCATCTCGTTTTGTCTGTCAAATTCCATTTCAAAACGATGTTATTCTGTAAGCATCGCAAACAAATACGATCTAACTAGATAAAAATGAAGTGTAGTTCTTCCGCTTTTCTTCAATACTCGAATTATTTGCATCCGTGTTGTGAGTGCGGAGTTATTGGCCCTGAAAGCTCGGGATCTAGACCAGTGCATCCTTGCTCGACCCGCTGCACACTATCTACGAGCTCAACCACTCTATAACTAACCGCGGACCATCACCGTGCCCAACTGGATGAGGCTACGCGCCGGGCGGGCCATCGCTAACGATGTCCTCCTTCATGCTGTCGATGGACAAGTAGACAGACTGCGATATACAACCTTTAATGAGTTCGGGCGTAAGTATGCCTGCAACGACGAGCTGTTGCTCGTATCCGGAGGCCTTCAATGATTCTGTCGCTGCAGGCAACGTTTCTGGCGACGCTTCCAGCCGCATCAAGGGCAGATCGGGACGCAAGGGCTATGACAAGTCAGTGCTGGTGCGAACAATCAAGCAGTCCCTATACAAGATCGGAGAACGATTGCTGCGAAGGCGAAGGCTGCTGGGGATGTCAACTGGCGTACTGCAGCGTCTCTGCGCGACTGCGTGGTAAAGCGTGTCACCTAAAGGATCAAACCCTCCTTAACCCCGGAGAACATGATGGCGCTGGTGGAGTACGCGCTGGCGTTTGTCGACGAGAGTAGCCGCTTCTTCGAGCCCATATACGATGTAGTATAGTGGGCGAGAAGTAGATCTATGAAGACGTCAACAAGCACACATACTACACCGTGGAGGACGAAGAGGCGCCGCAACGCCATCGCCGGAGCAAGCGCTTATCAAGAAGACGATGTTTTTCGCAGCAGTGGCGCAAGGTAACCTGTCACATTTTATAATTTATTTGCGGAGCAACAACCTGACTGTGTCCCGTATGTTTTGCAGATACGTTTTTGTTGAAATCAGATGCGTGCAAGCAGTAGTACTCGGTAAGATACAGTGAGGTATCCATGTAGGGATGCCGTTCTAAGCTTCAATTCATTCCAGATTTCTCCTCCAACACACAAGCGAGTCACATTCTCTCCTACCGACAGATTAAGAGGCTTGAGTCTTTAAAAAAAGCCATAGACCTATGCGATTACCCCGGATCGTTGCGCTTGCGAATACGCAAGGCGTTAGGCATCAACCTCGTCCAATAACGCCAGAATCCCCACCGATTAGACTAGCTGCTGTCAGGCCTCGAGGACGCCAAGCTACGGAGAACGCGCCGACATCCCAGGCAAGGTTGCGGGCGCGGGAATCATCGTTGGCCTGACAAGGCAGTCGACAACCCGACACAGCGCCCTGGACGGAGCGCGCAAGCCTCACCCAGAGGTCCAGTCCTCCAAGAAAACCCAGTGTCAAGGGAAGGGACCGACTTTGTTTAACTCGCTATCTCGATGGCAATGATGGCGGCGAGGCCGATGGAACTCTCCAACAAGCCTCACTACGCCTACAGCAATTCAACGACGGCCAAGCCTGGAACGCGTCCTGAAGGGTTGCTCCTCCCGCGCTTGAAAGCGATATTAAGCCGAATGTGGCTACATCGTCGGTGGCTAACTCCCCTGAGCACCAGCAGCCAGTTCGATCATCTTTGTTCAACGCGATCGAGAATTTGCCTGCTGGAGGAAGCCCCTACCGCAAGAACATCACCCTTGAACCGTTTTCGGGAGCCGTGTCGATCGGCGCTTTTGACTTTGGAGTCAAGCTCTGGTGGAGGATGTTTGTCTTTCAGCTGAAATGACGCTCAAATTCTCGATGGCCATCGCTGGACGGAGGTGCCTCAGTATCTTCGCTGTTTCGCTCACTGGTGACGCCGCGGATTAACTCTCGGAAGTAAATGTCTCAACAGGGTTTAACGCTATCCGTCGCGGGCGATACACTTGTGCAGAAATTCCAGTCAAAGCCTCCGGAGCAAGAACTTCTGAGCAGGCTCATGGCGGAGCCGAAGATGCGAGCAGAAACCTACCAGGAGTACGCTCTGCGGCTGATGAACATGGCAGACGCACTGCCTGGAGATTTGGCAGTGGAGGCCAATGCTCGTCATGCAATGCACGCTTTCATCAAGCAAGCTTAATTTTAGTACTCGAGTGAGCTCAAACCATTCGTGGAGAGGCTTCCGATTTCAAGCTCCGCCCGACGAGTTGCATCGCCTCGTTGACCAATTGGCGTACATGGCGGAAAGTGATGACCAGTAACCGCAAAAAGCGCTGGACGACACAACACGGTGCAACCCAGGAAACTCCAAAAGAGTGAAGTATGAAGGAAGCCGACCAATGGCGAGGTCGGATCAATCTACGGCCCGCATTGTTAAGCAGAAGCACAAGCCAGCTTATCGTGCTCGGTATGGGCGCCTTAGCTCCGCCAACCAGTCAAGACCACGCCAAAACATGCGCTGCCACAATTGCCACCAGCCCGGCCACTTCGCCCGCGATTGTCCAAAACGACAAGGAGTCAACACACGACTGCAAGGGAGTGCAGCAGTCGCCCTGAAAGACGACCGCGCTTGAAAGGATGCGTCGAGTGGAAGCGGGTCATTATTGACTCGGGGGTGTATTCCACCTCATGGGCCACGTGAAGAACATGACGCACCTGCGCACGCTGGACCCAATGACTCTCCCGTCGACGGGAGAGTTATTAGAATCAAGAGCGTCGGTCAGTTGCATCTTAAAGGTGTAAAACGGCGCGCGCGAGGAACAGCAAGCAATCGCCATTGAACGTATCACGTCCCCACGCTATCTGTGACTCTCCTGTCTGTGTCGCAGTTAGTCCACGCCGGATGCATTGTTCGCTTCGAGGCTAATCAGTGGACAGTAACGCGGGGTCACAGTCGAAGTAGTGGTTATAAAGCTGTGGAGACGAATGGAGTCTACGAAGTCATTACACCAGACTCGATCGGACGCCCTAGGGACGTTGAAAGTGGCCTACTTGCTGCTCAACGCCCCCTGGTACCGCTATCGACATGGCATAGACGCCTGGGCCACCTGAAACTCGCCGACTGTCGTCGCCTAGGAACGAGCTCAGCTGTGCGTGGCGTAGCCATTTCCGAGGCTGATGACCCCCCTCCCACTTACCAGCCTTGCGCCATCGCAAAAGTCGTCACCGCCCCAACCCCAGCATTCCGAAGCAGCAGTGACGAGATAGCCGGCGGCGTGTGTCACTTGGATCTCAGCGAACCCGTAAAACAATCATATTGCGGCCACGATTATTTCATGATGGCAATTTGGCGGGACTACATTCAAGTCTACGGGCTGCCTACCAAGAATGAAGCGAGTGAGCGTGCGGAAGGATTTCTGAAGTTCATCGAGAGGCAAGCCAATGTTCCAGCAAATAGCTTTAAGACAGTCCGGACTGACGGAGGGACTGAGTTTCTCAACTCTGACTGTCGGAAACTGGTCGCAGTCAAAAGCCTCCGCCACCATCATGCCACACGGCACCGCAGCAGCCAAAACGGTGTCGCTGAGCGCGTCATCAGGACGCTGACTAAGATGGTGGCTGCCGTGCTCATTGATAGCAGTCCTCTCACTATTTGTGGGAGGATGCCCTTCATCGTGCCGCCTACTTTCGGAGTCGTATCCCGACGCGCGGAGCCACCATGATCACACGAGCGCTTGCTCGGCACCATGCCATCGCTCGCTGATCTACCCATTTTTGGGCAGGCATTAGTCGTGAGGACGCCAGACCCAATTCGCCGTAAGATGTTTCGTTTCGATGGTCGAGGTGACCTCGGAGGATTCATCGGGTTCTCTGATGGAAAATTCGCGGTAATCAAGTTTACGTTCCTGGCCAAGGCAGGCCCATCAAAGCGTCAACGGATGTGGTCTTATTGGAGTCGATGCTGGCCGATGCAATTCAGCTGGACGACGACCAAGACCCACCTTCAGATGGCACAGACGTCAACGCCATGGAGACTGAACAACGTGCGCTACGTGACCGACAAATACAAGCTGACGCATCGGCACGTCTTCAAGACACGAGCTGGACCCCGAGGTAGTTGAGAGCATGAACGGAACCTCTGAACTCACTAGACGAAGATGCCCCATATCGTATTTCAGCCCGAGACATCGGATATTCCTTCCTCTACTTACTAGAGATCATTTTTGTGAGCTGTTTTCGATAAGCGAAGCCAGACACTCGCCTCTGTGGCCGATCTGGTATAAAGCTATAGCCAAGGAATTATCGGCCCTCAAGAACAATCACATCTTATCCTCGTGGACTCTCCTCCTGGTGCGCACATCCTAGACAACACCGTACCGTTTCGAATCAAGCCCGGCGCTACTGGCGAAATAACTCAGTACAAGACGAGAGTCTAGACGAGATAAACAAATATTCCTCCTAGACTACGTGGACACATGAGCTCCAGTTGTGGACCTTATCAGTGTGCGGATACTCCTCGTGCTGGCAGTGAAAATGACGATGCCCATTCGCCAGGGAGATGCACCTGCCGCCTATCTCAATGCCAAGCGCAAGGAAACCGTGTACGTCCGTCATGGCAAGGGGTTTTAGTAACCGGGGAGGGAACAAAGTGTGGCTGCTCAAAAAGGCGTTGTACAGCGTTAAACAGGCTGCTCGCGGATGGAATCATGAAATCGATGGGTTTCTTGAGAGCTTGAACTGAAGGCGGCAACAGGTGACAAGTATTTATTCATGTGGGCTGCTGTTATTGTTTGCTTGTATGTCGACGACATTTTAGTAGCTCAACCGAGCAAACTTCAAGTTCTCAAGCTAATGACAGCGCTACACGTGAAATACAAGGCCAAAGCCAAGGGTGTGCCCACGCAGTTTTCTCGTGATGCGGATGAAGAAGCACGGCATTGGAGAAATTCGACTATCACAAGCTGCCTACCTCGGTGAAACCCTTCCCCGCTTCGCCATCAAACCCGCAAGGCCAATCCCAACGCCCATGATCCCAAACACCAGACTAGACCAATGCGCGGACCCTCCAACAGTAGACGGGTGCGAAGAGATCAAGCGCATGCCCTAACGGGAAGTAGTCGGCAGTATCCTCTACCTGGCGCGCGTATCAAGACCGGGCGTAGCGTTTGCTGTCAACCAGCTTTCTCGACATTGTGCCCAGCCCTGAAAAGAAAAAACCGCTTGGATCGCAGCCAAGTATTTACTGCGCTATCTCTCTGGAACCCAAGAATCGGCATTGCGCCTTATCCCAACTGAAGCCGGCATCACGATCGTGACCGATGCAGATTTTGCGAACGATCGGGTTGATAAAAAGTCGGTTTCTGGATACTTCGTATTCCTGTTCGGAGCATCAGTGGCCTGGGGTTCCATGAAGCAGACAGTGGTCGCGCTGTCGAGTATAGCGGCTGAATTTATGTCGGCCAACGATGGGCTCCTTCAGGCTGAGTGGATCAAATTACTTATCGACGAAATCCTTAAAGGGCAAGTCGCAACACCTCTGAAGCTGACACTCAAGATCGACAGCGTTCCTGAACTTCATCGCATAAAGCGCAAAGGTTCTTCCAGCACACAAAACGTAATCGACATTCGTTTCCACGCGCTCAAGGACGCATGGCACCAAGAACTCTTAACATTGGAATACATCCCTACAAGAGCAAACCCGGTTAGCTTGCTGACAATGGCTCTTTCCTGCACCGAACTCAGGATCAAGCAAAGCCGGCGCGGCTTGATATGCAAATAAGCTCCCTTGTGACGACCCGAGTAGCTGTGCTTGCAGGGGAGGTGTTGGAATCAGATGCGTGCAAGCAGTAGTACTCGGTAAGATACAGTGAGGTATCCAGGTAGGAATGCCGTTCTAAGCTATCAATCCATTCCAGATTTTCCCCTCCAACACACAAGCGAGTCACATTCTCTCCCTACGACAGATTTCCATACTAAATCAAGGTTCAATGGCAAGATTGGTATTTGGTCTTTTATAGAAGACAGTTTTGCAGAGCGATCAAGCATCAACCGTGCGAAAGGTGCGCCCGTCACGAACAACATCGTGTCCGTCACCAGGAATATGTTCAAAATGGAGTGCATCATCGACAAGGTGATCCCTGCTATTAATGCAGTATGGCCAAGAGGTGAGAGGTGGAAGGTAATATTCATTCAGCAGGATAACGCACGCCCTCAACTCTCTCCGTTCGATCCAGACGTGCCTGCTGCTGGTATGTAAAAGGGCTGGAACATTCGACTCATTTGCCATCCCCCTAACTCTGACGACTACAACACGCTGGACTTGGGCTTCTTTGCGTCCATTCCGTCGCTGCAACTTGCAAGAGAACTCGCGAAATCGAGAAGTTAGTGCAGGCGGTTACGCAGGCGTACAAGGAAATCGACACGGACACTTTGGAGGACTTGTTCCTATCTCTGCAGTCTGTCGTGATCGGTGCGTTACAATGCGATGGCGGGACAAATACAAGCTTCCACACCGCTCGAAAGATACGCTCCGATATCAGTGCAAATATCCCGACGCGCTTTCAGTAGGTGAGGTGCTGTAACAGCGTGCAGCGCAGGAGGTTGATTAGTGTTTCCAAAGTTAATACCCCTGTAAGTAGATCACGTCAAATACGTTGTGGCAATCATAACAACATCTCGTCCAATAGCATCGTGAATTAGGCGTGGGCTGCGTCACGCAGACAATGGCGGGTCTGCCTCGCCCGAGTGACAGAGGAGCGCCATTGAAGTTCGAGGTGATGGCGACCGGCGTGCTGCCCGTGCAAGCAGGCGGACGACGTCGAACGACCGCGGAGAAGGATTTCAGGCGGGACGACGCGCAGGCGAGGCATACGAGCGAGCAGTGGATCAAGCGGGGCGACATTGGCGAGGTAAGGGACGGATGAGAAGGCGAGCATGAGCAAAATCCAAGGCGCAGGGGGGGGGGGGCTCAAGGACGGCGGTAGGCATGGTAGGTAGACGACGGGGACTGTAGTTAGGAGAGCGCTGGGTTGGCGATCGTTCATCTCGCCTCTCAGTCACCATTCGGACGGGATAAGGACGAATAAGTGACTACCCCAGCAAACGACTAAGTTGAGGGGTAAGCTGTAGGACGACAATAACTGGTCTACTGAGGCAGGGTATGCAGACGGAGGGCACGGGAGGTCGTTTGAGACCACCAAGGACAAGGGGACCACGTGAGTCCTCCTGGCCGTGTGTCGCATGAGGTCTAAGTGGTTAGCACGATGGCGACCTCCGTGACGATGTACAGTGCATGATGACTCGGATACTTTGCGGTGAGCAAGCCTACAGACGTACGAGCGTCGATAACGCTCACACCCGTGACGTCCCCATGCAAGCAAGCGACCTGTTACCTGAGCAGCTGCGTGGACGCGTCGACGCCTGGTCGGTCATGCTACCCACGGGCCTGGTCTAGGGGATTCATCCTCAGTGACGCCCCCGGTGACTTCAGTGACAAGTAAAACAATATGGAGGAAGTAATTAAGAAGCACAAGGGATGTACAAGCTCGTCCTAGGGTTTTATTAGTGCTTGTATTCAGACACCCAGTGAAAAAACCATTATGCAACCGCTAATGAATATTTTGCTTTTGCTGTGTTTTTACGCGCTTCTGAAATACATAGGGCGTGCTATCTCGATGCTCTTTGGTATTTATTGCCTACAAAGAATGTATAAGCCATCTGAAGTATATGATAGCGAACCTGCGCTGGCATATTGTGCTCAGGCGGAGGTTTATGGTGCCAGCTCCCTATTCACTATCGTTTGTACTCCAGAGACAAGCACTACAAACTCGAAGTTGCTTTTTCGTGTGAATCGTGTTTCACTCGTCAATATTACCTCTAACACTACTGTATATATATATCGTATTGTGTAAAACGATGGAAACGTTGTATTAATAGGTAGTTTTTACGTAGCCAAATATATTCGCTAATTGACCTGGGTTCCATGTTGGCACGGCATGTTCGCCAGTTATCGTACTATTCCCCATGAACACAATACCGCAATGTACCTAGAAGTGCTCTGCGGGTACCGTCAGCCTGTGGGGATAGAAGAGATGGAGAAGCCAATACGAAATGCAAACGTGTTTTTGTTGGAATAAAACAAATCGAGTCAATTAGGATCTGGTTGCAAGTACAACAAACGTCAAGTCAACCATTTAAAATGTATTCAATTTAGAAAGCGTCATAAAGCTCAACGAAAGAACTTCAAATCTCGTTTCAGATATTGGAAATTCAGTTAAACAAATGGCGCGTATTGTACTCACTTGCGTACCGGAGTACGAAACAGAACAGATGGAATGACAGAACGCATCCACAAAGTACCATAACCACGTAATGCTAGTCGAAAATTCGTTTCATAGCGAATATCATGCTTTTGCGGATGGTTTGAGTGCGCTATACCAATGATAATGGGACATATTCGCCATACTGCATCACGACGCAAGATGTGCGACCTCAAGCTCGCTAGTTCCTGTGGATCGTATTTTATCTCATGCACCCTATTTAAGTACATCATATAATGTGAATTTCACCTTTCGTTTTGCCTGGATCCATTAGGGGGAGGGGTCGGAATTGACTCATGGTCAACAAAATATCTCCGACATGTCTTGAAATTATGTCGGGCACACGACACAGATATGAAGCTCAGAACACAAAAGAACCTGTGATATTTTGCACTTTCCCGCCGTGCCGCGCAGATCACATCGACAGCAGCCCATCTCTGACATTATCAGCACTATGACCGCTGCAGCACTCGATGACGGGACTACGAAGACTTCTTCTTGCTGGATGCCCTCGCGACGGATGGAGAGCTGCCACTGGATGCGCTCTTAAACTTGGATGAAACCCTTTCATTGGATACACCTATTGGCGCCCTAGTTGAGGTGCTGACGGTGATTGAAAGTCATCGCTATCTCAGTCTACGCCAGATTTATTCAAAGAGCCTGACTTTGCGAAAACCTATTTCGCTCGCCTACCGGAAGACAGCTTCAGACAGCTCACGCGAATGTCGAGTCTAGCGTTCAAGTTCGTTCTATCTTAAATCAGTGAGCACTCCATTTTTCAGAACAAGTGCAGCCGCGAGCAAGCAGGCGTCACGCTGAAGCTACTTTAGATCGCCTCGGCTACGGAAACGGTGCACCTTTGAGTAGAACGCTGAAACTTTGGGTGGTTGCTAAGGGGACATTAGCGCTCTACACCGAGCATGTACTGGATGCTGAATACTCTTGCGCCGAAGTACGTCGTGTGGCCTAGCTGATACAAACGCAAAAGGATGTCAAGACGGATGGCAGCGAAGGGCTTCAAGGGCTGCGTGGGGTTTATAGATGGTACGACTTTCCCACTCGCTCAAATCTCCACGATTAACGGTGAGTGTTACTCGATAGGAAGGGCCGCTATAACATCAAAGGGCAGGTCGTTTGCGACGATAAACGACGGAGCATCGCATTTTACGGTGGATGGCCTGGGTCCTGTGGTGACAGCACCGTGTACAGCAAGATGAAACTCGGTCAATACCTCAACAAGCCCCATTTATTTTCCAATGGGGAATATGATCGCTGACTCTCCATATACTGCGGATGGTGTGCACAACACCGTCGTCCCTGCTTACCACAAGAACATGAAAGGAAATGATATTACGGGTTCAATACGTGCCTCACGCATGTGTGAGTGGTAAACGAGCATACAATACGCGTGTTAAAGGGCAGATGGCCATCACTGAAGGAATTACGTATTCAAATAAACAAAAAGGAGGATGTGGAGAGGTTACTTCGGTGGGTGTCGGCATGGGTGGTGTTGCACAACATGCTGGTCGACTTTGGTGACGAGTGGACTAGTGATGACGAGAGCGATTGTTCGGACGACGATGGCGAGCCGTCGGAAGAAATAAGCGACAGCGAGAGTGATCTCGAAAGCGATGATGACACATACGTGTTTCGGGGTCGGCTGGAAAAGAGAGCGATCGGTAAGGGTAAAACGAATGGGAATACTCTGGTACCGAGAAATTTCACGCGTTAGTAAAAGTAAATAGGACGATATCAATGCGAGTTCAATAAGCATGGACCCCGAACACAGACTTGACTTGACTTGACTTTACGACCGCTTCTGATATCGGTCGGCTGAGGTAAGCCACAGTTTACACAACGGGCGGGGGGGGATTTTCGACGTCAGTTTCCGGTCCTTCAGCAAACACTAAACGACAAGTTGCGTTGCTGTTCTCGGACTCGTATGTACTGTCCTCAGGCCCACCACCTGAGCAAAATTAAGCACACAGGAAATAAGTATTAGCTTGCATATAGTATTCAGGGATGCGTACTGACACTCACCATTAAACGTTGACGCAATGCGGAGGTACTCTTCAATCTCAGCTGCCGATTTAGCTTGGTTAACCAAGGCCACCAAGAATTCATCTCGCTTATTTGACTCTTGCTCGCGCTTCTTGTTACTCACGAAGCCATCGCCGCTCTTCCCGGTCAGATTTCTTAGCATCATTCTCAATTTTTCGCCTGATTAACGAGTTTCTAGTCTTCGTGTTCTCCGCGTAAGCCAGTGTAATGGACGCCTTAGTCTCTAGGGTGTTGGGGCGCTCCTTGATGGGCTAATTCGAGTCGATTTCATCTGTAGATTGGACCGCTGACAATAGCGACACCATGCGGTCACGCTTATGTGTCGTACCATCTTTTTCGCACCCTTGGTAGAATTCCGGGTGGTTGTTCGTTTTGCACCACGTCTCGGGGTATAATGTACAGATGTTGGAGTTTCAGAGCATGCGGCCTGGGTAACTTCTGGTAGGTTGACATCTTCCAGCCCGTTTCCATTTAAATCCATGACTGCATCGCAAGTCCATCCACATTCAGGAAACAACGTCGCAATTCCCTTAGTAACCGCATCGCTCTCATACGAATGCTTCGTGTCCGCCACCTCCGCGGGTGGCGTGTAGCCATCGAATCTGAACTCTGCGTCATAGTATCTAGCGTGCGTGTCGTACGTCGGCATTAGAACGCCAACATCACTTCCAGCAACAGCTCCAAGTTCGAGCGTTCTTGGGGTGGTCGAGACGTTCGCCTTCTCCCTGAACAAAGTCTGCATTCTCGTGAAGTGTGGGCACAGTTTCTCGAGCTTGCCTGGGATAGAGAGACCCTGCTTGATTCCCCTTGGCATCAGAACCATCCCAGTCTATGAGCGCTTAATAACCATCTTGAACGCGTCTGGTTTCATCGTCGTGGCTTTAACTGCTGTTTTCTTACCCGAGCCATGTAACATGGCGAAGTTAGCCGTTATCTCCATCCAACCGACGATTATGTCATAGTCGTCCCACGTAAGGTGAACCTTTATCATCTCGGCTTCGCCTTCTTCCTCGCTCATCGTGATCTGTACAAACAGCAAAGTAGCATGGTCAGATCGAGTACCAGCACGAACACTGGAAGTGTATAACACTACCTCTGCTGCGAGCTGCCAGTATGGCAAATGAGGGAGGTGAGCGCAGGAAAATATTCTTTCCTTTGAAGCAAAAGGAAACTTCAACTGCGTGTTCTGCAGGGCACAATCAAGACTGACTGGCTCTGTCGCTGTCAGATGGTCAATGTTTCGGAAATGGCAGACATTTGCCGAGATGGTACTCCTCCAGAGGTAAAAACCATTTCCGAAACCTTATGATCGCCGACGATAAAATATGGCGTTGATTTCAGCACGGAAATGTCGGCGAATTCGTCAATACTGCCCCCCTATTAGTGGTTATCATGGAAATCCGGTAGAATCACTCTACACCGAATAACGCGAAATAATTGGTCAAACATCCATTCATGTAGATTAAATATCACCAATCGATTACCTATGTCGGCGCGGTGGGTAATGGAAATGTGACTGCAGAATGGCTTTGATTGGGCTCCGTGTAGGATTCGTATCATTGGCTAAAAATAGGTTGTGGAATGGCCGTGACATGGTGTCGCAGATCTGAACAGATCGAATTGAATGCGGAGGCATGAGATCTCGTCGTTGACAAGCATGCGCTTAACGAGACTAATATCAGGGAGAGGGCCGATGCTCACGAGTGCTGCTGAGACCCACGCGCTAGCCCCACCACCAACTACACTGCAGCCGCAACTCGAAGGGTGCTGCTGTAGAAGCCTCACGCTCAGGGGTTCCCACACCTACAACGCCAGCACTGGTGCACTCTTTGGAGCTGCTATCGCGAGCTAGACGTCCAACGACACGCAAATCGTCATCCCGGACAAGCTCGCCCTCGCAATCAGCCTTAAGATCGTGCTTGGCAACAGCACGGTCCGCAGCGCCGCCTTTGTTGAACTCCATGACGAACCAGCGCCACAATCAAGCCCGACATGCCCATTGTTGACGCGGAACAGGGTGGTCAGCTCGGGGCCCGATCGGTCGCTGCCAGAGCGCCCGACAGTCGCATGCACTCCTACATCTATCTCCACAACCGACAAATGCCAGCACAGAGGAAAGCGCGGCAGGGCTGCCTACCCTGCCATCTGTTCCTATGGTCATGGGTTCTATGGGCGCGGAGGAAGTGACCGAACAGGTTGCTTCGCAAGCACACAGCGGAAATGCAGCTCGTACCACTACGAGACGGTGGACCGCGTGTGAGGTTACCACCTTGTTGGAGTACTGGCGGGTTCATATTTCGGACTACAAGACTAAGCCGAAAGCACAGTTCTATAGAACTGTTCGAGCGCACTTGCTATGCGCAGTCTGAGGATCAAGTGCGTTCGAAATTTACGGATATTGAAAGCGTTATAAGGACATGCATCTAAAACTTGCGACTACGGGTTTGGTGTAGACGAAAACGAGCAGTCATCGTTGCGTGAGTGGGTGGAGCGTAAATTTTTCTCTCTCTACTATCGTGTAGATGAGATTCTTGGAGGGCGTTGTTCAGTGGACCCTCCCGTTTTGCTTGAGAGTGGTGTCTCTTCAACAAGCGCCCAAACATCGATCAGCCTCTCTGCAAGTGATGAAGATGAGTTGGTTGAGCTTACCCAGCGCTCAAATCCTATCATTTTGGCGAACTTGGCCTCCACGACCATGCATGACTATGAAGCTTCTAACGCAGGGTACAGTCAAGATGACGGATCGATTGCCGAAGCCCCGACTGTATCCATTTGACAACGATGCCTGCCACTTCGTAGAGGGATATTGCTTCAGCGGCAACTGTATCAGGACAGGGTTTTTCTCTGCGTAAGCAGCGTCCATCGCGAAACCAAGGCAATCGAACAGTATCTGACACCTTATCGAAGAGCTTGGCCATATTGAGTGAGAAGCATTTAGCGTTCGAGCGGGAGAAACCTTCCAAAACTTTAGCATTCCAATGGGAAAAGGTAGAGCAGACTTTGAAACTTGAGAATCGAAAGATGGAGCAGCACAGAGAGCAGATTCGTATTGCCCAGCAACAGCAGCGAAGAGTTAATGCAGCTGCGCTTAACGAAGCTGCAAGAGTTTGTCAGAGAGCATAACAACGGGAAGCAGGACCTGAACGATGTCTCTAAACTGGACGGGCAATCAGAAAAGGCAGCGCTATCAGATGAAGCAAAGGAGGAGTCAAATTATTCCCTGTCAAACAATGCGCTAAGCATACGCAGGAACTAGATAGTGAATCACAGATAGATAAAGCAAGCTATTGGATTCAGAGACCATTAAATGATAGCACCTCGTTTTGAGCAAGAAGTCGTCAAGCCTTGCCTTCTTCAGTCATTTTGTCTTCATGCAGGACCTCAGCAGGTTCATGGTCTGGTTGGACTCGATAGCTAAAGCGATAGGTGTCACCCTGCATTATGCAAAAGTTGTGAAGAATGTATGCAGCAGTGACGATACGGACCACGCGATCACTACCCCCTTATCGCGTACGATATTTCGGAAGCCATCTCTCAATCCACCATATCGCGATTTTAGCATGCCGTTTGTATATTCAATGGCGATTCGCTGAGTAGAAAGAAGATAGTTGAACCGGTTTTCCGCGGAATCTCGGATTCAGGGGCCTTGCACGGACGAACCATGTTAACGGAGAGTCCATAAGCATCGTCGCTGCGTAGATACTGTCCGCGATCAAAATATGGTTCGGGGGGGGCTGAT
This sequence comes from Phytophthora sp. 'mugwort', assembly GCA_033558025.1. Taxonomy (NCBI): domain Eukaryota; phylum Oomycota; class Peronosporomycetes; order Peronosporales; family Peronosporaceae; genus Phytophthora; species Phytophthora sp. 'mugwort'. Next base: position 3,262,864 of record JAUCEF010000004.1, on the reverse strand, counting down.
ACACTGTCATCGCCTTGAACTGACGCATGTCGTGGACGCTACCAGTAAATACCACAAGCATTTCCTGATAAGTCTTCTGTCATCACAAATAAGTTGAGCAGACATGCAACAGACGCTTTTCCTGCTAAAGTAGTCCTCTGGATCCAGCTGTGGCTTGAACGCAAACGGGAAAGCTGTGCCATCAATTATTCCGCAGACGCCTCTGAAACCAGACTTAGCTTGAATACGACCTGCAATATCTTCTCGTTCAGTGCTTGTTGGCCAGTACACATACTCAGGAAGAATAGAAATGACAGCATCCGTTACTCGCGCGACGACCTTGGCTACGGTCCCCTCTCCAACCCAGGCGGCAAGAACTTTAAGCATATAAAGAGCTGCAGGGCGACGAGAAGCTGCCCTCTGCCTGGAGAGACCCGTCGGCGGAATACGGGCGAGCTCTCTAGCCTCGCTAACAAGGAGAAAATGTAGACTTGTCCATACGAGCTTCACGTTTGAAACGCACGTCATCTTGGTCAAACGCGGCTGCAGCTGTCCAGGAACTCACTTTGCGCACAATTCCTCGCTCCGCCCAATATCGCTTCGCTTTCAGGTACTGGTACAGCTCTGGTAGAAACGGGAGGGTCTTCCACAACCATAAACCTTTGTGGTAATGGAGAAGAAATATTCTCAGGAGTTGCAGGCTCTCCTGGCACTCAGAAACTCGAGGCATATTACGGTAATCCTCGAGATGTGCAAGTGGATGAATAGGGTTCTCACACAGGTCTAAACGAATCCGAGTCCTGACTGTGCTCAGGATTCTTAAAGAATTCATTCCGTAAGATATGTGAGAACGTGAGATTCACTAATAGTACTAGATGTCCACCAAGCGTTGTTGGAAAGGGGCTGTTCATAATGTGCAGAGCGCATCAAAAACTCGCCCCCCATTCCCCCATATGAAGAGCTTCTAGGGCGTCTAGCGGCGTAGTCTCCGAGTACCAGAATGCGAGTGTGATGCACTCGAAAAGAGTCATACTCTCACGATATACTAACCAAAATTGCCAGTGACGGAGTTTCTCAATCTACTGTAAAACCTGGGATTGTGCCCAATCCCTCAAATAATGGCCAACCCCCCGGTGGAGCCTTGCGATACATGTAAATGTAGTGCCCTACTCTTTTTAATTATCAGAATTCTCAGAATTGTCAGATCGGAGCCAGCATAAATTAATATCCATTGGCGAGTTGCCCCCGTAGGTCAACATCAAGTGGCGACGCTGGTCGAGCTCAGGGAGCAGCTTTTCACTTTTCATTGCCAATTTCGAGTCGTGCTGATGAAACCCAAGTTCATGGTGAAAAAAAAAGCTGTGTAGTCCAGGAATTGGAGACTGCGGGCTTCGGTGGCTAAGAAGCATAAGCTCGGCACGAAGACATCGAGCACGTGTAGCATGTGATCAAGGATTACAGTACAACATTTAGTACTCGAACATTTACAACATGAATGAGACTGCTGTTTTCCTCTATCACAATCGCAACACGAGAATCGAATTCTCTGGGGCCAAGGACGTCAACGTGAAGTCGTTCGCCTTCGCGAAGGGGTCAAGATTCAATACCCATCCCTTTAATAGTGCCCCATGTAAGCTAACGTAGTGTCCTACGGGGCAGTATCGCAGGTTTTACAGTACAATATTGAACGTTGTATATATCTGCCCTTATGATCATTGTTACGATCTTACCCCAGCCTAGCCCCACGAATAATGGCGACTTCAGCGTACAGCCTTACTAACCCTATACTATGCTCTTATCCCAGATGGGTGGGGGTATTTAATGACTTTTTTGAGCTAAGAACGCTCATAGTAGAAACCATGTGCGAAGCAAAACCCTTATCTGTAAAAATGTCTTTCTAAGTCATACCCACCGGGGACACCGGCCGATCGCAGGTCTCCCCGGTCCTCTGTTTAGCGACTCTTCCTAACCCTGTCCAGCTTAGGAAAAGAAGCCAAGGACAAATTCGGGGTTGTTCGAAGATTAGCAAGTAAATCGAGGGACGCCGAAAACTCCTCAAACGAGCAACAGTAATGGGGCTTTGCCCAATTATCTAAACATACGTATTTACCGGTACTTCAATTATTTTATAATTAACTACGTTGAAGTTCTTCAAACTACGATGCTATTTTTTTTTAGCTTCGTTCGTTTAACGACGGACTCGCAAACGCAGGCTAGACGGCAATTAGCGTATTCTAAGACGGAAACACGTTGTGAGCGCCGAAGCGCCTCCGCTTGTTAGTTTTAGCACCTCTGGCGTTTGAACAAATTACTCGAGGAGACTAACGCTTTTTGGCGATGGAGCTTGGGCAGCACAGGTTGCAGCAACAAAAAACAGGTCGGTCATCATGGATAGGACATCATTAAAAGCTCCAGTAACAAATCAGTTTATTCGAGCTGCATTTGGTCAGTATAAGTACGAGTATCGTGTAGTCAATGATCCCCAGAATACATCAGTATTCTGGATCCCAAACGTAGACATAATTGTTGGAGTACTTAGTACTATTTTCATGAGAGCTGTATTTCCAACTAGGCTAATTTCAGCTTGCTCACAAGGATCGAATAACACGCCTCAAACTTACCGACGCACATCAATTCAATTGTCAACGATGAACCTGGTGCAGGTGGTTCCAGCCCCAAACATTAAGCCTACAACAATTGACCAGCACCTCCACGCTACCTCCAGACAGGGCAAAAGGAAGAGTATGACCGATAAGCACAGACATCTGCGCTCTGCGCTGTGGACGAGGCAGGTTATTGGTTTTGGACGAAAGATTGCTGCTGGTTATAGCAGGTTTAACGTCAGTCATCGTGGAATGTACTCGATCGAGAGACTGCACGCATTCCAGGCTTATTGCGAGAAAACTTCTGTCCTCCGTGCACTGGCAGTGTGTGCATTTACTCCAGTACCGTCGCTGTTCGTTGTGGTACTCATCGAATGTCTCCCTTTACGTGACCCAGAATTGGGATGGAGGGCAAACTACATGTTCTGGTTTCGGTTCTTTGTGAGCGGAGTGATTGTTACCGTTGGAAGCACGTACCAAGTTACCGACATGATGGATCGTGTATATCTTTCGGTAATTCAGTGTCTTGGTGTCGGTATTGTTTCAATCGCTCTGTATGTCATGATCGCATTGGGGGTATCTATACTATGGGTGTTCCCTGTTCCGTTTGGAATTGTGGTCGGAGTCGGTCCATGCTTCGTGATTTTCCTGACTATCCTGATTCTTACAATTGGTCTCAAAACATTTAAAGAGAACTTAGGTCTGAGTCACGAGTTGAAAGCACAGCTGTATGTTTTAGCAACTGAAGCGACAATTGCTGTCATTTACCCAGCTTTCAGCAGCATTTACCGCGCAGGTAGTCCGACTGGTCGTGCTGGACTCGTATTGTTGCTTCCTCTCATCAAACTCGTCATGAAGACTGTTGTGGCTTGGGCCTCCTCTCATTTAGAAGATTACATTCCCCTTATTGCAGTATTTTCAATTGAAGTCTTCAACGCCCTGTATGTGGCAGCTTGTATGCAGACATCAAGATCGACGTCGGCGATAATGGTTATCATCTCTTTCGATGTTTTGAACGGAGCTGTTGCGTTTTATTCGCTGCTAGTTCGCACTCGGTCGATCCAGGAACAATACAAGCAAGCAGCACTATTAATACCCGAAGGAAATCGAGAAAGTGAGCTTATTCCGACAGTCGTGACATCATCCCGACACCTTCGAATTTTCCAGACCAAGAAAGACAAATTGATTCGGATTCACTCTCCTCTTTAACTTGGCCTCGAGGCTGAAGCTGAACGTGTGTTAGCTTCCCTTCTTCGCCACCAATTAGCATTTTTGACTCGTGAGGGTCGGAAAACCTCACGAAAGGCGACGAGAACTGGTAAGGGGATCCGCGGATCTGTGAGCGTTCATCCTGACGTGAATACCAAACAAAATCCAGCTCTCCTCGGCCCGATTAAACCGAAAATCTTGGTGTTGCATCAGCCAGTTACGCAAGAACTCGTAGACGAACAGCGGGTTGCGTTGGTAGAAAGCACCCTCAAACTGCTTTTCCACTGCGAGTATCACGCTCTGGTCGAGTACGTTGAATGTGCCATCCCAACGCTCTTCGGCATTTACTTGACTATCCTATGCCAGCTACCAGCGCACAAATATTATCCGCACACGCGAGATATGGTACCAGGCCAACTTGAAGGTATGCTGCTGAGTCTGATTGTCTATGTATTACTGGAGGTACTGTCATTAGTGGTATTGCATTTTGCGCTGAAACGCAAGTTTAATCTGTCAGCGCTGTACCAGCTAGCGTTTGTACTGGAAACTCACGTCGTTCAGGTTCAGAGTAGATTGTTTGTCTGGATCGTGTTCATTCTTCAGTTCACCCTGGAACATTACGGCGTTGATTTCTCCTTTCAGTTTGCGTGGGTGCACTAAAAATTGGCTACAAGATAATACCAGGGTTGGCAATCCAAAACTTTAGTAGGTTTTGTGAATTGCCAACATAGTGTTAGTCCACGTAAACGGAGTTGATTCGCTATTCGGAAGATAAACTTAACCCCTTGGCCGCGGAGGAGTGACAAGGACAGGCTACTAGATTCCCTTATACCCTCCCGGAGGGTGTAAGTAATCGTATTAATTTAAGTATGCAATAGTTTAGCAAAGTAGTTAAATGTACCTTTTAAGTCACATTTGTTGCTAACCCTCCTGACTGTTGAGTCGAGGTTGTTAATGTTGGAGGCAAATGCCGAAGTGACTAAATTAAAGTTACCTAAAGCTACTCTCTGTTGTCCCCCTAGCCTTTCTTGTCCTTCTGAAGTCGCTGTGCACCATCCATGGCTGTTCAGCCAATAGGAGGAGCGTTCCAGCGGTTCAGCATGGACCGTTGCGCGGACCGCTTACCGTAGTGAACCGTGCAGGAGCGGTGCTATTACAACACTCCCATTCACTGCTACGGCACGGTGACCTTGTCCTTGATGCCAGTCGCTTCACGCAGGAACTTGAATGTCTTAGTTCCCAGTCCCTTGGTCAGCATGTCTGCCAGTTGATGCTTCGTATCGACGTAGCCAACCTTCAGCGTTCCACGTTCTCGCGGATGAAGTGGTGGCGTATATCCACATACTTGGTCCGTGCGTGACAACCTGCATTGCTTGCCAGTGCAATAGCACCTTGGCTGTCTTCCCAGACAAGCGTTCCTCTCACTTGCTCGCGACCCATGTCCTTCAGCATAACACGCACCCATAGCACCTCTTGCGTGCAAAGGCTTAGAGCCATGTACTCGGCTTCCGCAAAGCGGTGAGCAACCGTCTCTGGTACTTCGACTTAAATACCACTGGAGCGTTTCCAATCATCACCATGACACTAGATACGGAACGTTGATCATAAGTGTTACTGCCCCAGTCATCATCCCTGAACGCTTCGGCAGTAACCGTACCGGAACCTCCTTGGTACACAATGCCATGCTCACGAGTCGACTTCAGGTATCGTAGAACGCGAATGGCTGCTGTCCAGAGCTGAGTTCCTGGGTTTTCGGGGAAGCGTGACAACTGCGTCACCACATACGCGATATCCGGTCGGGTACAAGTCGTGATGTACATCAGACACCCGTCAAGGAACGGTACGGTCTTGACCTCATTTCAGCACGTTCCTACTCCGTAGTAGGTGACAGCAACTTCGATAGATTCACGTTGGAAGCGCATGGGTTCTCAACCACCTTTGCGTTCCACTGGTTGAAACGTTTCACCACATCATCGATCTACCGAGTTTGCTTGATCATGAGCGTTCCCCCGCTCTTGTCATGGTCGATCTCCATGCCCAAGATAAACTTCACCGAGCCGAACTCCTTCATCTTGAAGGTGTTCTTGGGTGCCTCCTTGACAAATCTCATCGCTCGTCTTCGCAGCAATGATCATGTCGTCCACGTACAGGCACACGTACACGAAACCGTTCCGGGTACGCTTCACATAGACGCTTTCGTCCGCACCACAGCTCTTGAAACCGTTCTTCAAGAACACACGGCGAATTGTCTTGTTCCAAACACGTACTGCCTGCTTCAAACCGTAGATATCCCTCTTCAGCTTGCAAAGCACGCCCTTAGCGTTCTTCACACCAAATGGAACGTTCATGTAGACCAGTACCACCAAGACACTGTTTAGAAACCCTGTATCCGCGTCCAGCTGCTCCATCAAAATTACAAGTCGAGTCTTGTATCGGATCACTCGACCGTTCTCGTCACGCTACTTGGCAAACACCCACCGGCACCAAATCGGACGGGTGACCGTTCCACCTGGAACGAGGGTACACGTATAGTTCCGGGCGTGCGATAAAATCTCTTCGTCCATCGCCTGACGCCATTCAGCTGCTTCATCACTAGCAACATTTTCTGCATATGTGTTTGGCGTGTCTGGAATGCCGTCAATTACTCGCAGCATATGCCAATACTGCCTCAACTAGCAAGCCTCCTTCGTCAATCCTGGCACGCTTCGGCGATGGGGGTCCATCACTCCATTCAGACTACTGTTCTTCATCAGCGTTCAAACCGTCTTCTAGTAGAAACACTGGCTCCCTGGAACGTCTCGACCCGTTCCGCCTCGGGGTGAATCACCAAGTGATCTTCATGGAACTCTTGAGGCAGTGGATGATATTCGGTCAGTTCCTGTCCGGTTGAAGTTGGTTCTGGTGGAGGCAGTTGGGGTTGGCTAACCTCTTGCTCTGGTTCCACGTCGTCCATCTCGACATCCAGAACAGTTTCTTCGGCAGCTTCCATGGGTTCGTCCATAACCGGCTCACCTTCCACTGGTGGGGGAAACATTTCCGTCATCACGTTCCGTAGTCACATGGATGATCGTTCCAAGCTGCGGCGACTGCGTGTCATATATACCACCCACCTCACGCTCGTCCAGCTTGACCGATCGTGACACCTTGACTTTGGAAGCGTCCAAGTCAAATAAACGGAATCCTTTGACGTTCTCAGCGTAGTCGAGGAACATACACCGGAAAATCCTCTTCACATCATCAATGTGAGCGTACCCTTGCGAACCAAAAACGCGCAAGTGGTCCATACGGGGCTTCACCTTGAAACCCAACTTGTACGGCGTCACGTCCGATTGGGCCGTGTGGTGCAACGGTTGATTAGGTACACTGTTGTTCTCACAGCTTCTGTCCACCACTCCGTCGACACACCCTTGTAGGGTAGCATGCTCCGTGCCTTCTCCATGATCGTACGATTCATGCGTTCCGCTTCTCAATTCTGCTGAGAGCTGTATGGGACGGTTCGTTGGTGCATGATGCCGTTCCGGCAGCACATCTCAGCTACCGTCTTGTTCACGGACTCCGTTCCATTGTCTGAGCGCAGACACTTCAAGCGTTTTCCCCATTGGTTTTCATAGAACATTTGGAACTTCTTGAGCTTGCCGGCCACCTCGCCCTTCTTGTTCAGGAAGTACGCTACATACCGTGCGTAGTCGTCCACAGAGTGTCAGCACGCGCGCGCGCGTGCTGACACGGCGCGGACCGCTTACCGTAGTGAACCGTGCAGGAGCGGTGCTATTACAACACTCCCATTCACTGCTACGGCACGGTGACCTTGTCCTTGATGCCAGTCGCTTCACGCAGGAACTTGAATGTCTTAGTTCCCAGTCCCTTGGTCAGCATGTCTGCCAGTTGATGCTTCGTATCGACGTAGCCAACCTTCAGCGTTCCACGTTCTCGCGGATGAAGTGGTGGCGTATATCCACATACTTGGTCCGTGCGTGACAACCTGCATTGCTTGCCAGTGCAATAGCACCTTGGCTGTCTTCCCAGACAAGCGTTCCTCTCACTTGCTCGCGACCCATGTCCTTCAGCATAACACGCACCCATAGCACCTCTTGCGTGCAAAGGCTTAGAGCCATGTACTCGGCTTCCGCAAAGCGGTGAGCAACCGTCTCTGGTACTTCGACTTAAATACCACTGGAGCGTTTCCAATCATCACCATGACACTAGATACGGAACGTTGATCATAAGTGTTACTGCCCCAGTCATCATCCCTGAACGCTTCGGCAGTAACCGTACCGGAACCTCCTTGGTACACAATGCCATGCTCACGAGTCGACTTCAGGTATCGTAGAACGCGAATGGCTGCTGTCCAGAGCTGAGTTCCTGGGTTTTCGGGGAAGCGTGACAACTGCGTCACCACATACGCGATATCCGGTCGGGTACAAGTCGTGATGTACATCAGACACCCGTCAAGGAACGGTACGGTCTTGACCTCATTTCAGCACGTTCCTACTCCGTAGTAGGTGACAGCAACTTCGATAGATTCACGTTGGAAGCGCATGGGTTCTCAACCACCTTTGCGTTCCACTGGTTGAAACGTTTCACCACATCATCGATCTACCGAGTTTGCTTGATCATGAGCGTTCCCCCGCTCTTGTCATGGTCGATCTCCATGCCCAAGATAAACTTCACCGAGCCGAACTCCTTCATCTTGAAGGTGTTCTTGGGTGCCTCCTTGACAAATCTCATCGCTCGTCTTCGCAGCAATGATCATGTCGTCCACGTACAGGCACACGTACACGAAACCGTTCCGGGTACGCTTCACATAGACGCTTTCGTCCGCACCACAGCTCTTGAAACCGTTCTTCAAGAACACACGGCGAATTGTCTTGTTCCAAACACGTACTGCCTGCTTCAAACCGTAGATATCCCTCTTCAGCTTGCAAAGCACGCCCTTAGCGTTCTTCACACCAAATGGAACGTTCATGTAGACCAGTACCACCAAGACACTGTTTAGAAACCCTGTATCCGCGTCCAGCTGCTCCATCAAAATTACAAGTCGAGTCTTGTATCGGATCACTCGACCGTTCTCGTCACGCTACTTGGCAAACACCCACCGGCACCAAATCGGACGGGTGACCGTTCCACCTGGAACGAGGGTACACGTATAGTTCCGGGCGTGCGATAAAATCTCTTCGTCCATCGCCTGACGCCATTCAGCTGCTTCATCACTAGCAACATTTTCTGCATATGTGTTTGGCGTGTCTGGAATGCCGTCAATTACTCGCAGCATATGCCAATACTGCCTCAACTAGCAAGCCTCCTTCGTCAATCCTGGCACGCTTCGGCGATGGGGGTCCATCACTCCATTCAGACTACTGTTCTTCATCAGCGTTCAAACCGTCTTCTAGTAGAAACACTGGCTCCCTGGAACGTCTCGACCCGTTCCGCCTCGGGGTGAATCACCAAGTGATCTTCATGGAACTCTTGAGGCAGTGGATGATATTCGGTCAGTTCCTGTCCGGTTGAAGTTGGTTCTGGTGGAGGCAGTTGGGGTTGGCTAACCTCTTGCTCTGGTTCCACGTCGTCCATCTCGACATCCAGAACAGTTTCTTCGGCAGCTTCCATGGGTTCGTCCATAACCGGCTCACCTTCCACTGGTGGGGGAAACATTTCCGTCATCACGTTCCGTAGTCACATGGATGATCGTTCCAAGCTGCGGCGACTGCGTGTCATATATACCACCCACCTCACGCTCGTCCAGCTTGACCGATCGTGACACCTTGACTTTGGAAGCGTCCAAGTCAAATAAACGGAATCCTTTGACGTTCTCAGCGTAGTCGAGGAACATACACCGGAAAATCCTCTTCACATCATCAATGTGAGCGTACCCTTGCGAACCAAAAACGCGCAAGTGGTCCATACGGGGCTTCACCTTGAAACCCAACTTGTACGGCGTCACGTCCGATTGGGCCGTGTGGTGCAACGGTTGATTAGGTACACTGTTGTTCTCACAGCTTCTGTCCACCACTCCGTCGACACACCCTTGTAGGGTAGCATGCTCCGTGCCTTCTCCATGATCGTACGATTCATGCGTTCCGCTTCTCAATTCTGCTGAGAGCTGTATGGGACGGTTCGTTGGTGCATGATGCCGTTCCGGCAGCACATCTCAGCTACCGTCTTGTTCACGGACTCCGTTCCATTGTCTGAGCGCAGACACTTCAAGCGTTTTCCCCATTGGTTTTCATAGAACATTTGGAACTTCTTGAGCTTGCCGGCCACCTCGCCCTTCTTGTTCAGGAAGTACGCTACATACCGTGCGTAGTCGTCCACAGAGTGTCAGCACATACTTGCCCCCCCCCCCCACCCACCCACCCTTTGAGTGCGTTTTCATACGTCCCACCACATCCGTGCATACTAGTTCCAACACACGTGATGTCTTCGTCAGCGTTCTTGACGGAAACGAAGCTACGTCTGCTTGCCCTTCATGCAGCCTCCGCACAGTGTCTCGATACCTCGCTTCACCGCAGGCATGCCGTTCGTGGAACGCTGTGTCTTGGTCAGTGCGTCCTTGCTTGGGTGTCCCGTGCGAGCGTGCCATAGCTCCCACTCACTGTCATCCCCCGAGTACTGCACAAACCGTGCTTCCTCTTGCCGACAGTCGAGCAGGAACGCTTTGCCCACCTTCTTCCCCATAGCAATTGCGCTGCTGCCACCCCAGATGACACACGAGGAACGCTCGAGCTCTACACTCAAACCACATTCCGCAAGTCGTCCAACTGACAGCAAGCGCCTGTCAAATCCTGGGATGTACAAGACGTCCATCATTTTGAAGCGTGTGTTGTCCAGCCCAGTCAACTTCACAGTTCCTCCTCCATGAACGCGTAACTTCTTGCCGTCCGCAATGGTCACCTCGACGCCAGCATTCAGGGTCTCGTAGTCGAACAAGACGGAGCGATGCGGAGTCATGTGCGACAAAGCACCACTGTCGATCAGCCAGCCGTTCAGGAGTTCCTCGCCCACGGCGAATACAGTATCATTCCCGCTGCCTTCTCTCTGGACCGGACAATCCCGCTTCATATGACCGACTTGGTCACACCCTTGCAACCACCACCGTTCTTCCGTGGAACGTTCCCCTTGCGACCGTTCTCTCTGCCGCCATTGAACCTTCCGGCGTTCCCGTTGGCTCGGAACGCTTTCTCCGTGGTGGTGTCCTTCTTCTCCTACCGCTGATACCCTTTGATCAGCGTCTCCTTCACCTCAATCAGCGACACATCCCTTGCGTTCTCCATGATGGATGAAATCAGCTTGTACTTCGAGGCAAGACGGCTCAGCAGTACCACCAGCTGCCGTGCCTCATCGACGGGCTCTCCCAGCGTCTGCAACCCAACGACCAGCTCGTCGAAAGCGTCCAGGTGCTTGTCCATCGTCGTTCCATTCTCCATCTTGAACTCATGTAGACGCCGTGTCATGGTGACACGGTTCTGGAGCGTAGAACGGTTGTAGAAGTCACTCAGCGTTCCCCAGGCATGCATGGCACGCGTTGCAAACCGTATCTTGTTCTGATGCTGTAGTTCCACTCCTTGAGCGATGATCCCGAGAGCCTTCGCGTCACTAACGAGCCACACCTCGGTGACCTCGTTCTCGGGCTTCACTACCTCAACATGCGCCAGCAGCCCCTTCCGGGACAGGTCATCCGCATGTTATAATCCCAGTAGAAGTCGTCCCCACTCCCCAGGAGGCCTTTGACGCCTTTCATGGTCATGTCTTGAGCGTTCCAGCCGGTAGCGCTCCAGTAGGAACGTTGCGGCTGTTAACCTGTTAAGTCGAGGTTGTTGATGTTGGAGGCAAATGCCGAAGTGAGTAGATTATAGTTACCTATAGCTACTCTCTGTTGTCCCCCTAGCCTTCCTTGTCCTTCTGAAGTCGCTGTTCACCATCCATGGCTGCTCAGCCAATAGGAGGAGCGTTCCAGCGGTTCAGCATGGACCGTTGCGCGGACCGCTAACTGTAGTGAATCGTGCAAGAGCGGTGCTATTACAACACTGACGATAATTCCGCTAGAGCATAGAGGCATGATCTGCGGGAAAAATCCTCCAATGGATTCATCGCAACAGCCTTTATTCAATTCCGAGATTGAGAGAAACTTTGAGCTAGCGCATGTGTGGCCCACACAGTCACACATTCATCAGGGGAGTTGAGCAAGGTGATCGAGAGACAAGAGCGCGTAGTGCGGAGGAATGGGAGCGTGTACGAAGAAGGTGGAAGCAGACACTATGTTAAGAGGTCAATTGCGTGCATTCGATTAGGGCTTAGCTAAGGTACGATCGCGAGTGTGTGTTGTTGAAGGCGAAAACTCGCCATTCTGGCAAATCATATGCCAGATTTGTGCGCATGTCATTCCCTCGTTCTCTGGTGTCTCTGACCTTGTTGCACAGCATCACCACTCCTTTCTTGCCCCCGAAGCTCTTCGGGCAGTAGTATGTCGACGTGCCACTCCGCTTCTTACCTGCCGGCTTGTAGTGCGAGCACACTTTGTATTGGCGCTGCCGAAGTCTCTGTACACCGTTGTTCATTCTCGTAGCGGATGTCTGCACGAGCGTGTGGTCGCCTCGAACAGTGATAGCTTGCTCAGGCGAGGAAACGCGGTTTCTGCACCCGTCGTTCCCGTGAAGCCCTTCTCAGTCTGGCTGATCAGCTGCTTGTATAGTCGTGCGAGAATGCTGTAGCGATTGAGCGGCTTCTTCCGCTGTTTCTCCCATACTTGAGTGCACGATCTATGCATTGACGATCGCCATATATCCGAGCCCAAGAAAGAGACTCTTGTAGTACTTCTAGAACCTGCAGGACAAAATACACCTTGCAGCATAACAACCCGATGCATAAGTTGACAAAGTCATCGTACGAAATTTACCGTGTTGAAAGCTGCACCGATTAGGACTGAAGTTGCAATTGATCATGGCGGTCAACATCACCAATGTACGCTGGTACTTGTCGACAATTCTAGGGCAAGGGACCGGATTTTGCTCACCAGTTTTCTCACGTCGCAGCACCGTTGTCATGTCAGCACCAACTTGAGAAGCGAGGAAATAGATGGACCTGTTGTCGAGCCGCCCCAACGCAACAAGCCCGGGATTGCTTTCAGCGACCGCCATCTTGAATGTGCCTCTTGGTACGTCTGCAGGTCACTTCTTGAACGGAAACTTCACCTCTTTGCTCCATCCTTTGCTGTTCATTTGAATGGTACCCATCAAATTGAAACCCATTGTCCATAGCTGTTGAGCGAGAGGAATGAGGTGTAGAACCTGTCTGCTATTACAAGTTTAGTTAAATTATCTTTTTTTTAGTAAAAACAATGTTGACGTTGTGATGGTGTTATAGGTTTTATTTTTTCCTATCATTTTATATTGTATATAGATAAAATCTATTATGTTAATAATAATATATTATGTCTTCCTTCGTACGGGAGCCCTCGAATCACACACGCAATATTTCGGATCACAGCGGCAGGACCACTCTTCATGTCCATCGATTGTGAGCCCTCCTTGTCTTTCTTACGCCCCACATCCAGCTCCACCTTAGCATGCATCCATACTCACAGTGTCAGCATATTATAAAATCGATAGGTTGACAACGCTAGAATTACCTGTTGCAGTAGCCGGATGTTGCGCAATAAGTCATCACGCACTTGAACACCACTTATGGGGCTTGTCTTTCATGTACAACCGAGTGGAGTTCCGTCGGTTATGGGAAGGCAGCATACCCTCGTCAATTGCCACGCGAGATCCAAGCACATAGCCGCCCTTGAGCGCCTTCTCCAGAAGTGCTAGCAGCAATCTGATCTTCTACGCACGGTCTTTATTAGCGCCAGCATCTTCATTGGCCGAAAAGTGAAGGAATCTCGTGATATTGCGGAAGCGATCTCGGGACATCATTCTGCCAAGCGTGCCCACAGAGATAACACCATCTTCGCCCGTGTTCCAGTGCATCTCCAAGCTCTTGCGTGATGTAACGTATGCGCTAACATCAACCCTAACCATTGCACGATCTCATGGGGCAAAATCTTGTCAAAAATTTCCAACTTCCTGCGCAACTTTGCCCTACGCTTCTGGGGTCGATGCATCACCTCATACTCCTTCGTGATTGCTTTTTCCAGCCATTTTGTTTTTCAACGTCTGCTTCCAGTAGCGATTGGAATCACTAGCGACGTGTCGCCAGAATCTTTTAGGCAGGGAGTAAAAGAAGAGGTCGATCGGCGACTTCGCCGCAGCTTGGATGTCTCGAGAAGGCCCACAGTATCCTTCGTACGTCCTATCCACATCACCGTTGTTGATCAGCATTGGTGTCGCATTGACAGGAAGAATGTTCCATCCGCTGGTTGCCATGTCCGCCAGCTGATTAGAGTCATAGATTTCAGACGAACCTGTCAGCATAACAATAGTTTACTAGCCCGATCATGACATCACAGTGCCTCCGTACTATGACGTCCTCGATCGTGTTGTCACTATCGCTGGCGGTGTCCGATGCAAGTGGACCTCCTTCTGCGGCTTGAACAGAGTCATCTGACCCCTCGCCATCAGAACCCAGGTACTCTTCATCAGATCGAAGAACCAAATTGGGGTCCGTCGGCTCCAACTGCGTGAAATCAGCAGCCCGAAACCGGGATCCTGGCTCGAGAGGATGTACGATCTCTCTAGCGACCACATGTCCACTCGTATCACCGTCTCTGCCTCGCTGTCGGATCCTTGTTCACTTTCGCCGTTGTCTTCGTAGGCACTGTCATCCGTGGCATCGAGGCTTACTTCACTATCAGCGTCAAGCCGCTCGGGTGTACTCACCTGCATTTCCATGTCTGCATTATCTACAAAGCACACACCGTCAACCAAACACCCCACTGTCAACATAGCAATGCAAATTTATACCTGTCGTATCAGCATTTCTCGACGTATTCTTGTCAGCAGACACCATTTTACCAGTATCAGCATTGGTCGGCGCGTCCGTGTCAGCATTTCGTATAGCGTCAGTGTCAGCGTTGGCTACAACCCATGAACAGTTCGAGTCAGTATAAGTGTCATGTCAGCATAATAGGCATGCGCTATACCGTTCGCGTCAGCATCACTCTGCTCGCACGACGCTTCGTGTACCAGGACAACCGGAGGCGCTACAGGGCGTCCTTCGGAGCTTGCATATACACTGTTAGCATGAGTTTCCCCCATATCGCCTGAAAGCTTGCCCACCTTGTACATTATCGGATCACCATACGTTGGCGAACTCAGAGAGCTCACGGTGCCGATCTGCTGCATCCTGCGCGAGTTTCTTCTTCGTAGTTTTCTTCGGTTTGGATGGTATTTTCGTTGCAGCCTTAGCACCACGTGCTTTCGGTTGCTTTGCTTTGGGCTCCTTCGCCTTAGCAGGCGCCGTCTTCTTGCGCGTAGCCACAATTCGAGTGATTGTGAGTTGGATGGGCCGATTCCGACAAAATAAGCAGAGGGTGATTTTCATGAAGTGATCGGGACAATTAAAACTTAGTACGCGGTACTCACATCGTTAGAATCCCTATCTACGACTGCCTCGGCTGTCTCGAGCTGTAGTTGGCGGCGTCTTCGTGCTCACCGGTTAGCTTTAAGACGACGTGTTCTCCTCTCGGATCCAATTGAATTCAGCCTCCTCAGATAGTCTTGGTAGTTGGCCCCATCCTCTGCACGCAGTGGGTGATCTCGCACGTGGAAGTTTGTCAGTGCAACACAGGCTCTAAAGAACACCTCATACTTTACCTCTAGCGATACTTATTCGAGCATAAAGCCCATAAAGTACAAAGCCTCCCAAAATGGTCTCCACGACGACGCGGTCCAACAAGGTGTCATGGTTGACGGCTTCCTCTTCGATGATCAATGGAACTGAAGGGCGGCGGCGCTTGGGGATGAGGGCGCGCATTTCATTAGCCATCCCCTGGTAGCCTTTATCGGCCAAAATAATCCGTAAGTCTGGGTACTTCTCCCGAAGCGGGCCGTCGTCCGCCATGTTATCGTCGGTTGCCGGCTTCGTGGCGGCTGCGACGTGGACCTCCTTCTTTTTTCGGAATATGGTGATGTCCGCATCGGAGCCCTTGCAGTGGGTGCGATGAGTTGATAGCAAGCCCCGTAGGAAGCCCAGAGACCTCTGCCTTGTAGCCATGAAGTTTATGCTTCTTACTGTAGTAAGAAGCTCGCTCTTGCTGTGTGCCGCTCGGCATATTTGCCTGCTGGAACGTCACGTCAGCAGCATACCGGGCAGCGGGGTAATGCTGAAACGCGTGACCTGCCAGCACCTCTCTCTGCATGGTTCGATCACGCTCCGCGTGGTCTACGTCGATCTTGAACAGGAAGGGAGAGAGGATGTCTAAAACATGTACAACCTTCTTCTCGAACGTCGGGGCCTTGATACCAAACGTGGAGGCCAGTAAGTGCCAGCGCCCACCGTTCTTCAGCACGCATCGACTTATGAAGAGAACATCGATGCCCGACTCGCGAAGCTTTTCCCTTTCCCACATTACACCGTGTAGCCATGTTACAAATCGTTACATAGATGCCAACAAGCGTCGTGTCAGTAACCAGAATCATATCGACGCCAGCATAATTGAAAATCAGAGGGTCCAAGAGAATCCACCACCACTTAGTTCCCCTCACTTGGATCACCTGGTTGAGCATTAACTCTTCAGCTCCAGGGGCGAAGAAAATTCTCTTAATGGTTCAATCGTTCGGTCGGGGACAGATTCCGACTACACCTTGGCGACATACTTGGGCCTTGATGGTTTTTTCTACATTAAAGCCAAGAACAGATCGGTGTAGTGCATGCGGCAACAGGTCGGGCCATCGCGTCAGCAAACCATCAGCCGCAGACTTCATCGACCATACACGATAAAGTAATCGCCATACGATTTCGTTCGTGGCACGGAACCCAAGCTTGCGATCTCGATAGAAGCAGCGAAAATCCACAATCTCGTACTCCGACAGTCAAATGACTTATAACATACACACCTTTCACACCAGACCCCCGTCGATATTTGCATATAACCTCATGAGCAATTCCATCCAACCTTCTACAGTCTCATGTTGCTGAGCACGCTGCAC
Source organism: Phytophthora sp. 'mugwort' (assembly GCA_033558025.1). Taxonomy (NCBI): domain Eukaryota; phylum Oomycota; class Peronosporomycetes; order Peronosporales; family Peronosporaceae; genus Phytophthora; species Phytophthora sp. 'mugwort'. The sequence goes on along the minus strand of JAUCEF010000004.1, from coordinate 3,245,985 downwards.
AGTATATTCCCAAGAATCATGGTTATAAACGCGAGTAAATACAGACATGAACAGAGGGACTTTGCCAGTCGAGAGCGCAAGTTCATCCTCATGCTCGGTGAAAATGGCCGGATGTTGCTGCAGCCAGACGCCAAACTCGTCGGCGTTGAACCTCCGTAGTAGATGTTGTTGTCGTCACTGATTTGCTTGGATAATAGCAAACGCCACGTGTCCGCATTCATCAACATTCCGTGAATCTCAACCGCGACGGAGGTGCCCACGCATGACCCCAAATGGCTCCGTGCCGTGTGGCACTTCATGTCTTCATTGTCGATCGAGTTCCATTGATCAGCTACAAGAATCACCTGTCGACCCCGCAGTACTGCGCGGACGTCTGCGATTGTGTCGAGTGGCCCTATATAATCCGACATATTTAGCAGGATACATTGCTTTAGAATGGAAACAACAGCGTGTTCTCCAGTCAACAATCTCCTACAATCGGGAATGTAGCACACAAATAACACAGATCCGAATTTGGACTGGATTGGCTTCTTCAGCATGCAACAGCACCAACATAGCCAGCATGTGCGACTTGCCATACCCAATCATCCCCGCCACATTCACTATAATAGAGCGCTGGTCCACCCATCGTGACACAACCTTTTCATACAACGGTTTCAACTCCGACCGGGCTTGATACTTAAAAAAAAGCACGCTCATTGAGCTGGAAGCGATTCGGTGGAATCAATAACGATGGAAACGGCAACTTTAACGACGGAATCAATTGCGAAAATCGCGTCCCATTGCACTCGTAAATCGCGCTCATCAATGTTTTTGGCGCATCAACGTCCGCGAGAATGTTCGGACACTACACCATCACTGCATCTAGGAGTCGAAACATCTTGGCATCGTCAGCGCAATCAACGCAGTAGGCTGACTTTACCGCTTTGCCTTTGACATCCACCAGCTGGAACCACACTTCACATGTCATACTGGCAGCAAATTCGAGAATGACTGTCAAAGAATACTCGCGAAATAACCTTAGCTGAGGTTTAGTACTACGGATCTACATCATTTTTTTATGTTACTTAATTAAGGTGGAAATGACAGAAGGCGTTGTCAGGGGAACTTGAGTGTCTGCGTACACCGTAATTAAAAATTCCACTACCGTGGGAGGTGTATCCTTCTCGTCTTTTTTTAACGACATATGTTTTCTCATCTCCCTACCGACCATCACTCCTAATACCGTTGGTGGGAAATCTCCCCTCCCTCTTCCCAGTCGAAATCAGCCCCCAACCGCTCGCCCCACCACCGCAGCCTAATGGAGGGGAACATGTCGGTGGAGACCGACGCCTCCCGCACCCAAGCCTCCTTCACCCCGTCACCGTGTCCGGCAACAGCGAGGCGTTTCGGGCCCCAAGACGTCGTGACGGCGCTTCACGAGATATCGAGGGTAGCAGCGGCAGTGATGCCGATTCCGAGGACCGACGACCCCCCTCCCCCCCTCAGGACGCAGCAAGAGAGAAGAGGAAGACCAAGCGCACCGTCGGCGGCAGAGGACGGCACAGCGCCAAGAAGCGACGATTAACGTATCGCGGCCGTGCCTCCCGTCCCCCTAGGCCTTCCGACTGCTCATGGTCCGAAGAAAATGCGAGCAATCCCGACTCAAGCGGGTGTATTGATGAGAGCAACGGGAACGATGGCGGAAATATCGTCGCCATCGAAGAACTTGTTCATGTTCCCGGTGTTGATCGCATGGCGTTCGAGAACTGGGCCGTATCGGAGTCCTATTTGAAGATGTACAGCCGCCGTACGCACCAGGTTGTATTGGCGTTTCCGGAACTGGGACCCAGACCCAGACAGTGTCTAGATTTCAAAATGCGATGAAGATTTGCGCTGGTTTAAGTTGCTAGCAATTTGCGTTTTGTGTAGATATACTCGATCCGAACGAATACCCCTGTACGCACAAGGAAATCCAGGTTGAAGGCCAATCACTCTGCGTACACAGAGATTCCTGAATCGCTACAGTTGTACAACAAGACATACGTTTGTACGCATTATGGATCTGCGCGACAAAGTCGGAGTCGAGGATCACGACCGAACCTAATTGGCTACCTTCAGATTAACGCATGCGTCCGCATGGTGGGAGACTGGGAGGTTTTTATCACGAGGCAAAGAACAGGGCACATTCATGAGGTTGGTCCAGAGGCCTACAAGACTTACCATGAAGCCCGGGATGTCTCCGACGATGTCCTTGAAGCCGTTCAGACTCTTCATCGGGCGGGGGTCAACAGGAAACGCATTCTCGAATACATCACGGAGAATACAAGTGTGGAACCAACGATGAAAGACGTGCACAACCTCGTAGTCAAGCTTCTACGTGAAAGTTACACTTTCGCCACTATCGAGGAGCGAATCCGGGCAAATCTAGAAGACTTCGCAAGTCAGAAAGGCAACCTGACTAGGGTGTATGCTAACGATAAGGTGAGCGAGAATGATGACGTACTGTACCCATCGGGCTAATTGACTACCTTGTGCTCATTTTTATCGTTTTCGTTCGAAAAACACGTTGTCGAATGTATTTCCATTCAGTCAAGCCACATGCGCTCAATGTTCGCCCATTTCCCAGAAGTAGTGTTAATCAACGCAACCCACGACACGAATGCGTCCAACTACAAGTTGTTCAGCTTCATGATCCACGATGCTATGGGCAAAGGGCAGCACGTCCAGGTTGGTTTCGAAATGATGAAACTGACGAACAGTCTAATACTGTGTTGCGTTTTCAGAATGACGTCTCATCTAATATTGTGCGCACTGTTCTTCATTGCATCGTGTTCAATATAGCATTGCCCGCTGGAGAACGAGCGCAAAGGAACTCTGCGTCTTGTATATAAGCAGATTAAGGAGGGATGTCCAAGCTTCGACTCCATCGCTGCCATTATGATAGACAAAGATTTTACGGACTTTCGGTGCTACTGGACGAGTTTCTGGCGCTCGAATCTTGCTTCGCCACTTCCACGTGGTGAAGTACTTACAAGAAGAGCTGGCTAAAGCGAAACACAACCTTGACGCGTGGACCAAGAATAGATGAAGCGTCTGGTGCAGCTGCTAGTGAGTGCACCAACCGAGGTGTTGTACGAACATGTCATTTCAACGATGAAGGTGATATTGCGGTCCGAAGAAAAAAAGGAGTTGTGGTTCAACTATTCAACGCTAATTGGACGGGGTGTAAGGAGAGAGCTCAGTATACCGAGGCAACGTACCGCACATGGGGAATCAAACAAACAACAGGTACGCAAAAAGAGCTGCAATCCTTGCAACTTCTGCCAGCTTGATCCCAATCTGCAGATGCTGCAATCCCTGCAACTTCTGCCAGCTTGATCCCAATCTGCAGATTGGAATGAAGCTGGCAGAAATTGCAGGATCGATTTATTTGCCGATTGGAATCAAGCTGGCAAAAGTTGAAAACGTTGGTAACCGCTCGACTACGTTGGACGATTGTGTAATTTCGATTCTGTATTAGCAGACCGTAAACGAGAAGATGTGGGCAAGAAATATCAATCGAATTGATGTATTTGTCAATATGGAGTACGACGAAAAGATGAATCTTTTGTTGAATACCGTTTCTCGGCTGCAGTTGAACTCGTGAAACAGCAGTACGACTTTGTTCTGCTATCGACCACCCAGTACAAGTATTAGCCGCTCGGGCCGTACGTTATGATGCAGTATACTGCTGGGAAGAAAGATGATCTTCCTGATGAGTATATGCTAAATCCGGAAGGTTCGACGTGCTCCCCCTGTATTTTTCGCGTGACGCGGTTGTTTCCATGTCGCCACATTATATACTACAGGAAAGTTAATGGCTGTCGCAATCTCGTTCCAGAAAGCATTATTCCCTCACGTTGGCTTATCAGAAACCATCGAAAACTCAACCAAGGGACTATTACCGATGACGATGCGGTCCCTTATGAGGCCCGGCAAGTGCCGAGGTCTCTCCATATCCGCGCCAAGAACCAAAATGATAGAAATGTAAGGAGTTGTTTGCGGTGGGGAGGCAGATCGCCGATGTTGGGTGTCGATGGGGGACCGCTGCTCACTCGTCCTTGATGGCCTGGATGTTAGAGTCTTTGGATAGTGTGAAAGAAGGACGTTGTCCTTTTATAAGAGACGACGTCGGGTTGCGTACACTGCCCTGCCGCCGAAATTGTCCGACCCCGCCACAAGAGGAAGCGACGACTGAGTCGGGGATGCAGACCCAGTCTGGTTCCGAGCAAAATCCTCAGGATTCTATTGTTCCAGAAGCATTCAATGATGGAGATTGCGAATAACAGTTGTCTCCTAGCGGATGAGCGGTGTATGTTCTTGCAGAAGCCTTCGATTCAACAAATTTGCAAGCGGTGCCACTGGCCCGAGCGATGGTTGTGTCTCACCCCACAGGCTGTTACCGTATCTAACTGTAACAACATTAGGGTCGAACCACCAACTCAGACTGTGCCACCGGCTGAGACTGCGGGGGAAATTGGAAGCGATATTCCACGCGCTGTGGCACCGCAGCAACCGGTGGAAGCAGGTCACGCCGCCCCGGATTGGATTGTATCGACAAGAACAAACAAAACGCGCCGGGCGAAGATTACCCAGGCTTCACGCAAGAAAGAATCCAATGATGCGTTGTACCAGACATCACGACTCGTAAGTGCTGCTGCGGACGGATATGCACCTTCTATTGCTCTTCTGCTGGAGGCAGTTGAAAATGGGGTGACCTACAAGTTTGCAGCAGCTCTCTGTGCGCTATCAATTTTACCTAGACAAAACGAGCCAAAATTACAGTTTTGCGAGCGGAGTGTCAAACGGCCGACGGATGTCTCGACCATTTTCACTATACTTCACTGCAACGACTCGCTACCTGTGACGCGCAAATTGCGTTGTTCCAAAACCGGTGGTTCAGCGACCATGAAGCGAGAATGCCACAGCAAGGAATCACCGTGACAACGGGAAAGCTGGTTTACGATGTTCCAGCTTTGAAAGCAATGAGTTCCTGGCACACAGCCATCGCTCATTTTGACGGTATCGAAGCTGCTGTGGAATGGGTTAACAATTACGATAGAACGGAGTGGAATGCAGATGGATCTTTGTGGAGCGACGGCATTTTGGATAAATACGATGTCATCACCCGACTGAAAGCCATTGACGTGCTTGGACAGCATTACTGGGCCACATCATAATGTGGAAGAACGATGGTCGAAAGTCCGTGTATGGATCTAATGGTGGAAACTATAATTGAACGAAATAGTGGGCATGCAATGATATTCACGCTCCCACCAGACGTGCTGAGGTTCCCTGTATTTGATCCAGCAATGATTTTAAGGCTCACGAAATGTGGCAGCAGCTGACGACTGCAGCAGAATCAACGGATTTTGCTGCCAACAAACTGTATTTCTTACAATGATTAATTACGACTTGAACCATTGGTGCGCAATGGCGGTGGATTTTTTTTATTATTTTCTCCCTGAATGAAGTGAGCCTATATGACTCACAGCAAGCAAGCGACAGTCACAATTAATGGAGAGATACGTGAAGGCAGAAGTACTGCCTCTGATACCGCTATCTCGTTCGTCTAGGCGATTAAGAATCAAGCATGTCACGTGGATCCCCCAGCTCGACAACTACAACTGCGGTGTTTTCGTGCCCATATTTTTCGAGACATGCTTACATGATAGTGAACCGAGAGGTCTACAAGGTAATATTAGACCTGCAATGCAATTCTTTCGCTACAGGTTCCTAAGCCACATTTTAACGTCGATGTAAGCGGTTCTTTTATTGTCATTTCGGTTTGAGGGATGAGTTCAATATACACTGTTCTATCACCCTTAAAAAGTCTACTATTATGCGCTGTCAATACTAAGTCACTCGCTTCGCATATATGGCTATATATATGTTATCGTGGTGTCAGCATTTTTGGCTCGAAAATATTTAGCACGGGGACTTTAATTCAGCGGCACTTGACGCCGCGCTGAAGCCGTTAGCGACCTTCACTCTTCATAGTTGTCTATGCCTTACGCAAAAGTGCCTTGTTTTCACACAGTTCGCTTCGTTTCTGGTTTGTCACCTGACCACCATGTGGCGTGTGTAGCGTATGCTATCCACGGGGCAGCACTATTTATGAACCAAGACGGTGTGGAACGGTATATAACTGTGCACGCCGTATACACTCGCACTGAGACTGTGTATGTAGGCTCTGCCGGGGGAACTTATGTGCAGAAGGGTTGGTAACAGAGTCCTGAATGATTGTAAATTTTGGAGCTCCCGTGACCACTTGTCGAGACACCTGGCACCGTTCAAAGCACCAACATTTAGTGTTTATTGTCCGCTAGATGTACCACTAGCTTGGTACAGAATGGGCTACGGTGCGTACTTGGCCCGCCTTCAGAACCCATTTGTGGAGCCGGTTTGACCCCAGCAGCCCACCCGCCCGCGGTTTTGTGTGTGAGGGGCGGCAAAGTATACAGCAACCAGGTCGGTGCTCACTGCTGCTTCTTCACAGGATGGCCGCGCAAAATTCTATGGTCTCCGTCGGAGTAGAAGCTGCGTTAGCTAAAATCGACACATACAGCAGTTCCGAGAGACGTCTCCACGAGCGAAGGACCACACGCACCAGCTACCATGTGCCCAAGAATCGCAAAATGTGTCGATCGAACCGCAGGGGGCTGTGAGAAATACCAAGCGCGCCTACAGGACAAACAGGGTATATGTTCGCGGACGTTGAATGATTTTCGAGTGCTAGTGAAGGGAATGTATTACAACGGGCCACCATCAATTCGAATTACCAAGACCACAGAGGAGCGAGAGCAGGAGGTGGAAGTCGGCCTGTTCGCCGGCGATAGTGCGCATGAAAACGGACGCTCTCGGTTCGGGGAGGGCACTCCTTCGGTATCCATTATGACAGGCGACGCTGACTGGCATAAAACGTGCTGTGACGTAGTGGATTTGGTGTCGCTATCGATCGGGTCGATATCTTCGGCATTGCATTCTAGTAACGTCAGTTCTAATGTATTCGAGATTGAGGACCCCGACGGAGAACCGTTCCGCCCTCACAACTAGTCTGGTCGCCCCTGTGCCGGGCGATACTATGAGCCCAGTATGGTGGATCTAGTGTCCAGTAAATCCAGTTCAATGACTTCTCACTTGAGTGATGGAGAAATTGATTTCAGGGGGGGCATTGTGGCTGACGATGGGAAAATGATTCGGCCGAGCAGGCAACTGAATCGCGCTACAGCAGTTTCGCATGTGCGTCTGTAACCGCGGTGACGATTGTTCGGACGGTGTCGATGGACCAAGCGACAGCAGTGTGGCTCTGGTGTCGGACGAGGCTCTGCCTTGGCCTGACGAAGTAAAGAGAATTATCCATCTTGAGAAGCCGAAAAAATCACACTTAAAGATGTTGGCCCTGTGGACTGGTGTCCATGTATTGGTGTTTGTCAACCCGATATTTGCCCCCAACGGACGCTCTGATCTATTTTGCGCCAGCAGCAATTGTCGGGCCGGTCCTTTTTGCGTAAATCGACCTCGCGAGGTGGCCTATGGTTTAGTACTCAAGACAACGGATCGTGGTATCAGGGTTTCGCGATGAGATACTCCTCCACAGGGACAGTCTTGAGTGACTATGGGGTTGCATTAATGACCCATGACTACGATCGTGACGAGGTCCGTATCAGCGACTACGTGCTGAAGTTAATTACCAAGTCTACAAAGGCGAGGCCCTCTATGTGGAGGCCCGCGATCGCGGTGCTATATCACGCTCCATGAACCACTCGTGCGACCCAAACTATTACTTCTTCGAGGTGTACAATCCCAGGAAGGTGGCTGTCGCTGTAGTCTCGGTGGAGGAGATTGCGTCCGATGAAGAAATGACGGTCGATTACGGTGGTTTATGGTTTCCACACTGTTGTGAGTCAGAAAACTGCCGAGGGGGTACAGCAGCGGAGGACGAGAATTAGAGCGAGCGCGTGGTGAGAACAGTTGAACACCGCTTCGGAGAGAATAAAATGGTTCACAATATAACTTGATTCCGCTTATATTGTGACTGAGGATTTTTTTTTATAACTACAGGTCTTGAACTAGAGCACATGTGTAGTGAAGATGAGTACCGGCTCCTCTGATTAAGATACCAATACATAAAATATATTCTTCCAAATTAATATGTGACTGAGGGAGTCAAATTTTTGAGTGCAACCTCGGTAGTTTATGACCGGTCCGACCCGCATCGACTGCAATGATAGGTACTTGTCGAACCTCCACCCGCGTCTTCTCCGTTGCTACGAATGCGTCGCTGTTTGCGACGACCCAAACGTTGATGAAAAATGGCTGGAAGTTCAGCGTTCTTCGCACGTATCTAGCATTCATTCATCATCCGAGAGTACATAGCTTGAAGAAATTCAAACGGGTGCATGCCGCGCAGCCCCACGAGTAGCTGCGAACCGAAGATGCTCTCCACAAGATTCATTGTACGCCACCCAAAAGGAGAAGTGATGCCAATGTTTGCATGAACACACCATCGAATTGGAGGGATGGCAGCCACGTAGCTCTTGACGTTTGCTCCCAAATCAAGCCCAATGATATGGCTAGTACGCTGCTATACGCTTCGAAAGTAGATGCTGCCTGAAGACGTCACACCAGTTTTATTTTTGGGGTTGCGAAAGCTTTCCAAATTGATGAACAATATCCCGGATAATGTGCAGTATGCAAAACTTTAGGTCCAGATTTAAATCAGCGGCAACCGATAGTAGCCCGCTTCCCCGATCGCAGAACATGGGTATCCCGGCCAAATGGTAACCCTCACGTAGCATCTTGTCGATGAACCATGCATAGTTTTCACCATCCTCTGTTGGGACCAACGCGAAAGCAATCGTAATGTTTTGAGATTTCCATCACGTCCAACAAGCATCATTTGAACTCCAGAGTACAATGGGCACTTGCTATGAGAGCAGGCAATGCCAAGAACCGGTTGTCGAGCTCCAACGGCAGAGGCAAATGTATGCACGATCACAATTGCTCTCTTGAAGCGGTTATTGTCATCCTTCTCTGCAACAGCAACGCAGCTCGGATTGAGTCGAGCAAATCCCTCCAGTAACGATGGAATCTTCCCTACAGAGCGTTGTACTGCTTCGACGCTCGACAGTCACTTCGTTAATCTCCTCACGCGCACGGTAAACAGTACGCTTGTATTTACCGAGGACCACCCCATCACATTCCTGAGTTTGGGATGTAAGCGCTGAGGCAGATGCAGACACATTTACACGCACAGCACTCGAGAAGGTCGGCATAGCAACAATTTGACGTTTCGTAGACTTAGCGGTCGCGGTGCAGTTGAGATGCACCAACTCCCAACTCGATGTACACCACTTGCCATAGGGCCTTATCTGCCCGCTTGCGACACTAGATGTGCACGAAAACGTTGCATCCTTCAGACACACAACCAACGTCCGCCCCTTTTCACTGCTGCTTGCGACCCTGACCGATTTCCCTCTCGGAGAGCATGGTCTTGGACGGCAAATACATCGCGTCTACTCCGCGATTGAACTCTTGCCAACAACCACGAGGCTGGCATACCGCACCCTCACTGGGGGTGGGTCATCTTCGTCGGATGACGACGAGTACCCTCAGTCACAAAACGGAAATGCTCAAACGAAGTGTCGGATTTCTCTGTGCTATCCAGGTGACCGAGAGGGTATAAGTACGCGCACGGGATAGAACCCGTTTTTGAGTGGACAGGAGACCAGCCACGGATTCTGTCATAATATGGCGGGAAGCCACGTCTTGGAACATAGAGGGTGGGTTCTGTCACATTGAATATATCTACCACATCTTCTGTCACACAGATTGGGTTGTGTCATTTGGCACGCCCTGACCACGCCTTTTGTCATTTTCCCCTTAATTAAGTAGTACGTCATTTCTCTGCTGAGTGATGGTTACGCGGTTAGGGTTTATACCCTCCTCAAGCCGATACTGACACCTACATTTAAAATCCTTCTGATGACTGAGGCGATATAACTCCTCATTCATACCCTGGCGAATTCGCTGTTGGCTAAAAATCGTCTTTCTTGCGTTTTTCACTATTATAAATTTGTGTAGGCCTCCTTATAAATTGATTAAAGGGTGAGGCATGTCACTTTAAAATGCCTCGACCGTATCTCATGGTATGATACGCTATCATTCTTAAGGTGAACTAACGTTTTGAAACTGAATTTTAAGGTAATAAAAAACACTATTTTGGGGATAAATTTTAAATACTGTAATTCAAATGATCGCGGAGTTTAGGATTGACTTAGTTTTAACTTCGAATACAGAGCTATATCTTATGGAACTACGTGTACCGTGTTAAGTCTATCCTTGTGTTCTAACCCTATAGAATTCGAAAATAACAGCTGGATATTAGAAACGATAAAAAATGTGAATACCTACTCTTGATACCGGATTAAGGTTTTAATTAGAATAAATTAAAAAACGTACACGTAATGTTCTAGAAGAGACTATTAACGCTTGCCCTCCAGTCGCCCTAGCTAGGAACCGTGCCATTTTAGTCGCTGGAGCAAATAGGACGAACGGACCAAAACATAATTTGAGCTATAAGTCCACAGACGGACAACGATGACGTGCCGACGTCGATGAGGTAGAATGGATCCCCTAGGCGATATCAGCTCACGCATAACTTTTCAAGCAAGGTGTTCCTACTAATCACTAACTTACGCTTGTCGCTGCAGCGAGTTCAACAGGCTCCAGCGCATTGCATCTTATCGTTCATTAGCGGCAGTGTTTCAAGCTGCATAGGCAGAAACCCAAGTTACAGCGGTTCGATCAGTATTTCATCAAAAGCCAATAGCATTCCCTCAATATTTCTTACGCAGTCGTCGCTCTACGCCTTTAGAACTCTATTCGCACTACACCGAGAGCTCCACCCTAATGCTGCGGTAGCAATCACTGTACTTGTCCACGAGAAAGTCCGGGTCGTTGATCACGCGCTGACGCAGCATCTCCTTCAACTTATCCTCAAAAAATTTGGTCATCTCAGTCTGCGCGAGCTGCGAGACCAAGCCATCCCGTAGCTCCTGCCACTGGTAGTTGTGCTCCAGCTGTGAAGAGCGCACTGCTTCGCACAGTAAGTTGGCGATCATCATGCCAGCCTCCATGTACATGCTCGGTATCGCCGACGGCATCGTCCGGTAGGACCGACTGTGTGACTTGGCCAAGCGCTTGGCCGCACTGGCGACACGCATCTTGGTTGCGTCCCTGTCGATGATCGTGAGCCCGTCTTCCTGCTCGCTGCTGGGCACGTGGCGCGTCACTAACTCCTGCCACGAGACTGGGGCTTGCTGCAATGAACGCCAGTATGGCTGGTCAACAGGGAGTCTACCGGATCCAAGGCATCATGGGTCACTTTCTCGGCTCATTACTTCCTTACACTGATCCCTACACGCACAAACCAGTGGGGCCCAAGTTTGCGCAGATATACATCGTGGACCGGCCATGCAACAGCGCGCAGAGCGCCATAGGAGGATCTTCAGCGACTTGGACCACATAGCGTTGCGCGACATCGAGGCGATGATGGCTGAGTATAACCCGTTTGCGCAGCAGTTTCTCATCTTCGAAGAAAAGCTTCGTCAGCATCGCGCTAACGGCGGGGACGTTGTCAACGTGAGGTTCCGCCTACATGAGAAGCGTTCGCAGCCTGGCACGTACAACTTGCTTACTGTCTCCGAAGTTGGCGCTACTCGAATGAAGACGGAAACCTCGACAAACCGCGTGATATTATACTTTACGCAAAAGACCACACGTTGACGCGTCTTTTCGAGACACACGCATCGTGTGATCCTCCTTAACCCGTTACTTCTTCCGTACGGAGAGCTCGGGTGGACGTTCGCTGACACGTACGACGGCGATCTACTACAAAGGAACAAGCTCGAAGTGTCCCTTCGGGAGCACGTCGTCTATCGATTGTACCAGAAGGACGATGATCAGTTCGCGCAACATCAAGGTGGGCGGCTCTTTCAGCAGTATTGCGTCGACCAGCGGGCCAAGTGTAAGCAGGAACAGCTTCGATGGGTGGCCTCGCACCAGGTGAAGATTCGTGCTGAACAGTACAGCGGGTTCCGAGACGCATTTCTGAATGAAAGTACCGTTGTATTGGGTGACGGGGGGGGGGGGGGGGGGCTCCTTACCGAGCATGACCGAGAAACATATACCTTGGGGCGCCCTGACCGGCCCGAACCCAGTCCACACACTTCTTGGACGAAATTGGCAAGCGTGTGATGTTACCTTCTACACACTCGGACAACCCGCGCGCCATGTATAAATCGTACCAAGACTCTATGAGTATTGTTCGAGCGTACGGCAAACCAGACATTTCTGTTACAACGACGTGCAACCCCAAGTGGAAGGAGATCGAGGAAAAGATCGCCCCCCCTAATCAGGCCGCTCAGGATCGACCGGATATCGTGGCGCGGGTGAGGGCGGCAATGGCTATCCCCGCTGTTAAAGGACCTAGATGAAGGTGTTCTAGGTCGCGTCCAAGCTCGAATCTACGTTGTGGAATTCCAGAAACGCGGCCTGCCGCACGCGCATCTATTGATCATACGGGCGGCCGAGGACAAGCCACGAACCGGAGAGATGATCGATGAATTGGTATCCGCGGAAATTCCCGATATGGAAGCAAACCCGCAGCTCTTCGAAACGGTAATGACGTGTATGATTCATGGTCCGTGCGGGCCGGCGCATCCAGTGTCGCCATGCATGAAGGATGGGAAATGCAGCAAAGGATACCCCATAACATTTGCCGAGGTTACATGGGGTGGTCAAGACGGATACCCGCGTTACAGACGAAGGCGTCGGCCGGACGGGGTCCTCAGATTTAAAGGAAAAGAGTACGACAACGCTACGGTGAACAAGTGGGTTGTTCCTTACCTATCGCAGAAGTACAACTGCCGCATTAACGTGGAAGTGTGCACGACGATCACAGCAGTAACATATCTGTACAAATACGTGTACAAGGATTCCGGCATGGCAGTCATTACGGTTGAAAGCGTGCGCGGAGAGGGTGCGTCTGCACAAAGGGAGCCCAATGAGATCCTTCGCTACCTTAAGTGAGGTATATATCGCCCATGGAGATCTGCATGGGCTCCTCGACTACTCCGTGCACGGAAAAACACACGCCATTACAACGCTGACGATCCATCTGGATGGAGAGCAAATGGTGACGTTTCGGTCCAGCGATGACCCGGACCGTGTTGTCACTAGAGGGCAACATACGGCGTTGACCAGATTTTTCGGGTTATGCGGAAGCGAGATCCCTGAAAATCAAGTAGCAAAAAAATGCTGTTCCAAGACATTCCGCAAGAATTCCGCTGGGAAGCCCGGTCGGCAAAAAAGTATCAAGCTGCTCTTGGTCGCATGATGCATGTGTCTCCGATCGACGTTGAGCGCTTCAACTTGCGCGTCCTGCTTTGTCACAGAAAGGGGCCGACGTCGTTCGAAGATCTGCGGACCGTCGATGGGGTGCTTTACGACACGTATCGCGAGGCTGCCTTAAGGGCCGGATATCTAGAGGACGTTCCAGCTTCGTCAGCTCTTTGCGACGATATTGTGTGTACTCCTAGGTGGGAAAAATTCGCCGGCTGTGGGATCAGTTCAATGGGGACCTTTCGGAGAACTACGCACGCATGCGCTGCAACTGGCTACCGAGGAGCTGGATGACACGATCAAGTTTAAAACATTATATAGCCTCAACGAACAGTTGATGGTTAGTAAATCGCGCCTGGACCGCTACCGTGAACTTCCGCAGCTGAGCGACTTTCTGATGCTGTGGATCGGTCCCAACCCCAGAACGATTTTATTCGTCGCGAATTACAGGACAATATCGCGATGTACTCCAAGAGATCGTCAACCAGGCAGACCAGCTTAACGATGCCCAACAAGCTATCTACAGCCAAACCATGGATACGGTTGAGGCTACGTCTCCCTCCAGCAAGCTCTACTTCATTGATGGACCGGGAGGCATAGGAAAGTGTACGCTCCTTAAACATATTCTCGCAAACGTACGGGTAACGGGGAAGATCGCGATCGCGGTGGCGTCAAGCGGGATGCTTCTCTACTGCTCAAAAGGGTGGCCGCACGTCCCACTCCGCCTTCATGATACCCCTCCAGCTTCATGATAAGTCGACATGTAATATTTCCAAGCGGATTAAATTGCATGAACTGATCATGAGAGCTAGCTTGGTTGTCTGGGACGAAGCGCCCATGGCACACCGCTACGCATTTGAGACGGTCGACCGAACATTGCGCGACTTAACGGACAACGACCAAGAACCGTTGGGGGAAAAGAATTCGTTCTGTCGGGTTGTTGTCGGCAGATTCTTTCGGTGGTAGTATGAGGAAGTCCTGCCGAAACGATCGACGCGTGTCTGACGCCCTCTACGCTGTGATCGCACTTTCGACAGGTTCGGCTTACTGAGAACATGCGAGTTCAATCCGCCCAGAGCGAAGCTCGGCCGCCGAGCTGGCATCCTTGCAGAGTATCTTCTTGAAGTCGGAGAGGGCAGACACCAGGTCAACCCACTTCTAGGGAGAGATAAGAGACTTCCAGAGATGTGCTGGTCAAAAACCCAGTTGATGAAAACGACCCAGACGAGGAGATCCGACCCGGGGCCATACTGAAGGGGCTCAACAGGATCATCGACACGATATCTGCTGACATCGGAAACCATGAAATTGCTACCGACGCAATTTTTCTAGCCGTACGATTCTGACGACAACGAACGTGGTAGTGAAACGCATCAACGAGGCTGTGGCGGCACGTTTGGACGAGGGATTCCACGATACTTTTCCAATGACTCTGTCGTGGACGACAACGAAGGGGTTTTGTTCGAACCAGAAGTTCTGCACTCCGTTTATATCAGCGGAATTCTTCTTCACAAGCTAACGTTGAAAAAGGGCGCCCCCATCATGATGATGCGAAACCTGAATCCAGACTTGGGATTGTGCAAGGGAACACGTCTCCGCATTGTCGAGCTCAAGCCCCATGTTATCCATGCGAGAATCATGACTGGTGTGCACTAAGGTGGCGACGTGTTGATCCCGAGGATTGTCTCATCAGTGACAATGCAGCGAGACTTTCCCTTCCGTTTGCGTCGTGAACAATTTCCAGTCCATCCTGCTTTTGTGATGACGATTACAAGGCCCAAGGTCAGACGGTCACGAACCTAGGGCTGTATTTGTCGTCACCTTGCTTTTCCCACGGCCAGCTTTATGTGGCTATGTCGAGAGTGACGTCGAGGTCCAAGTTCAAGGCGTTGATGAGTATCCAGAGCTGGAGGAAGAGGACGGAGTGTACACCAATAACGTCGTGTACAGACAGATATTCGAGACCGCATGAGTGGTAGGGAAAAAAAGGACACTGCAACTTTTCATTTTGCAAATACATGTTCTCATTGCGTGTGATAAAACTTCCTATACATCATTGGGGCTTCGCTTCGCTCGCGGGGACGTGCGTTGTAGTGGAGCGAGCTGGAACAGCGAGCACAACGGGTTGGGACCCAACACACACACACCGCCCGCAAAGCGGGCGATGCTCGACTAGTCCTAAAACTCAACACTGATTTCCCTGCGTCCGTCCGTCTTTCACGCCATAACGTGATTTCTAGCCCCAATCTCATTGGCTGCCGAGCGCAGCAAAGGCGGCCCTCATTCGCTAAAACAACTCGGCCGAAGTCGGCCATTGGTGGAAATATAAATAAAATGATTGTTTGAAAATTGAAATATATTTTTAGCCCGCGTTCTTTTATTCCTGAAAAGTGTCGGTAGCGAGTGGGCAGTCTTCAACTACTTCTTGCCCTTCTTGGCGGCCTTGACGGGCTCATCAATGACGATGATCTGGTCTTCATGCACGCCGAACATCTCCGGTAGCACCTCCAGCAGTTCGGTTACGCAGTCGCCCTGCAGCTGAATTTGTTGCTGACCCTGGTCCGTCTTGGAGAGTGACGAGCTGCAGGCGAACTTCTTGCCCATGCTCTTGCAGGCGTCTTTGATATTGACCCCCTCGAAATCCTCGAGGCCTGTGACGAAAGTGAGGCGCTTGCGGCCCTTGCGTGAGCTTTTGGAGATGGTCACCATGCAGTTCTCCTTCCGCTTGGCCGCCTCCTCAATCTTATTCTTCTTTTTCTTCTTAACAGTCTTGCCCTCGACCTCGAGCGTGATACCCTCCACGCCGTCAGCGATCTGCTGCTCCACCTCCATCAGCTCAGCCACTGTGCAGTTGTACTTAGTGAACATCAGGTCGGGGCAGTGCTCAGCCAGCCACGGCTTGCACTCGTTGAACATGGGTCCGTACTCGCAGTACTCGGGCGGAAAAGTGTCGATGGGACAGTAGACCACGTGATGCAGCTTGAGCTGACCGTCCTCCTCCTCCTCTTCGTTCTCCTCATCTTCATCGTCATCGTCCTTCTCGTGGTGGGCGTCTTCCTCCTCCTCGTCCGAGTCACCCGGCTCCGGGCCGTACTTCTTAACCAGCGCGTCGAAGAGCTTTGACTCCTTGCCCTCGTATTTGGCCAGGACCTGGGCCACGTCGCCCACCTTCTCGGGGTTGTACTTGTGGTAGAAAGCAAGCAGTCGTTGGTGGTTAAATTCCTTCGCCTCCCCCGATTCGGCTGCAGCAGCAGCTGGTGCCGCCGTTGTCTCCTTCTTCTCCCCCTCGAAGTCCTCGTCCTCAGCGGGCTCAGGGCCGTACTTCTTCACCAAAGCCGAGAACAGTTGACCCTCGCGCCCTTTAAAGCGCTCCAGCACGCCGTCGATCTCGTGCAGCTTGTGGGCATTGTACTTCTGGTAGAAACGCGTCAGGCGCTCGCGGTGCGGCGACATGGTAGCCGAAGTGACGATCTCTTTCCTGCTTTGCCACTCGTTCGGATTACCTCGCAGACGCAATAGAGATATCATATACCTCAGATAAGTATTTAAATAGAGGAGTAAAATAAAGAGAACCTTTAATAACCGGTACACTTGAGTAGTAAGACTTGCCAAAACAGTTAGCATCCTAGCACAAGTCACTGTATAGTATCATAAGCACACCCTTAGATCAATGTGTCACTGCCAAGCTGTGATTGGTCCAGCGATAAGAGTTATCACAATCAAGTCCACGCGGATTGGCCAAAACCAGCTGATATCTACGATCCCGGGCGGATCGGACACTGTAGCCGCTCTCTACATGCAGCTCGCGTATCGCCGCTGTTGCTTCTTCTCGTCAGTCACTGACTCGCACTCCAAGTAGCTGACACTCGCACGCACTTGCATACCCCATCCGCCTCGTATAACCCACTGCGGCGCTGGCACTTCTGAGACATTGACACACTCGAGGCCAAGATGCTGTGGAAAAGCTCCGACCTTGAGAGTCTGGACTATGGTGCGGCGCCCGATAATGCCACATTATAAGTTATAAATACTAACTTTTATCGTTTAATGTTAACTGCAATGGGGCAGACCTGTTCGAGAGCGTTGTGAACAAGTCCGGCATGGGCTACAAATACCGGAACGGCCAAGAGAAGAACCGACTCATCTGCGCGCGTTGGTTCCTCACACTCGTCACGGGCGTCATCACGGCTCTCGTGGCGGTCTTTATGCTCTACTTCACCACGCTGATCATGTCGCTCAAGCAACACCTGCTCGAATACACCATTCACCATGAGCTAGTCAAGCACGTGCTCTTCGGCACCACGTTCTGGAGCATCGTAGCGTTCAATCTCGGACTAGTTGCAATTGCCGCAACTGTCACATCTTTTGGAGAACCGGTAGCTGCGGGATCAGGTAAGCGTCAGGATGGCTTTTCGGTGTAAGAAGTGGCGGGGAGATTTACTTGAAGGTGCCTGCAATCTGTGGTCTTTTGCGCTCAGGTATTTCGGAGGTCAAGACGACTCTGAACGGTATGAAGATACCACGCATGTTACGCTTGCGAACGTTCTTCTGCAAAGTTATCGGTACTGTTTGCTCGGTCGCTGGTGGTTTGCCGGTTGGGAAAGAAGGCCCTATGATTCACAGGTGCGTTGGAAAAATACATCAAATCTGGGCTTGTTCAAACTACGGGCTGATTTACTTTGACTTGTCGTTGTATAGTGGTGCAATTGTTGCCGCGGGGCTTTCTCAGGGTAAATCGTCGACTCTTGGCTACGACACGAGGTAAGCAGTGGTCGTGAAATGTATTAATGCCTTTAACTGCTGATTGGTTTTAATACGTTGTAGCTTTTCCTACTTTGCAGGCTTCCGGAATGATAGGGAGAAGCGAGATTTCGTCGCTTGCGGTGCTGCCGCTGGCGTTGCATCGGCGTTCGGGGCTCCTATCGGTGGAGTTCTGTTCGTCTTGGAGGAAGGCGCATCGTTCTGGAATCAGACACTCACATGGCGAACATTGTTTTGCGCTATGTCGGCAACCTTTACCTTGGCCTTTTTCCTTTCCGGAATGAATGACAACCTGTCGTGGGGGACACTTGGCAGTCACACGGGCAGCTTCAGTTTTGGACCCTTCACATCCAGCACGTACCAGATCTGGGAAGTGCCTCTTTTCATTCTCATGGGAATTGGTGGCGGATTGCAAGGAGCATTTTTCAACGGTCTCAATACTCGACTCGCGAGAATACGATCCCGCTGGGTACGCACACGCAGCGTAGCGTGGATGGAGGCCTTGCTGGTGTCAGTTTTGATCTCATCATTGCTATTCTCGACACCGTTCCTGCTCGGTAAATGCCACGATCTTCCTCGAGCTCGCGACGATGTCATTCATCTTGCAGATGCTGCTGGTGCCGCTGCGACGCCTAACAAAGCCTTCGTTTTTGGGATGGAAATGTTGAAGAAGAACGGCTCAGCTTGCATTTGCGAGAGCTGTGCTAGCGTCTCGATGGATGGTGCAGAGTGCTTTCAAGCTGACGAGACTGTGCAGTACCCGTACAAGAAAGAATTGCTGCGCTTTTACTGTCCTGAGGGCCAATACAACGACTTGGCCTCGCTGATGCTGACAGGAGGAGAAACAGCCATCAAACACCTGTTTCATGCGCCGCCGGACTCTTTTGATGTTCGTAACCTCGTAGTATTCTGGCTTATGATGCTGCTGCTGGCGTGCATCACGTACGGTCTTAAAGTACCAAGCGGACTATTTGTACCGGCACTTCTTATCGGTGCAGCTTATGGACGGCTGTGGACTCGAGTGATTAACTACTTCACGGGGTTGCAGCACTTGAAAACTGTCGACCCACGGACATACGGATTAGTGGGAAGCCTAGCGATGCTTGGCGGCGTGACCCGCATGACCATTTCACTGACTGTCATCATTCTTGAATGTACAGGCAACATCGAGTTTGGGTTGCCGCTGATTCTCACGTCATTCTTTGCTCGCTGGGTGGGCAATTATTTTAACGAAGGGATCTATGATATCCATATCCACCTGCGTCGCGTGCCGTTCCTAGACTGGAACCCGCCACTACGCGGCGCCTTTCTGCGTGTCAAGCATATTATGAATGCGAATCCGAAGACGCTGCGCACTGTGGAGCGTGCTGGTGTCATCTTTGATGTGCTTGTGAGTACAAAGCACAATGCGTTCCCAGTCATTGTGGAGGATCCAACGTTCGGTAGCCGCTTTTTCGCCGGCGTCATACTGCGAAAGCAACTGAACGTTCTCTTGAGTCACTGCGACTTCAGCGTGGAGAAGCCCAAACCATTCTACCGCCAGCCACATCCTGCTTCTTACCAACCTGACGTGACCCTGACTGGTAATCTTCGCCAGCGACGTCCGAGAGATTTGGAAGCAAACAACACGCCTCGCGTTGATGAGAAACTGCTGGAATCGCCTCTCGCCAGTAATTACTGTCTGTCATACCACGATATGGAGGCACATTACCCGCGATATCCAATCCCGACTCCAACGCATCAGGATTTCCGAGCTGCTGCCCACGCCAATCGAGTCGCTGGAGATGAGCTTTACACGCTGTCAGAAGAAGATCGGGCTATGTGGGTGGATCTAACACCATATATGAACCAGACGCCGTACTTGATCCAGGAGGAGGCGCCATTCGTGCGCGCGTACCGTCTCTTCCGAAGCGCTGGTCTCCGCCATCTCGTCGTGGTGAATCGCCACAACAACGTGCGGGGTATCATCACACGACGCGAGCTCGAAGAGGAGCATTGCGCTCGGTGCTTCCGCCTGGCCAAGAACATCGACGTGGATGATGTGTATCCGCTCTCCGGGCCATCCCCTGTTGGGTTCTTCCGCAAGTTGCGTCGCAAGGTGTCGCGTACCGAGCAGGTTAAGCGTGCACTGAGCAACTCGGTCCCAAACATGCGCGACAACCGCAACGGTAACGACAGCGGCGACACCGCCCTGAACGAGTTGCTTCCCCGCTAAGTGTGAACACACTTCTATTGATTACTGTAAGTTCTCCAACCGAATAAAGTTTTGAACCTATTATTTATGTCCACTACGGTAGAACAAACAAATACAGTACTGTAGCGACCATGGCCCGCACGAAGGCGACTGCTTCATCGACGTCTGCAAGCTCAATACCAAGCCCTGATGCACGTGATAGCCTTCTTACACCTGTCAAACCTCCAGCCATACCGCCGGCATCCACACAAGTGTCGTTTAAGGAGATGCAGAGGCTGCACGCCATGCGGATGGAGCTCTTCGGCTTCGGAGGATGGTTGGCCTCTGCTCTATTATATGGTGCGTTTAAGCGGTGGAAATTGGCGCTGGAATTAATTGTACTCACATTAAGTGGCTGTGACTCTTGTAGTACTGTTCTTGATATGGGCGTACGTACCGGAGGCGACATTGGAAGCCTACGGGTTCACCTACTTCCCGTCCAAACATTGGGCGGTGGCGGTGCCCTCGATGATCGTCGTGACGTATCTTTTCTCTCTCGTGCTCTACAAGGCAGTGAACTTGCTATCTACACCGGAACTTGGATCCTACGCTACCATCTTGGACACGCACACGGTGCCGCTGCCCGAAGGTACCACGTGCTTTGAAGATGATACCGAGGCGACCCCGGGGATCGGCGATATCTCCATCTTTGAAGTCAACCGGCACCTGTTCTCGGCTTCTCAGGACAAGCAGCTCAAAGAGGAGTAGACGGAAGGAAGCAAAGAAGATATAGATGTTGATCCTCCGTGCTCTGACGAGGCTTATGTTGCTCTCTGCTGCTGACGGCAAGATACGACACTACCGTTTTAGAATACCGTCGCCTACCCTCCCATCGTTAGTCAGCAGGAAACGCGATGAAGTCGATACGGCGCCACTCGAGCCGTCAGCTCGCCATCTACTGGTGTCTAGATGCATCTACAAGCCCATGGCGTACTTCATGATCTGGTTCTTGAGCGGCTCCACGGCGTTGAGCGTGCCCATGCCCACGTTGCGTGCTACAGACACCGCGTCGGGGGTGGGGCCGAACATTCGCTTGAAACCATCCATAGCCAGCTGCATGGTGATGTTCGCCTTCATTCGCTCGTCCTCGTATTGCTGCAAGAAGTACTCGCTTGAAAGGTTCTCGCCGCTCTTAACCCCCTCAATAAGGAGGTTACTCAGAGCGTTCACATCGCCCAGACCAAGGTTCAGGCCTTGGCCAGCAAGGGGGTGGATCGTGTGCGCGGAGTCACCCACGAGGGCAACGCCTGGTTTAATGTACTTGGTGGCGTGCTTCAACTTTAGCGGGAAGGCGAAGCGGTGACCCACCGTGGCCACAGCCTTGGGCGGGGCGACGAACGGCTCCGTGAGAGCCGCAGCCGACATAATGGTGTTGGCGGCATGGTGCATGCCCTTCACCAGGTCCGACAGCACAGGGATACCAGGGAACTCAGGCGGCACGGGGGTCATAGGCGGGGCGGAGAAGGCGTCGTTGAGACGCGCCACGAACTCATCGGGACCGAGCGCCGTGAGCTCCTTGGCCATCTCAGCCGAGCACGACCATACTACCGACGAGTATCCGTCGCGCATGGGCAGCAGAGCAACAGGCCCCGTCGGATAGAAACGCTGCCAGGCCGTCTCGTTCACGTGGTCGGTCTTGACGGTGGCAACGACGGCCTGCTGGTCATAGTCCCAGCCCCACGTACCAAGCCCCGACAGCGTGCGGATAATGGAGTTGCCGCCATCCGCGGCCACCACGAGGTCGGCCTTCATGCGTTGGCCGTCCGCGAGGCCAATCTCCGAGATGCCGCAAACTGCCGAGGGACGCTGGAAGTTCTTAACCTTGGAGGGGCAGTAGAGCTTAAGCGGGGCGCTGTCGTCCGAGTCGGCGGTCAACTGGTTCATGCGGTCGTGCAGCGCACGCACCAGCACGCGGTGCTCCAGCACGTGACCAAGCACGTCCTTGTTCATCTTCTTGGCGTCGAAGCGGATAAATCCGTCGCCCATGGCATCCCAGGCCTGCATGTCCTTGAACATGGCCTTGTGGTTGTCGGCGATGAGGTCCCAGGCGCCGGTGCTCTCAAGCAGCTTCTTGCTGGCGGGCGTGATCGTGAACACACGGAGGTCGGGCGAGTCCTCCTCTACGGACGGCGCAACAGGGGGCGCCGTGGGCTCAATCACCGCCACGTTCTTCCCCTTGAACACGGGGTTGCTCTTGAGCTGGCAGGCCAGCGCGGAGCCCACAAGGCCGCCACCAACGACCACCACGTCGTAGTGCGGCACCTGCGGGTCGAAGGGCGCAGCTGTGGATAATGAACGCGCGGCAAGAGCGCGCGAGCAGCGCACCGAGTGTGTGGACAGACGCGCGACAGAAGGAAACACCATGATGCCAGGTAACTTTAAGAAAGGAGCCGAGCTAGTTTGTGCGTAGCTTTTGCACCGAAGTCTGTGGCCCGAAGGCGTCAATTTGGGATGTATCAAGATAGTGCTGTTAAGTACGGATAAGGTGACAAATACAGTCACACCTCTCTTATTACTGAGCCTCCCTACCTTGTACGTATGATTAGTCTTTTCTGTGTGCAAATGAGACTATAATATAGTCACCACAAAATGAAATAATACTTATCCGCCATTTTAAGGTTTTCGATAACGGCGCTTGAAGGTTAAAGACTGACGGATCGGACATAAGTGAATAGCCGAGAAAAAAAGGGTTTTGTGTTTCGTATCCCCACAGCCACTCACGCCGCTCAGTCGTTAAGCTCGCACCCCCATGGAAGCCGATTCGGACTACGAGAGCGAGTCACTCTCGGAGGATGATGAATCCATATACTTTAGTGGTGGCGAGTATGAAGTTACGTCTCCTTCTTGTCCGAAGGGTAGAGGGGGAGGCTCGGACCGAGAGAGTTGTGAAGACGCGCAGCCAGTGTGCCTCGCTATCGGATTGAGGGTGGAGAAGCTGATTGAGGCTGACTCGCGCAAACAATAATGTATGACACGAAAAGCAGCAGAGATTGAAAGGCTCGTTAGTTCGGTCGACGACATGACTTCTGTGGAAAAATAGCACTAGCATTAAATCGGCGTTAGCAGTTTCGATGGAGGCCGGTGTTCCAGGGCGGAGTCGTGGAACTGGACAGCGCTTTAGCTATTACTTGCCATTTGTTGGCGTTGTTTGCCACAGCGCTTTCTGTTCATGCTACGGGGTGTCTACGCCTATAATAGCTTGGTACAAGAAGCTGCTAGATGACGGTATTCTCGGTGTAAAACCGCACGGTGGGTGCTTCAATGACAATGCTGCTGCATTGGATATCAACTGGATTGTGGAATGGATCAAGGACCTGGCTTCTCGGATTGGTGAGGTGGTACCAGTTCGTGTCCGGCGCTAGAGACGGAAGGATGGGAAGGTGACGAAAGTGGTATCTACGGACAAGTACACGATGACCCCATCTTATTTTACATGGGAGAAACTACACGACCAGCTGAAGCTCGCGTTAACTGCGGCTAGTATCGATGTCAAAGCGCCCACTCTGTCCAGTTTCCGATTGATTGCTGCAACGAATTGCCCGACTATTAGGATCCAGTCGCCTTGGAGTAATGTCTGTGGCGCCTGTACGATATACAAGTCCAGTCTGCACGGGGTTCTAAGCGCTACTTCGACTGAGTTGCTCGGCATGCACACACACGCAGCGCGCATCATGAGGTAAGTCGTTTGGTATCATTTTGTTTTGCACTCGATTTAAAAATTCTTTTTCTCTAACTCTGCTGTAATTACCATTCTAGACTTGAGACGTGGCTGAGCGCTCAGACACGACTGTCGTCATTACGATGGATTTCTCTCAAAACTATACGATACCATTCGTAGCGTCAACTCCGTCAGATTGGTACTTTATGTCGCTGGTGTGGGTACACGTCTTCGGTGTTGCCGTCGCGAATACCAGCAGCCAGTACAATTTTGTGTATAGCGAGAGGGGAAAGGGAAAGTAACGAATCAGATCAATTATATGCTACACCACATGCTGGACGAGGTGATCCTGCCGATGAAGCCGACCAAACTCACTGTGTACGCCGACAACTGTGGAGGACAAAATAAAAACAACTTTTTTTTTTTGCTGCTGGTCGTTCATCTCGAGTGGGTTAAAGACGGAACTACGAATTTTCGTTAAGGGACACACGAAAATGCGTATGATCGTGGATTTGGCCAGATGAAAAAAATACGCTCAGCGGCAAGATTGCGGGACAATGGACCAGTTGACGGGTGCTATTAAACAGTCATCTAGTGGAAATGAATGCATCTGCGTTTCGGGCGAAAATGCCTTCCGTGACTACAATTTTATTGTGGAGGATATGTACAAGAAAGTCAAGTCAATACAAAGTACCAGCTTTTCGGAAAGCGCAGCGAGTCGCCTGGTGTGGTCGAATGCCGCGTTCTTCCGAATGATGAGTCTTTCCTGCATGACCTGAGGCGAGTTACGACAGGGTTCAGGTTGACAATGACCACGCAAAGCGATTACTCACGGTGTACTTGCGAAAGTCCCGCGTTCCGTACCTGACTGTTAAATTTTTTTTAATCACTCAGGTACGGAACGCGGGAAATTCCTGCCTCTCCTTTTTATTGAAAGGTAGGTAAAAGAAAGGCATGTTTCGCCTAAAAAATAGAATCTATCACATCCAGGCTTCATAACTCTCTCTCCAGCATCAGAGTCATCACCACCACAGGGACTGCACAAACCTCTGATGCATAGCCTCGTTCTTTCCTCTTCCACCATCCGTCACCATGTAGAATGCCCCAGCACTGAGACCGGCAGCATTCAAAGGGCCCACCACGCCCTAATCGGATTCGCATGTAGATCCTGCACGATGACTCCATATTCGGCAAGTGATAGATGGTGGAAGAACATCGATGAAGAAATTCCTCCTCGCGATATCACCGGAGAAATGATATTAACCAGACCTAAAAACCAAGCTCGCAATGGAGCGCCAGAAGCAGCAGCATTTTCTCCTAGTGGAATTGGAGAACCAGCAACATCGAGACAAGCACTATCATGGCATCATTCGCTCACTCGATCGCAATGCCGGGATCCTTT
Organism: Phytophthora sp. 'mugwort'; assembly: GCA_033558025.1. NCBI lineage: Eukaryota > Oomycota > Peronosporomycetes > Peronosporales > Peronosporaceae > Phytophthora > Phytophthora sp. 'mugwort'. The sequence goes on along the minus strand of JAUCEF010000004.1, from coordinate 3,220,503 downwards.
TCATCCCCCACCTCCATTCGCTGCACCCACTCATCCCAGGTCGCGTCAGCACGAGCGTCTGCACCATCGTTCTTCTTCTTCTTTTCACTTCTCTGTCTACTTTTTGGAGGCTGTTGCACTACCCCGCCTTCGCCACTTTTTCGCGCTATTCCTCTTGTCGTTACAGTCATGTTTTCGCCGGGGAGATTGACGATCTGAAAAGATTGGACAAATTATAGATGTATATTCTTTCTGATTGGCCAAAAATGCATGAATTTAACTTACTCATTGCTATCATCGATTGGTTATTATAAATTTATATGTTTATCTATCAGGATGGAACGTCTTTATAGTTCTTATCCTGATATCTGGAAAACTTATTGTTATATTCACAAAAAATGCTCCTTTATAGATTTCACTATCGAGCCCTTGCGAGAATAAAAATATGTTTCATCACATATTTGCTATCGAGAGGTTTTGCCCCAAAATATTAACTCTTTTACGCATTTCTTTAAATCATGGATTAAGCGATGTATATAGATACACCTAACTGATAACATGTCGAGCGAATTAAGTTTTGGAAGATACAAGGGCACGAAGATCAAAAGGTATACTTTTCTGATCCTGGTAGTGTCGATGGGATTTCAGCCAGCTCAGTTTAAATATTGGGGAGGAAATCAAGATATATATTTCACTCCAAATTCCTAACTGCTAATAATTCATATATGATTACCTAGAGAAATTTCGAAGCAAAACCCTCCAGCAGATCAGTCGAATTGATCCCAATTACATTGATTGTCTTCGTAAGAGTCAACTTGTTATTGGAAAATGCCCTAAGCGTTTTAGCAGAATTAAACTAAGCTTGTCATATATACTTTTATTTCAGAAAAATAACTACTTTAAGATGTGGTATAAAATCCCCGATCAATCTATCGAACGAAGCTCAGCAACCAATACAAGCATATTGGTGTCTTGACATCCAGCATTTGCACCTTGGGGAACCTGATCGCTTGGGGGACATCACACTCCGTTAGTAGGCTAACGTCAGCAATGAGAACGCAGTTCGTTAGCGACCACATTGGATAGTCAAGAAGACCGTTTACCAGTTCAGGGGTCATGTCTCCATTGATTGAAGCCAGTTTAGCTACCTCATTAGTGAATGGATGGAATCTATGGTCATGACTATCGTCAGTGGTGAACCACGGCACACAATCGGGGCCGTTTCTTATAATTCCATCTGAATGTCTAAAACCTATATCGTTTAATTGTATCATCTGCTTGAAAATCTTCTTAGGAAACATCACTGTAACTATGAACTCCTCGACAATTTGATTTTTAGACACAGATGTGTGCTTTCACTTGTACATCATATTCCTATATTCATGGAGCTCGCGGTTCATGTCTCTTAGCACTGTATCAAATCTACGACTCAGACCAATAGCTTGATTAAACGGCATACTTCCAGTTGCTGCAAAACCTCTGTCCAAATGCAAGTTTTTATTATATTGAAACGTTCTAAATATACCTGTGATTTTATCGATTCTGTTTAGAGCGCTCATTCTTCTATAATGATTTATCTAATGGTTTGGATACTCTTCAGACAGATATTCCTCAAACAGATTTGAACTCCTAGCAATCTGTTCTAATTCGTTGCACAATTCCCAAACACGTTCTGAATACCCTAAACTATGACAGCGGAAAATTTTCGTACTCTATGTTTACTCGAAGAATGTTTAGAGCTTGGTCGAAAATAATATTCTAGAGGTACCCTGATGCAATAACGTCATTTCGACTCTTTCCATCTGGCAGAAGATGAGTGCCTCATCCTCCGACGCCGATGTCCTCGCTATCCGGAGGGAATGGAAGCACCTCGAACCAGAGCATGTCGAGCTCTTTGTGTCTAGCGGCGTAGTCAGGACACTCATCCGCCTGGAGCGCAGCGGATTCCAGTGCTCGGAAGGCGATCCATTGCTGTTGTTGTGTCCCCATCCGGGCAGCTACGAGACATCAATGGCGTACATGCATGGTGTAGACTACGCCCTAGATGCTGGAACACATGGCCAGCTTGCATACGCGGCACCATCGAACGGAACCGCTTTGGCTCACTTGCCTGCGGGCCAGGTATGGACGCGCCTCCTTTTGCACTGGCCCGATTCATCGCCGAGCACGTTCCTACTGCGGTGGACAAGACGAATGGAGCAAGTATGAATGTGGTTTTTGGCAAGGTTCGCGCCAAGGTATGTACCTACAGATATTGGACAGGATAACGACCAGGTAATGGCCAGGTCGATATTTTAATTTCCTACAGTATTTTTTTGCTTCCCGCTCTGCCGTTCAGCCACAGCCACTCAGCTCGGAGGTGACATGGCAGGCAGTTAGTTAGTCCTAGCCCCGTCGATTGCGGCGCTACGACGCAGCGATCATGGCAAGAACGCACAAGACAAATCTCATCAAGCAGCCGATGGCAGAGGCTGCAAAGAGAGAGGAGGAGGCTCGCGTGGCCGAAGAAGCTCGCAGGTCGGGCGTGGCAAGTGCACCGACGCGAGCTAAGAAGGCAGAAGCTAAGGCGCGTGGTGAAGTGAACAAGAGAAAGTTACCTTGCGCAACAGACGGGGCAGGAGCCACTCCCAATAATATGTGGGAAGGTTTTCCGTAACGGATTGGAAGGATGATGAAGACGCCAACGGCAGCGGGTTAATGGATCCCGACCGGATTGGATGGATCAGGACCCTGAATGCGCGGCAACCGGCTAAGTGCTGATCAACCCACTTGGATTGGGAAGCGAATTTACGCCGGATCCAAGGTACCGCATCCGGCCATACTAAGGGCGGATCCGCAGTAGAAACAGGACAGAATAACCAGGGTAAAAGCGTCGAAGGAGGACAGGAATCCTGTATAGCGTAGACGGTGGACAAAGATCTAGTGGCTAGGAGCCCAAGTGGGATGGGAAGGCCGAAACGAGTGGTGGCCAGGGCCCCCATAAGTCAGAATCGAATTTGCTTGGAAGTACACAACACGGGTTCTTGGTATACGGATCCACATTGGCCCATACTTTAATCAAGTAATATACCCATCCATTTGTGACACTTACTAGATAAACTTGGCTAGAAGTCTGCCCTTCGGTTCTCAACCCTCTCAAGATCCCCGCTATTGGTAGCGGTACAAGCAACGTATAGGTTAAAGGAAGCCCCTCAAAGCGGTACTACTCCGGATCCGGTTTACTAGACCGATCCACAAGATTTACGGCCAAGTCCAAGATCAACTCGAACGGATCTCGGCGTGCAGGAATACTCACGCCAGATCCACCCCCCAATTCTAGTAAAGGATGATTCAGAGCTCACCTGTGTGCGCCTCTCGTGTCAACGAGAGAGCAGATCCAGCCAGCCGACGGATACACAAGGTGAACCTCAGCAATTAGACGGCTATCGGAGTACCCCTCCGCAGTCGGTGTCTGGGCGCAGCGGGTGCACGGATCCAGTGATTTTTACCGATCCGCTCCACCACACGTGCGCTCGAAAGTCCTTCGAGTGTGAGCTTGACCGCCACGCTGGTGTTGCTAAAGGGAGCGACGAGGAGGAAGACGAAGAGGAAAATGATGCGGAAGACGAGGAGAATGCTGGAGTTGTTGGGGAAGGTGACGAGGAAGGCTCGGGGGAAGCTGGAAGTGTCGAGAAGACCGTAGCGGAGATTTACGACATTGCCGACGATGATAACACCGGTGAAGGCGACCCACCTGGTCCGGGGTGTTCGCGGTATACCTGGAGCGGACATACAGCAACAACGCCACCTTGTTTCTTCCTAAAGCTTGTTCTGCCATAACAAACTCAAATGAGAAGGTTGAAGTGGTCTCAGCAACGACTATTCTGGAGATCCGTGTGTGTATGGAAACCGACAGTACCGACTACGTGTTGCTGCCTTTGAACATCGCCAAAAGCCACTGGTGTTGCCTCGTCGTGGGTCGAAAGGCCAAGAAACGGCACGTGTATGACAGCCTGAACAAGAAGACGAAGAACCTGTTGGTGGGCATGGCCAACAAACTTATCAGGGATGTTGTGGGCGACAAGTACGACGCCGTTGTCTTGAAGACACCGATCCAGAAGGACGGTGACAGCTGTGGAGTCTTCGTCTGCCTGTACTTCTGGAAGCAAGTGTCAAGCGAGACACCGACGGATGTGTCTGCATCCGGTGTTTCAGAGCTCCGTTTGGGAGATGCTGCTTGTTGTTTGGAAGACAACGCGAGCTGCAAGTAGCTAGCACGGAGTCGTCGAATGCATATTGAACTAAAACGTTCGCTTAATACATGGGCAATACCAGGTGAATACTCGGGCACTTCGCTCACATACCTGGCAAAATAGTAGCGGCCAGATTGTGTTACTATCGGTAAGTTCCGCATAGTCCAGGTACCTGTGAAATATCTGTAGCACATCTCAGTTTAAATTATTTTCATCACGGTTTGCTCATCTCGCAAGCTTGGGCAATACCTGCGCAAATACCTGGTCAATACATGTAGTGAGAAAAGTGCTCCCTTCATTATACCTGGGCGCTAGACGCGTCCATGTGTTTTTCCTTCTGGATTTGGAGGTGTTCGGCGACATCTGTCTCGCCTTGGGAACTCCGAGCAGTTTCAGCGAATTGGCTCAGATTTCACGCAAACATCGAGCCTCCGTTAGTCCGCGCGTTCCTCCTCGACCGTATCAGTGGACGTCCTCGCCCTCAGCAGAATTTACGGTCGCGTGAGCTTTCGCGCCAACTGAGCGAGGAACGCTAGCAAGATGGAGAACTCCGCGAATGCTTAAATTCCTTACTGAAGAGTACTATAGTGCGGCGGTAAGTGAAATGAATTCGATCGGGAAGCGTCTGGCAGAATGCTTGCCAAGGCGCGACTATCGCAATAGCTATGTACATTTGTTGCTGACGAAAATGCTACTACTTCACTTCAGCTTCGATCCTGTGGACACATCTACTTGCAACAGTACTTTACATGTACTTCGGTAGAACAGTGGCTTTCATTCGTTCACTGGGACCTTTATCAAGCAATAATAATACGAGAAGCGCTATCCTACCGAAGATACCAACAGTCAAAAAAGGAAAAATAAATGGAAGAAGCGGTCGCGCCTTCCCCCTGCTTACTAAATACCGATGGGATGCTTGGCCTCTTCGATCGATCAGGGTGGCTTGGAAACCGCAGCACGAAATCAGCTGCACATATACTACATCCGTGGCAGACATGCACGAGTGTGTGGGAACTGTTGAACGAGCCCTGACGAATCTACACGGCGATGATGGGGGCCTCAACTGGGCTGGCAGCCTTTGTCGAGCTGCTAGCACTAACTGTCATTGTGTTCGAAGCGGCGGACTGGGCGCAGCTCACGGCACTTGCAGCGGCAAGCAAGCAGTCTGAGGTTCCCGATACGTCAGAAGGCGACGTGCCCATCTCAAGCAGGTCGCAGCTAAGAGGCGAGTCGAACGAGTCCACAGCATACGGCAGCTCATTGTTTTCGTCCGAGCTCTCGTCGTCGCCCAAGATGCAGTCAGAGGCGTAATCGATGCTCAGGTCGTCGTAAGTACGGGTGTTGATGGCGTCGTACGCGTCCATGTCCTCCATGGCGAAGCGTACCTCGGAGTCCACGACCATATTTCGGCTGCTGCCTCCGAAGAAGAAGTCGTCTTCACTGCTATCGTCTACGTGCATGATGTCATCACCATCTTCCTGCTGAATCATCTCCATGTCGCCGTCGTCCATCAGGGGCACCTCGCCCAATCCATACTGGTACATGAGGTCGTACTCGTTAGATTCCCACCGTTCACGGTTAATACGGAGCGTATCACGCTCAACGTGGCTAATAACTGAGATGGAGTGGCCGGCGTTCTCTAAGATATCCAGTCTCTCTTCTGGCTCCAGATAGCCCAGCTCCATGTACTCCTGACGATCTATGCGCTGCGATTCGCGCTCGTTCTCAAACGTGTCCAGCGGGCGCTTGGTACGACGACGCACGTCCACAGACATGCCGACCTGCAGTAGGGGCATCAGAAATATATAAAGTTAGGTCTTAGTCTTCTTAACGGCTCAAACCGCTGCGGCGTTGCGCTTACCGGCACACCTTCCGAGGAGACTGTGGCCGTCCACATGGTGGGCTCGAACTCCACCACGTCCGCTGCGTCGAACCTAACGCGCTTCTCGGCCGACTGTAGGGCGATAGAGTCCTCGGTCTCTTGCTGAGTGTCGTTCTTCGCGGCTGTGTCGGGCCCGACATTATTGATCTCTACGTTATTGTCTTCATCGCATGGGGTCTCGCTCTGTGGCTCCTCGATGGTCTTCTGTTTGAGCACGGTGGCCGGTTCGAGGGCGGGTGTCGTCGGCAGGGATGCTTCAGCTAGGGGCGCCATGATGTATTGATTGTGTCGTTGTATGGCCAGTTTGAAGTCCGTCTCTTGCACTGAAGAGGTCTGGGTCTCAGCTTGAGGGCTCTAGCGCAAATTGAGGTGTGGGGAAAGAAGGCGCTCTCTCCCTGTATGAAATACGGCGCATACAAAAATCAAGTCCATAATTGCCACTAAGTACGACATGAAAACGTACTTAGCTGCTCGTGAGAAAATGCCCATTTGTGTCGCCGAAAGAAAGCGATACACCGATAAGGCGGCAGCAATTGGGTATGTTGTTGTATCTCGGTAGTGTCCCGCTGTACCGCTACATGTATTAATACCGCTCACCAAGCAGCACCGATATTACCATATTCTCCTCTAGCCTTCGTGACGACTGCCAATCAGGTTCCCATGGTGGCCTGCTGCTGCTGTTCTAGGTAACACCTTCACCCGGTCGAGGCCAGTTCGCCGCCTAGCTCGTCCACCCGAGCGGCATTCCATGCCAGCCATGATTTCAGCACTGACGCCCGCAACAAGCGTTCCGCACCAAGAACGCGGTCGTTTCCTGGCCTTGGGCGAAGGTGGATCGTTTCTCGACTTAAAGAAGTCAGCATGCTAACGGCTTGGCTTAGTTTACTGAAAAGCAGGCGGCAGTTGCATATGTTGTCGACATTTTTTCCCTACTAACAGCAACAAAAGCCAGGGCGCAGCTTCAACCACTTCAACTTGATCCCTCTTTATCGTCGACTTCCAACACGAAGATCGCGTCCGACAGCACATAGTAAGGCTGCTGTATATCCCCACGACACAGATAGGGCACACGACTAAAATGTCGGAGCTTGAAGCCCGCCGGCAGCAGCACATTGCGTAGCAGCAGGCTGGCCGCGATCTCAAAGGGCGCGCCGTTGGCACATAGTCCGCCCCGCATCGGCAGCTTCTCCGTCGGCGCCACTCGCTGTGTGCCCTGTTCCACAAAAGCTGAAAACGGCAGCACCACGGCCAGTAGGAAGAGACCATTATGCGGGTCCAGCATTTCGCGAATTTCGCGGAGCATCGTGAGCGGTTTGTCCGCACGGTCCAGCACGTTTAGCAAGCTTGATACGCGCCGCAAAACGTTGCAAATATGTTAGATTAGTCATGACGAATAAACCACATTGCAGCGTTGTGTGGTCAATAAAAAGGGTCGCATCAAAAAGGGGGTCTCGGCGATGACGCGACGACGCACCTGATAATGTTGTAGGGCTTTCGCGACTGCACGAATTCGTGCTGCAAGTCGCTAGTTTCCACACTGTTGTAGCCTCGCGCATTCAGGTGAGCAACCATGGGCCCTGAAGCCTCGGTCGTGGTAACTTGGCCCACAAGCGAGGCAAGCGACGCGGTCACGTTTCCGTCGCCAGCTCCGATGTCAAGCAGGGATCCGCCATCTCCTATCACGGGTTGCTCACGATGGAGAAGCTGCTGCACTTGAAGCTTTGAAAGCACAAACATCTGACCACCTGAGCCACACCGAGACAAGAGAGAGAGCAAAAAGAGGTGAGATGGGAATCATCCAGTGCGGTGCTGCAAAGGGGCACCACGTTGACGCCGACAGTAGGCTCACGTACGTCCAAGAATTCCGTTTGCGTCGGTCAGGGAGTAGAAGAGTCCGAGCACGGTGGATCCCAGCGACTCCCACAAACTTCCCCCCGTACAGGTCTATCGCCGGACACACCCGTGGATCGTTGCGTCAGCCGGCAAAATTGAGCAAAACCAACAGTCCACGTACGTTGAGGAATGCCTCGGTCTCTTTGTCACAGTCCAGTTGTACAAATGCCGACTGCAAGGCCGAATCACTGCAAGACGATCGCATTCCGTGTAAGCAATCGAACACACACGAAGCAACGGCTATAATAGAGATGCAGATACGTACAGCAACGACTTGTCCACTCCGTAGTCTAGCGCCGGTCCGAAGGGCAGCTGCCGCGCGCGCTTCGCCGCCTCACGCACCCAGGTCTTCATCGCGAATGGCCGCAAGCTCCTTGGGACTTGACTCCTGGCCTTAATACCTTTTTTTGCCATCAAAATTTGTACATGTATAGTATAGTATAGTATACTGGAATACACAAAATGTAGCCATGCCTACTTGTTCCCAATCACTTTTTTTTGGTAAGTAAGAAAAAATGCTCTCCTGTGGCAGCCAATATTCATTCCAGGTTATAGGTCAATATCGATTTCGCACGGGTCTGTGGGCGGAGCAGTCGGCCCTGTTGCTGTTGCCTCTATTGACTCGACCGGGTTTCCGGTTGTGCCATCACTGCTGGCAGTGACATCGGCGTCCATCGGTTTGGCATTCTCGTCGACGGCGCTGTCGTCCTCATCACCTAAATCAATCTCGTTAGGGTCCTCGATAGCTGCAGCAGCCGCGCCGGCGCTAACAAACGGTGCAGTCACTACATGCGGGAGCTTCAACAGTTCCAACAGAAGATCGGTCTGAGGATTGCCTAAAACCAACACCGGTCCTTCCTCTTCGCCGTATCCTGGTGCGGTTTTCACAAAGTCTGTGATCCACTCTCCCTCCGCCTTTTTTAGCTTCTTCTCTGCAACAAACTCCTGCATGCGCTTCTTCACCCAGGCGATGTCCTTGTCTTCAATCGTCATTTCCTCCTGGGGCACACGGGGTGCGAACTTGTTTGATGAAGCGAGGTGGTGTGTCGCGCGCAGGATAGCAAGCCATTCCAGGTCAAACATGATCTTGGGTGGGGAAGAACGACGCTTCGGCTTTAGCCTAGTCTCGACTGCCTCTGCAGCTTCATCGTTCTGGGCAGCATCCTGCTTTGCCTCGCTTGTCGACGCATTTTTAGCACCTTCTGTCTTTTCTTCTGCTGGCGATGTATCCGTTGCAGCCTTCGAAGTAGGCAAGTCCAGAATCTGCATGAACTCTCGACGCGGAAGGCATTTGTCAAGGGCCAAGAACTTTGTTGTCACCGGTTGGGACAGATGCTTGACTGCTTCATCCTGCTCATCGTTTACTTCTGCCTTCTCTGCTTCTGTAGCTTCACCATTTGCTGAGTGAGTAGCGTCACTTGATTGGGCTGGGTGGACGACGATAGCAGCAAACTTAACGTGTAAGTGCGCAGCGAACCAGTACTGTGGGCGCAACTGGTACATCAGGAACTCGCCTGCAGGACTTCCCAGCGAGTTGGTTCTAATCTCCTGCTCAAAGAATGGCTTGCGACGCAACAATTGCGTCACGTTACCGTACTGCTCGATTCCTCGGGGCCAGTCGTGTGATAGGAACACTCCCAGTGGCGTCTTGTCTACCTGCTGCACATGTGAGAGCTGGAAGACCTCGAGCTCGCGCACATGGTACACGCTACGCATCGTGTTGTTATCATATGGTAGTGACTCGAACCGTCCCGCCGTGTAGTGCTGCGGCTTGTAAATACCCGACAGCCCGGCGATGCGCAGTCCTGCCACATTGATAACACCTGCTGCGCCAAGATAAAACATATTCGGGGCCACCCAGCCACCGTAGTGTAACTCCTGCAAATAGCCCGAAGCTTCATGGTTGCCCCCCACGAAGATGGTAAGTACAGGCGCCACCTTCTCCTGTTTGTAATAGCGGTGAAAGGCGTGCAGCGCGCGGTACTTGGGCGGACAGGCTAGCGTCTCCAGGTCGCGCGTGTTGCGCATGCACTCAAAGTCACCGCAGCACAACAACAGCTCCACGGGGTTCTCCGGGTCCATCTCGTTGACGAAGTCGACAGTCGAATAGATGTCGTCCAGCAACCCATGGGCGCAGCCCACGACCGCTACGCGCACCATGATGATTGGAGTTTGTGACGGATTGGTACTTACTGGCTGAAGTTGCAATATGAAGTTGTTATATGAGAGTAACGCTAGGAAACTCGAGGCATATTGGCCATGGAATGCCAGCTTCAACACCATGTTGAAGTGGACTTGTGGCCTTATGTCGCCGCCTGGTGTCTGCAAGTAGCGCGCCGCGCTCAGGTCATGAGCGTTTCGGGCGGAATTTTGCCGATGATACTTCAGCCCCCCTTTAGGCATAGGACGCGTACCCCATCCTTGCGGCCTGGGCGCTTTCGATCAACTTGATACAGCACGTTGCAACCACGGCCGTTTCAACACTGGACCAGCGTGAACCCGCGGAGTGAGCTCCAGCGAAATTAGCCGCGATTCCTAGCAATGCGCAGCTCCGCTGTTACGGGCCGAGTAAACTACTACTAGTTACCTCCTTACAAGAAGAATACACTTGGGACAGAAGCAAGATCACTTGCATACTGATTCGGGATCACTGATTCCATGCAGAAGACATGCATGTTCCGGTATGAAGTTCCTTCCGATGGAAGAGTATGGGATGTTGAAGTTCAGTCCACGGGGGTAGGCGAAATGTTCTTTAGGTGAAGGGTTGACACACCATTGGCCAGAATTCAGCCAATGGAAGGACGAGTTTACACAATTCACTACGGGTTAGCCAATCCATCGTGAATTAGCGTAAAACCCTGCTCAGACCGGCGCGCCGCCTCGGGGGTGGCGGAAAGACACGGCGCAGTCGTCTCTTTGAAGCGCGGCGGCGGCCCCCAGCTGAGGCCATTGAGCAATTTGCTTCAAGCCGCACACCCAACTAACCAACAGAGCCCGAATCAGATCAACTGCAATGGTGTCCTCGCCGCTGCCCTCGTCAACGCTTGACGCGCTGGCGCCGCCCTTCTATCCGTCCATGACCTGGTACCCAGAAATCACTGACGACTACTACTTGGAGCGCCCGCACTCGCCCGGAAAATCGGGCTTCGTAATCGCCGACCCTGTGGAGCCCATGGCCGAAATCCCGGACGAGGAGCTGTTCGACCCCACGTACCATCCCCTGACGGCCATTGAGATGCTGGAGTTGGAGCAGGTGGACGAGATCAATGAGATCCTTGCCGAGCTGGATCTGATGGAGAGTCACCAAGAACTGCATTACAAGCTCAGCGAGAAGACTCGTGAGCTGCGCTCCAGCTCGGACGTGGACGCCGAGATCTATAGCATGATGGCTAAGGCTGCCAAGGCCAAGTGCTTCACCTCAAAGCAGCAGATCATTTTGCAGAAAAACAGCTTCCACGCCAAGAGGAACATGCGCTCAGCGCTGCACCAGCCCCGCTCGGTGAAGTAGAACACACACGTCGACCCTTTTGACATGCGGCAGCATCTGCTTCAACGCAACGGAGTGAGTGAGTAACGCGACAAGGGATCTGGCGGTGTCTTGACAATCCCCCAAGACACGCGCGTCTATTCAGTGAAGGAAGAAATACGTGCTCCATTTGACTCAAAAGAGAGAAGAGAAAAACAACACATCCAGCATGCCAGGGCTAGTGTCCGTCCTGTATTGGCAGGGCGGTCTCGAGCTCTGGCGCCCACAAAACCATACCATCAGCGGACAACTCGTGCTACAGAATGTCGGCAAAAATAGTAAGTAGCAAAAGATAGGAAACGTGCAGAAAATAGTTTAGCGCCGGCGAGAGGAGAGGACGGCATGAAGACGAGCATGAACGAGCGAGCGGCGCGACGATGGGGCTGGGACGCGGATTTCTGTGACAATGGCATCCGATTGAAGGCAAGCCGACCCGAAGCTGGAACCACCCACCCCATCGCGACGGCCGTGAAAGCAGCGTTAACTGTGAATCGCGCAGTACGAGTGTACCAGTATCCCCAGAAAAATTATAATAATGTAAGATGGAGCGAGTTTTTCAAACGAACGGCGGACATTCAAGTGTACTGCAGGGTTTCTTCAACTCCAGCGCTCGATGCGAGGTCTTTCTGGATTTAGACTCGGTAATGTCGGCTCAGCTGGAGAATTTCGTTGAAGTCGTTGCGTAACAAGCGCTTGGCGGTCTTCGGAGCTCAAGCTTCTGATGCGATCGAGATTGACTTCTTCGGCGTAGCTCTTCATCGCCGCCTCGTTATCGTGAAAGCTGTCCAGTAGTCCACGGATTCCTGCATCGCTACTCGTTGCTGCCTGGGATTGGAGATCGGGAACGCTCATCCGACGGCGTCGGCACTGGCGGAGTAATAATGATTGCGCAGCAAGATGGCGGCGAAGCGAGAGCAGAAATCGCGTCAATGCGTTTGGTGCCATCCCGTTAATGGTAATGGTTAACGAGCTTCATCAGCTGCAATAGGACTGGATTTGACTAGGATTGATGGCAAGTCACGTTGCCAAGGATGGATGGCCGACTCTAATTAGCACTAGCTGGTAGTGCTCATTACCGCTATCCATGGATACGGACAGGGATCCCGATTACGGCATGGTATTTCAATAATTCTTTATGAAACCATCGAATAATTTATTTCCAGCTTACTTTGGATAAAATTGTTAATTTATTTGAATACAGAATCACCTTCCATAACTGATACAAAATCTCCCTCTAAATTATAGATCTATTAAAAAAAAACATTTTTAAATTAAAATGATAGCCCTATCCGTCTGAGGCATATTTCCGGTCGGTTTATTTCCAGTTAAGCCAACTCTATGTTAAGAACCGCTTTTGAAAAGCGCTTAGCAATGTTAAATAAGCGCAATGCCACTGACGGCACGGCTGGTGATTATGGCGCGACGTTCCGCTTTCGATTGTGATGCTACTCGTCAATTTTGGCGCCATTTTGCTCGCGTTGGATTACATTAAAATTCAAGTCAACCACCCGTCCTGCTCTCGGTCAAACAAAAGGCTTCGCCATGAAGAACAAAGAAGACGTACGCCCGCAGACTGCAGCTTGTCGAGGGCGGCATGTCCGTTCGCAAGGCTGTGAAGAAGTTTGGAGTTCCGTTCGAGATTCGTCGCTGTCGAGCAAAAGGAGAGAACCCTGTCGCCTGTCACAGAAGTCCTATGCTCGTCTATCTGTCTCCTTGAGCCAACCAAGGTCTTCTAAAAGTCATGAACATCGTGCTGCTCGGAAATTCTGCGTAGGAACGCAGAGCTTCGCTTTATCATCAGGCAAGCTGCGATTGTCTCGTCAACCCGTCCAAAAATGCTCATCTTCCGTGAATGTAACTTCGTTCGGCGCTGGTCCAAGATACACTCGAAGAGCATCAACTTGCGCAATCTCGCATACTGAAAGGTTGTCGTGCTGAAGCTTTGGCTATGGACTACTACTTCGACAACCTCAAGGCGACGCCAGATGAGTTAAGGTTAAACGACCGCCCCTCTCTGAAATAGAACTGCGACGAGACGGGGGGGGGGGGGGGGGCTCCTTAAGGCCGCTGCCAGCAGCGCGTCTTCGTGCCAAAAGGCATGCCTGTCAGTTTGCAGCAATGCCCGGATCGCGAGAATGTGGCCATCGTGGGCTGCATCAATGCAGACGGTGGACACATACCGTCAATTTGCGTTTTTGCGCAGAAAAGTAGAAGAGATGGAGGTTGCGCCCGACGGTACGATGTGACGTATTCACGTCGACAGTTCGGTTATTAACGGAGATTAATCATCTGGTAGCTTAGAATATCATTGGATCTGCAAGTTGAACTTCTACTGCAACAGCAAGCTCTAGTAGCCGATGATAGCAAGCTTACAGACAATCTAAGCTAAATGCATTCTCACTTTGCTTTGTCCATCGTGTTACCCAAGCTCCGTCACATGCGATGTGTGTGATGTCGGAGACATCCAACATCGATGGGTCTCTCGTATGCATTGGCTTAAGTCGTTTGTCGGAAAGCTGTCAGTTTTTGAACAGCCTCAGCTGCTCATTGTGGACGGACATTTTGCACATACGTCGCGGCGCTTCGCCCAAATGACAAAGATGTCAAAGTTGTCAGGTCAAAGTTGTCAAGTACAGCTTTGTCATTTGGGCGAAGCGCCGCGACGTACACGTGTTTGTGTTGCCCTCGCAAACTTTCCACTTCCTGCAACCTCTGAATGCGGGAATCTACCAGCCACTCAACCGTTTATACGAGCAGGAGCTCGAGCCGCTACCAGAAGGCAGCTTCCTGCCAGAGATGATATAGATGGGCTGACCAAGAAGCCGTTCAAAACGGCCTTTTCTGGCAAAACCGCAAGAAATCGTTTGAGATGACGGGCAGTTATCTGCTACACATCAACGACATGCTGGGTGGGCTCGTAGGCAACGATCCGTCGACCACCGAGACTTCTCTCAGCCATCACGACGTTGTGGTTCCCCACGTGGAGGTGGTAGACGTCGGTGAGAGGCAGCACCGGCGACTGGAACGCCAGGGACTTGATATTGATGTGCTCAATGTGGTCAGCATCGCTTTGCGGAGCAGCGTCACACCTTCTACGAAGAAGCGTTCGAGAGGTACATATGTAGACGATAAATTTTGGGTGTTGTCCTACTAAACACACGAGAAAATGCTGGAAGCACTTCTTCGCAAGAAAGAGAGCGAAGTTGGACAAGGGGCAGACCAACAAGGAACGGGCATTGGTGAAAAAGCGCGCTAAGGTGGAAAGAGACCAGTGAGTGGTGGAAAAGCAGCGTGCGAAGGGATGCAAAAAAAAACGTGTCAAGGAGCGCCGAGACAACAAAAAAAAAAGCGGGCACGGAGCAACGCACGTTAGAGACGAAGCGTCGGAAGGGTGAGAGCGTGGAAAGATGCTAGCCAAGAAGCACGCCAGCGCCTGAATGACGAGCGTCGTATCGCGCATGCGACGAAAACGTCGTCAAAAACCAACATTGCGGATGTGGCACTTCTGTGAATGAACATAGTCTGCTGTACTCCTTGAAACGTCCCCTCTTTATATTACGCTTTGTATGTGTCCTCGAGCGACTGGATATATGCCCCACACGGATATTTTCATGCAGTACATGTATTATACTTTACGTCACCTAGTTGAATTAGGTACATTCAACCGCTTCTTTCTGTATTACTGTTCTTTGCAAATACTTACCGCTCAGTTTTATCAATCAGATCGACCAGAACAGTGAGGTCATAGAAATGCGCACTGAGTACTAAATCGGGCTTGGGGTGTGTATATCGTGTTCGATTTATGATCAGACGGACTATCGACTACCATATCAGCTGGTCTAAGCAAGCTGGAGGACATGTTCCGGTTTCAATAATACTTCTCCGTTGATGTATGTGACTAGCGGAACGCCACCCACTTCGCGGGCGGTGTGTGTATTAGGTCCCAATCCGTTGCGCACGCTGTTCCATCTCGTTCCACTACAGCGCATATCCCCCGCCTTTGTGTCGCTCGGCAGGGACTGGTGATGGTTAGGCATTTAAAACGTATACGCTGTGTTCGCTGTGTAAAATGAACATATATATTGTAAAAGCTAATTATGCAGTGTCTAACTCTCGCACTCAGTGGAATATCTGTCTGTAGACTAGATTCGGTGTGTAACCTCCGTCAGCTTCCTCCAGCTCCGGATACTTAATGCGCACTATGAGCCTTGATCGTGCTGATACTTTTGACAACGCCACGTACATCTGTCCGTGCGTGACGCACGGGGTCGACAGTAGTGCCCCAGATTTGCATCGTCTGCCCTTGCCTTTTATTGATGGTCATGGCGAAGACTAGTTGCACCGGAACATGCTTGCGAT
The DNA here is from genome assembly GCA_033558025.1 of Phytophthora sp. 'mugwort'. Taxonomy (NCBI): domain Eukaryota; phylum Oomycota; class Peronosporomycetes; order Peronosporales; family Peronosporaceae; genus Phytophthora; species Phytophthora sp. 'mugwort'. The sequence goes on along the minus strand of JAUCEF010000004.1, from coordinate 3,204,632 downwards.
GCAGACAAACGGGAACTCGCGCGCGTCCCCGTCAGTGATGAACACAATCCGCGGGGTGGAGACATACTGGCCTTGACGATCGCCTGTCATGATGGTGGCATGTATAACGTGGGGCGTGATCTAGGAGACTCTGACAAATATCAGAGTGAGTTTGTGCGGAGGGTCCGCGTTGATACTAAAGGTGTATAACACCTCCGGCTCGAAGAAATGTGCTTCATCGTCCTCATCCACCGAAACATTAGACAGATATTCTTGCGAATCGCCTTCCAGACGTCGTGCCACCACTTCGTTGATGTGGTGCATCACCGCGTTGATTGTCTTCAAAATCGTGGGGTTGGCGAAGTACTCGTCGGTGGCAATGTCGGGATTGTTGATGTCCGCGTACGTCTCGTCGACGGTCAGTCTTGGCCCCTTGGGTATAGCTCCAGCCTGATCTCTTCATCCTCCGCCTCGTCCTGGTGATCGTCGGTTGAAATATAAGATTGGTTGGAATCTTGAAGTAGTCGAGGCCAAGCGACGAATTGACGTCGTGTCTTCCTTCTCCAACTCGAAGCAGAAACTCGGAGAATCTAAACAGCTCCTGGGCGGTGGTTGCGTTATCAGCGGTCCGAACGCGCATGTTCTCCATTAGATGGGCCTGACGAAAAGCTGTGAAAGCTCAGAAAAGCTTAGGCGCGCGTCGACGGTTTGCGCTGGGGTTCCGCGAACAACCACAGGGAGGGTTAGGCGGAAATCACCCGATAGGAATAATACATTTACTCCAAACGGCTCGTCCACGCTGTCCGTTGCAACCAGCATTGATCTATCGACAGCCTCAAACGCATGCCGGTGCGTCATCGGAGCTTCGTCTCAGATGATCGAACTGGCCATCTGATTATTTTTAAGTGGGACCGCGTATAGATTGAACATGTCGAGTTTTCGTTCAGCTTCAGGGAAATCTTGAATGTAGACTGTGATGTACGACCCCCTATCAACAGCAAAGACGCAATTCGCTCGAAGCCACAGCAGACACTTGGCTCGGACATACGCACTATTGCAAGGATGCGCCTGAGCAGCGTAGACGATGAAGAACAGCTTGCTGCCAACCATGGGGGTATCAACAGCTTCCATGAATCCCTTGTAGATCGCTTGCTAGAATGCATTCAGTTAGTCTTCTTGGTCGACGGTGTCTTGAAGCGCGAAGTGGTAGTCGCCCTCCATCTCGCGAAGAACGAGGTTGTTGTGCGGCAGCGAGGTCAGTACCAACACCGGGACTCATGAAGCTTCGGCAGAAGGAAGTCGGCAACGGCATACCCGCTACCTTGTAGCAAGTCATGCAGGCTCTTCAGCGTATGGTACTTGATCCTATCCTCCTTTGTCCTTTGCCTGACCTTCCCAGGTGCGATACTTATGGAGAAGTCTCTCGAGAGTTCAGTTAGCAATCGTCCCATCGCCTCCGGACGTGCGCTACCTGAGTGCACACTAACAGGGTCGCGAATAGTTAGTGGAGCTGGTATGGAATCTCAAATGTGGCGGCTATATTCATGCGGCAACCCATTCCGCGTCGTTTTCGAGATATCCAAGTTGTAAGACAGCTTCGCGATATGTTTCGCAAACAGTTGAGTCCACCGTGCGTAGATCCTTAAAAGACCGTGGGCCCTTGCGATGACACAGTAGCACGCGCAGGTAGAACCTCTGTATATCCTTCAACGAAACATGGATAATCCGTCCAATGGCTGCTTGGTACTTTTTATGGCGCACCCATCGCTTTCTTTTGGCGTCCCAGCAAAACAACTTGGGCTCGTTCTGGTGCACGACTGTCTTCGCCACTTGGTCCTCCGGTGCTTTAGTTGCGCAAAATTAAAAAAAAAAAAAAAAAAGCGGTTAGCATAGTGCGTATACCGCGAGTATGCACTCGGTCGGGTTCGTCGATGGGACGGAACGTGATCACTTGTCCGTCTTCCAAATGTACCGAAGCTGAACAATAACATGATTTTTTTTGGACTAGGTAGTCAAGCAGCCGCATACACGCTTCCACTGGAAAATTTTACCTCGCGTTTAAGAACCGAAGGATCTCGTTCGGCCCCACCCGTGTGCTATTTCGGTCCCCTCGAACGGTTTCTACTACCGTGTCTGATCCCTTGTATACGTACTTGTACAGGGCGTGGTCTGTACATTGGGTAACTATCTTGGTTCGCCCAAGTAACCTCCCCTAACGGCTTGAGATACCCTGTCGTTCACTTTCCATCCTTCATAGAGGGGGACACTGGATTCGCTGCTCCCCATGGGTCATGCATCGTGCATGTTATTACCGTTCGGAAAGCGCTGGGTTGCTGCAACCTCAGGCAGCTCCGGGGACACGAGCTTGTCAATAAATAAAGTTTCTCGGGTGGGCAGCTTGTCTTCATCCGCCAGGATGATTAGGATGTGGGCGTGCGGAAGACCCCGCTTTGGAATTCGACGATGTAAATCCGAGCGAGATTGTGATCGAGGACGCCTGCACATAAGTCTGCCACGAGGGCTGCCAGCTTTCGCCGCCGCACCCTCGCGACGATGTCAGGTCGATCTGGTGGCTTGGGTTTGCAGAGGGTATATTTTCCTCGATTTATTCCCACGTCGGATTGCAAGCCATCATCAAGAAGGCGTCTGGTTTGCCGTATTCCCGGACAATAGTCATAGAGTCTTAGTACGACTTGCGCATGTGACGCGGACTCCCCGAATGGGACGACGGATGGATAACCCGTTTGAATACTCGGTTCAAAAAGTGTTGGTCATTTCTAGTCCTCGACCAAGATGAACCAAATCCCCGTAAGCTCGGTCGTACTCGGAGAGTAATCCCTCCCCTTCGTTCACTGAGAGAGTAGCTTCGTCAAGAAGTGCGTCCTGGAGCCCGCGATATTGGTCAGCGCGTATTTCGGTCTGGTGGGCGACTCCCCAGCGTAGTTGTTCTTGCTCACTCTTGGCCCGCTGATCCATGCAATACTGCTGGAATAGCCGTCCGCCTTGATGAAGAGCGGACTCATCATCCACCTTCTGATATAGTCGATATACTCAACATGTTTCCATAGTGACATCTCGTGTTTGCCTCTGCTCACGACATCGCATTCGTATATGTCCGTGCAAGTCCCCCCTAGTTCCTCATGAACCAGAAGCAATGGGTACAGGACAGGGTCATACATAGCAATTTTTTGGACAGACGCCAAATCAACTGGTTTCGTGTGTAGAGAAGAAGGACCCGAGGCTGGTCCAAGTTGATGTCTTTAGCGAAAGTCGCACCCAATTCGGACCGTGGCAAATTGTATGTCCCCGCCTTAAAGATTTTTCATCTTGTCGGAACACGACGTCGACGACCTCATCTGCACCGTGATCTCTCACCCTCTCCTTGAACATTAAGAACTGTTGGGCGAGCGGGTTGAATGTTTGCGTCATTTCCTCGATGCCCAAAAGCGCAACTTGATCTCAATCAGAGAAAATACCCTCCGCCGCTCGGCACGGCGTTGCATGTCTGGGTCATCGATGTAAATCTGCGACAACTTGGGAGCAGTCCTTTCACCTGTGAAACGGTCGATAGGAGGTAACATAGACCCTACATAGTGGTCCATGGCGCCTTGGAGGTGGTACATGTGGTCTCTACGCTGGCCGGCGACGATTCCACCTTGGCGCACTCCTTTAAATAAATGGTTGGAGCAGGAGGCTCCGATGGACGTGAGTTCGAACGCCTGGTTGTACGCCATAAAGGTTTGGCCGAACGCAGTACCACCGTAAAGCTGCAGAAGCCGCGGGATGAGGGTGGTAGAGGTGGCATCTTCACCTTGCCTTCAAGACAGCGCCCTAGATTACTCTCGCCGGGCCATTTCCACGCATTACAATGCTCGCAAACCGTGGTAGGGATAGTCTGTGCCTTTGGTCAACCACGTGAGGTCCGGAAACCATAGAGACACTAAACTCATCGTGGTTAGCTAGTGCCTCCCCGCGACGGGCTGTTCGGTGCCTGATCCTGCCGTGCCCTCGTTCGATTTCATGATCTTCCTCGGGCAATTGCGTTCGCCGGGCAACGTGTTGTTCGCGATTTGATTCGCGCTCTTGAACGCGCTCTTCTTGGGTCAGCTGAGAGCGCTGAACCTCCCTGGTACTGGTGTCTATCTCTCGCTTGAAAGCATGTTCTTCTCATGTCAGCTGAGAGCGTTGGGTAATACGGGCTGGTGAATTTAGCTCTCGCTCTTGATAGCGTCCCTCTTCTGTCTGCTGAGATCGTTGAACCACCCGGGTAGACGTGTTCCCTTCGCGCTCTACAGCACGTTCTTCTACTATCTGCTTAGACCGTTGCGCACTACGGGCTGCTGAATTTAGCTTTCGCTCTTGATCTCGCTCCTCATGGCTCTGCCATGCCCGTCGGTCTTCTTGTTCAACCCGGTCCCTTTCTTTTCATCTTGTTGCCGATATTCATGTTGCTGAGCTCTGCGTAGGCGGCTTTACTCGGCATATCTCCGCTTAGTAGCTTCTCTTGAGACGGGGTCACTTTTACCGTTGTGCTCGTTGGCGCTCTGTGCCCCGTGCCCACCTTGCAGACACACGAGGCTCCTTGGTTTGAGGGGCTGTAGCGGCGGCTTAGTGATGCTCCACAACGTGCTCTGCGATCTCTGTGGCGGCAGTAAAAAAACACATTGGCTCGACCGATTTTACTCGCTGCAGCCGCAGCCGGATCCCTTGCAATAGCAGCATGGAAGTCCCCTGCGATGGTAAGGGTTCGAAGTTGGTTGTTTAAGTCGCGTTGTCGTCGCTTAGCTCGGCGCCGCTCCTTGTCGCGATGCGCTTCTGGTGCGGCTGGTGTCGAATGTGCACGCTTGTTCTCAGCCAGAGCGTCTTCGAGTTCCTCGCGTCCGCTTCTTTCGGCCCATGATTACATTGCGAGCATAAACCAGAGTAACCCAACGCGTTATACATAAATGCTATGTACACTGTATCTAGCGGTTGCCGGAGTCGGTGTTGGTGTAGGGAGTTTTATTGCCGCACGACCGCCAAGCCCCTTTTCATAATAAGCCAATCACTTTACCGCCTCAACAGACCTTGCTGTCCGGCGTGGTCTTCGTTGCAAAATGTGCTGTCGGCATTGTGGGTGTGCAGTGGGGGGGGTCCTTTTCTTATTCCACCTTCCACCCATGAACGTCCCTTTACATTTTGGCGGCTAATCCTCCAGGAACGATCATATGCTTAAATAGTTTTTTGATCGGCTCAACTCTGTGAAATAGGTCTCTAACTAACCGTGTTCACATTGCTGACGTTAGTCGTCTAACAGAGTGGATGTCCCCCAAGCGATTCAGATCCAAGGTGTGAATGCTGGATGCCAGGGCACCAATATGTTAGTATTGGTTATGTCCGAACAAGAATTAACCTACGCTAGACTAACTGGGGAGGTGTTAGACTATACCACGGCTTAAGAAAAAAAAGCTAATATCTTAGTTCAATTCTGCTAAAAGCTTAGAGAATTTGTCAATTACAAATTGACTCTTACGAAGCCAATCAATGTAATCGGGATCAATTCGACTGATATGCTTGAGAGTCTTACCGCGATATTTCCCCCACGTCATCATATATGAATTATCATCAGTTAGGAATTTGGAGTGTAAGAATATTTTGATCTCCTCCCCAATATTTAAACTGGGTTGATTGAATACCCATCGACAATAACCAGGATCAGAAGAATATTCTTCTTCGATCTGGATGCCCTTTTATTTCCCAAAAGTTAATTTGCTCGACATGTTATCAGTTAGCTGTATCTATATACGCCTGATAGTCAAGAAGACCGTTAACCAGCTCAGGGGTGAGGTCACCATTGATCGATGCGATTTTAGCTACCTAATTAGTGAAGTGGTGGAAATCGTAGTCATGGCTGGTATCGAAGGTCGGCTGGGAACCGATACGAACATTAAAGTTTTTTATTCTGGAACTGGGGTGGAGAGTCCAAGGATCTGAATCGAAAGGGCTTTGGAACTCCTGAACTGCTGCTGAGACAAAACTACCAGTTTACTCGGCAAAATGCATCAATATTACATACTTTGCGTTCTTAATAGAAGCTGATAGCTGGAGATCGAATGCAGCATTAAGTTGAGTCGATTGCTTATCAGTGCCAGCGCGCTGGTAGAACCTCTGAGCATAGCAATCATTAAACCGAGCCTTCTTGACTGGCTTTGAGATGATCGCTTGAGGGTTCTCAAGGTGCATAAACGGAACGTAAGGACGCGAATTGGTAAAAAGCACGTAAGTACCATCAACAGTAGGCTCGAGTGCAATTGACAACAGCACCCCAAGCAATACTGAACCCGGCAGAAGCAGCAAGGACTCCAGCCATCGGATTCCCAGTAGAAGAAGCAGAAACCATGATTGGACAGATATTACCAGAGGCAAGAGTAGTGCTGGTTAGAGACATACCCTTCGAAGCATCCACGGCAATAGTAGAGGTACCCTGGTTGACTTGGAAGCGGAGGCAGATTTGGGGGTTCGCCATGAAATCTAACTCCTTAAAGATAGGGTGAAGATCAGTTAGCTTTACCTTTAGCATGTAGTTCCACGTCCCCATAATTCCATTAGCCGTGGCGACGCCAGCTACGAAGGCACCACGCGCTAGTTGATTTGAGATTGTGGTAGAAACTGCAGCAGCACCAAGTGAAGGCCACGACGTGAGAAATCACATTCAACGTTAGGAGGGTTCGACAACAGACGCTTTACAAGACCATCGTTAGCGATGGAAGCCCCTCCAGAGGGACCAGTTGTAGTGAACGAAGATGAGAAGGAAGTAGTGTTTGCGTATCCGTCTCCAGTAGTCGAGGTTGTAGCTGAGCTATGCAAAGCTGACTGAGCAGCATCCGGATAAAGGAATGATTCAGCTCCGTGCTTCTCAACGTACTGAGGGCTGTAGCTTGTCTGAGCGCGGACATTGTTCCAAAGCAGCTTATAATCAGCCATCGAGACAATGGTCTTGCCATTGAGTTCCAGAGACATGCTATCGATGACATCCCTGTTGCAACACTTTAAAGTAGCACGGAAGCGATTGGCAGCAGCCGTCTGAGCAGTAGCACCATTTTTCATCAAGACCTTGTATGGAGCATGATGTATGCGTCGCGAAGGCACGCAAATCCTTCAGAGCCGTTTAGCTGAGCTGTAGCATCGATAGTGATAACACCATTCTGATACGAGCCTTGATTCAGATCGATCACAAAAAAGCGTTTGCCAGAAGATACCTTGATCTCCGGATCGCTTTGCAGTGAGCTCTGGTACAAATACAGATCGGATAGTTGAGCCATTGTTGAATCTATATGGTTTCTAATATACTTTCGTTGAAATTAAATATTATGAGCGATCTCATTAAATTAATCACCAGCGACCACGATCTTATCGAGCTTGCAGATCGAATTGGAGTACAAATGGATGGAATATTTGAATCGAATGAAATATCGTAACCGCTTCCAAAGAGAGGTACATATTTGGTCTTATTAAGGCCTCCTAACCTTGATGTAGGTCATTGGACAGCTGTTCATAAAGGAGAATACTTCGATAGTATGGGCGAAGGAGCTCTTACCAAGTATGGAATTGGAAAGTACAATCCCAAACAGTATCAAGGTACTTATGGAGACTATTGCGGTGTATGGTGCATGCTCTGGTTGTATTGCAAACGAAACAATAAGATTGGACTATTGAGCCGATTCAAAGACTTGAATTTAACCATTCTTTAAATAATAAATCAGTCATGAAATATAATCATGACATTAAAAAAATAGCAGTTCAGCGTCAGTTCCAGAGACAAAGCTCAAGCGAGCGTTCAAGACCAGAACTCGATCCTTAACTAAGGATGAGTTGAGTAGTTCTGGTGCTACGCTTCATCTTCATCCTGAATCATACGCTAAAGCTCTTCGAGCTAACAAAGCTGGTAAAGGAACGCGTTTAGCTACCACACACAAAGAGATCGGCTATCCGTTTAAGCACATGCAAGGAGGAGGCATGCCCGGAGCGAGCATTTGGTCAAAAATATGGGGAGGAGTAAAATCCGCTTTCAAATTCGCAAAGGATTTCTGGGATTTTGTCTTGTGTTGCTGATGCAGCTGCTCCCTCTTTTGCAACCGCATCGGAGCTCCACACGGTGCTATTCCAGCGAGAGCTGCCATCCGCTCTATGGCTGGTATCGGTGTTTATGATAGCGACAGTGATACTAATGATCTTGGAGGACGTCTAACGATGGCTGATGTTAAGAAAGGAGCCAACCGTGCTCTCGCTTACACGAAGCATAAGGGGATTCTTACAGACGTTGTCGATGCTGGAGAAAAAATTCTCCTGAGCAAAACTACCAAACCTGAACACGGTGCTTTGATTAAGACGCTTCGTGGTGAAGTTCGTCGTCGCTATGGAGTAGGCGTTGCCAATCCAAATAGTAAGAGGTTTGCAAAGGGTTCTCAAGAAGCCAAGGATCACATGGCGAAGATACGCGCCATGAAGAAGTCCCGGGGGAGTTTTGGAATGTGATGTAGTAGAGAAAAAAACTAAATAAAGAAGTTTATTTTTTTTGGTTTCAGCAAAAGCATGATCGAAACAGAAGTATCGCGGAATTTTACCTTCTCATCATTTTGGTTTATAGATACTGATAGTAATCGTTGATCGAGAACCATTATGATGATTCATCCACGCATACTGTGATGGTTTATAGTTGATCAGCTGACCAATACTGGCGCCACCTCTATCAAAGGCACTTAAGATATCACCAGAAGCAACATACTCGTTTTTGATCAGATCACAGCGTACAATATATGAAGTGGTTGGGTGGATATGTGGGATGATATTGGATAGTTCAGCGCTTGCAACTGTCGCTGAGTTAGAAGGATATGAAGCTACAGTAAGACCAAGAACCGAACCAAATGCAGCATTATTAATGATTAAATACGGAACGCGAGTTGCAATTGGTAATCCAGTACCACCAGCCGAGTATAGTCCAGTAGCAGGTCTTGTGTATCCAGCTAGAAGGCTCGAAGGAGTAGGAGAGAAATCAATCTGAGTTGCGTAATAGACACTGTTCTCAGTTAGTTTGGTAAAAAAAAATACGTTGTTTCCAGATCCGTCAATAAGATAGGCCCCCTGCATTAACGAGAGCTGTCTGAATACTTCGGTTGATATCATCGTATCTATAATACCCATCTGGTAGTGTAATACTGAGTGTAGAAATGGTTGCAGACGTCGGACCTCGACTTGAAATGTCGAGTTTTGGAATTGAATAGAATCGATGTTGTATTCACTGTTAAAGAGGCTGATTGATTGAATCGGGCAAACAACATCGCGAAAGTCAGCTGCCGATCCCGGAAACTGATATTTCCACGACGAGTTGTATCCGTCTGCTACGAGATTGGTACTCTCGATTTTAAGAAACTCGCCATGATGAAGTATATCATTAGCGTCAAAATTTAGATAATATTTATTCATATTCTTCAGTCCTGACTGGTTTATCAAAGTTGTACCTGATTTGATTTTTTTCAGAATCGATGGAAGCATCTGATCTTTTCGTTCAATAGTCTTGTTATAATAATAGACGATTGACCGATCCTCTAAGCCCTTTGTATTAAAATCTTTGACAACCATCTGTAAATCTCGCTTTGAATTGGCTTTTAAGATTGCCACGTATTCAGAATCCAAGCGAATCCTCTTGTCAGTTGCAAAGTAGCTGTGGCTTAAAAATATGGTGCTCAACTAGAAATGACGTCCGCGTGTAAAAGTAATGGGAACATATATTCTTTTGGCGTAGCTTGTCGTTGTTGTAGCCGTCTATGATAACAAGCTCAGGTTTATTGGAGCTCACGGGTGTATGACGTACTTGATCAACTTTCGAAGGTGTATCTGGGTCAGCAAAAGTAATGAAATCTTCAAACTTCTCGCGGAGGGACTCATACAGTTCTTGATGTGGAATACGAGAATGAACATACATAAGTTGTTCTTCCCATTGAATAAGGGTCCAAGGACAACCATTCTAAATAGCTTTTTAACTTCAAGAGCAGGAATTTCGCCCATGCCGGCAGACTTGAAACTTTTTCGGCAACGAAGCACCAAAATCTGGAATAGCGCTCATGGTCGCGTCTTTTAATCGCTGGATCTATATAGATTGAGATAAAAATAAACATGAATTCTGGTTTCTCGTATCCTCAGCCAATATTCATATCACCGATCTACAATCCTGAATTCTATCTGTCGTTAGACGCTTGTGGTTATCTAACGTACGAATATGCGCAGACTTTATACATTCGCAAGAATGATTACTAACTAACCTACAATACCGGTATTACTCCTGGTACGGCAAAACAAGGTACAGCCCTTGTCCCGGGTACAAACAAAGATATTGGTGGCATTGGGCACTATCTTGTAGCAGTCTAACTGTGAATGGCTCCAACGTGTCATCTGCTCCTGATTATGTCAAGGGCATCACTCCAGGTACAGCCGCTAACGAAAGGCATTGGTACTTGAAGGCTCAGGCGCTATTGCTATTATCAGCTCGCTCACGGCTACCAGCATTTACGTGGGCATCAAACGGCAGCTCAGCCATCAATTACGGCTGTTGGTACTTCTCTCTTCGCTGACGCTAGCTACAGCTGGAACAGGTTTACAGATGCCATCGTTGAAATTTTGGGATGGCGTGTCGGCTTAGACTACATTTAATCAGACGTACTACCTCGGCATAACAGAAGGTGGTGCTGCTGGTTCTAAGGCAATGATTCTCAATTCAACGTAATACTTTTCAGGTGTTAATTCATTCTCAGCTGCTACCAGCAATGGTACTACGAAGATTGCTGGCACGATTGGCGATTTCGGATCGCGTCAAATCGTTTCTACGACAGTGATATCATCCAGTCGTTTTTTAAATATTGTACGATATATCGGTAGGAGCTCTTACGGAGCTTGGTATATAAACAGCTTGGCATCGACTGAATACCTATCCATCAATGCGAGCGGTTTTTATTACCTTGACTCGAGCTACACCAGAATGTGCCGATTTTCGGGATCTAATCTTTCGCCGGTGGAATTTTTCAAATAGAGGTGCATAATGGCAGCGCTGGCACGTCTGCGAATGCCTGCTGGGTTGGATGCATCAGTTCGTCAGACCTCCGTTTCGGGACAGGTAATACGACTAAGATGATTTTGACCGCCGGGGGCCGAGTCGGGACCGGTACAACCTCTCCTTCCTGTCCATTAATTGTTCCTGGCGTAGCCTTCTTTCACGTTCGGGGCGGGTGGTAGTACGGTCTACAGACTGAGGACTGACTCAGGAGTGACCGAGAGCGCTCTAGGCCCTATCGGTTATAACGTTAGCTGTGTTTGGAGGCTACATAACTTGCACTTCAATGGCTATGACATCAGACAGACGCCTTAAGAAGAAGGATATTTAGATTGCACCTTTTGATCGTATCAAACGACTGTATGATAGCGTTGATGTCTGCCTATACGATTGGATTGAATCGGAGAATCGTCCGGGTCAGGAGGTAGGAGTCTTAGCCCAAGATTTCGTCTCGGCACATTTGACTGACTTGGTGTCCGTCTTTTATAGAGATGATATCGAAGAAGGACCCGACCCATCTCTAGAGCCAGCTAAACAGCAACAACGTTGATTATAGTCGTATAGCTGCATACAATATGAAGATGATTCAGTACTTAATTAAAGAGATTGAGGATCTGCGAGCGATTATAAGATAAGCCTAGGTTCTTTAACAATGGTAAGAACCGAAGCGTTCCATACTAGCAAATGTACAGCTGAGCAGTAGTTCTTTGGAACTAATATAATCATGGGTTGCAGACCGAGTAAAGACCTCAGAACAAATTTGACTACCGACGAACCAAGTCAAATCATAAATCATTGGCTCGACTTTATTGAACGCGGATCAAATCATAGTTTTTAGGTGATAGCGCGTTTCTCCCTACACACCGTCCTGATGATGAATCTGCAATACTTGAGATTACTATTAGTGATAAAAAATTAACGTATATCGTGGATATCGAAATAAACTCATGAGAAATGGAATAAGTTAGATGGCAAACATTTTTACAGTTTTTGTTTTTTTTCTTTGGTTGGTAAGCCCATACTCCGCCACCTTGAGTCTGGGTCGATGCATCCACCTTCTTGTTAGTTTTGTTTAAATCAGTTGTCCACAAAGCTGCCTGTGTCTTCTGAGTTTGATGATTAGGTTCTTCATGATCGCTTTAGGCTCAGCAACATCGAGGTCAGCGTTATCACCATAGCTGCCACCAGAAGTTAAAATAATGCGCGGATAGAAGAAAAACATTATCTCTGACTATAGTAGGCGAGTGATAATATCTCTAAATTCGTTATCATTGATAAATTGATTGCTGTACATATCTACAGTGAGAGACCTTAACTGCTTTATGATGCTTGGAGCATCATTGCCTAATTCAAGCTCTCCTTTTAGCTTATCATACTCGGCTCGTAGAGCTGAAGCAGACCCTCGAGCTTATCGTGGAAATTATACTGGAGATGGGTGATGGCAAGAATCTCCTTGAACATTTTTTTGTCCTCGATGCTGAGTTTATGGTAAGCAGCTTGGTCAATGTGTTGTTTATATACAAGAGCTCTGATCACGATTCGAAGACTATCACTAAAGAATCCGGCGTTTAGGACCGCATTTCCGGCGGTTAGGTTGAACAATTACGAGTGTTTTGGTATCCAGTCTGGCAAACGAATGTACTTGCTACCAAGCTGGCGATATACATACGCACTAGGTGTTGCTAACCCCTAAATTTCATTCAAGTTGTAGGTTCTGCCGCATCTGACTACCCCATCCAATAGAACTACACCAGCGCCTCTTAGACCACGATCCTCTAATTTAGGGCGAGCGTCAGAATATCGCTTAGCTTTAGAATTATGTACAGACTTCGTAGCTTTAAGTGCCGATTGTGTAGCTTTTAAAGCTGATCTTAATGATTTTGAGTTTGACCCTTCACAGCTTCCTTAGCTGCTTCATATCGCTTCTGAGCCTCGCCATATGCTTGAAAAACTGTCTTAGCATCATCATGAATCTTTGCAGGACTTCGTTGTGATCATATGGCGCCTCACTTTGCTTTTTCCCATCAGATGCATTGCTGAAAATGACATCTCGAATAATTTTGATATTAGCATTTACATTCTCAACCATTTTCAGCTCATATTTTGTCGCTGGGACTTCAACATTGCTCGCAGTCTCTTGTGCACCTTCCAACTCACTAAGCAGAATAGAAAGGTATCCATCCATCGAGTATTTGTTTAGTAAATCAGTCAATACCTTTTCAGAAACAACCATATGCTCCGAGTTTCTTAGTTTAAAAATTGATTCTCACCTGGAGAACCGAAATATTACGTATCGTGAGCTCTAAAACCGTCTTTGTAATTTACAATAGGTCAGAGACGGAGTGGGATTTGAATCCCGTCATCGAAGAGGCGCTTGTAGTACTCGGACAAAATAATTTTAGCCTCACTGTCTGGGATTGACATCGTATGATCCCTGACTTCATCTAATCCAGTTTTGATACCATGACGTGCTTCTCGATCATCATCATCACTAGTTGCCTCATATGATTTAATAGACCTCTCGGCATCACTTGCTCCTACCATTGAGATATTTAACCCTCTGCTCTTTATTATTTCTAAATAATGCTCTTCGAGTCGATTGCCAATCAACCTTGTTGATTGTTGATTTATGCTTCAGGTTTTAATCTCTCCCATAAATATCGATAGAGCCCGTTCTAACCCAACATATCGTTTCAAGCCGCTTTCATCAGATTTGAACTTCTGCTTGAAGATCGGAGTGATGTTTTTTTCCAATCCATTATATTCCAGCAATCCTGATTATTTACTACAATCCAAAGCAGCTTTAATCGACTTAGCTCGTTGTCGGATGCTGTTCATGTAAACTTTCGACTAAATCGGATATCAGGAAGTCCCCGATCCTTTAGAACAACATCGAGATCCTCTAAACCATCGCCTGCTCGCTTCTTATTTTCGAACGTGTGAGTGTTCGCGCTCGATTTCTTCACCACGTATGGATCCAGCTTCATCGATTTGAGTTGTTTTCACCATCGTACAATCTCTCTCTGAATTTTGCTTCTGTAGCTACCCAATCAATTGACTCATAGTTTTTGTTTTTCTTGCCATTTCTAACAGAGATGACACATCCCTTTCTCCGAGAAGGTATCTCGGATCATCATTACCAGTTTTCCTTCGAATAGGGTGCCCCAACCCAGTTAGGATTTTCTCCAAAGAGGTGTTTAATGCAAGACCTGGATTGCACTTGCTCTTCCGTATCAAGCGGTCTTTCACTAACACTTTTAGTCGAAGTTGAAGCATTTATCAATTGTGGGGATTATATGTTTCAACTCCAATATCAGCCGTATTGGGGCTTGCCTGAATTCCTGTATCAGTAGTAATGAAGCTTGCCTGGAATTATGTATTAGTTGTTTTGGGACGAGCCTGTACTCCACTATCAGCAGTAACGGGACGAGCCTGTACTTCACTATCCACCACATTTACTGTTGAGGCATCAGGGTTTGTCTGAGAGAATTTATCATCACTGCTTTTTTTTAAGGGCTTAGACGAATCTGTCTGAGTTGATGTAGAGGCTTTTAAATCAGTGTGCTTATAGTGCTATCGACGTCGCTTGCCCACGATACACCTTCGAACATGAGTCGCTTGGCTTTAGCTTGTTGAACATGTCGTTGAGATCGTTCAAGAAGCTCTTGTCGCTTTTGCTCTCTCTGAGCGAGGGATGAGAAATTTGGAAACATTATTTCTATATCATGGATATCATAAAAAAAAAATGGTAGTCATAATTACCAGTGATCGAGACAAACTATGTTTGTCGATTCGCCAATGTTGTTGGCTCAAAGATCACGCCCAACCCTCCGTCGGGTAAGTATGACCAATCGGCAGATGCTGATGTGCATTCGCGCAAAGTGGGCGGCGGATTGAATACTCTTTAATGAACTGAACTAGTTAGGATAATAATAGTCCTACCAGTTCAGCCCACTATTTTGTTAAACCCCTTAGCACATGTCACCTGGACAAGAGCCCCCCCCCCCTTCACTCCTGCCCAGACTATTTAACATTTCCTAACCTCCCCACAGTAACCTCAGACCACCATGTCAATGGGGTCGGTCTTTGAAGCAAATTTGCATCCACGCAGCGTACTTTGTCCTCCGGTCCCCGTCGCGCGCTTCGGAGTTTAAAAATTGCGCAGTTATCATATTCACATAGTGTATATCCTTTTAGATACGACAAAGTTTGTCTAAGTACGATGTAATGTTCACAACAGAAGTACAGCCAATGAAAGACCTCCTTCGCTTCGCTCGGCAGCAAGAAGAAAGTTTTAGCAACTAGGAGGCCGCATTCGCTGCGCTCGGCAGCAAGGTTTAGATCAATGGCAGCGCAATAAACCGGACGCATGTGTACCTGACTGACGGACGGGCGGACGTAGAAGTGTGTCTGTCGGTGGTAGTTAGCTGTGAGCTTCGGCCTACGGTACCCTTCAAGTAAAGCCTGCCATATTCAGAGATCCTCAATACAATATAGTCGAACTGCCCTTCATCCCACATATGCATCTTTGACTGCGCGTTGCCCCAATAAGTAAATAGCTAACTGAAAGCACACTCAAATGAACAGTCAGATACTGTGATCGTGTTAATGAAACTGGTTTCATGCACCTCTAGCTGCACACATCCACGGTGGCTACAATCCAAAAGTTCCCATTCACCTTTAGAAGTAGAATCATTTCCAACGTCACTGGAGACAGTCGGTGCCTCTCGCGGCTAGCACCGTACGGGCAACATCGAGCGGCTTCTCAACGGTATTTGGTGAATATGAACCAAGTCTCATCGGCGTCAAGGCTCGGGTGCACGCCCTGATTGACCTTCATGTTGTTGTCTTATGGCAAGCAACCAGGCGCAAGCAATAAGACAGCCCTCGCAAGTGAGTAGGCAATTACGCACCTTATTCGAGGACTGCCTGTGTCGGCACCCTTCGACGCCAAAGGCCCAAGCGACCACGAGGCGAAAGCCCGTCAGCGGGACTCCTTACTCGCGGACATGTTGAACCGCAGCCGGGAAGAGACGCCTGTGGCCCGAAGGTAAGGCCACAAGCTCAAGGCTTCATCCTGATGTCTTACAATCCGCCGCCGGCGTGCTCGGCCATTACTGGCTTCAATCTCCACCACTTTCACGCCCATACACCAAGTTCCCGGCTCCATTTGCCGATCGCCTAGCGGGCATTGCCTGATGTCTGCTGTACCCGAAGGCGGTGTGGATTTTGAACGCGGGCGGGGCCCCACGTTGGCGGACAGGCTGGTGAAGAACACGACACGCTACAGACGCTTACGCGTGTTATGGCATGCACGACATCACTGGACTACTCTTTGGATCGAGGTCTAGACCGGCGCCACACTCCCGAACCGCGCGTACTACCAGGCCTACAAGCCCATGAGACGACGACGGGAGGTTTTTCCTCTCTAAACCACGACCCACATCTCTCCTACTGAAGTGCCCGGTCAAGCAGTCTCAAGAACTACCGGGTCTAACCGTGCTTCCAGGCCTACAGCCCATGAGACGGCGCCCAGTAGCCCCCAGGACCACCAGTCCAGTCACAAGACCAGATATCCCAACCTTCGCGGCCAAATCCCAACCATCGTCCGAAAGGTCTGGTCGGCCCGGGGGGTTGAACCCTGGCTGCTTCCGTCCGACACTGTATGCTTAACCAGCTGAGCTATCTGAGCTCACTAGAAGTAGGTGGCTCACCACCACCTCGTCCATCGGGTTATACTTGGTTTTTGTATAGACCCCCATCGGAAAGGTCCTGCAAATGTCCAACTCGGCCCAGAGACGTCTCGGGACGTCCACCAGTTTCCTCCTGGACACTAAAATGGGTCTTTCAGGGTACCCACTTTCAAGAAAATGGACCTTTTTTTTACACCAATTGGATTCTTCGTACCCAAGTTTTGGGTCCACATGACCCAAATCGATCCCAAATAACAAGTAGGGTAGCTAGGTAGGTTGCATACTAGCCTTAAAGTGTAATGTATTTTTGTTAATCTTGGTGATAGCAAAGCTGTCATTCCTAAGGTCATTCGCGAATGATCCCAGCTCAAGTGAAGGAGGTATTCAAGCGATACTGTTCTTTCAAGGGTAATAAATATACTCTGAGTCTATTCCGAAGCTTTAAGCTTATTGGCCTTCTACAATTCGATGAGCTTGAGGACTACTTCCGGCTCGCTATCAGTTTTTATACAACGGATGTAGAGTCGGGAAAAGTTGAATGCATTCATCGCTCGGACAAGGAGTTTGAATCCATGACCATTATCTCTCAAGAGAACCACGCTCTGTACATTAAGAGCATCAATATACTTCAAAGCAAATATCTATGCCCTAAGTGTGAAATGATCTTCGTTAGCGCTGACGACCTTAAGAATCATAAGCGGAATCAATGTGAGCTTGTCAATATTGAGAGTTTCCCAGCTGAGCCACTATTATTTTTTTACAGACCGCCTCAGAACCCCATCAAATTAATGCTAACGAAGTACTCCATTAAGAATATTGATCACTACATCGATCACTTCATCGTGTATGATTTTGAGGCCATACTGAAGTCGACGGGTACCAGCACGGTGAAAGTACATTATTTACAAATGAGCACATTCCTGTTTCGGTATCAGTAGCTGACAGTCACTCCGGTGAAGTAAAGTGCTTTGTAAACGATAAGCCAAAACCTTTGCTAAAAGATATGTTGATTACATTAGCGAAGTCAGCTTACAGATTCAGGAGTACAATGTTCAAAAGTATGAGCCGCATCTCAAGAGAATTATCAAAGCTCATGGCTTTGTGGTGTGGAGATTCCTGGCTTACAGCTTGGGAAGAAGTACTCAATGAATTACGTCGATAACTGGATCAAGGATGGCACTTATGCCGGTTTCTTCGATTTCCACAAGACAATTTCCTTCGGGAAAGAGAGATCTGATTACGGGAAAATCAAGCAATAGCTCGATCCAGTATCAGTGTTGGGGTTCAACGCTGGTAGATACGATATCAGCTTGATTAAGAGTGACCTATTCTCCGTCATTGGTACGTCAAAATCAAATCTGCTATCAATAATCCAAGCTACATATGCATTGCTACTTCAGACATGAAGATGCTTGATATTAGCAACTATGTTCCTGCTGGGAACAAGCTATGAAAAGTATTTTAGTACATATCTCGCTGGATGCAAGTGTGATGGCAAAATTCAATGTGTCTGTGGTCTTGGCAAGGGGCTATTTCCATACGAGTACATCAAAGCTTTCGAGGTGCTCAACGAAACCAACATCCGTCCTAAATCAGTATTCGGCAGTGCTCTTCATGGTACCAGCATTACCAACGCGGACTATGAGCGGATAAAGTTCGTGTGGAAGCACTATGAGATGAAGTCTATCACAGATTTACTCACCTGGTACAATAACGTAGATGTAATACCATTCATTAAGGCTATCGCGGCTCGGCGTGAGTTGTTTAAGCGTTTTGATCTCGACATGTTCGCTGATGGTGTCTCGCTTCCGGGCCTCTCGGAGAAGGTTATGTATCAAACTTGCTTTAGCGAGCTCCAACAACCTGTTAAAGCACCTGCTACATCTTTCAGATTCACAGCTAAGCGCATGAGTCGCTACAAGCATCAGGATGTAGATGCCAAGCGTGAGTTCAATATGACTCTTGATCACTTGGACACATTGCTGAAAACGCAAAAATATCTTTGTGGTCTGTGCTAGTGTCACCTGACTGTCGATACTGCATCAGCCGATCGTATCAATAACAATTTGGGGCATATGACGGTAATGTCCTCATCGCATGTGTCCAATGCAACGTCACACTTACAACATGTTGCGGTGGATTTCGCTTCAAGAAGTTACTGGAGTTTAACTCAGACAAGCTTGTCTATTCGATTGACAGGGAGGAGAAGGACATCTACGGCAAAATGAAGGAAAACATTGCTGGCGGACCATCAATTGTTTTCAACCGCCACGCTAAGCGCAACGAAACGAAGATTCGTGGTGGTAAGCTCGTGAAAACGATGATCGGATAGGACACCAATGCTCTATACCTCTAGGCTCTGGTAATAACACGCCTTGCGGACGCCTTTCCACTATTGAAGCTTATCCAAATATTGTTGAGGACATCCAGAATGACTACCTCTTTGACTTTCTTTAGTGTGATATTCGAACTCGAGATCACTTGAAAGGGTATTTTAGTGAAAAATGACTCCCATTTTCAAAAATACACTAATCGACTGTACTAACAAGAAGGTCATTAGCGATCATATGTTTGATTACAACGAGGCACGAGAAAAGAACAAATCCAAGCCTGCTCGCAAGTTGATTGGAAGCTACATTGGTGAAAAGATTCTGATTTGTACTCCTCTACTCAAGTGGTATCTGTCTCATGGAATGGAAATTACTAAAACTTACAGCTTCATCAAAACCAGCGCTCACAAGACTTTTGCTTTATTCGTGGGGTCTGTCTCAAGCGCACGCCGTGTCGATGATGTGGATAAGAGCAAGGCCATGATTGCTGAGATGATGAAATTTGTTGGCAACTCGGCGTCTGGACGATCGGGCATGGACATGAGTAAGCACAAATAGGTTAAGTATGAGTCGAATGATGATAAGATCAAATCGCATGTTGAGCACTTCACGTTTCTGGGTTAGAGGAGTTGAACGGTTCATGTGAGATAGCCATGAAGAAGCGTCGTCCTCACAATAACAAGAACCCAATTCATTTGTCCATAGCCATCTATCAGCTTGCGAAGTTACGCATGCTTGAGTTCTACTAGATTGTATTGACTTCTACTTCGATCGATCCGACTTCCAGTATCAAGAGATGGATACGGACTCTGCCTACATCGTTTTCACCTGCAATAAAATCCATACCAGGAGTGCCTCAAACCCGAGCTACGTGATCACTTCAAGCAGCACAAGTACGATTTGTTCCCACGCGACTATAACACGAAAGTAGCTAAGTTTGACCGTCGTACCCCTGGTCTGTTCAAGGATGAATGATCAGGCGATGACATGATCTCACTCTCGAGTAAGAACTATATTTGCTATCTTTCTGACGAGTCATAAAAGGTGAAGGTTTCAGATAAGGGTGTGCAGCAGAGCCGTGGTCGTAATGAGGATGTACTCAACCTCTGCGCTTGAGTCTGTTGTTCGCGACCGCATCACACTTCGAGGTACTAACAAGGGATTTAGACTGTCAGAAGAAACTAAATCAATAATCACATACAGTCGGACCAAAACTGCCCTATCATATTTCTAGGACAAGCGACAAGTGCTTGAGGATGGAATTAGTACCCTCCCATTTGATATTAGACGTTCTCCAACCTATCACATGTGTTTGCTTTGAATATTATATATGAATCATGCATGTTCTCCTCCGCAAACTCTACTATAACGCCAAAACTGGTTATGTTGGGGCTCAAGCGCTTTATCATAAGGCTCGAAAGCTAGATCCTAAAATAACGTTAAAGAATGTGAAGGATGGGTATGCTACTCAGTCAGATATTCAGCGATTTCAAGAGCAAAAGAAGAGCTTTAATGGGTTCAAGATTGCCTTCCATAATCCCAACTCCTGGCAAATAGATCTTGCTTTCTGGGGGAAAACAACCGATTCTAACTGCTATCAATATCAACTCCCGCATCGGATATGCAAATGTTTGGTGAATAAAACTGCGCCTACTGTTTTGACAGCCATCAAAGCGCTTGTTCGACTACACAAAGTTGATATTTTAACAAGTGATAATGGAAGTGAATTTATGAATGCACAAGCTCAAGAATTGCCTAAAGCAAAAAAGATCGAGCACTTCAACAACAAGCCCGATGATCATGGAACTATGGGCAAAATTGAACGATTCAACCGAACTATGAAGCAGAGACTAACCAAGATGTGGTTGACCGATGGTCGCCCGGGAGAGGTTTCACCCCATCCATCTCCTAAGCGGATTACACAAAAGCTAATCAGCGACGTTATTGGCAACTACAACAGCATTGTTCATCGATCGATTGGAATGACGCCAAATGAAGCCAAAGCCCAAGTAATGGAGGCAGATCTGACACATAACCAAGGTGAAGCTGATAAGATTGAGAACGAGTTCAGCGTTGCGATCAATGTGATCTATCGACTCCAGCGTTCAGGTTGGAGCAAGGCTGTATATTCAGTGAAGGATTGATGGCAATCGAGTCCAAATTCGCTCAAATAATGGTCATACGCTTTACAAAGCTCCAAATGACCTCAAGAAGGTTCAATCAGAGACCACTGAGGATACAATCAATCGAGGCGATATACTTGAAGCTGAGAAGATCTTAGATCACAAAAGATGTAAACTTGTAAGTTCAATTACTTCATTCGGTGGTGGGAAATGAACTTGATTCCTGGGAGCCGCAAGACAATCTCAGATTAGTTAATAAGAGTAGAAGATCGACTCTTGAAAAGGAGTATTGGCTGACGCAAAAAAATTAAACATAATTAGTAGTAATAAAGTTGATAGAGACATCCTCTTTAGCTTTGACTCAAGTATATTATTTCCACTATTATATTAAGTTTTTTTTGTAAATATCTGACTTGATATATAGACACCAACCCATAGGAATGTGCCAGAATTGCTTACAAAAAGCCCGTGAGCTTGGTAAGCTACGGCGAAAGTTGTGGGTCATTCGCGAAGTAAGCAGAATCAAGAACGAGCTGATGAATCTCGACGCAGTATCAAATTTCCGTAAAACGGTTGTAAACCGCAAGTATCAGCGTGAATTAGAAGCAATCTTAGGTGTCCGTTTCATGGCATCAAGAATCGATATTTCAACCTACTAAATGAAGAAAATCATATTTGTCATTCATATGCAACATTTCGCCACGAATCAGTTATGCCGAGCTACTGGTAGCAATCGAGCGAGCGAAGCCCCTCCGGGGCGTCCTTCGGACAGCCTCCAGCAGACACGTGATTCACGAGTCGTGACCGAAGCTATCAAGCATTCGGACACTACGGATCCTTAGGATGTATCATTTGACAGGGTGACGGCGTGGTCTACAACAAACTAGGTAGTCTGCTTAGCTTTGCAATCGAGTATCTCCGAACAGCAATTGAGATTCGAACGGAGGCTTAAACCAACGCGACTTAGAGCTAGACGACGTATTGTGCTTTGTAAGCATTTTGTCGTTTGCATTTACTCTCTTGCTTAAATTACTTAACTATAGGTTTGATCTACAGGGAATCTGTATCAGAAAAAAGACAAACAGACTCTGTGCGTGCACGATTAATTTTAAAGTAGACCGATTGCGTGTAAACGAGTATAAATCAGGTCGTTTTAGTTTAACTCTACGCGTAAGAACGTTATGATTTCAGTGACCGGTTTGCTACTATTATGTAGAGATATAAGGTGGTCGACCCGGAGGTGAGTCCGGACAACACCTCCTGCTGTAAATCAACTCAATCCATCTGTAAGCTTCTGTTCTTCTCAAGCTGTTGTGTGTACTATCACACCTTCCGCTGACGTGCTATTTTTCTTATTGATGTGTATGGCATAACCGTCCAATATGTCAGTGATATTTCGATCCTAGTGTATGAACTCCACATATATGGATGAATGTCCTCACCGGTCCAACAATACTTAAGCGGGAACATTACACATTTTAAGTCAGCCCGGGCAAATCTTCTGACAAATTCCAATATTCCAAACTCAAATATGTAGGATCCATGGGGGGGTTCTAATTGATCCAATTTGAGGACGGATGTCATGCCACACAACTGAGCACAGGCGATCATACCCGTGGTTTGCATGCCATGTGCGTAGTGCGCGGGTGCAAACCGAGGACCAACGTTGCCCTCTGTCAAGCGGAGGCTTCGCGTACGAGCTTAGGGTTCTGCCACCAGCGAGCGTAGAGAGCATTTAGGGGGGAGGGGGTAGTGACAGGGGACAGTTATGGGCGACAGTCCGTCTCTTAGCGTATTAAAGCATTAACAGAAGTTATATTACAAGACCAAAAAGGCCACAAAAATGATATTGATTTTCAGCAAATTCAAATTTATTGTTTTCTGTTTTTATTATCTAAAAGCTTTGACCATATCTGTATCCCTACACAATCCTACAGGACATAATCTTAATACTTTTTGCAAAATCTTGTGATTCTTTATTTGTTGAAGCTTTTCACCACCAAATTATTCGTTATTAGCTATCTAGGTCAACAAATCGTCCAAGCGACCTGGGACCCTCTTATCAATTGTAACTCACTTCAAAGTCACTACCCGCCACCAAAGCCTCGGCATGCCCCCAACCTCGTCGCTTCTTCCCCAACCGCCAACTTTTCTCGCCCAAGCAGGTCGCTGTTCTTTTTTTCTTCAAGCCTCGCTTGATGAAGAAGGCAAATTGACTGGGTGTCATGTTTTCAAATCAGGTGGGAAGCTACGCTTGTAAAGCTGTGAAACGGCTACACCAATTTGGTGTCGTACGTTCGCATGGCTCATCCAAGGTTTGATATTAGTGAGATGCGGGATGCAGCCACCGCTGTGACCGGTACGATCGTCCCGTGGGTAAGTCAGAAGACTTCTAACCGCTACTCGTGGATGAGATGGGTTGTTATGGCAATTATCGCTGTCGTTTTGTGAATCGACGAAGACACGCCAATAAGTATATCTTAGTTTTCTTTGTTCATATATATGTGAATTTAAATTTGTTATGAGATACAGTTCCGTCAACACACCGCTCTCCAATATGGATGCTGTGACCTGCGCTGTGGAGACGTCTATCGTCGAGGAGATGCCCGATAATTTTGGTTTCATATTGAACGGCTGGGGTCATTGCACGGTACATAACCTGGCCGTCTACGGATACTATGGCGGTCCATGCGGACGCTTCGGTACCCTCTGGTGTCCACGGCACCAGTAATGGAGGAACCTGATGATAAACGAAATGTTGAAGCCACAAGAAGGCAATTGAGTGTTTTCTGACGTTTCGGCAAGACACTCGACGGCTACAAGTTCTTGATCGGTAACAATTGCGCAGCCAACAAGTGCCTTGCAAATTCGATGAATGTGGTGCTAGTTGGCTGCGCCAGCACCGCCTGGACCTGATAGTGCGCGATTTTATTGCCCCCATGAGGCTTCTTGAAGAAGTGCAACAGCTAATGCGCAAGTTGCGCATGCGCACTCTATACCAAGCTGCAAAATTGAGGTGTTGTACTCTTTTAATTCTCCCTATATTACCTTAACGTCTGTGTTGAACTGAAATATGTAATACTATTTGATTGTAGCACGAACTCATCTTTCCATACTCCGCCAAGATAAGCGTTGGTACCCAACTAATACGATGCTGCATCGATACTTTCGTCTACGCGATTTCATCTCAGCTAACGACGACGTGGCAGAGCTCCTACCGTCGAGAGCGACACACCGCAAATTCGAGGAAATGTTGGCTAAGCTGAGTTGCATCGAGTTTATCTCGAAAAGTGCAGGGTGTCGGGGTCACGCTGTTGACATCCCGCGATTTGTTTGATGGTCTTGTAATAGAACATTGAAGTTGCGGCGTCGAGATATCGCCGGCGCGTTAGCTGAACGGTGCGGCAACAACAATGGGTGCGAAATGGCAGGGAACGGTCGTGTCGAGGTAGTGGGTGCGGCTAACTGGACCGCACAATAACGATCTTTAGCCAAGGGGCGTTCCAGAGGGACACGTGAACCCAGTGAACGGTAGCGAGTGGCAGAGAGAGCACCTGAGGGCGAGGGCGACGAGTGAAGTACAGAGAGAGCGGTACTTCAAGATTTGCGCGTGAGGCAGCAAGTGGCCAGCAGGACCGCTAACAGCTTCGATACAGAGAGAGAGAGAGAGAGAGAGAGAGAGAGAGAGGGGTGAGTGAGGATGAGCGGTAGTGGCCAGTAGACTGACGTGGATGCGTGGACATAGAGGGGAAGGACTGCTGCACGAGGAGGACGCGAATGCTCTGTGTGGCTGTACAAGTAATGGTGGGCGCTGTAGGCGTATTCCGTGTGGCTTTAGCGAGCGAGATCCAGTGGACTTCACCGTCGGCAGACCAAGCGTGCCGGGGTGTGCAGGTGGCGACCGAGCGGACCGCTCGTGAGTGATTGAGAGTGAGTGAAGTGTCGACGAGTTACGGACGCGTGACGAGGAGACGTGAGTGAGAAGACTCTGTGAGAACGGAGCAACAGACGTGAGTGAGAGTGAGAGTGTGAGTGAGGGAAGAGAATATAATAGGGACGAGAGTTCCGGGTACCTTGACACGGGCCTATACGGTGTTCTGTCCCGGAAGACAAACAACGACGAACTCTGGTAGACAACCGCAGCAAGTACAAAACCTGTATGATTCGCCGGCAATGAGCTTAGTGTTGTTACAGTCTGTTGGGGTTAGACTCACAAGGAGAAAGTGTGGGTACGTACGGGCACGCTGTTTATATGATTTTATCACTCAAACAACATTTTTGTTAATGACACAACTCCTGACGCCACAACTTGCACTCACCCGTGTTTGAAGCAGGAGTGACCAAAGTCCTGGAAAAATCTGCTTCCTTATCAGAGTAGGGGGAGCAGAAATGGAGCCGTTCCGAGTGGTGAACGAGGCTACGAGTAGCTCTGAAATGTTAAGCACAGACGATAAGGAGGTTTTGCGGACCGGGTTCTCAAGAGGATGAAACGGAAGCTGAGTCATAAAAAAAAGCTCCTGGCGGCTATCACCCCTACATCAAATAGCGTTGATCAACAAAAATACATTACACTTTAAGGCTAGTATGCAACCTACCTAGCTACCCTACTTGTTATTTGGGATCGATTTGGGTCATGTGGACCCAAAACTTGGGTACGAAGAATCCAATTGGTGTCAAAAAAAGGTCCATTTTCTTGAAAGTGGGTACCCTGAAAGACCCATTTTAGTGTCCAGGAGGAAACTGGTGGACGTCCCGAGACGTCTCTGGGCCGAGTTGGACATTTGCAGGACCTTTCCGATGGGGGTCTATACAAAAACCAAGTATAACCCGATGGACGAGGTGGTGGTGAGCCACCTACTTCTAGTGAGCTCAGATAGCTCAGCTGGTTAAGCATACAGTGTCGGACGGAAGCAGCCAGGGTTCAACCCCCCGGGCCGACCAGACCTTTCGGACGATGGTTGGGATTTGGCCGCGAAGGTTGGGATATCTGGTCTTGTGACTGGACTGGTGGTCCTGGGGGCTACTGGGCGCCGTCTCATGGGCTGTAGGCCTGGAAGCACGGTTAGACCCGGTAGTTCTTGAGACTGCTTGACCGGGCACTTCAGTAGGAGAGATGTGGGTCGTGGTTTAGAGAGGAAAAACCTCCCGTCGTCGTCTCATGGGCTTGTAGGCCTGGTAGTACGCGCGGTTCGGGAGTGTGGCGCCGGTCTAGACCTCGATCCAAAGAGTAGTCCAGTGATGTCGTGCATGCCATAACACGCGTAAGCGTCTGTAGCGTGTCGTGTTCTTCACCAGCCTGTCCGCCAACGTGGGGCCCCGCCCGCGTTCAAAATCCACACCGCCTTCGGGTACAGCAGACATCAGGCAATGCCCGCTAGGCGATCGGCAAATGGAGCCGGGAACTTGGTGTATGGGCGTGAAAGTGGTGGAGATTGAAGCCAGTAATGGCCGAGCACGCCGGCGGCGGATTGTAAGACATCAGGATGAAGCCTTGAGCTTGTGGCCTTACCTTCGGGCCACAGGCGTCTCTTCCCGGCTGCGGTTCAACATGTCCGCGAGTAAGGAGTCCCGCTGACGGGCTTTCGCCTCGTGGTCGCTTGGGCCTTTGGCGTCGAAGGGTGCCGACACAGGCAGTCCTCGAATAAGGTGCGTAATTGCCTACTCACTTGCGAGGACTGTCTTATTGCTTGCGCCTGGTTGCCTGCCATAAGGCAGCAACATGAAGGTCAATCAGGGCGTGCACCCGAGCCTTGACGCCGATGAGACTTGGTTCATACTCGTGGAAGCGGATGTCATTGCGGTGCGTCCATAGGCAGCGAAGTACCACAACTCTCACTATGTGGAAGATCGCAAAGAGGCTGTAACCGAAGTCCTTTTTGGCTCGGGGCGTAGGCATGATGTCCGCGAAGTAGACCACAGTCGCCCACTCAATGGGAGACTCAAACCACTGCTGGACCACCTCAAGCCATTCCGCCCATATAGCTACCACAAAGTCACAATACCAAAAGAGATGGGAGACGGTTTCAATGACTCCACACCCATGATGGCAGCGAGTCATTGCGCCTTGCACGTGCTGCAGCCTAAAGCCCACCCAAAGCGCGTTGTGCTGAAGTCTGTACAACAAGTCCGCGTTCACTGCTAGTACGTGCTTGTTCATCTTTAGGTCGCTGCCCCATATATTTGCGGGAGGCGATTGTTCAAGGCCAAGTGCAGTCGTTGGCAGGCCGGGTACCTTGTACTGAACCAGGAGCTTGCGTATTAGCGACACCGTGAGATCAGCGACTTCACAGCCACTGAAGCCATAAGTATGGAGTGCGCAGCCGTAGTGTGGCTTGGGGCGGGGTCCAATGGGCATGTTGGCCAACGGTCGTAACAGCGAGTCAATCTTAGTTAAGAAAGATCCGCAGAAGCTCACGCTGTTAGCACGCCCAGGCTGGCCATGCTCACAGATGACTTGGGATAGCTTGGAGGCTTGAGGCGGGTATCCACTAAGCTCAAACAAGTCAGATATCCGATAAACCTTTAAGCGAATAAGATCTTGGACAGTGCCCAGGTTTGCGGTTCGCAGGGTCTTGGGCGTCTTGGTTGCAGTCGTGATATCCACATTGTCCAGCAGCGGCATTGTCAACTTGTCAAACTTGGTCATGTTGCGAGTGATCTTGGGGCGCAGTTCGGTGTTCCAAAGGAAAAGAACACGGTGCCAATACAAACCAAGCGGTCTCCATCGTCTTAGCCGTCGAGATACCACATGATAAGGGTTGTTCCAGACCGGCGCGTACAGGATGTCAAAGTCGCGTCCCCAAGGTTTCATCACAGAGTCAAACAGCGCAATGACTGGGGAGGCCCATGAGGGTACATCATCCGGTGACTGGTGTACGACCATGATCACCTTGCAAAGCATATGTAGTTGGAGCCCCTCGATCATCGTTTACACAGGCGTTAAGCCGAGGCCTCCCATGTGCATGAGCAACGTCCACCAAGATCGGGGCACGATGTTCGACGTAGAAGACTGGGTCATGAACCGTACTATCATGTCCTGGACTTGGTCTTGGAAACCAGTTTCAGGTATGTAGCAGACACTGGTCGTGTACCAGAGAACAAGCAAGATGATCTGTTGTAGGATGACCACTTGTCCTCGCATAGTACGTGCCCGGTACTTCCACAGTGAACACCTTGTCTGCATGTCCGCGAATATGTGCTGTAGCCGTGCCGCGTCTGTGAGCTTGGGACCGTAGTATATACCACGCAGTTTGGCCGAGTCGTTGTTCCCAACAACCTTTAGTCCCAATTGCTGTAGTGCCTCACGGATGCTGTCGGTCCACTGTTCCAGGGGTGGAACGGCAGCACCACGGTCTTGTTCTTGTTCAGCTCCATTCCCGATGCCTCACAGAAGAGATCCACCAAGTCCAGTAGACGCTGAGTATCCCGCAGGTCCCTCAGTAGTCCAGTGCAGTCATCAGCAAAGCTGATAACTGTATGGACCACCGAAGAGTCTCCACACCGAAGTCCAGCATCCTTCATCTTGGCGCGAATCAAGTTCAGCAAAGGTTCCGCGTAAAGCATGAACAGACCCGGGGAGAGAGGGTCTCCTTGCCGCCGCCTCTCCCTAATTCAAAGGGCGAAAGTGGGCTACCGTTGAATAGTAGCGCCACCAAAGTCCCAGGAAACATCACGCGTACCCAGCGGCGAAACACTTCGCCGAAGCGGAAGTGCTCGAGGATCATGTCAAGGGCATCCCACACCACGCTGTCGAAGGCCTTGGCAAAGTCAATCAAGATAGCACCAGCCACCGCATCATCGTCATCATACACTTTCATGAGTGCTTGAAGTCGCAGGTGAGCATGACGAATATCGCGCCCAGGCACGAAGCCATACTGGTCAGAG
This sequence comes from Phytophthora sp. 'mugwort', assembly GCA_033558025.1. Classification (NCBI taxonomy): domain Eukaryota; phylum Oomycota; class Peronosporomycetes; order Peronosporales; family Peronosporaceae; genus Phytophthora; species Phytophthora sp. 'mugwort'. The sequence goes on along the minus strand of JAUCEF010000004.1, from coordinate 3,175,540 downwards.
AATAGGAGACTGTCTAGCACAGTTCCCAGACGGTATGCCAGTATCTTGGGGCCCAGCTTGGCATCGACGTTGAGGAGAGTAATGGGTCTGTAGTTTCCAGACTCTTTACGGTCTCCCTTCTTGTATAGCAAGCAGACTTGGCCGCGACGCTGGAACTTGGACATCCTGCCTTTCTCCAGTTGAGCTGCGTAGACAATCTCCAGGATATGGCTCCAAAGTGGCACATCAGTTAGGTAGTAGGCCACGGGTAACCCATCGGGTCCTGGTGCCTTCCCCGACGACATATGCTTGATAGCCCAGTAGAAGTCATTTGCTGTGAGTGGACTGTCAAGATAGGCAGCTCGCTTCGGCGTCAGATGCTTAGTCGTGTGTTCAAGGATCTGGGCCAGCTTGATGCGATCCCATTTCGGCTTGTCATGATGGAACTCTCTTGAAGGTGAACGATAGATCCCGGACCAAAACTGGCTGAACTCCTGGCACATGACTTCCAATTCCTCCGGCGAATTGACAGGAATCGGAGTGTTGTCCAGGATCTGAGGCGGTCGGAAGAAGCACTTGGTACCTCGCTCAGAATCGTGGAGGTCGGAGGCAAACATCTTCTACGATGCGTAGAACTTTTCACCTTCATCTTGACCTCCAGTAGTGCCCTCTTTTCAGTCAGCCGATGATCAACGCCGCCTGCGTTGACCATCGGTAGGCTTCGTCGCTTGGCGGTGCTGCAGATCATTGATTTCCAGGTGCAGTTCCTCCAGTTCGCGCTGGCGAGGATTCTTCCGGGATTCGAATAACTCGTGCAGGAAGATATTGTCGCGACGCTTGTGCTCGTCGAGTAGGCAGCCCGGGTTGTAGTGGGAGTCCGTTGGTGCATGGAGCATGTCTGCCAACTTGATCAGCGATTCTTGGAGATACTGCTGCGCATCAGGAAGCTGAATGACCCATTCTGGGCAGCGCCAGGGGGTCTCTTAGCCGGCCGAAAGACAGCAGATACGAGTCGAAAGTCGATGCCGCAGTGGTCACCCATACTGGAGCGATTGCGAAAGTCGTGCAGAATGCCCTGCATGGACGAGTGGAAGAGCTGGGAGCTTAGCATCACGTAGTCTAACCTTGAGCTGAAGTTGGGGCTGGTGAACTCGACGGACGTCGGATGTTCCAGGCGCTATGCATCCACAATGTTGATAGCTTGCATCCAGTCCAGCAGCTCGGTTCGTCCCCGCGACCGATTCCGGTAGGTGTGGTTGGCTTGGTCCAGTTGGCTTGACATCACCGTGTTGAAGTCGTCCATGACAATGTGCAGCACATCATCGTCGAAGTCTCTTGGAAGGCGCTTAAAGAAGGTTGGCCGCTTCTGGCCTTTAACGGGGGCATACACCACATGAATGTACGTCTCTTTCAAGTCCAGAGTGCCTCGTAGTAGTAAGTACCGATCCATCATATCAGCCAAGCTAACATGACGGAGGGTAACGTCTTGGATATCTTGAACAGGGCATGTCGGCGTGAGTAGTAAGCCCACACCAGCGTGTCATGTGTATGTAGTCATATGTTCTTGCGACCAAAAGCTGGAATTAAACCGCGAGGTTTGCCTCCAGATCTGTTCCAAGCGCTGGTAGTTGAAGGGCCCGGTGAAGCACGTCTCCTGAAGATCGATCTTGTGAAAGGTCTTAGAGAGGTACTGCAGCGAGCTCCTTGAGGTCTGGTCATGCCGTTAGCGTTCAGCGAGAACCCTCTCAGGGCCCAATTCCCATTAGAGAGAAGGGCTACCCGAGTTGGCTACTGCCGAAGCCGCTTGCTGGAGATCAGCGATGCATTGGCGTAAGTCGTCCGGCAACGGGCCATCAAGGAGTCGAGTTGCCAACGGCAAGGTTACCAGTACCCCTAGGGTGCGATCGTCCCAGAGGTGCCACATCAGATGGGGCAGCGTAGTAGCTTCTTGTTGGATTAGAGCGCAGACCTTGACCGGATCCATATAGATGCTTGGAGCAATCACTTGCAACGCAAGATCAAACTCGGCTAGCCGCGTTTGGAGCCAGAACTCGTTTGGGGTAGAGCAAAGGCTCTGCAGCACGACTTCTGGGCTTAGGTCGTCGGCGTCCAGGAAGAGCTCGGCCAACCTGTTCTTGAGCGAGTAGTCCTTCGCCGACGGGTCTAGCTTCGCGGAGATCATTCGGAGTACTGCGTGGCCAAACGTCTTGCCGCGAAGATGCTGATAGTTACCGGGAGCCGAGGTGTCCAATAAAAAGCGATGGACACTAGGTTGGGCTTGGATCCCGTACAAGCTGTTATCGGCATCTGAGGTGTTCGAGAACTCCGTCAGATACGATTCGATGACGTCGCAGAGGTCATTGATGGTGATCGTCTCTGCAGGGTACTTGATCGCAGCGCCGTGGAGTATATTTTCGGCAGGCTTAGACAGCTCGACATACGAGGCAACCGGGGAGGGCGGGATCTGAGTACTGTCCCATAGAGTCATATCCTGATCAGGTGGGACATTGCCACCATCTCCCTCACTCAGCCACTCATACTGGTTGGTGGATGCCAGTACTGGATAGCCAGTCTGGGACGGGGATAGATCCCTTGTCTTGGCCGTGGGAGTGGACATCTTGCCAAAGACAAGTTGCTTGGCGCGCAAGATACGCGCCGGCTCCCGATCCGTTCGCTTGATCGAGCCAGTGGGAAAATTTGGAGTTCTTCGTCCGACGGCCAGATAGAATTGGGCTGGACTGTGATCCCGTCTTCAACAGTTTCTCCTTCAGCACCTTCCATGACGCTACCGGAACTGGCTTCCGAGTCACTCACTTCTGAGCCATTAGGCTCGGAGTGGCTCGTACTCGGCGTCCGACGTTTCCATAGGCGTGCCTTGGCTTCGGCGCTCGTGGCAACAGCAGGCTTCGAAGAAGCCTGATGTGCCGCATGGTCGACCGACTTAGATGATGCTGGGTGAGCCTTGCGTTTCTCGTGCATCTCCTTCAGGAAGGGCGGCGTGCCGTGGTTGAACGCACGGATGCGGTGATTGACCACCGCGTATCCATGGTCACCGAACTTGATTTCTCGCAACGGCGTCGTTGCGAGAAATCACGGGCGGGGACTTGTGGTTGAAGTACACTCGGCGAGTGCGTGAATTCAGACCACGGATCGTGCGACTAGGGCAGTTGAACACCGGTGGAGTCCCATGTGCGGCGAACCAGTCGTCGATCTCGCTGTCATCGACCTCGTCAGGCAGGCGCTGCAAGTCGACATAGTACCAGCTGGAGTACTTGGAGTACGGTTGAACCCGATAGTTTCGGTCGCAGATCGACAGCGTCTGTCCACCCAACTTGGATGTGATAGCTTGATCAGTGCATACAACGCTGGTGCCAGAGTTCCGGATGGTCTTGAAATCGCGCAGATGGCTGACGTTGGCCGACGAGATGGCCGGTTGCGTATCCGATCCGAGCGAGGTCATGATCTCCGTATCAGAGAACGTGGCGGTCAGGTCTCGCGCAGGAATCCACATGGAGTAGGTCAACTCATTCGAGACGAGCTGGGGAACTCCACGTAGAGCAGCTGCTTTCTTGTAATCAGCGTTGCGCTCGGGATCCAACATGGCCTTTTCCGCTGACGCGAGCGCGTCATCGGTGGGCAAGAGAACTCGACCTGTGGGGCCATGTTTCGCCACTCAGCATGCCAAGTTTGGTCACGACGGGGAGCCGCCATGATGATGGGCTGCGAAGGCTGACGGACCAGTTCGGGCGTTTCTTCTTCCAGCTGCTCTCTCGCAGCTGTCACGTCCCCCCCTTACGGTAGGGTTAGGCCGCACTCCTCTGACCTCCTAGGGCCACAGGCGCAAACTCGGCAACAGCTTCAAGGGAGCGGCTCGATTGGGAGTCGCGACGACTTAGTTCTTCTGCGGCGGCAGCACGACGGCTTAGCGTGGTGGTGGTGTCGCGGCGCGGGGCGAGGTCTTGAGGTCCGGTAGTCAGGTGAGGCGACAGCACGACAGTTAGGCTGAGGTGGAGAAACGACAACACGGGACTGGAGGGACCGAAGCTTGAAAGCGCAGTAGCAGGTATGGTCCTGTCTATATGGACTTGTGGGGTAGCCGGCAAATTGCAAACTTTGCTATCACCAAGAGCATGGTTGCGATGGTAGATGAAAATCTTAAAGCGAGTAATCGTCTTGACCGTGTAACCAGAGCTGGGGTAGTTAAGCTTATTAGCCAGCTCCATAGACCTGATTTCTGAAATAATTTCTTTCGAATATCAGCCTTACTATTAACCGCAACAGGAGTATCAAATACGTAGGTATTACCTAGATTCGGGTGAAAGTACCGGGTTTCATTATCATCGCTGAGACTAATCAGGTCGTAGCCGAGAGCAACATTCACCGTGAACGCATTGGTTTGCGTAGAGAGAACGTGCTCAAGCTTATCGTAGAACTCCGATGGCTGGATACTTTCGCATGGATGAGACTCCATATGCTGACCGCTGTAGAAATGATGTTTGGGGTCGGTCTTATAGTCCTTGGATATGTGCTTCGTCAAATCTTTGATAGAAACATTGTACTGCTTTGCGACCAGCTTTTGATTGCTCGGACGAGTGATGTTGCTAACATAAACCATCTTACCGGTTTTATCTCGAACCTTGACGCGATAATCGGTACCCCATCGGACTACATTAATATTTAATCGCGTTAGTCCTTCACGTTCGTAAGGCAGCATTTTGATATATATTTGTGGCTATTTTAGTCTTGTGGGAATGACTTTATAATTACTAGATGTTGTATCAGGATTGACTTTATATCATGGTCCCATCGAAAGTTTTGAATTTTAATTAATTAATTCAGGTGTGTACCGGTAGGTGCCCGCCTATATATGGCTTGACTTGTTATGTGAGAAAAACAACTAATTAATTAGCTAAGTTCGCTTTCACTCTTAGGTTCGCTTTCACTTGGATTAGGTTCGTTTTTAGGTTTTCGCTTGCGAATCCGAACCTGATCTCTATTCTTGTCGTCATACCCCTTCTGATATCCTAAGAGGGCTTCGCGTGTGCGCTGATATAGTAGCGCTTCGGCGCCTCCTTGATGCGCTCTTTGTTAGCCAGGTATTGCTCGGGAGGGTACGTCATCTTTGTATATTAATAACTATATTGTTAAAAATAGAAAAAGGTTATATAAAAGGTTCGCCTAACACTACTAGATGGCAAGAGTTAGGGTATTGCAATGAAAAAATTAAAATTTTACGCTAGCAGCATTAAATTCTAGTCGATTAAATTTGTCTGATCATAATTTGTTGGACAAAAATTGGCTTCAGGACTAGCCATCGAAATTTCAAAAATATATGTTTTATCGGCAGTCAGACTACCACTGTAGAAGGGATGCACTGTTTTAAGCAAAGCTAAATTCGCTTTCTTATTTCATCAAGCGTACTACGTAGTATTAGTGCGCTGAATGCTTTCGCTTTCGACTATTTGCTTGCCTCTGACGTAAGTTTTCGCCCTGCTGCAATTCGTGGTCAGCTTCCTCCTCTCTCTTGGCCGCTTCGTCAAGCGCCACCAGATCAGCTAAAGCATATTCTGCACTTGGTCGTGCTGCTTGATCTTCCGCCATCAGTCGCTCATTAAGTGACGATCTTTCAACAAAGCCATGCCATTTTCACCCCGCTCGTCTCAATCAAGAATCTTACAGCCCAAATGTCAACAGCTGTAGTGTAGACGCCATTTTCCACAGAAATCTCGGGGGCATGTTCTTCGACACTCAAATGTTGACCACTTGCAGATTGCTGCGGACTAGTAGCTGCATCAGCGAAATCGATCAAAAACCAGGAGCCGCCTTCCCGGTGCATTATCACATTTGACCAGCGGATATCACGATGAAATCCATCCCAAACGATGAATAGCCACCAGAGGCTGAAGAACATGTCGCAGGGCGGCAAGTAAGTCAAGCAGGTTCAATGGTCTCATCATCGTTCCGCGAGGTTTAAATAATAAAGACCTCTTTTTGAAACGCCGTTCTGTGAGACGATCAACATTAGGAACACCAGCCTGTTTCATTTGACCATATAACCGGTTCAGACGGTCAAAACAGCTAGTATCCGGGAAAACTTTCTCGACGAACGTTGGAAACAGCCGCACGACCACACCACTCGAGCGCGTTATGTCCCTATATTCATCTTTTCCACTCGCTGGGCACGCTTCCACAATGGCTGGAAAAAACAACGACAAATTCAAAATTGCAAGTACAGCTTTAAACAAGTGCTCCTTAAGTTCAAAGTTGAAGGTTCCAGTAGGGGTCTTCGTCACGACTCCATCATCATTCCGATGCAGAGCAAGTAAATCAACATTGAAGCCCGACGCAGCGTAGCCAAACACGTACGGCGCATTCCCATAAACCCACATCAGTTTCGAACATAACTCCGTGGTGGCCACACTGACACTGACATCAGGTGACTTCTCCTCGCCATGAAAGACGCCAACATCATCCAGGATAAATAAGAAGTAGGACGCTTCTTTCTCGTTGACGTGCGGTTGCACGAGTTGCGGTCAATGCGCGCCCGAGTAAAGATAAGATCGAGTACACTGCGAAGACCAGATCCCACACAAAATGGTAGGAGAGCAGTCTTTCAAACTCCGTGCATGGAGCGGCATCACCTAACACGAATATCTTCTCTTGTAGTTCAAGGCTGAGGTTCCATCTATCCAGCCATTTCTTCTTCGCTCAATCTTCACAGGGAGAGGTCGGGCGACGAAATTTCTCAAGCTTCGAACAAACGGCAACAAGTGAAACTCCACTTTCTTGGTGAAAAGCTCTGTCAACCATTCCTTCGAATTATCACGTGGTTCGTGACGGTGCTCTGTCATGTCCCTCGGAACCACCATCGATGCCATAGTGCGAGGAACAAGATGCTGCGTCGGCACTTCCACGATAAGCGTCGCTTGCAAGATCATTCAACAACGACCGCGGATCCAAAGGCTAGCCACTCGCGTCGTCATGCGCTGCTCTGTTGGCGTAGACATCCAATTGATCGGCTGTAAGCTGAGCCAGAATATCCGTTGCTTGCGATCGCGTGTGGTCATATTTCGAGTGAATCTTGTTGCGAAGATCCTCAATATCGATGACATTATCACATGGCACTGATGATGCATTGTGGTCCAAGAACGGACCGCGAGTTGCTGCATCTACCAGCTGGAACCACACTTTTCGCGCCATCTCTTCTTTCCTAGAGAGAAGGGAGGGGCAAGTGGGAAACAATGGTGTGGTACACATCGGTTGCAGGACTGTAATGAATGTCTCAGGCCTGGTTATGTTTTGGATGACTCCTAATGCTCTGAGGCTATCGATTGTTGTCTGGTTAGACACAGCAGCTGGGTATTAGAAACGATTAAACCTACTCTCCTTGTAAAAATATGTTAAGAAAAAAACTGCCGGCGTAATGTGCCAATATATACTACTAATGCTATCACCCGAAACTGAGCGGACCGTTGGGTTCATCCAGTCGAGTAGCCAGGTTGTAAGACTCAGCAAGCAGTACCGTGGTTGTTTACTTAAGTGCGATCTGTGTATTACTTCATCTGGCGTTGACTACGTCACAGTTCCGTTAGTGACTGTTGATGTCCGTGCTCGCGGAGCCACTGATCCAACTCCAAGGTACGCTCCCTTCCGGACTACCGTAGTCGATACAGTGCTTCGACACGACGTACATGTGTCCGTTGACTTCAAATGGGTAACCATCAATAGAGCGCAGACACTGTTGGCTTCGAGACATGGATTAAAGTATGAGATGTTAATATCGCCACCATAAACTTGCAAACCAGTTCTACAGCCAGGGACAGTAGCAAACGAAATATCGACTTCCTCGCCGCTGAGGCAAACGTTTCACGAAGTCAACACCGGGGTATAGTTATTTTCACGGTGCCGCGATACGTGCTTTGCCAGCGCATCACATAGCGTTGGTGATGATTTCACGGCGTATACTCACATCGTTTTGATTGGGAGCGCATCCTTCGGTACCTCTTCACCAGGAGTCTCCTGAATACCCCCTTCTGCTTAGAGAGCTGCCGATTCCTCCATCTCCGCCATGAGACAAAAAGCTCTTTCCACTTTGACCGTAGCATTTGACGACAGTTTCGAGGTATCTCGACTTCACTTCCTCTAATAGGTTTACCATATGTATCCAGAATACCAGAGACTCTGACGCCCATCGACTCGGCGGTAGTGCCTGAGGTAACTTACACAGCATTCACAGCATATTCCTGAAGATAATCCGGCGTCTGCCTTTGCCAGCCTCTCAAGGACCACAGCGCGTCTTTGTTTCAGCTTTAGCAGCGTTTCGCTTTATCTGTTCTTTTTCTGGCGATGTTTTATCCATATGTGCGCGTTTCTTTTGCTTTTTCACCCTGCGTTGAATGGCTGTCTGACAACAAAGCGCTCGCATCAAACACTTTATCATTCTCATGCTAAATGTTGGTGGTACTCATGTTGCTTTCATCTATCTCAGTGCTGAAGTCTTCATCCAATTTCGGCATGCTCGACGAGTTTCTATCTTCGACGTCATCCGCCGCAGCGACCCTTGCAGTAAGTGATGTCCTCATCTCGAAGATCGTCATCATTATCATCCAGATCTTGTTCTGTCACCGATGATCCCCGTGTTCCGGTACCAGACGCAGTTTCCTCGACAATTTCGCTTACATCGGGGTATTGATCATTGTGAATAGGTTGTTCGCATACATCCGAAGCAATCTGCTGACTATTAGCACACTATACAAGATCATCCATTGGACGCCTTTGCCAGCTCATCGTTTAGACCTGGGCTTCTTCAGCCTCAACAACACCATCCAGACGATCCTCAATTTCACTCCGGTTGCAGTGCAGTCGTATTTGAACGAAATCCATGCGATGATCAATACACCATGTACAACCTAAAGTGATACTTCCCAGTTGGCTTGGTCGGATTGAACACGATCAAAGACCTTGGTGTGGTTGGCAAGCTGCACCTTGCCTCGTCGACAGAAACATCCTTCTCGACGACAACGTATTTATCACCTGCCGCCCTTCAGCAAGTCCAGCAGAGAACGCTCTAATCCTATAGCTGCAGTATCCTTGACCAGGCTTGTGGGGGACGTGTTGAAACTCAGACACCGCCGAAGTAGCACAAACCGGTTAAGAGTCATAACCCCCCCCCCCCCAGGTTCTCAACCCTTATATATTATAACATTAGTGGCCCAACAAAAATAGCTCTTCTTACATGTTGTATAGTATAATACAGCATGTTAAAGACCGTGAAATGCACGCGGTTAGGTGACACTCGTTCAGAGAAATACAAAACCATTGCAAGGCCAAGACACAGTTAGATTCACTAATTTGCGACCAGACGCTGGTTTAGTGGCTGCGAGGCCACCATCTCAAGTCACTCTACTAAACGAATCAAGAAGAAAGAGCGTGAGATGGCGGCGAGGCACGAGAAACGCATTGAAAACCAAACGTTCATGGCCCGCCTTGGGGGTTGAGTCCGGAGGAGAAGCAGTGCATCAGGTCTGGGCGCAACGCGTACCTGAACGGGGAAAGGGATACATATGCTGACTACGGACCTGCGGCCCCGGCCGTGTCAGAGACCGCAGGAGCGCCTCTAGCACTGACCTCTGCTACAATTCGCTCACGCCCACGCGCGCCTCCGCCCCACCATCACGGGGAAAAGATGTGTGCTACCTCGCCAACGCGAAGGCTGTCGCGGCCAAGTGACTTGCAGAAGACGCTGCAGCTAACGCGAAGGCTGCAGGCAAGAAGAAGATGTCCAAAAGGCTCAGGCGTCCGACATTCGGAAGGCTGAGAAGGCAGCAAAAGAAGTTATAGCCGTCGGACACGCTGCAAAGGCTTCTAGTGCGAAAGCTTCTGCGAAGAAGAATGAGCGTGGACATCTAGATACGGAGAAACCACAGGTCGAGCAGAGTGAGGAGGGGACAAATGCGCGGCTTCAGCAGAATATGCGAGAGGAGACAGAGCTAAGAAGAAGAGCAGGCTGGATATGACTGCGAAACGAAGGGCGTATTCTAAGTCCTGCCAGGGGAAAACAAGAAACAAACCCTCATGTTCTGATACGGCGAACGAGGGAGCTAGGATGGAGCCGCGGAGTGACGGGTACGATTATATGCAGATGCTCTATATTACAACATCCGATGATACAGACAATGCTGTATCTAAAACTTAACATTAATCCCCCCGTCCGTCCGTCTGTCACGTCATAACGTGATTTCCGAAATATCATTGGCTGCCGAGCGCAGCGACGGCGGCCATCATTCGCTAAAACAACCTTCCGCCGAAGGCGGACATACGTGATAATATAAATAAAACGATTGGTTGAAAATTGATGTATAGTTTTAGCCTGCGTCCTTTCATTCCTGAAAATAGAAGCAGTCATCACATGCAGGGTGTGCGAGGCGCGAGTGTTGTCGCTCCCGCTCGGTCTTGACGAGATGGGTCTGGAGCAAATAGGAAGGTCCACCTACTGGTCCCAAAACTAAACCCACCGCCGCGTAGGCGGTGGCGCTGGGCTAGGATAATGTAATGCATTTGAAGAGCGTCGTCTGCAAGCGAAGCGTCAGCCCAGACGGTACCTATATCTGCACCAGCCCAGCCTGCATCTGTACCAGTCCAGTCTGCTTCAGCCATGCCGCGCCAAGTAGCCAGGCAAGTTTTGCCAACAATGATGTATAAACGACATAAACCTTGTGTTGTATGCTGACCAATCCAGCATGTAGTAATTCAAGTCTCTATGTATGGATCAGATCGAGACAGACGAACCTGATCCCGAGGTTGCAAATACAGCTGCTACAGAACCTGCTACCGCTGTGAGGCTCCAGCAAGAGCTCGATGATGCTTGAATTCTGACGTGGAAGAAATGCAGAATCCGACGTTTGGTGTATCTAAAAGCAGGATAACGTTACACGACCGTGATACCGACGAGGTGCTGACATCAACCTGGGGCAAGACGACGAGAATGAAGATGTGGAGGATAGTACTTCGGACGACAGTGACGTGGAACGGCTTAGTGTCGCAATTCGTCGTCGGGAGAAGTACCGGGGCAAGCGGAAACTGCTGCGGGAGCAGCTAACTGCGACAAAGTCGAGCCTCTCACGTCACTGGAGCAGGACGACCGACAAATGGGATATGCTGACCAAGGAGGAGATAAAGGTTCTTGCGTTAGATTAAGAAAATGAGAGGTACGAGTGGAATTTCGGTAGGTCGTGTTTTGTGGTTTTGATGTATATACTACATTGGACTAAGCCATGATGTTGTATAAAATATGTAGATGCCTCATCACAAAGGGTTCGAGATGAGCCTTATCCTGGTTTGTACGGTGGAGAGTATAGACCGACCGCAAAAGTGCTTGAACTAGCCGAATCTCCACTACGCCTATTTTTCTACTTCATGCCCCTCGGGTTTGACGTTTGAAGAGCCGCCGCTATTATGGCCAGAATCTCAATGCGCGCGTGGGCCGAAAAATTTGCAGCATATCAAGCTATCGATGATATTTCAAAAAACGATGTGATGATGAAAGAGACCAAAAATAACAATATGATTCTGCCAGAGGATGTATTACACTGCATTGGCTTACTATTTGAGAGAATGCTGTGCCCACACAAGAAGAAAATTGCCGACCATTGGAGTATGCATGAAGTAGGCGCTGTACCAAAAGGCACATTTGGCGGTTCCGTGCGCTAGACTAGTTTTTTTATCATCATTTTTAATGGGACAAAGTCCGCATCAATCCATACACAGCCACACACGCATAGCAAGCTATCCGCATACAGCGCACACGGAGACAAAGACAAGCCTCATAAATGGGGGACCAAGTTGTTCATGACCTACTGCGCCAGTACAGCATATTGGTCATGATAGGTTGATGATGAGACTCCTGCGAGGGATTCCAAATGAAAAAAGCTGATATTTTTCCGCATGACGGCTTCTTCGATCGATGAAAGGAGTTGGTGAAAGAAGTCGTCTGCATGTCCAAGTTCGTGTAACCAACTTTCCCGCTTGAACTTACGAAACTGGTAGTGCAGCATTCTACTAATTAGGTTATTTCCTATGAAGCGCATGTTGCCTCAGACGCACGAATTCTCCACACATACGACTGCGACGACGGCATCTCCCTCTAATGGAGCAATGTGATGACGGCACAAGCAGCCTCGGCTTGCCCGCGGCTGCGAGTACTGCTTCTTGAGGGAGTGCAGCCAAGCCTTCAGTGTCACTCAGCTCGCCTTCCTACTACATGCAGTAAGAATATCAGTTCTCAGAGGGAAACATGGAGAATGGACACTCTTCAGATCAACGGACGTCGCTGAGCCACCAACAAGAGGACAAGACGTCCCAGCAGCAGGAATTCTGCGCCGCAGTTACCGGGCCACTTCTGATCCATATGTCGGCGAAGGTGACCCTGCAAATTCAAGAGGAACTACGCTTTGTGCTACTAAGACGAAATCCAACCAAAATCAGAGCCAGACATCTTGAAGGACCTCAACACGAGAGCCTACCAAGGACCGCAGCAAGCGCGAATGGCGCCGCTAGCTGGCCCCTATGCAACCCCAAAACGGCTGCCATGCGTAAAGCACAGACGACTAAAGGCCAGAGCATGCACTGGACGATCAAGCTCACTGCTTTGACTGCTGAAACTCGCTTTAAGAACAAATATGATCCTGTGAAAGCTCGCGTCAACCACAGAGGATACAAAGGCAATTCGCGGAACGTGGGAGGGCATCATAAACGTCTTCCATCAATGTGCACGAGCGTGGGGAGACAGCGAACCTCGCGCCGTCTCCGTTAAGCTGTTCAAGAACAAGTTGAACAGTGTCCGTTCTGCGTACCGTTTGAAGCGGGCACAATTCTGGCAGCAGGAAATCGAGTTCACGACGACCGCTCAGGTAGTGAAGATATGGCAGTTAAACGCGCGCAATTGTTTAGAAATGCCTCTGGACTATTTCTCGAGCCACTAGACTCCGCAGATTCGGTAAACGAAGGTTTTGACTAAGCAACAAGCCTGGGGAACTAACGTATGATCCACTCAAAGTGAACCCGACCTACGGCAATGCGTTGGCACCGAGCTTGCAGGGTTATGGCCTTGGTTGTGCGTCGAATTTTCCCACCGCCAAGGCTGCACAGGCCAGACGACCGCTGAGTCATTTGCTAACGTGGCATTGGTCGACCAAGCAGCGGTAAAAGCGAAGACGATGAAGGCGAAATGCCGAGTGGTGACTGCTCGGACACGCCGAGCGAGACACGAGAAAAGGCCAAAGTGGCGGCAAAGGCTAAAAAGCAACGTGAACGGCAGCGCCGACGCTCAACACCAAAACGACCGGTAGATTCTGTCAGCGACACACTGCAAACTGGTTTTGAGTCAATTGAGCGATTGCTAGTGGTTCGGCGCAACCCACCCCAGAGCAGCATAGACATGGGCCATCGGGTTATGAAGCTCACCTACATGATGAAATCATCTCATACCCACGCGCTTCTTCAAGGCATTTCGGGGCTTCACCGAATCAACGAAAATCTCTACAAATCAATTATGAAGGGAGAGGAGCACTCGGACGCAGATTATACGCTTGGTCGTGGGTTTAGCTTCTTTCACAAAGACGGATCACACGATGTCGCGCTCGTAAAACCGATCCGCGTTTATCTTTCGCTTTTGAGTTGTTAAGAAGTCAACTTCTTGCTGCGTTCGCACCCAGTTCCGGTTTAAACCTGTCATTACTTGCCTGGCTTTACATATATATTTATTTAGTTCTTCGGCATCGTTCGCGCCTTTGAATTATTTGTATCCGATGTCGATCAAATGATGTAAAGCACAGTAGCAACGCAGATCGTCCGCGCCTTGGTATTGTACCGGCCACGAAAGAAGATACCACGTTGTTCAGGAACCTCTTCAAAAACCTACTCCTTTTTATGCGGAGTCAACTTGCTAGTGGGTGCAAAAACAGATTTTAAGCCCATTTGTGGGACCAGAATTGCGTGATTCCCAATCATATGGCCGCAAAATGCGTTATTGTAGCGCACTTCGATTGCGAGAATGGGCTCCGTGGACAATCCATAAAATTCCGGTCCGTAATTGGTCAGATTAGGAAACATCTGTCGTTTTTGCGAGCGGTCATCGGAGAAGATACAACAAGCAATAACAACAGTTAAGCAAATGAGACGAGTCGATATATTAAATTTTAGAGACTTGTTAAAAGAGTACGCAATGACTTCTTCTTCGTCATCGCTGCTTTGTTGGCGTCACGGTCATCCTGGTCGTTGTCGTCTCCGTCTCCTTCCTGGTCATCACCGTCACTGACGAGGCAGCAGTCATCCAGCGCTTTAATGTACTTGTCCTCAAATTTCTGGACATATCGATAATACTTTGTCCAGTTCTGGTCGGAGACTTTGTCGAACTCTTCGGCCACCATACCATCCAGTTCTCTAGCGTTCGTGGCTGGATTCGACGCTATATGGTTTTGCATCAACCCCATACCATTTTGATTGGCTGCAACTCCGGGTGGTATCCGGACGCGACGAATTGCGTTGCGTAGATGGGGCCGGGTCGGTGGGGCTGCACGCGGACAAGAAGCTTGGCGATGACAGCTATCCCTCGTAGGTAATACCAAAATTAATAAATAAATAAAAACCATTATGGTATAATTTACAACAACACTCATTATAAAAAGTAAGCGTACCGCGATCTGTGAGCCATTGACGAATGTCAGCCTTCAACCATTTTTCTTGGTCAGAGTTGGATTGTGAGCCACTTGTGATAAGATGCTCCGTCCATGTGAATATTGCGCGGACTAAAATTCGTTTTGAGCGTCGCACACAAATTAGTGAACCATCTCTCAAGCGTGTCGCCGTCAAAGTTACCGTGGTAATAGGAGGGTTCAGGAGTTCCTATACGCTTTCTAATCGCTGAATTCCAAATTCAATCGACTCTTTGACGAACGCGCCATGTATTTCATTCTGAGAGCGCGTTGAGCTTCCACTGTGTGTGAGCAGTGCAAGTTTTTATACCTGCAGCAACCATAACAATTTTATGTAATAAAATCAATAGAAGATCAATAAAAAAATTTGCAGCTCACATTGTAACTGAGCCCCGTTCGGCTTTTGGATTCTCGTACTTTGTCTTCTGTCAACCACGTTGTTTTTGCGACGTTGTTGACTTTGACGTACGGAAAATAATGCGGAATGGGTCGACTTAAGCCAAAGGGGGAGCTGACTCGTCTAGAAACACCTCAGGTCGGATTGGATTGTCGTTCGCATCTCGATTAGCAAGCTTCTTTTGAAGATATGTCGCTCGAAACGCTACGTTGTTCTCCCTCTCAGCCCGAAAATTACGATGTTTACCCCGAATATGGAAAAAGCCCGTAAGTCGAAGCAGGCGACGCATGCTTCGCACAGGGATTTTTCTTCTTTTCCATGACTTTTGCCACATGGGTTGGCAGTAAGCTGAGTCGTGATCGGCCGATTTGCTTCATTCTCAGCGATCACAAACTCGCAGATCACTCCCTTCGGATCAGGAGATGAGTACTTGTTTGTCCCATGCGCTTCGTCTCAGATGGCTTCAACAACAAAAAATAAAACAAACCGGTATTGATACATAACTACTAGCAATATACATACACCACTATAAATGAAAGCTCTTCGGAACCTCGTCGAACTTGGTCCAGGACTTTTGTTCTAGTACGCCATGACGCATCCGACGGTTGCCAGGCATACATCAGGGCATTCTGCTATCCGCTGACGGGTTTCCACGCTGCAGATCTCCCCGCCTTTTCTTCTTTCGAGAAATACTCATGAGCCTTGATAATCCTGCACTTTTCTTGAGGTGTGAGCGGTTTGTCACAGTTCATCCTTTTGCAAAATGGAAGAAAGAATAGCTCGGTGTTTGGCCCTCTCTCCTTTAACTATCTAAAATAAATTATGTGGTTGTTGCACTCCCTTCCGACCAAAATAAAGACGCTAGCTAAGTTTGTGCTGGTGTGTAAAAAAAAAAAAATTTGAGTTATATCTTCTCCCGTGGCCGGCACAATAGTGTACGCTCGTCGATCTGGTACACATGAAGCACTTTGAACCGCGCCTTCACCTTTCCGACAATAATTCGTGTTTTTTTTCGTATTTTTTGTAGTGAAGCGGGTCCAAGTAGAAATGGTGAGCATGAAATGATTCCGGCGGGCTTTGAGCTTCTCGCCTGGCCAGCTCAATTCCCGGAACTCAATCCGATCAAGAACCTTTTTTTGTGTTCTGCTAGCACGATAGTCTCCTTGAACGGAACGCAATACTATAGTGTAGCCGAATTAACTGTAGGCATTCTCGATGCTTGGGATTCGATTGGAATAGCGACAAAAACAAGGCTAGCTCACAAACCTCATACCGAGAAAAGGGGCGATAAAACCCAATATACGTACGGTTGTACCTATCTTAAGGTTTTAAAGGATCGAAGTGTCCGGAAGTTGGGACCGCGTCACCTAAGCGAAACTTGTACGAGAGGCACGCTACGTTAACAATATCCAGGGGGGTACCCCTATTGCGCCGGACAACACGAATAACATATCAAAATTAGTGCAGCTCCAGAACCCAAATATTCAGCGAGCTATCACCCAAACGTGGGTAGCTGATTAATTATGGAGTACCAGAAACTAGGCGGACCCTCGAAATAGTGGCCATTCAGTGACGTCGAGCACCATTGGCTCTCAAGTCATTTTGGCAACAACAGAAGCGCACGACACCAAGTCAACGCAATTGCGTCTCTCTTTTGGTCTGAAGACAGCCCCGTACTCGCTCTAGCTCCTCCATCTCGCCACTACCAGCAAGATCGAACGTTTCCAATTATCTACGTCCAATAAACACCAGCTGAAATCGAATATGGCGCCCGCTAAGCGATTAGATCTGAGCAAATCACACGACGATGGCGACAGTTCTTCGGACTCGTCTTCTGGCGACGAACAGGAGAAGCAGACGATGCCGCAGATGCCCCAGGAGCAAGAGCAGTCCAGCTCCGATGAGGAATCCGACGAGTACGTGGACAATTGCGTCGTTCATAACTACGTTATAACAAAAGGACTGACGATGGTTGTTGTTGCTGCTATTCGCTTAGGGAGTTCGAGATTCCGCCCGGCTTCGAGAGCGTGAAAGGCAGTGGCGCCGTGACGCGCGAGGCTGTACTCAATAATGATCAGGAGCTCTGGTTCTTCAAACTACCAAAGAACGTACGTGGCTCGTGGCTCGTGGCAACTCAGCCTCCGTTTTCCAGTCAGATCGGGAGGTAATTGACACATTCGTGACTTGTTGGCATGTTGCTACTATAGCTGGACGCGTCGGCACTGGCCAATGTGACGATCAAGGTGAACGAGGACAAACCGACTACGTCTGGGGAGGTGCTGGCCAAGGTCACGGCTGGAGAAGCTAACAAGAAGTACCTACTGCAGAGCGAAGACCGCATGCTCACGGACCAGCTCGTGAACGCACTGCCGCTTGCTTCGAACCGCGCTCGCTTTGTGCTTGGCAAGCCCTTTTCGCGCTGTTTCTCGGTCGTGGAGGACCACGTGGACGCAATGTCCGTACCAAAGGGGAAGAAGTCCAAGGTGACCGAATTGTCGCTTGTCGTCGAGAAGCACAAGAAGAAAAAGCACTCATCTGACAAGCATGAGAAGCATCACAAGTCTAAAAAGGCTAAGCACAAACAATAAATCCCCTCGCGACGGAAACAATAGCGTAGCACTCGATAGACTCCCTCCATCCACGAAAAATTCATCACCTATTTGTCATCTTGTTCTTCTCACTCGACTCGTCGCGAAATGGGTGTCTGCGTCTCGATCCCGTTGAAAAGAAAGTACCTACAAACGAAGAGGTGGTCGTCTAAAAGAGCAGAAGCGGCTCTGGGGGCGGTACTTCCTGACGCTTCGAGCTCTTGTGCTCCTTATCCTTCTTCTTGCTCTTGCTCTTATCGCCGTCGCTCTTATTAGCGTTGCTCTTCTTGCCCTTCTTGGCAGTCGAGCTCCGGTGATGGTGGCGGCTCTCGTGCGCTTCAGGTTCCTGTCCCTCTTCACTAAAGCTACCAACAAGCAAATCCTCCTGTTTCCGCGACGACTTTTTAGTCTTGGAGCTCTTGGACGACTCTTTTTTCTTTCTCTTCTTGCCATCGTCGCCGCCACGTGAAGACTTTTTGTGCTTGGAGCTTTTCTTCTTCGTCTTCTTTTCGTCTTCGTCTGGCTTGACAGCAGGCATCTGCCGATGGAACCATTGCTCGGTAGGAATCTTCTCGTCTTCACCAAGAGGGATGCTCAGATCGACAGCAGCCAAGTCGTTTTCCTACCAAGAAATAAAGTTAAGTGTGCCAATTCGTGAGCTTTTAGTCTCAAATTCTCTGACAAATGACAACGTACATCTTCACCCACTGAGCTGCGTTTCTTTCGAGAACGTCGACGATCTTCGTCGCTGGAACGAGCACCTTCAGGCATCATTTCGTCTTCGAGAATATCACGAGACTTCGACTTCTGTTTGCATAAAATTGTAAGCATATGACACAACTCAGGCGACAACATTGTGCATCATACCTTTGCCTTCTTCTTCTTGCCATTCGCGTTGGAACCCAAAGCGCCCATCATGTCCGCAAAGCCCTATCGATCACCCAAAAAGCACAATATTTAATGAGATTTCGTTGTAAGTACCCCGATCTTGTTATAATGTTTCTTACCACGTTAGCTCCAGCATTAGTTGAAACCTGTGAACCACCAGACAGGTAAAATGGATCTTTCCGCAGTCGCTCTTGCTCACGCACATACTCTCGCTCCTTGCGTTCTTTCTCATCAGCAGATTTTTCAACCTCCGACTCCGATTCTGCCTCAGACGAAGAAGATTCCTGGTGACGACGATGTGCGCTTGGCTTGTGTCCATGTTTTCTCTCAGACGATTCATCATCAATGCCACTGTATCCACCGCCGATTCCGGCATGGCCCTGGCTAACGAAGGAGACCTCAAGGTCCTCCTCGCCTGAAAACGCCGACACATCCCCACCTGATTCAAGAAACTTCGCCTCCGAATGACTCAAAGGCTCGTCAAGATCCAGATCACCGGGTAGTGGCACCTTGCGCTGCGCCTTAACACCTACCGGGGCTAATCGTTCTGCAAAGTACGAGTTCAACACATCAAGACGCTTTGCCGGATCCAAGGAGGCACTGCCATCAAATGCACGTTCAGTTCGTTCTTGAGCAGTGAGAGCTCCTAGTCCCATACCCAGCGCAAGTAAGAGCTGCTGAAGACACACAGCACGCTCTTGCACCTCGATATACTCGCTCTGAACGAAAGCAGGTAGGCGTTCCATGAGAACAGTTGCCATACGCTCCACAGTTGCGTCATCTGCACGTTCAGCCATCGCCGTGAGGATCTTCAGCAATGCCTGGATAAAGACAGTTTGAACATGACCAGGAAGCGTCGTCGTACGAGGCTGCAGCATTTCATCAGCGAGATCTTCTAGTCGTTGAAGCTTTTCTTCTTCTGTTTCACGCTCTTCAGCCTCGTCTTCGTCCTCTTCGTCCACATCATCCAAAAACTCCATAATGTATTCACCCGTGATCCAGGCTGCCGCATAATACACCTCTTGTAAAGTACCAGCTCCCGGGCCACTAAGCGCCTCCTTCTCCATCAATAGCTCAATCATATTGTCCACCATAACGCTACGCACACTCTTGACACGAACCGCAATGTCCACAAGCTGACGTGCCACCTCCACACCGTGTGAGCGCTTCATTGGCTCGTCATCGGTCAACTTCATCTTGGAACTGCTAGTGCTCGATCCAAGCATGCTGCCCGCAGACGGGGACAATGACGACAGCGACGCATCAACCGAAGCCGCAGTGTTACCTGGCACGCGAGCAAGCTGTACCAGCACGTGAATATACCAGTCAAAGTCGTGAATATTGCCGTACTTGTTGACCGAACAAACATGCAAAACGTGCGTGATAAGTTCATGACGATACGCGCCGTCGGCACTCAGTGTCTGGCGCATGAGTTCACTGATAATAGGAGCCGCGTTGTCTGGATTTACCATACCGGACAGCAACTCCAGCGCCCGCATCCGGATAGTAATGTCATCCACGGCCAAACACTCAACAATCAGCTCCTGGTGCTCCGTAACCACGTATGGATGTGACTTCATCAAGTTTCCAAGGCCAACAAGACCCAAGTACCGCAAATTCTGGTCCGGATCTTCAATATAGCGACGCAGATGATCATTGCATAGTCGGACAACCGCCGCGACGTTCCGTGGCTGGGATCCATCGCTCTTCTTGGTATACAACAGCGCCGTTGTGACTGTGCTGATGCATTCATAAAGTAGCGACTTGGCCGGGGTGTTCTGGATCACTGTAGCGAGTGGGTCCAGCAGCTTGCGGGCTAGACGAGGCTCTTCAGGTACCAAGCTGGCCAACAACTTGACGACCTTAATGAGCATCCAGTTGTTGGAGGATGTAGTGAGTAGACGGAAGAACTGTGGTGCTAGACCCAAATAGTTCTTGGGTTTCTTGTTAGCCAGTTCACAGATGACATTGACAGCACAGGATACGACCGTGACGTCGGGCTCTTCCATCCTCTCTTTCAGTCGGTCGAACGACAGCCTCAGCCCTTGAGGATAGCGCAGAAACATCTTGTAGAGCACAAGCGTGGCTTTCTTTCGGACGTACGGTTTAGGCGAACCCATCATGGACAGCACGTCGCCCAGCAGGTCTCGCGCCAAGTCAGTCGTGACGATATTAGCCAGTACATTGATGGCCATCCCCACCTCGTACTCGCTGGTGCTGCCGAACTCCTTCTTAAGAAGGTTTGTGCACAGCAGAACGACGTCCGTGGACTGCGTGAAGCTCTGGCACGCGGCGTTGTAGCCGATGCGTTTGTGCGCGAACCGCTCGTAACTCATGACCTCTACGACGTGGAAAGCGGCCCAGCACATGTCATAGCCCAACATATGAAGATACGTGAGCTTACGCACGGCCTGCGACTTGATGAACGGGTCAGTGCTGCGTAGCTCCGCCTTGATCTCCTGCAATGCCTGCGAGATGTACACAGTCACGTCGCCTTTGGCCGAGCGGATGCCCTTGACAAGGTCCTGTAAGTTCTTCTCAAACATGATGGCGGACAGGCGATACACTGGGCGGGGAACGGCGGGAGGAACTGCAGGCGGAAGCTGAGACACGAGGCTTGCCACGATGACGAGG
Organism: Phytophthora sp. 'mugwort'; assembly: GCA_033558025.1. Lineage (NCBI taxonomy): Eukaryota > Oomycota > Peronosporomycetes > Peronosporales > Peronosporaceae > Phytophthora > Phytophthora sp. 'mugwort'. Next base: position 3,154,343 of record JAUCEF010000004.1, on the reverse strand, counting down.
CAAAGACTCAGGAGCGAGCTACAGACGACGAACGGGGGCCGCCAAGCGAGGCGATGCCCGAGAGATGCACACGATGCGAATCAAGAGCTAAAGTCGGATCGCGCAAGGGGGGAACGAAACAAAATTTGAACCCGGGTCGATAGGTTGACTTGGCGTTTGTATGCAAACGGGTTTCGACCCGAAATCTTTCGCGAGATCAGATGCAGGAACCACGTAGCGCCAAGCCACAGCAGATTAGCTTTCAAGCAAGAGCTGAGGTGGTTAATGTGTGCGCGGGGTCTACTAGAGGAAAGCGTTTGTGAACATAGCTTGGGTGCTGGTGCAATATATTGGAATACAATACAAATGCTGGACGTATTCAAGTTCGCAAAGGTTGACACTGCTGTTGAATTTATCTGCTGGTATTTGGACTCGACAGGCAGCTTCAACCCATGATGAGCTCTAGCAAAATCATCAGCGTGTTAATGATCATTAACGGGACTGTAGCGGACAGTTGGCGAGTGTCAAAAAAGCAAACAGCACGAGCACAAGCGTTAAAGCCCGAAACACTACTACAAACAGCAACATAGCTACTGCCAGACGTACATCGGAGATACTGCACGGCGATGAGGAAGCCCACGATCTGGTTCTTGATCGTTAAGCCCTGCGACGAGTCTACCTTGTGCCAGCCATCTGCAATTATCGAGCCAACGAGTTGTTAGGGAGTTGTTAGTTAGTCGCTGCAGATCCAAGACGGACGTAGAGGCACTGTGGGAGGTACATACGCGGACGCAGGAACCTCTTCTCGTGCAGGATGCACACGGCGTTGGTAAGCAGCAGACTGGTGAGCACGAAGTTCCACAGCACGCCCATTGTCGCCAGCCTAGCTTTTCGATACAAACTGCAGAATGAAATAACACCACTGTACCGAAATTAAGGTACAATTATAACTGCTCCGGTTTGCTACAGGTACCAAATCCACCTCGAGCAGCACCCGATTGACACCTTTGCGCCTCGCTGCGATGGCTCCTACTCAGGTCTCCAGGCGCCTGAGACGCCGCGACAAGTGGGCTGCATCGGGAGAAACAAAAACGACCGAAGCTGCAGTCCACGAGTCAAGCGAGCAGGACATCGGAATGCTGCCGCGTCTTCTCGTGCGTTTGGGCGTGGCCGCCTTCATTGTAGCAGTTGTGGTGCTGCTGATGACCACGCAGCAGCTGGAACCGGCCGCGACGTCTCCTCCCAGCCGCAAATTGAGCCCCCATGAAGAAGCAAGAGTCGAAGCGAGAGCTATGCGTCGAACTGTCGCCCACCCCACGGTCCAAATGCTGGGGAAGTATCCGCATGACGCGAAGGCATTCACGCAAGGCTTCACGGTTGTGAGACACGGTAATGACAAGACTTTGATAGAGTCGACCGGATTATATGGAGATTCAACTCTTCGTCACGTGGAAATTGAAACTGGAAAGGTGCTTAAGCAGTACGATCTACCCCAAGAGCTCTTCGGCGAGGGTGTGACGCTTGGTCGAAAGGACGAGTTGGTTATGCTGACGTGGAAGAGCAAACGCGGTCTCGTATTTGACCTGAAAGGGGACGAAGACGGCAAGACGGTTGACTTCGGATTAAAGCGTGAGTTTAATTTTAATACCGTCACGGGCGAAGGCTGGGGGATCACTTTCAACGGTAAGTACTACGTGGTCTCGGATGGCTCGTCGACCCTGATGTTCTGGGATCAGAAGACTATGAAGGAGGTGGCTCGTGTTGACGTGTCGATCTATGATGGTGCGCAAAAGATCTCCCAGATCAACGAGCTTGAGTTCGCAAAGGGGTTCATCTATGCGAACGTGTGGTACCAGCCATATATCCTAAAGATCGACCCCGAGACTGGCGCTGTCGTCACCATGTTCGACCTGTCAAAACTCATCACCGACGCTGGTGTTGACGTGACTTCCGGTGCTGTGCTCAATGGCATCGCATACGACGAAGTCGAGGACGTGTTCTACTTCACAGGCAAACTCTGGCCTTCCGTGTACAAGGTCCGTCTGATTGACCCCGTGCAGTAAAATGCTACACCACAACAACTATAGAGTGCGCTGTATCGATGTATATAGGCGAGCAAGCAGAGAAACATAGCGCGAATATGGGTCTTTATCTACCGTAGAAAAGTTACACTATGTGTGCACGTGAAAGTCTTGAACACCGAGGGGATACCGTAGCTGTTTGATTGCTCTTCGTCTTCCGCTTTCCTATCCCTCCTGCTGCAGGAACGGGTTGGGGATCTCAACTGTGCCGTCCACGGGGGACACGAGCATAACCGATGTGCCTCTGCACACCACGAGGCCGACCTTGCGCGTTTCGTCCGTGATCCGGTACTCGTCGTTCGGGTCGCGAAGGAACTCGACACAGTCATCCAGCACCAGGTTCACCAGTTGGTCATAACCCTTGAGCGTACCTGTCACCTCGCGACCGCCATGAAACTTGACGCGCACCTCCTGGTCAATGTACTTGGCAAGGTCCAGGATCGGGTCCTTGCGATTACCGCCTCCTGTCGCGCCGTTTGCCGCCATCGTCTCGGGTCTGCTGCAACGATCGAATTGTATGGGAACATCGGTACGGAGCTCTTCGTCGCTGCGATTGGTTGAAATGATAGAAACCATCCATGCGTATCAGACGGAATCAGACAAAAGTGGATCCATCTCTCGTTTAGGGCAATCATGAGCAGGAGCTTTGTCGCGGACGAACGCATATTGGAGGCTGTGGCGCAGACAAGCGTGCTTTCGGCCGAGAGTGAGTTGTCGGATCAATGCTTAATAGATAGGAGAGCTTCGTTGCATTTGGATGTTGACCTGCTTGTATCTGGATGCAGATTTTGGGGCGGTATGCAAGCTGGCGGTGCGGCTTTTTGGCTCGGACAAGCAGAGCAAGCGACGACTGGCGCGCACGGCATGTCGGTGCAATGAGGACTGAACTTGTACTCTATCATGGTATGACTTGACGTTGATATTCTTCTTGTGTATGCTGTGCAGCGGCGTCCGGATGGGAGGCGGAGCAAATGGAGCAAGCGGTGCTAGCCATAGCGAAGATCCTCATGGACGGCGCCAAGGTATGTGGCGTAGCGGCAGCTTCAATGAAGGGACGGCAGCGTATTAATGGATACATTTTTGTTGCACCTCTGTACTGCTGCAGGCTGACATGTCCGAACATGCGTTCCGAATGGTCTTAAAAGGGATGACCTTGCCAGAGCAGCACGTCGAGGTTCTCGCGCAGGTAACACCTCTGTTGCCGGTTTTATTGCAGTGGTACGATCAAACGTTGGTGCTTTTCTGACTTGGTGGCTTCGTGTCTACTACAGCTATACAAAGCACACATGAAGGACATTCGCGAGCGCGTCTCGAGGGAAACAGGAACCAGCGTTCCACGCTATCGCAATTTGGAGTGGCGAATCGACCTCGAGGTGCAAGTTGCTCTGTATAGCGGTTCCTTTTGGCGGTATAAAGTGAAGTCTAACATGATAAACTACTTCCTACAGCTCGGCTCGCGCTTTCACCGCAACAAGCCGAAGCCCATCGTGACGCTTCGTCTGGATACTGCCACCCAAACCAGCAGCTCTGTCGTGCCGCAGGTTCAATCGACCTGTATTCGCGTAGACTATGACGGTCTCAAGCTGATGCAGCGTCAGCTGGAGACCGCGTTGAAAGAAGTCGACTCCGTGCACTGCAGCCGCATCCAGCGGTACATGCAGTGAATCATGCGGCAGGGATCGCCAACACGACACATGAACGACTTAAAAAAAAAACAGCATCAAATTGTACCAAAATCGCGAGTGATGCTTTCATTTCTCGTTCTTCCTGTCGGCTAGATACTGCTCTTTTGTCTTGGTGAAGGCCGTGACCTGGTCCAGCTGCTGCTTTGACTCATTAGAGATGCCGTCCTTCTGCAGCAGCAGCTCTGCAAACTTGGCCTGCTTCTTTTTCCTCGTCTCCAGGTCCGGCTTGATCTTGGCTTCCTGCTCGGCAAAAGTTGCAGCAGTCAGTCAGTAAGTAACCAAAGGCATTGACATAGCGACACTGCGGAGGTTTCTCGATTCCTCGATGCAGCTCCGTCTTAAGCATGCGTACCACGTCGCGACGGATTTCCTCGTCAGATTTAGGGTCCCAGTAAGCGTAGCACAGAGCGATCGGGATGCCGAAGCGCAGCGTGTAGTCGATCATCATCTTTGGCACCTTCATGGCCGAAGTCAAATATTTTCACCGAATGCGAACTTAAGACGAACCTAAACTGTTGCAGCCGCACATTTTATTTAGACCAGCACTCATGCGGGCACCTACGGCGATGGTGAGGCAGCTTGACGGGGCGGTTCGACGTGCACTCCGCGTTTCTACTGCTCGATGCTTGAGTTCTACAGCAGCCCGACTTCCTGAGGGTCTTCACGAGATCTCCAGCGTCCCACGCACGCCATCCTGGTCGCTGAAGGAACTTCACCATGACGGAGCCCATATTAATGCCGCGGACATGGTACTGACCGAGGAAAAGGTGCACCTGCAGTAGCTCGTGGCTTGCTGTAAATTTTTATATAATATGATAGCTAAACGCTGCATCTATTGTTCGCGCCCGGCAGCTTCGTGAGCTGGCAGAGCTGTGTCATCTGCACGTGGAGGACGACAAGCTCCCGGGACTGCTTAAGGACGTCGAGTCCATCATCCAGTGCACCAAGACCATCCAGGCCATGACGGTCAACGAGAACATCGACGACGTGTACGCCAAGAGCGACTTTGATGCCGGTAGGGGGAGCTAGCGGAGCTGGGATCTCGTCGTGTGAAGGGATTGATCTCTTATCCGTTGTTCTCTTCTTCCAGGCGTGATTGCTCCTCTCAGGGACGACGTCGTCACGGAAGGTAATTGCGCGGAAAAGGTGTTGGCGAATGCTGCCGAGACGTCTGGCTACTACTTCAAAGTCCCCAAGGTTCTTCAGGATTAAATAACGCACAACGGACAACAAACAGGCAGCAGACATCGTACGAGGCAAAAATCTATATAAGATGCACATGATAAGCATTTGTCTCTGTCTCCAAGCAACCAGAACTACTAGCAGAACTAGTTGTCTGCCTTGAAGACGTTGGCCTTGGCCAAGTATTCCTCCAGATCTGCAACCACGCAACAAACACGTCAAAATCACGTTAGTTCAAGTCCACGGTAGAGTATCAAACAGCTGCAGTCGTCGCACCTTCGACCTTCATGTCAAGTCCGCTGAGCTTGCGGATGCCCAGAAGCTGGTTCTGAAGTGCGCCCTTGTGGTACATGAAGAGAGTGGGGCAATTCCGAGACGGCCAATTCTCGATGCAGGCCTGCGCCTGGATGCTCACAAACTTGACGTCGCGGTGTTTCTTGGCCACCTCACGCAGCACGTGGTCCATGACTTTGCATTCTTCGAGTGCCTCGTCCCAGAGGTAAGCGATGACCCAGTTGTCGTTGCTACCTTCCGTCACCGCCTTGGTCCACTCGTCCTTGGCGATGGGCTGCACATCTCCAAACTTGTTACGCGATGCCTGTGCCATCATCTCCTGGATGCGGCGCTCACGGATGCGGGAAAGCTCAGCGTCGTCGTCGTAGTCGTCCTCCATCTCGTCCAGCTCGTCCAAAGTGGCGTTCTCGCGCGGATCCACCTGCTCCTCCTGCTCCTGCTCGTCCTCATCGGGCACCTTCGTCTTGGGAGCAAGGATCCCCTTCTTCACAAGGATATCCTCCCACTCGGTCGTCTCGCCCGTAGGCGCGTAGTACACGTTGCCGCGGTCACCCATGGTCGCTTACGTGGGTTGTTCCAGAATGCGTCGGTACCGGTACATACGGTACCCAAGTCGCCATCATGAACTTAAGTCGTACTTAACTAAAATATCCGCTTAGCTACGATATTATGTAATTGGCGGGAATCATTCGAGCTTCCGCTGTGCATCATGGAGACGATGAAGGAGATCGCCGTGAACGTGAACGGCAAGGGCGCCATGCAGCTGGTAACGACGCTGCGGCCCATGAAGGACGGAAAGGTGCCTGCTGGCCGCGACGTGGTCTTCACGAGCGGCGAGGACGGCGTGCTGTACGTGACGGACCTGGTTACTGAGAGCCCCGTGTACCAGGCCGAAGTGTGCGAGGGGTTTGTGCCGTCCTTCGCCGTGACGCCTGAGCAGAGCCACGTGCTCATCGCGTCGGATGATGACAGCAACGTGGCTTCATACAGCCTCCCACCCGACTGCCAGCTCGACCAGCTACTGCGGCGTTCCACGGTCTCCATTCGCCAGGTCACGTGCTCGACCAAGTTCATCGCCATTGCGGACGAGGAACCTGTGGTGCGGGTGCTACTGCGCAGTGATACGGAGCAGGTAATCCTCGCAGAAGGCGCCACTGGAGCGATCAAGAGCGTGGCGCTCGACCCGCAGGAAAAGTATCTCTGTGCCAGCAGCGAGGACTCAACTGTGCGGGTCTTCACAATGGATGTGGAGGGCCAGCGAGCCACAGAGGCCAAGAGCTTCAAGATCAAGCACGGAAATATCAGGAATGACGACGTTCTGTTGCAGTGTGCCTGGCAACCGGGTGACATAGGCAAGTTGCTGGCTTTGCCGATGGATAAGGGGATAATTGAGCTCTTCGAGCGAGACTCGTGGGCGTGCAAGGGCAAACTGATGTTGCCAATTGGCAAGAGCACGGCTGCTGATGTGGATATCCTGGCGTTCTCCCCCAATGGACAGTATTTGTCTGCAGTGACGTGTGCTAAGGAGGTGTTTGTATGGGAGCTGGATACGCAGACTGTCCTACGCTCTTTCCGGATCGACTATCCGGCGCTCGGTATACAGTTTGCCAACAAGAGCAACACGTTGGTGCTCTATCACACTGGCGGCAAGTTGGCGTTCGTAAAAGATGTGATCCCGGCTGGACACACGCCACCGCAGCATATTGTAGGACATTCAGTTGCAACAAACACTGTGGTAAAGTCTTCCCAGTCAGGTAAGAAGAAAGAGTTGAAAGCGTCTTCATTAATAGACGACGAAGCCATAGTCGATGGGAAACACGATGATGAGGACGAAGAAGAAGTGAGTTTCGATGACGATAACGAAGCGCGAGTGGAGGCGATCAAAGCCAGTTTCGGTTTCGGCGCTGCTGCGAATGCTGCCAACGATGAGCAAATGGAAGATGAAGACCTGTCAGTCTCAGCACAAGCTACTACCAAGTCGAAATATCAGGAGATTTCTCCTCTGCGCACCCTTACAGAGCCCTTCCAGCCCGGTAGCGCTATGAACCCTACGGGACGTAGCAGTAGCGCTACGTCATTGCTGGCATGGACGCCTGAGGGTGAGATCGAGATGATCCGTGGCGCCAGTATGAGCGAAAACCTGGTGAAAGTGGAGTTTACCGACAAATCTCGTCGTGGATTCAAGTTCAACGACAATTACATGTTCTCTATGGCGTTCCTGGACGACTATGGCGCTGTATTTGCTGTGCCACGACGTGCTCGTGAAGATTGGGAGGACCTTGAGGCAGGATCCAGCGAAAACGATGTTATCAGTAGTATTGTATTCTACCGTCCATTCGAGTCTTGGGCGACTAACAGCTCGTGGCACAAGACTTTGCCTGAGGGTGAAGATGCCGAGTGTGTTGCTGCAGGCCGTGAGTTCTGTGCAGTGATGACTTCACTGCAGACGCTGCGAATCTACACAACCAGTGGTATTGACTATGCGTTGTTGCGTCTTTCTGGTCGCGTCGTGACAATGACAGCCAAGGAATCGTTATTGGCTGTGGTGTATCAGGGTCTGCATGGACAGATACACTACCAACTTCTACGCATCCACATGGATTCCTCTTATGAACGGGTTGTAGTAGTCTCGAAGGGGGATCTACCTATGACGCCGCCATCACGGGATGTATTCGCGTCACACAAGGAGAACGAAATGATGCGTGAAGATGTATCCAATTGGGCCAAGCTGACGTGGCTCGGTTTTGATGACCGCCAGATTCTCTACGCTGTGGACTCGTTCTCTTGTATTCAGGCGTTGTCGCCCAGTACAGGATGGAACTGGTTCCCTATCGGCTGTGTTGGCAACGCACTCCAGAAGAAACCTGAGGACCGTCACGGAGTCTTCACACTTGGAATTGTCAACGATTCGTTACTCTATTTCCCGCTGGAAAAAGGTGCTCGCGCGCCGAAACTCCGCGGCAATCACCGTCCTGTGCCCGGTACGTTCCCATTGCACACAGCATCGTTCCCCAAGACGTCAAAGAAGAATGAGGAGGTCTCGAATGGCCACATGTGGCAGAATATGCGATTATGTGGACTGGAGACCATCGCGAACGAGGTGAATACTGGCAATATCGCTGATCAAATAGTGCACGAACAGGCTGAAATGGATAAAACTCTCATCTTAATGATGAAGACAGCCTTTAAAAATGACGAACCTGCGCGCGTGCTGGACTTGGCCAAGTGTCTGCACCTCGAGAAGTCCCATCAGATTGCGCAGAAGCTCGCTATTCATTTCTCACTGCGCCAATTGCAGTCCCAGCTCTATGAATTGTATCGTGTTAAGTTTGAGGAGCCTCAGCGCCAGCAATCAATGCGTCAAGCGTCTTCCCAGATCCACCGGCCAACCCGCTCCTACAGTCAGGAGGAAGAAGTATCTGCCCAGCCACGCGACGTTGAGCCTCTGCGTCGTGCTCGCAGCATTTTGTCTCGACCGCCATCGACGCCCTCTCATGAGGAATATCACGATGAGGATGCCGCGTCCGTCGACGAGAAGCACGAGGACAAGGCTCCGAGTTCACCGAAGGCTGCAGACACCACAACGAGCAGTGCCGCTCATCTGGAGCGATCAGTGGCACCGGCAAACCCATTCTTGAAGAAGCCTGGAGGTTCCACGGCGTCGCCCTCTGCCAAGGGCGGGAAGAAGTCGGGTCTGCAGCGGTTGGCCAAGTTCGCGTCCCCTCCGCCGGCCAAGAAGCAGCGACGATCGACGTGGAAGAAGTAGAGCGGGGAAATTCTATGCGGATGGCGCAAGATAAACGGCATAAGTCACGTCTTGTGATGTCAAGTGTAATATATTGCAGGCCTGGGCTTATTAGGCAAGGATACACTTTGCCAGTACCGGTATTACCACCGAGCTGGGATGCCTCGTGCCATCATTTGTCATCCATAGTACTCGTAAAACTGTAGCCATCGCCGGGACCTGTGGGTTCAAGTTAGTAACAATGAACAGTTTTCGATGATGCGAAATGTGGCGCCGAGTCGGTGCAAACGGGTGGCAAGGCACGTCCGGTGCACGAATGTGTAGCCTTTCATAACAATTTCAGTGCCGCGAACAAATGAGAAGCGACTCTCTCTAGTATCAACCCACCCAAGGATGAACGAGATATAGAGCTTATATTCCTTGGGAAAGTAAGCTACTTCCTGACTGGCCAGGACGGCTTCAGCAGTGCTTATCATCCGTGTGCATGTTTGAACAACAAATGTAGCCATGCTGTTTTCCAGATTCTATACGGATCAGACGTACAAAATGTGCACGGTACCACGTATCCACGGTGGCTAATTATTTAAATAATTACATTAACCAAGTTGCAGTTGTCAGACGGTGGTATACGACTTAAATCAGCGCGTGAACAGTCATTAGCGTCGTTGTTTCCCCACATGGCGCTTCATGCGCTTCATGAGCGGGCCACTGAGCTCATGACGTGTTAAGCCCAGATAATCCGTCGCAACTAAGTGTTCAGCACCCATGCTCTTATGAGATCATAGCAAATGACATCATCCAACCCAGCGCCATCATCCAATTGTGGACATTGCGACGACATCATATTCTCTCATCTGTTCGAGATAAGATAATGAAGCTATTGTATTAGGTTTAGCGCTAGATCTCAACCATTTGTTTATGCTAGAATTCCAAGCTTAAAAGTCGTCTGTGGGTTGGAAAAACAGTTTTTCAAACCAGATGCCAAAATCCTGTACAGTTGCAGCGATAGGCGCCACGTTCACAGTGTACCCACCGGCGAAGACGAGGTTGAAGCACACGACTCTCTGCTGCCATTCCCCATTTGACCGAGAGCCAGCGACGTCGCCCATCGTTAGGCTTTGCATGAATGCCTCCCCACACGTCTGAGCCTTCGTCGACACCCGCAACCCGCGTGCTATCCCGAGCGATTCCGCGCGGACGGCCATGGCACAACAGTGTCGACGACAGACTGACCCGGAAACTTATGATGCTGCGGCTGCGTAGACTGCATCCGGTGCTCGCAGGGACCAAGTGCACGGCCACAGACAGCAGTGGCAGCACCGTCGTGGTGCCCTCGCTGGTGCAGCGACTCGAGTGGATGCTGTACAATGCCGCCCATTCAATGCATGAGTATACTCATGACCAGTCCCTGGAACGTCGAGTGCAGGCTCTTGTCACGCAACTGGAGCCCAAGGCAATCGCTGAACAAAGACAACAGGAAGGAGGCAGCAAAAGAGGTCGAGACAGAGTAATCGATGACGAAATTGACCACGACCCAAACAGGAAACGACAATGTCCAAGTCAGCAAATGTTGACCGTTTTGAGTACGTCTACCAGTGTGTTTCTGCTGGAGAATGACAAGAATCTCGTAACGCTCGTGCTCAGCTTTCTTTCCGGTCGGACGGTGCTTCGTCTCCGATCTGTGAACAAGTTCATGTCGGAGAACGCGCCAAAAATGGTGAGTAGGCTGCATCTCGAGACGCACTCACCAGCTATGCAGCGTTTGTCGAGTGGTGCATTGATGAAATTGCTGTTGAGCTGCAACAAGCTCTCCAGTCTCGTCGTGACCAGTAAGCTCCGGGATTACGCTGAGTCGGACGGATCGGATAAAAGGACCACTCGAATGATGATGCATCGCCGACCTTCTTTCAACCGTCCATCTCATCGAGACATCAGATCCAAGAACGGATTACTTGCAGGTGAGCTAGTGCTCAAGGATATCACGCGCGCGTTTGAACGTGGAGCATGCCCGGAGCTGCAGGAGCTCGATCTCGGCTCACCGCTGGATTATTTCGCGGAGAGCGACGACGTTCTGAAATGTCTGGAAGCTTTCGCTACAGCGAGACGCCACAGTGCAAGAAGTCAAAGAAAGGTGCTTCTTCCTGGTCGGCTCCAATATCTGCGCCTCGACTCGACCTATCTGGGCGACGCGCGCTTGAATCGGCTAGCCGATGTGTTCGAACAGGCTGCAGACAACAACTGCTCGAATTGCTTCGGGTCGTTGAAGACGCTAGTGCTGCGAAACAACTTTATCGGCGAAGCTGGCTGCCAGGCGCTGTTACGCATACTACAGTGTGTACCATCGCTCCGCGTACTGGATGTAAGTGGCAACATCCTCACGGACCTGGACGCGCTCGCGCTTGGCGACTGGATTTCCTGCCGCGCGAATGACTTTAAGTCACCGCATCGCAATCTTCGCATGCCGAATGGATGCCGCGCCAGCTACGAAGCCAAGCCAAACTGGAGGAGATCAGACACATCAGACACGCCAACGCCAGCTGTTCAGCTGCGCACGCTGCTGCTACAGGACAACTTTATCGGCCAGGGAGGACTCGAGGCGCTGTCCTTGGCGCTCAACGCTCGGCTGATACCGTCGTGAGCCTATGGCACGTGTAATTTTAGAGTCGGGAAGGAGAAAAGTCTTATTAGTCGAAGATGGTAAAGAGGCGATAAACATGCAAGTGCAAACTACCAATAAGCGCATCATTTATGAGTGATCTTAGCAGTGGGACTTCTGAGTGGCGATTGGCGAGAAAATAACGCACGCTTACGACCATCTGAAAGTCTCCCCGTCATCTATGATTTTCAACATTGAAACGTCGCAGCATCCTTTTCGCCAATTAAATGTATTTGCACAGGATGTCATAAGCAGTGGAACGTATAAATTAAGGGTTAACGAACTATACGTTTTACGGGGTCGTGAAAATCCAGCAAAACATTTCTCGTTTCGACGCTTCAGCTCTTTCAGTTACTTCAGCTGACTTCATCTATCTATTTTTGCGTGCGCTGTGGTCCACCCGATCCGCAACGCAACCGGTGTCAGGTATGGAGGCACTGTATCGCATACACTTGTATCACGCAGTCCCGCCACGCTACCTCCTCGTCTTAGGATTTCTATAGAGAGAGTGCGCATTCAGTGCCTCAAGATTTGACACCGAGACATTTGACATCACGTTTCTCTGACTTCCGAGCTGCAGAGCTTGAATTAAGGGGTCATGAGCGTGCTGGCACAGCATAAGTAGGATCGGATGTATACGCCCGCTTTTTCGGCACGACGGCAAGATGGTCAGGATTGTAAAATACGCTCTGCAGACTTTACAGTGTAGAGTACCGTACGTCAGGACATCCTGCGTCTGCATGCTGTCGCTTCCTCATTTCACCTGGCAGCCGTTTCACCCGGATGACTCACAGCCTGCGAAATATTGGCTCCAGAGGATTTCATGCTGCACATTCCTGCGGAATATTCAGAAACGCCACAAAAGAATAACCTTTGAATTCAAAGAGAGCGCGAAAGTAGTCAAAATTTAATCTCACGTATCTGCTCGAAACGTCAAATAAGCTTCGCTCAGATCTCGGCAATTTACACCATCTGATACAACCATAAGGCGTTGCGCAGTCTTTGGCGACGGTGCTCACCACTTGGGGCGGCAACCAGTCTGTTGACTCACCAGCAGGCGACAACTTGCGCTTCACGTTGCACCATCCCATCATATGCACCTCTTCATCCGCGTTACCTTTGACAATCTATTACCGCCAACTTAACATTGGAAATCCGTTCATAACGTCAGTCACATATCTCCGCAGTATCCATTTTCTGATACCTCTCTAACTTCATTATCTTCAGGAACGATTGCGTGCTCGTAAAAAACGACCGTCTGGTTTCTATTTCCCAGGCCCCCGGACGATTCGTCTCCATCATAATCTGACCACCGTTAAACTCCCGAAGACTCTAACCAGTTCGCAACCAGCCACCTCCCACCCAAGTCTCTACGAGAACGTCGACTCAACAGTCCATCGTTGTCATATGGTCTCCACTACTCCTAAGGCCGCAGCGTTCGCCACCAACCCGGCATGGCACGACCCAACAGACGTCCAAGTGCGCAAGCTCATGATGGCACGACTGCGTAGCCACCCGGCGCTGGCTCAGCACCACCCGATCCTACAGACGCGAGAGGAGACGGGCACGAGCCCGTCGCTGCTACAACGACTAGAGTGGATGTTGTATCACTCCGCGGGCTCCTTGAGCGAATACCTGCACCAGCCCTCGCTGGAGCGCCGCGTGCAGGGCCTTGTGACCCGTTACAAGCGGAAACGGTCCGAGACTGAGCCCAGTGAGGCCGTCGTAGCGGCGATCCGAGCCTCCGCCGCTAAGCGACAGCGACCTCGCTTGATTATCACCGACGACAAGATCCGCAACTGCAGCGTCGGCGCTAGAGGGTGCGTGCTTAACAGCAACTTGGATCTGTTACATCAAGTCTTCAGCTTCCTGGTCGGCAAGGACGTGCTACGCTGTCGTGCTGTCAACAAATTTCTGTATCTTCACGCGCCTTCGTTCGTGCGGTCGCTTCATATCGACGCAGCGGCAATCCCCGTCACGGAGACTCGTACGGCCACTGGACTCAGTACGTTGCTACGCGAGTGCAAGAACCTCATTAGCCTTACGATCTCGAACCAGACAAACCAGCTGCATGTCAAAGCAGACGTCGTGTTCCCACGAGCGCTGACGGCGTGTACCTTTAAGACGTCTCTCGCGGCGTCGTACGGCCAACAGTTGGTTGGTGAAGTCGCGAAAGCATTGGAAACAGGAGCGTGTTTATCACTAGAAAGACTGGAACTGCTTGCTCCGTTTGACTTTGCAATGGAAAGTGACGCCGTTCTCGTGTTGCTTCGAGCTTTGATTGAATCCAAGGTCGAGCAAGGCACCAGGAAGCCACTGCGGCACTTGGTGCTGGACGCAACTTTCCTGGGCGACCGCGGCATTGAGCAACTTGCTGAGCTGTTTGAGACTCACGATACGTTCTTCGCGAACCTGCATACGTTGAGCGTACGTAACAACTTCATGGGCGAAACAGGTTGCCGTGCTCTGCTTGAAGCCATCGAGCCGTTCAACGAGCTGCGGACGCTTGATCTCAGCCGAAACATCCTGACGGACACGGACGCGTTCGCTCTGGCGGATATGCTCGATGATCCTGATGTGACAGAGCTGAACTTGTTCGACAGTGTGGGCGGGGACCAAAAAGAAGATGAGGAACGCCTTGACGCGCTTGGACTGGCGGAACTGCGCATTCTGAAGCTGCAGGAAAACTTTATCACATGCGACGGCTTCCATGCGCTTACGATTGCGTTATGCTCTCGAGAAGGTTTCGTGGCAACGATCGGTGATGCCACAGATTATCATAACTAAGAGGTAGATGAAGAGGACGAAGGAGATGAAGATGAAGACCAAGTAGAACTTATGTAGATAGGATAGATGATATTTATGAACTAATACGACCAACTTAATACACATTATAAATAGACGCCTTGGTACACTACCACACTCTGGGCTTCAACATGGCAAGGAGCATTTAAGTTATTGAACACGTGCAATACGCAATATTGCAGACAATCTTTCAAGCGATGGCAGCGTCTAGTCGAGGTGACGAGGATGCTGAAGAGCGTCGAGCACTTGAACAAGAGCTGGCGGCAGAACTGGCCGCATTATCCGCTCAGGATGTCGGGTTCGATGAAAATTGGAGCGGTGATATTGACGCTAATGTCGGTAGTAGCGGGGAAAGCAACATGGACTACGTACGGTTAGACCTTGACAATATAATGAAGGAGATGACCAAAGGAGCAGCAGATGAAGGGCAGAACTTACTCGGATATGATGAAGATCCGCAAGCTCCTTGTACGTCCTGGGAACTGCTGCTTCAAAGTGTCGAGCGCAGCGACCGCGAGTTCTTCCAACCATGCCATGAAATTTTACACGAAATTAATTCGTCGATTTTATCCGTGAAATTTCCACTTCTTCAACAGGACCAGCAACCGATTATTGAAGGAGATGTGCACACGCCCTTATCATATGAGAAGATCGATGGGTTAAATGTCGAAGTTGCATTGCCCCTTTCCGATAATGAGAAATTATCGATTGACAAAACTGAGGAAGGCAAACTGGACCACAACGCGGAAGATGAGAAATTTGCCGCTGCAAATTCCATTATCAATGTAATCAAGAACAAGTTGGCACCATTCACTGCCAGTAAACATGCTAATTTGTGTCCAGTCTATCAGACTTGGTCACATTTGGTATCTGTCTCGGAAGAAGAACAGCCTGTAGACGAACGAGCGAAGCAACAAGAGCTCCAAACAATTGCTAGGCAAAAGGAAGCTCGAGAACTGCAGCGATTGAAGATCCAGGCTCGATACGAGAAGGAACGTGCAGACGCCGCCCAACTTCTGCTTCGACTTGAAGAAGAATTTAAATCACAAGAGAAAAACGAGGAAAGACATCGGCAGGAAGAGCGAGAGAGTTCTCTAATGACAACTGAAGAGACTTTTTGTCGAAAAGTTGCTGCTGCTGAGTGTGAAGCGAATGAAATGGCATTAATGGCTCTGGCGGATAAAGATTCACATACATTTGCACTCGAGTTGGCATGGCATCAAGACGTCATTGCCAAGGAGATAACACAAATGATTATTGAGGATAAAGCAGAGCGCCATCGAATAGAAACTGAACAACAGACTAAGCGTCAGAAGCAAAAAGCCATGGCTCGATATCACTTTACTTCAGTGTTAGGGGATTTATCAAAGTATCACCAAGTTCAGCGGCAGATACGAGACAAAGAAACAAAGCGGGAACGTCGAGAATGTGTACAAATGCGAGCTGAAGAAGCTCTCACACGACGTCTAATTGTCGAGCATCGTGCACTTCGTGAACTGCAAGAGCGTGTTAGAAATCGCGTGTTGATGGTGTCTGAAGATGAACTAGCCAGCGTTATTGAAGATGTAATGAGAAGTAAAAAATTACAAGCTGAACAGCGATCGCGTGAGAAAAACTGTCGATATTTCATGGATAAAGAAGAAAAACGAACTCGCTCCGCTTGGATTTTCATTGATCATTTGCAGCTTTTACAGAGGCAGAAGGAGGAACAATTTCGTGTTGCCATGGAAACAGAGGAAACACGTTGTCAATGTGCTTGGATGTATCTAGCTGCAATTTCTACCGCAGAAGCTAAGAAACATGAGCGACATGTTGAAGCTCAACGACGGATATTGAGCAATATGTCGACTGGATTTCATGAACTTAATCGAGTGTATCGACAACATGCGTTGTTCAAGTACTTATCCAAGTGGAAAAGGTCCATTAAAGAAGACAGAAGACGGTCTGCGACTGCAAATTATGCTGCAAAGAAGATTCAAATGTGGCATCGTTCGTGTCGACAAAAATTGCAAGAATTCGCTTCAGTCGCGTCACCGTTGGTTCTACAAGATTTTAGTGATGATGAAGAACAGCCACAAGTACAAGAAGACGGCTATGAAGATGATGACAATGATACCGAGGTATTAGACACTGGATTCTTGATGGATTCAATTGCAGGTCAAGAAGCAGCACGTCGTTTACAGTCAACTTTTCGAGGGTTTTATGTGCGGCGCAAGTTAGCCAATGCACTAGCGCTCGCACAGGCGGTGGAGGAGCATGAGGAACGAGACTTGTTCGATGCTGTAGATTTGGACGACATGATCCAGCTCCCACCCGAACTTGAGGATGGATGGGAAGATCCTGTGCTGCCATCTGCAAAATATCCAGTCGATCGTGAAAAAGAAAGATTTAATCACATGGATAACAACGAAATGGTGGAATATGAGACTGACAAAATCTCAAAAAGTGGCAAAACTGTGGTAAAGACAAAAAATGCACCCATTTCACCCTTAGCCACCAATCCATTGAAGGAAACGACTTTGGCGGCAACACTATGGAACAAGATGAAGCGTGTCAAGCAGCGTCAGCAACACACTCAACAAGAACGTCAACGTCAACAAGACCCTGTTTATCGAGTGCAAAAGCTCCTTAATCGCAAAGTCCAGACTCGACATATCTCAAACCAGAATGACACTAATCAGATCAGTCACCTCCACTTGCAAACCTTACAAGGAACTCAGAAAGGTCCCAATCTGATCTCGTGGTCGTCAACTACTAGCACGAAAAAGAAACCAAAAGTACAGCTCCCGTCGCTGGTTGAGCGACTACGAAGGCAAACTATGGCGGAAAGATGAGCAATACCTATAATTGCTTAGATTTTTCAATTCAAAAGCCTTATACCAACGTTAATCTTCAGCGCTTGGCCAGCAATGCAGCCTCCTTCGTTTGACGCATCATTAGCACGAACACGTCGAAGTCAGCAGTAGCCACGAGGATCTCCGAGCACAGTACAGTGCCTGACTGTCGGTCAAGCTCGTACGCTTGGCGAACCAGCTCATAAAACTCGTGCACGGTTGCCCCCTGGGATCGAATATACGCTGCCAGAACACTAACGATTAGCTGGAAAAATGCGACCGGTACTCAATTGAATGAATGAGTTTACCTTCTAGTTTCTCTTCGAAGAGGGCGAGAAACTCATTGTAAATGTCCGTATACCTACGTAAAATAAATTCAGTCTGTGGCAATCGGTCTACACAAGTCTTTTGTCCACTCACTCAAGTTTCATCTCGTCGCTCTCGAGCTCGAAGGCGTGGCAATGATGCTCTGCAAAAGTCTCAAATGTGTGTGCGAATTCGTCGTTGTCAAAGAAAAAGGAGATGACTTTGTTCACGAGATTGTTATGGTCCGGGTCGAAGCTTCCGTCGTCGTCTTTGGCGCTTGCCTTGTCGTGTCCTGTATGGAATTTGGATTCACTGGGGGCACCGACCTGGCTCTTCTCTCCAGCTTCCTCGTCCTTGTGGTTCTTGCTCTCGCTGGGCATGGCTAGACCCGCTCCTGCTTGTTTGACAGTGCTCGAATATCGAAGCAGGATGCCAGCGGTTTCGCCACCAAGGACTCTTCACATGAAACTTCTCGCCACCAGTTCTAGGGCTTGAGCCGTTGGGTATTAGGGAGGTGGTGATCGGAGATCTGTGAGGACTTTCAAAGGTGAAACACGAGATCAAATCCACCAGAGTTCTGCTCTTTGTCAGTTAACAATCCAAGAAATCGTACTTCCACGATACGTCTTGCACAATTTATGCACTATCGAAAACGGTTAACCCTATATGCCACTCTTGATAAGCGAAAAGAAAGCAGTAACCCGAAAAATTCAATAATGATAGTTTCACTTTGCATTTTCCCCTCAAGTTTCCATACATGTGCGGCAGAACAGAAAGATAGACAGCGAAAGATATCAACCCTTCATCACAACATGAATTTCTAGACGGTGACCTAAAATATTAATTTTGGGAACACGAACCAAGCCGTGCCCCTTCACTATTAGGTATAGCAGACTCATTGTACTAAATGCTTACGATTTGCATGCCAGCACCTCGTGTAACTCCAGAGCCGTCGACTTCCTTGCCAATTGACACAACAACAGCCCACAGCAACGATGCAGCTACTGTATTGACCACCAGACCATCGTCGAAAAACGCAGTCCTAGTTAAAACACCAGCCCCACTTTAAAACAATAATGCCATCAAACGAGACGCCGTTTAACGCAAGCACCGCTTCCAAAACGATCACACCGTCGCCTATCGCCACGTCAATACCCACATCAGTACCATCTACCGCGGACATCGGTACATCGACGTCGGAAGCCTCATTGTCAAATGCACCGGATCGCTGAGCTGTCATCAACTCTAACTTTAAGCACAGAAAGCCCATGGTCCCCGGTTGGCACTGATCGCTCTCCAGGCCATGCCATCCAAGTGCAGAAAGCTTGTTCACGATGAGAAGACGCACTAGTAACCTGTAGGTAACAGGAACTGACGTAGAACACACACACAAACGCGCCGAGACACAACCAACTCGACGCCTACAGCTCAAATAACACGGTTTCATTCGTGAGTCCTTACCGGCAATTTGTGTGCATCCTTTATGCCTCGCCGATGATTCTTTTTACTTCTTCGCCTGTAGTGTGGCCTCCATTTCGAGCAGTACACGTCCTTGTTCATGAGTTTCGCGTCTGCAACACGGTGGCATCCTCACCGCTCCCTGGTAGCACAGCTTCTCATCTTCCCGCTATCGTCACGAATTGCGTCTACATCTGCTCGTCCTGTGGCTCGCCAGCCACCTGCTCGTCCTCAGCTCCTTCTTCCTCAGTAGCGTACAGCACCTTGAAGATCGACTGGGCCAGCGGATTCGTCTCGTTATCTTCTGCCGCCTGTAACATGATCTCGACTTCACGCAGTTTGTTGAAGTAGAAATCACGCTCCTTCTCCAAGCTTTCCACCTGCAATAACCACACAAAACAATCAGCTTTGCCTTTTCATGTTTTCCACCTTCCTCAATCCCTTACCATCGCCCGCAACTCGCCGCTCTCATTTGTCAGCGCCTCGTTAGTAGCCGTGAGTTCCTCCATTTCCTTCTCCAACGGCGCCGTCGCCGCCGCCACCGCGGCTTCCGTGTCCGCTGCCGAGTGCGCGGCCGCTCCAGCAGCCGAGCCGGCGCTGCCCATAGGACGACGCGTGGCACCCGTAGATGTCCTGGTAGGTCGTGTAGTGCCCGCAGTCGTCGGAGCTCCAGGAGGCGTCCGTCCGACTCTGGAGGTCGTAGTGGTGCCAACTTTCCGACGCACGGGCGCTGCCGGCGCAGAGGCAGACGCCGAGGCCCCCCCGCCGAACTTATGCGTGTACTGGGAGCCTCCTTTGCCCTTCTCACGCTGTGCCACGGGGTCATAGGGTTGACCAGATGCGTTGCGTTCGTAAAACGCCTTAAACCACTGCATAAACTCGAGGTTATCTTGGTATTTCCCACGCACTAGGCGGTCTACCTCGACGTGCTTGTCGATCTTAAGTTGCATGAAGGCCTTCTGCAGCACCTTATAGTTCTGGATGTACTCGTAGTCCTTATTGGCTGCCCAGTCCACCTTGCTCATCTGCACCTTACCAGGATACATGGCGTCCAGGATCTGGCAGGCTACGGCGCCCGTGCACGTCTGCTCCACCTTGGCCAGGTTAATGGCGCACAGGTTGTTGATCCAGTCCAGGATCTCCTTACGTCCTACGAAGTACGTGCCGTCCATGAGGCTCATGCTCTGATCTGCAGCCGCCATGACGCGTCGAAGGCTCTTTAAGACGTAGTTACGAAGTGGCGCGTGCGCCTTTGGCTCGCGAATGCGGAATGGGCGTTTTGGTCTAGTTGGTGTATAGCCGGATAGTAAGAGTTCGAACACATTTTGATTTTTCAGTATCTATATTTCCTGGATATCGGACGAAGGCAATGTGAGCTGTTCGAACGACATGATGGAGTGGTTTTCTCGACGTCGTGTTGGTCTGGAGGCAGAGTTGTCGTTGATAGCTTCGAGTGCGTCTTGTACGGTGTCGGACGGATTCGTGACGAAGCGCTCGGGATGGTGGAAGACTGCGAAGCACTCGACGTGGAAGCCCAGTCTGCACTGCACGCAGCCGTAGCGTGAGCGAGTCTTGAGTCCGCGCTTGCTGCAGACGCGGCAGAGTATTCGGGCTTTCCCCAAGTTGGGCATCAGGACGTGTGAGCTCCTGTCGTCCCCTTCCTCCTCCTCCTCTTCCTCTTCTGCTGCAGTGTCAGTTTCTCGCCCCCGTTTGTCTCCCTGCTGTCGAGGATCAGAGGGTATTGCAGGTTGATCCTTCATTTGTTTAGGTTCCAAACTCTGGCGACGTGGCTGCACTTGGTGTATTTGCTGCGGTGCTAAGAGCGTCATGGCCACTCGCCTGTTGAACTCTTGTAGCGTCGCCTCCATCGAGCTGATTGATGTGATTGACGAATGTTGTGCCGGTTGTGCTGTCGAAGGCGCAGCCAAGGACCCTGTAATTGCAGTATCCATCGAGCCACTTACGTTCTGTAGTCTTGGCGCTAGCAGGACGTGACCTCGGGTGCCTTGGTGCCGCGCACTTGAGGCATCTTGCGTCTCCATCGCCGTTGATGACAGGCAGTGAGTGAGCCCTGGATAAAGTATACATTTATTCCGTATAAATAAAATAAATGTGTATACATGCGATGTGACATCTGACGACTGGTATTCCGAAAGCCATGGCCAAGAAGAGTGGAGGTGCGTCACCACGATGGCTTCATGTGCGACAGCAGCAGGCCTCGCTCGACATTGGAGCGTACTAAGTATACAACCTGTGGTGCTGATTGGTGCAGGTTCGAAGCCCAGAGGTAATGCCGGCAAGAAGGCCGGCGGCAACAAGCCCAAGAAGGCGGGCATGTTCAAGGCGCTCAAGAAGCAAGAGAAACGGTGCGTGCAAAGGCTTCGTTCGTTACTGGATGTTGCTCTTGATCTAACATGGTTGCTGTGGGTTGACTTAGAGCTGGCGTGGTAGGAGCAGACAAGAACGACCCACACAGCATCAAGCGGAAGGTTAAAGTTGCTAAACGCCCGGCGCCAATGTCTGACGAGTTCCGCAACTTTGACGAGCGTATGGCGGCCAAGTTCTCGCGGCGACCGGGTGTTGTGCCCCGTGCTGCTGCGGTGGCCCCTCCGACCTTCGTAATGGCAGCTCCAACCTTCCAATTGTATGTGGCGGCGTGAGGTTCAGTTGCTACCGTTGCACTAACACATTGTATGTTATTGTCGCAGCAACCCGAACCTTGCGCAGCCAACACCAGCTCCACGTGAGGTGGAAGGCTTTCACGGCTTCATGTCGGCGCTGGAGACACCGAAGGATGCGCCGGCAGTGAACCCAAACCATGTTGCGCTTCAGAGCAAACCCGTACAGCCAGAATACCGCAGTAGCAACGTCTTTGCAGTGCTGGACAACAGCGATGACGAGCAGCAGAAGACGCAGACGACCCCGCAGCCAGCGCCGGCGTTCATGCAGCCAGCCACGTTCACCTTTACGACCGCCAAGTCGACGCTTTCGCTCCGCCAGAGCATTCAACAAGTAGCACAGGTAGACGATCTTGACTTATAGGCAACATCAAGAAAAATAGCTACATGTATCCATCTCCACGCTTTCGTTTACTTAACCTCCACAAGTCGATACAAGAATACTTGTCACAACCTTCGCGCGACATCCGTAGGCAGTTGCACGATGATGCGTCGCCGTTGAGGCTCGGGCTTCACGTGGTCGGATTTGTACGATGGTATGTGTCTCTTTGTGTAATAGAGAGAAGCCAGCAAAAGCTCGGAAGAGAAGGCGCCCAAGCAGCTTTCGTCCGTCAGTAGCTCAGCGAGTGAGTGACGCCACGTTTGCAGTCCCTCAACCAGCAGCCCCAGCGCACAGTAAAGTACGACCAGAAGCTCCGTCTTGACGAGCGGGGAGGGAAAGCACGCAGCAGCGACCAGATCAGCCGCGTCGTTGGGCACCATGGGCAGCGCCAGCAGCAAAGCGGGCGATGCCAACCCCAAGAACTTGGGCGCAGACCCGAATGATCCCAACGCGTTCCCGTTGCACCATCATCCGTACTACAACCAGGCGCAGTCCCAGCAGCCGCCGCGTAGCTTCGACGGTAGCGACGGCAAGCATCCTCAGCAGCCGTTCTTTGCCGTCCAGCAGACCGCTGAGGCGATGGAGGTGGATCTTCCCACTGAATCCTCCTCGGATATGTCTTACGTAGACGGAGAGATGGCCGACACAACGCAGTTGGACGTGAAGGACGGAGAAGGGAACAATGCACAGCCTGCGGAAGTCGCCATCCCACCTGGAGAGGATGTCGTGCCCATGGTGTTCAAATGGGAACACGGAGGACGCAATGTATTCATCACGGGAACATTCAACGGGTGGGACAAGCAGTGCCCCATGCATCGATCGGGTAACGACTTCACGTTCATTGCCAACCTCACACGAGGGAAGCACATGTACAAGTTTGTAGTGGATGACGATTGGCGGTTCGCTCCCGACCAGCTTACAATGGCAGATGTGGAAGGCAACGTGAATAACTACGTGGACGTGTCGGACTTTGCGCCACTCTCTGATTTCGACGGCAAGAATAAGCCACAGGACGACGATGAAGATCCCGAGAATCCGTACTCACGGTACATCCCCGAGATCGACGAGTACACGAAGGAGCCTCCCCCACTCCCACCGCATTTACGGCACATTATCTTGAACAAGGTAAGTCCAAATCCGCCTGTGGTACGATTTACGTTGTGCTGGTCCTGACTCGCGTATTTTTGCGTCTGTGTTGTGTCTTGGTCGTTCAGGCGCCACCAACAGTCGATGGGCGATTGCTGCCTGTGCCTCAGCACGTGGCGCTCAATCATCTATACTGCACAGCAATCAAGGACGGTATGATGGTGCTGGGCATCACCAACCGCTACAAGCAGAAATTCGTGACTACCGTTTATTATAGCCTCATGCCCGGCGCCAACTAGCTTCTGGCCCCCCTCTTGTAAAGAACTGGTGGTGGGGCAGACCGGTCTTCTCTTGATCGGCTCAACGTAGAAAGTAAAACACAGGTAGAAAACGGGAGGAAGCTCGGGGCGCAGTCGCGAGTGATCCAAGTGTTGGACGCGGCGTGGGCATGCAGTGCGCGTGCCTTGCCCCGCTTCTGTAGGAAGTAGACAGCAATTCTTTTTTTTTTATTGTTTCTGGTTAAGGAGCTGCTCGTAATGGTCGAAGTGAGCGGCAGGGTATGGCCAACCTAGGAACGGCGAAGTCTAAAGCAATGACAAGCGAACACACGACATCTTCGTCCTTCCCAGCGCGCCACAACCCCATGAATAACACCACGACGAGCAGCGCAAAAACAATAAAACATATTTTTTGTCTTCTTCTGCAGCAGCTCCCTGCTCTAAGCCTCCCCCAGCGCTCTCCTCCATCAATACTGCATGTTTGCCACTGCTTAACGCTGTTTTACCTCCGTCTTCTATCGCTGGAACGAGCTTCAGTTTCTGCACGTACGCTTGGACACGAGCCGCAGAGCTCTGCCTACTGTTTTATACGTAGATCTCAGTCCACAGGAAAAGGAAGAGCGAGCCAAAGCCCAGTAGCACAGCAGCGATCAAGGCCAGCACTAGCTCCACCAGCGCGTTTTTCTTAGGGGCCACGGCGCGCGTGAAGAAGAGCGCCATGAAGACCAGTCCCGTCAGCAGGAATGCGGCTGTGAACAGGCCGTACTTCTCCGGGTCCACAGGGCTCGTATACGGGATTTCCTAATGCGTTCAATACAGAAGAGCGTCAGTAGCTGTAGATTAACAGCAGCCACTCATACACGCAGGCCACGCACCATTTCCATCGTGGCGAAGTATCGAGATCTGCTCGAAGCACTTGCTTCTGACACGTATGAAGCTTATATGATATATGAGAGGTAAACTATAGGATGAGAGAGGTTTCCGACATGGATACTTCTCCCTCTGTTTCACTGTGTTTGTCCAAAAATGAGCTATTTGTTTTCACAATGTTTGTCCATTTGGGCAAGATAAATTAATAGAGGAAAGCACCTAAAATGTGTTATTTCAATATTTTAGAACGCACCTTTTCAAACAAGCGCTGCGGGCAACAAAGCGATCTGGGCAACTCTCCATTTCGGCGCAAAGTGGCTTTTTCGAATGGGGAATCTCGTAGGCATTACCATCGTCGTTGGTCAGTGCCGCAGTCATGCACCACTGCAGCGAAAGGAATACGTCGTCTAGTTTTTCGATTTTAAGATCCGAAAACGACTTTTCGACAGCAGCGTCCAACTCGTCGTAGCTGCTTGGCGCCTCTTCGTGTTGGAGCGTTTGAATAGACCGAAATAAGCCCAGGTCAAGCACGCTAAAGTCCGGGCTATTGGGAGGCTGGCAGAGCACCCGCAGATCTAGGCGCAGCTGGCGGCCGGCCTCACTTACGAGCGGATCGTCTTCTTTAACGTGTGGTCTCGTATTGCCCTGTTGTTGGTAGATGGCGTCGCGTTGGTTGCGACGCGGAAACTTGGCGGCAATAGCGGGGAGAACGTTATCCAGTAGCATGACGACGTACTCCGCCCTCGTAGCAGCAGTCACAGGCTTAGTTTCGATGGTTCCAGCCGGACGATTCTTGCTGGCTCGCTGTGCGAACTTTCGCTCCACGAAAGGTCAGATGCCTATCTTTCCGTCAAACCAGCTATTCTTGGCATCGCCCGTCCGCGGCATAGCTTGCATCGCCCTTCCGCGGCCTAGCGACTGCTCCGAAAACATTACCTTGCCGATGAAGCGCTTAGTTTCACATTGTCTAACGTTAAAAACACAGTCAAACGTATTGACATTACTCACGCGTTACAAATGTCAAATGAGAAGCGTACATACCGTAGTGGAGGCGGCTCGTTAGATAGATGCGCTGCGACGTTCGCGTCATGTAGAATCATTTCTCATCCAGATCAATGACGTCGTATATTGGAGAGTAAAGTAGCGTCGCCTCGTTGACGAAACGGACGACGAAAGTCATGCGCGCGTGCTTGTTATCGTCCGTAGTATGGGCTTGATTGCGTTGGTCATCGCTACATGTCGTTGCGCTTCCGAAGTCTGCAGAGCGTAGAGGCTGATGCCCCCGTCACACGTGCCAATGAGCGCAGAGTATACCACTTACGGTATGGCGCAGCCTCCATTTTTTTTTTCACAACACTTTCATCAATTCGTTCCTTGCCTTTCTTTCCCTTAATTTTCGGACGCACATCCAACAGGTCCAGCGAGTGAGCCATGGTGTTGCGGCCGCGCTTCCAGACCCTCATGATCGTTTTAGTAGAACATGAATATGCCAATGCCACTGACTCGATGTCAGCGCGACTTACTTGTGCTACTACCAGCACACTGCAGAAGCATGCACATGATTCCAGTGCGTTCGCTGTCCGCGAGGTTCTTCTTTCGGCGTTTGGTCTTGGTACTCATCTTTGACAATGATACCCACCAAACATGCAGATAGTGAGTAGTGTGTAAAATGATACATGTGATTGTATCCAATCATAAAGGTATACCGTTTATAGAGGAAAACATGGCGTGATTTGAGCTGAATGAAGTGTCGGGTTTGCGCAACAAGTATGCTTTGTTAAGGTAATTCAGCGTCCTGGGCATAGATACTCATGGTCTTCATGTTCCAAGCTGTCGTTTAAACCCGCAAAGGCGAAAATTGGTGGCTGGCACGCTTCGCAATAGCCACTTGCATAATCCCCTTCAAAAATGATAGTTTTGATTGGTCAACTACTCGGCTTGAGAAAACAAATGAATGTGCAACCAGGGTTGGACGAAAGTGCTCAGAATGAGCTTTATTTCATATACTGAAGGCAGCCATGCTACAAAAATTAATCTTGTTTTACTCGTTTTTCCAAAAGTGGACAAACACAGTGAAACAGAGGGAGTACATTTTATCGGGATATGTTATTAAAGACGATCATAGCGCAACAAAGTCTGGTATATTGTTGTGTATGCCCAGCATAAATACGAAACTTACGTAGATTCGTTGTCTTCATGCATCGCCTGCTCAAGCCGCTGCACGAGTTTAGCCTTGAGCCCCTTGGTATCGAGGCAGCGCTTCTTGAGCTCCGCTCGCAGCTCGGTCACCTTCATCTTATCGACACGGACGGCCGGGTCCTCCTTTGGCTCAGCAAGCGCTTCAGTATCGGCGTCGTTATTTTCCTGTTTGGCGTTATCGTCATCCATAGATTCTGCTTCCTCGCCGTCCTTCTTGACCGCAGCCTTGTCGTTCTGCTTCGGGCTCTTGGCTTCCTCCTTTGCTACCTTTTCCTCCTTCACTCGACTGGGAGATGAAGCCTCCGTATCGCTGTGAGTCACGCTGGCACCGTGCGAAGTCTTGCGTACAGAAACACCCTTGTCATTTTCTTTGCTAGCGCTCTTCGTGTCCGACTTGACTGCAGCCTTGTCATCCTTTGCTTCAGTAACACTGTTGTCATCTTCGCTGTCTGACAGGTTTTCCTGGACGTCTTCAACTTGCATTGGCGAATCTTGTGGAGATTTACCACAAACCTCCTTGCCAGAATATTCCTGTTCCTTCTTCTGCGTGTCTTCCTCGACCTCGTTACTGACTTGATCCATGTTTTCATCGGATCCTTCCACTGCATCCTCCTTGTTCGCATCTTTCTCCTTCCTGCCCTTCTTTGCTGCTTCTAATTCTTCGCGAACTCGTTCCAACTTGGTTGCAAACTCAGCTTCCAGTTGTCGTAGTTTTTCCTCGTAAGTCTGAACACTAGCTTTCATCTTGGCTTCGTGAGCTTCCATAGACGCAGCAACCAGCTCCTTCGTCTCTTTCGTATGCTTTGCTGGCAAGTAATAGATCGGCGGAGACGCAATAGTGACCAGGAACTTGGATTGGCTCTCGCTCTTCCGCACCATCTGCAAATGCTCCAATTTGGAGCGTGCAATCTGTTCACTGCGATCCAGTTCGGTGCGTGCCACCAGCGCCTCCAGCCGTGCGACCTCCGCCTCGTGACGTGCATGATTTTCAAGGTTCTGGCTCTGGATCTTCTCCCTCTGCTCCGCCTTATGCTGTTTCGTGTCTTGACGCTTAAACAAGTCTGTATCCTTCTCAATTTGCCGCTTTGCCTTGCCTAGATGGCCCATCAGCGCTCCAAACATGCGCCTGCTACGAGCGATACCTTCTTTCTGTGCGTACGGCGCAACTGCTCGTTGCTTCCGCTCTTGCGCACGACCGCCGTCCGCATCGGGCGAAGCAGCTGTGGTGGAAGTTCTGCTACTCTCCACCCTCCCTTCTACATGATGAGTACTCTCCGGCCTGGTCACTGCGGAGTGAAGTCTCTGTCTCTTCACGGCGCTGCTCTGTCGGATGTCTTCGTTATCGCGCTTTCCCAATCTCCGGGAGACATTGCCCCGGACGTTGTTCTCCTTAAGTTGGAGAACCTGTCGGCCTGTGCCTTCTGGCCGTGTAGGCTCGCCTCCAAGTCGCGCAAACACACTGCGTCGACCTGCTACGCCCCTGGTTGTTGCTGCATTCCCTCGAAGTTCTGTAGATGAGAGGAAACGGCAGAAGAGCAATTAGATGAAAGATCGCACGCAGCAGGTGGCGTCAGTGAGCAGCTCCGAGGGGCCAGACCACGCACAGTGACAGGGGGGGGCAAAGAGCAACATACTGGAGTTATCGAGGGCCTCGCGCTTCTTGGACAGCTCCTGCAACTCGCGGCGCAGAGCGCGCTCGTCCGCCGACTCGGCCCGACCCGCCATCACTTAGCGCTTTTGGTGGTTTGGAGGGAGAGCCCTTATGTTGCGCGAAGAATTGAACCTAACGACCGCCGAGGGCAGTTCGTTTGTTAACTAATCAGTATTCTCTAGTTCGTAACCGTTAAATAAAACTCGTTTCAGTTAATTGTTTTCAGTACACGGCGTCATGTACTTGATATAGACAATACTCGAAGCGACGCCACTTCAAGATGGCACCTCCTCAAGCTGCTGCTACTGACGACGCGGTGGCCAGGGCACTGGAGCGGCTTCGACTGAGAACGGCAGGGGTCATAGGCGAAGAACATAGCGATGCACCAGCAGCGGCGACACCCACGCCAACATCCATCTCGGCGGCGTTACCTGCCGCCGCGTTCCAGATCATCTGCTCAGGTCAAGTGGAGAGCGTACATGTGCGTCCTCACGTACCCGAAGTAACAGCAGTACGATGACAACTAATATCTAAACTGTTGCTAATAGTATCCGGGCGTCACCAACGTGTACTGTCGATATGCCATTACCTACGGCGTTGACTGGCGTGTGCTTCATGTGAGTCCGGACAGCAGAGCTCCTGCGCAGAGCTGCAAGGCAGATGCAAGTGACTTACGCCGATGTGTTTGAGCTGTAGGGAGCAGAGAACGGTCTCTCGCAGATTGGGTACCTGGCCAGCAGCGAAGACGAGATCCTGCTCAACTTTCCTATCGAGGTTTCATTCAAGAGCACGAACCCGTTCGGCTGGCCTCGCCTAGTGCTAAGTATATACGGACTCGACGCGCTGGGTCGAGACGTTGTGCGAGGCTACGGCTCCATCGCGTTTCCAATCACACCGGGTTGTTCGGTCCGTGAGGTGCCGCTTTTTAGGCCTATGTCATCGTCGCGGATACAGCAGTTTGTGGCATGGCTAACGGGATCGCCGCCCGAATACTTCGACTCCAAGTTCATCGCACAAAGCGATAGCCGTGAGGTTACGCGAGTCACATCTGCAGGCAAAGTACGCGTCGTGCTCAATGTTGCGACGCACGGGATGAAGCAATACGGATACAATTAAGCAAGACATGTATGCGCTTCCATTTCTCAGTATGGCTAATGATGCATGTCGCCATGCAATTCAAGATGCACAAATCAACTAGACAGGAATGCGGACCCGACATCAGCGTGTACTAAGTATGCCTCTTAACCATTTCGAGTCTAAGCAAGAAAGGCTTGTAGGAATACCCAAAGCAGCTTCATTTAGCACAAACCTTCACGCGCCATCTCGGACATACGCTCCGACAACCGTTCCTTGATGATCTTTCGGCGCTTACGGAATGATGTGCGCTACATAACAAAATTACGGAAGACTACATAGTCAGTAAAGTCTGTCAAAAACAACACATGCAATCACAGAAGACGTGTGAGACTTACAAGGCGGCCTTCCTTGCTGAAAAGCTCCAAGAAGCTGTGCTGCATGTCGTCGGCCTTGCTCATCCACTTGTGCACGAAGCCGTCGACGTCGTTGCGCACTTTATCTACTGCCATATCAAACTTGATGCTCTTCTCCTTAATGAAGGGGACGTTCATGTCCTTGCCAGTGTATCCGCGCTGCAAGTTGCGGCGGATGAACGTGTCGTACTCCGCAATGATACGGATAATTAGATCCGAAGTTGAGATACCGTCCGTGCGCCGGGTTTCCAGGAACTTGCCCATCGCCTTAATCCGAGCGTATACGTCCCCCTCCGATGCCTCGCCCGAAGTGTCCGAGTACGGTAGCGCATCGTGACAAACGTAATCAATCTTATGTTCTTCCAGGAACTTGTCCGAGAGCACCCATGGGGCGTCCTCGACCACCTCGTCCACCCACTTGCAGTGGCGCAGCGACTCGTATCGCTCCTTGTCCGTCATGACCGTGCGGCCCTTGAGCTTATGCGTGATTTTGTCGCTGCAGCAGCCCACGATCAAATACGTGTTGGGGTAGGCCTCCTTGCACTGCTGCAGAGCCTTAGCATGTCCAAAGTGGAAGAGATCGAAGATGCCATCAGCGTATAGGCGCAGAGGACGTCCAGTCATAGTACCGGGTTCGCCCTCTTTCAGCTTCTTGCGGTAGGGCTCCGGTTGCGGCTCGATATCGCCGTCCTGGCTGCTGACGCTGCTGCTATCGTTGGAATCCTTCGCTTCCTCGGACGCTGGCTTCGTCTCCTCCTCGGCGTCGGGCGCGTGGTGGTCGGCCTCGGCCTCCTCCTCGTTGTTCATCTCGGTGGCACGTCTCTACATTTCACATATTTGCCACCACAGTGTCATCAGCATCGCAGCATTTTGCCGCTTTAAAAACCCGGATATCCCATAGTGCTTCCCAGATGATCATTGAAGCGATCGAAGCGGACGAGTCTCGCACGTCGACGGTAGAGTCGCAGCTAGGCCACGGGGGAGACACGCACCTTTCTCGCCATACTTTGCTTCTGTTTTTGCTCGGTCGAAAACTGTAGTGACACGCGGGGTAAATTTGAATCGTGTCTTCGCACTTAACGAAGCTAAGTACGGCGAGAACCTGTTTTGATCAGTTTAAGACCGAACGAACCCACGTGTTCCCGAGCGCAAATGTGACACGTCATCATCATCAACTTCAACAACACGTTATGCGGTTGGGAAGGATATGTCACAGTAGAGATTCCTCACGAACAGAAGTGAAATGGTTTCAAGCAAGTGTATACATATCACAAAAAGGAGGTACATGCACATTAATAGGTTAATGCGTCACACACCGCACCGGACAGCGACACCGCGCGAGTGCT
Organism: Phytophthora sp. 'mugwort'; assembly: GCA_033558025.1. Lineage (NCBI taxonomy): Eukaryota > Oomycota > Peronosporomycetes > Peronosporales > Peronosporaceae > Phytophthora > Phytophthora sp. 'mugwort'. The sequence continues at coordinate 3,123,338 of JAUCEF010000004.1, read as the reverse complement.
GCCCGAGTAGAGCTTGTGCGGCACGTTGGCGAGCTGGTTGCGCTCTGTGGTCACCGCGGGCTGCACGACGATCGGCACCTGCCATTGGAATGTTTGTCGCCGCTGCGTCGGAGCGGTGCCGCTTCCCAGAGGTGGAGCGCCAGCCGAAAACTCGAAGCGCAGCAGCCACTGGAAGCGCACCAGGTCCGTTTTGATGGTCGGCAGTGCGTCGTGCGGGATGCTGAAACGCACGTTGGTCTGCAACACGCCAAGCGTATGCTCGTTGAAGCTGCCGAACACCTTAGACTGCACTACGCGGTCAGGGTCCAGCGCCATGGACGAAAGTGTTTCTTCTAGACAGAGCGTGACCGACACCTCGTAGCACGGGATGCTGGCGCGTGTGAAGTCGAACACACCCAGCAGAACCTCACCCGGCTGGTAGAACTGCTTCATCAGCAGGAAGCGCACGAGGTGACTACTGTCCTTGCCGATGGTGAAGATACTCGTCTGTGCGCGTTGCATCTGCTCCGTTTCCACGCGGCCATGCATGAGCGAAGGGCGCAGCTCAAACGCGATTTCGCTGCCCTTGCGCACGCCAACGGGTGCTGGCGCCAACGATACACTTCGGTCTAGCCGTCCAACGCGAGTAGTTCCGCCCACTACTTGTTGTTTCTTAGGCGCGCTCTCGGAACTCTTGTCGCCAGAAATAGCGCTGTCATCACCCTTGTGCTGACCCGCTGCGAAATGGCTCGCACTAGCCACGGTGCCGGCCTCGAAGAAATACTCGGAGCCATACAAATCAAACGGGAGGTGCACTGAAACAGGCTTGCTCCCAGCAACCGAGCACTGGGCTGTGATGGAGACCGCGTAGAAGACCCTCGCGGACGAGCCGCGGAAGGTGGGGCAGATACTCTCCGGTAGTGCAATGGCGAACTCTCGCGTGCAGCGCTCAGCCGTCTCCTCCCGCGCAGCCTCAGTCGCAGGCACAGGGTCAATAGCTCCAAGAGGCTTTGTAGCGGCGGCCTCCAGCTCCGACTGGGTCGGCGCAATGTTGATATCCGAGAGCAGCACCGACGGCGCCGAGCGGAAGATGCACGTGCCCGTGTCACCCGAGAAATTGCGAACGTCCGGCAGCACCGCACCCATCTTGTCAAACAGTAAGACATCCTCAGAGATTTTGCTCTCCAACTGCGAGCGCGCCTCCTGCGACGCTGGGCGAGGCGAATTTACCTGCACGACGGGCAGCGTTAACAAGTTACTGTCGACCGTGACATGGCCGTGCACTTGCGCCACCACGTGGGCAATCTCCGAGTGTGCGTCAGGCTTCTGCTGATGGCATACGAGCCGCACGACGCCCTTAACGACGCCTCCAGGCCGGAAGTGGCGGCTCGCAAGTCGCGCCACCAGCATGCTGCCATCGCCAGGCTGCATGACGTGGTCGATCGTCATCGTCCTGCTGCTGTTGAGATTTAAGTGCGCACTTAGGAATGATGGTGTGTAGTGTACGGCACTCCAAAGTTGAAGGAAGCATCAATTAAAAAAAAACATCGCATCCGTCCTCTCCCACCAACGGTAATGCGAAGCTGAACGAGACGGCTGTCGCTGCCCACCACATGTGGTGCCAACAGACATACTGGCTGTGGTGATCCCATTAGCGAGCAGCCATTCTAGTTTTCTCTCGGTTGGCAAACGAACAAGATAAAAGACACGCGCTCGAACATGGCACCGGTAGGATAATTGACATTTCCCCCGAAGTCCGTATACCTTATAATTTCTTTGATGATACGTTGCAGGCGTCATCCGACACGAACAACGAACCCAAGCAGGACCTTGCCTCTAACAACCATGCGAGCACGGACTCAGCTAGTGTAACGAGCACCGAGTCAATCAGTTCCGCGCCGTCCCGTAAAAAGTTGGTGGAAGGCGAGCCCGGTACTCTGACTGGACCTCCTCTGCGTCTCTACGCCGATGGCATTTTTGACCTCTTCCACTTTGGACATGCCAAGTCTCTGCAGCAGTGCAAAGAGGCCTACCCCAACACATATCTGCTCGTGGGATGCTGCAGCGACAAGACCACGTACAAGCTCAAGGGCCGCACGGTCATGACGGACAAGGAGCGGTACGAGTCGCTGCGCCACTGCAGGTGGGTGGACGAGGTGGTTGAGGACGCCCCATGGGTGGTCACAGATGATTTTCTCGACAAGTACAAAATCGACTTCGTGTGTCATGACGCGCTGCCGTACTCGGACGCGTCGGGCGATGCTTCTGAAGGAGACGTGTATGCGCGGATCAAAGCCATGGGCAAATTCCTCGAGACGCGACGCACTGATGGGATCTCGACGTCGGATCTGATCATCCGAATTGTCGCGGAGTACGACACCTTCATCCGGCGCAACTTACAGCGCGGCTATACGGGGAAAGAGATGAATGTGTCATTCATGAAAGAGCAGAGTATTAAACTCGACATGGCTGTGGACAAGATAAAGGAGCGTTTTGCCAACATCTTCAGCCGAAAACCTGGTCGTTTGCAGGAGCGACAATCGCTATAAGCAGGCTCTTCCCGCTGAGCCATCTTCATGAAGCAAAAACCACAACAGACAAAGACTCGGATCGGCATCAAATGAGTCCATAATAGCTTGTCAACCTTGAGCGCATACACTATTCTCTTAGCGAGGAGTACACGTGACTCCGTGCACAGCTCGCTGAACTTTTTGTGCAGACGCCGCTGCTACTAGCAATGCTTGTAGTCCTGTAACGAAATTCATGACACAGCAGCTCAACACAACGAAAAGCTCACAAGCAGCAATTAAACTGAGCACCAACGTACCACTCGAGAACAGTTTCTGTGCCTGGCGGAGGTCACTTGGTGGCAACGAGCTGAACCAAAGCAGTGTGCACGCATTCAATCTTGCTTTACTGCTCATTGCGCTAGTCGGCTCTTCTTCCTGGTCGCTCTTGCCTGCTCTCCGATAATGTAGCGAGTCGCCGTCAATCTTTTCTCCAAACAGATTCGTCTCAGACGTATCGTGCAGCCTCCAGTTCCCGTCAGAGTCCATCGTTACCACGCGAGACGCCTCAAATTCCTCATGATATGAGATCTCCGTCAGAGCATGCTCCGGCAATCGCAGCTTGGCTTTCGTCAGCATCAGAAATCCCTGCTCAAATCATCGTCAATATGCCTCAAGATTCCCCGCTTTTGCTCCAACAAAGATATACCTGCTTCAGCTTGGCACTCGCGACTTCATGTTCGTCGAGATACTCCTCCAAGGCCTCCACGCCGTCGACTAGCAACTTGTCAGCAGCATCCGCCTTCATCTTTCGTCTCCGATCTTGTGCAAGTGAAATTTTGTCGTGTCAGCTCGAAATATTTCAGTAAAGTAGTAAATATTGCAATAACGGCAACCTTCCACCGTTAATATACTTTTAACAGGATGGTGTCCGCTGCAGCGCGTAAGCAGATCTCGCAGGAGACGTTCGACGAGTGCGTGGCCGAGAATGTGGAGGAATTCGACATGTCGCTAGACGAAGCGGTGGCCGACGCCGTGCAGCAGTTTGAGTCGCAGGGCGTGGACCTGTGCAATATTATTAAGAGCGGCGCGGCGCAGACGGCCGACGGGCAGGAGTCGCTGCCTGCGCGGCTGAAGCGGCTAATCTCGGAGCTGCAGAAGCTCTCAAAGTACAAGAGCGGACAGGATCGAGTGCTGAGCCTTATTGCTGAGCTGCAGGGTGTCTGCGAGGAGGTCCAGGAGGCTCGTGTGGTGGCGGGACGTAACGACGCTGTGGACACGCTCCTGACGTTACTAGACGCTGACTCCGTCGCGGTGGTGGTCTCTTGTAGCGACTTATTGGTGTTGCTGTGCGCAGAGAATAGGGACAACCAGGACTTTGTGGGGGTTGCAGGGATGCAACGAATGGTGCAAGTGATGAAGCGTCAGCGGGAAGATGAGGAGACTGTAGTGCGAGTTCTAGCGCTGGTGAAGGCAGCTTGCGTTAAGCACGAGAGCAACAAAGCACACTTCACCAAGTCAGGTGGAGTTGAGACGCTTTGTGAGCATTTGGACCGAGCAAAGGAGAACGAAGTGCTGTCAAAGCAACTGGCGATGTGCTTTAGGGTGCTGACTATCAACGACGATCCACGCGCGACGTTCTCGCAGGCGCAAGATACCATTAAAGCCTTCGCTGAGCGCGACTTGATATCGTATAGTTTAAGTGTACTGCGTCAAGCCGGACTCGACCATACAGCAAGTGCGTCGCCAGATCTGCTCGTCAATTGGCTTGCAGTACTCAAGCAGCTTGCCGTGACAGAGGAAAACTGCCAGAAGATCGCCGATCTCGATGGTTTAACTACCGTCCAAGACGTCATGCAAGCCTATGAGCACAGCGCGCCTGTTACCAAACGTTGTATTACCGTTTTCAGGAATGTGGCGGCTGCGGATGATCTGAAGTGTGCAATTCTGCAGTCTGGAGGTATCGAGCGAACGTTGCTGATCATGCGGCGACACGAGGCCGATGCCTTCATCCAGCAAAACGCGTGTGCGACGCTAGCTGCCATTGCTCTCCGCTCGCCTGAGAATAGTCGTGCGCTAGTCGAGCTCGGAGCTGTTCGGCAAATTTCACGAGCCATGCAGGCTCACAGCCGTGACGTCGCTGTCTTGCGCCAAGCAAGTCTGGCGGTACGCAACATGGTGGCACGCAGCGTAGAGCTACGTTCACGCTTCTTGCATGATGAACCAGAAATTGAGCCATTGCTTCGTCAGGCACAAAAGTATCGCGGCTGCGGTGACGAAGCCTACGCAGCATTGCGCGACTTGGGCTGCGATATTCAGTTGTCTTCCTTTGGTGTGGCTGCGGCTTCTGCTGCTGCGTCGGGGTCAATCAAAGCGCCAACGATCAAGCCACGCTTTAATCCAGTTCAAGCTCAGTCTAATCAGTTGCTCGACAGCGTCGAAGACGCTGCGGAGGCACCGTTCGCTCTGAAGATCATCTAAACAACCAGTTAGCAGTCAAAGAGTATTACTTCTCTTTAATTTTTCAGTTTTCGGTTCTCCTTCCATGCATCTGTCAATTCCGACCTAGTTTTCGCTATCCTTCCTGGTCCGTTTTCGTAAATGTCTGCTTCTTCGGCCGTGTCGTATCTTGCTGTTCATCCTCCTGGCATCTTCACTCGTTGTCTGTAACTTTATGCTGTATGACGCTCGTTTCCAGTCATGCACAACGTAATCTGTGGCTCTGGCTCGAGTCGACTTGGAGCGGGAAATAAAGGAAAGAGAAACAACGCATCAACAAGAATGGCAGACACTCCGCTCCTGCATCACCATGCGGCAGTGGAGAAAGAGGCAAGACGAGTTGTGCAGTGCCATACAACGCTGCTATGAACCCTAGCGAGCTTGTTACGCGATCGCCTGCCAGCTCTGCTCGACGATCTCGCGCACGCGACGGTTGTACTCCCGTCGGTTTTCCTGGAAGAGGCGTGCGGCCTCCGAGTTGGCCGGTGAGTTCGGATTGGGGTCGCACAGCAACGACTGGATGGACGTGAGGATGGCCGAGATGTCGTAGATCGGCGACCACTGGTTCTGCAGGATGTCCAGACAGATCTGTCCGTCATTGTAGACTGCAACAACAACAGTCATCTCATCAGTCAGCTAACAAACAACAATAACGTCAAGATACGGAGAAAATTGCGGCAGCGTACTGTTAGGGTGGAACATTTTCGTAATGAACTTGACGGTCGGCGCCTTGTTCGGGTAATCTTCGCTAAACTCAAGCGTCAGGTTGAAGGTGCCGCCTTCCCAAGGCGTGTCGTCCGGTCTGCCATAATAAGAGCACGAATAATGTCCAATTAGACGAAGGAATGATGGGAAATGCGACGTCGGGAGGCGCAAGGTTACCCGAAGATGACGGCCTGCCAGAGCATGATGTTGTTGTCCATGGGAGCGCCCGACACGCCCGAAGGCGGGTCATTCTGCAACTTGCGGAAGTCGCGCATCAACCGTCGGCGCGCGGCGGTGGACATGGTGGCTGTAGGTGTGCGAAGAAAGGAGCTAAGCGACGACTCGGCGCTCGACTCGGTGGTCTTGGACTCGGTTTGACTGTGACGGAAGGCCGGAAGAACACATTCGAGAAAAGGTCTTCCTGGCTATACCGATTCAAACGAATTGGCAAGGGTTTACTAAGTGCGCTTTACTGCGAACTTAACGACCTTGAAGCTATTTTGACTTAGATCGCGGCTGTCTGTCTATATGTATCTATAGGCGTAAGATTCGTGGCACTGGCGTCTGCTCGTTTGACTAGCATCGGATCATCGCCAAGTGACAAACATCGAGGCGGATGTCCACCGAGTGGCTGGTGCCGGGCGAAGGCCACAACCTCGTGGTGCTGGCCAGGCTGGAGGCGACCGGCATGAAGACAGTGAGCGGCTACTCGGCCGCATACGACGACGTGTTTCCCGCGACGCTGGACGGGATCAGTAAGTAACAAAGATCCGATTCGCATTTCCATGCTTGGAGCAGCCTGCACATTTCAAATTTGCTAGGTTAAGAACTGCATTGTTGTCATGATGAAGCAGTATTTACTGTGGTGATGGTTTGTATGGTTGAACTGTACGTAGTATCTCGGCGAGAGTTCAAATTTTGCGTGGACGTACTCAATCAGACGGTGGACGACTATTTCCCGTGCATCCCATGCTATGGCTGCGGATATCTGTGGTGCTTTACAACGTGTGGGTTGTCGCTTTGCTTCTCGGAGCCATGCACCAAACAGGTACAGATTCAAAATGGTCTCAGATTTAGGTTTATGATCGCACCTAAAGTTTAGATGTTCTGTAATGATGCAGCTCTCGGACAACTTGGAGCTGGTGCTGCGTCGGCTAAACAACCGAGAGGAGTTACTGTATCGTGGCATCGTCTGGAGTCTCAAAAGATGTCAACGGACGCACACATCCTGGATAGAAATCGCTCAGCTATTGTACGAGTGACAACAAGAACAAGTTTCGCTTGTCTGCTACCTCGTTGGTCAAGCAGGCTAGGCATAGCCCCAAGTATACGCCCTAAAACTGTGCGTCGTGTTGGACGTCAACCAATAACATTAGTATACAATAATGGCCACAGTCATCCAGTTCTTCTATTGATTATATCTCTATGTGTCTACCTACATGCGACCTGGAAACAAGAAACACAAGAGCACAAGCATAGCGTCAAACGTCAGTCAGATGAAAACACAATCGGGAAGCGGTAACAAGCAGACAGAGATCTACTCTTGGACTGTTCAAGAAGTATCTTGATTGGTCTTACCATGCAAATAGGAGGTGACGTGGCCTCCTATAAATATATACGAACCTGAGTGCCTGGTGGCCCTCCTTCCTGTTTCCTTACGAAATCTTCTTTCGTTGTCATTGCCACCAGTCTGCACTGCTATCACGCCTCTCTTGACGGTCGGTAGTCGTCGTCTAACTCATCACCACGCCTTCGAAAAGCACCACACGACTCTTGTTTAGTTCCTTGCACACTCTCTTCATGCTCTTCTCGCCAATCATCGTTACGTCGCTGATCTCCTGAATCGACCGCTTGGCGTTCGTGTATGCTGCAACCAGGTAGATCACTGAAGCCGCCACTGCAACTGGAGGCTGTCCATTCGACAGCTCCAGGCTATCTGCTTTCTTCGCTACAGCGTGTGCAATCGTCTGTGTCTTGTTAGGCAACCCCAGCCTCGAGCAGAAGCGCTGTACATATTCTTCCGTTGTCGCCTGCTTCACCTCAAGATCCAAGCGGCGCTGCAAGCTCATAAAGGACTTGCCGATACGACGCTTCGGAATCCCCGAAGCTTCTTCAAATTCCTTCAGTGATCGAGCATTCCCAGCCTTCCTGCACGCGATAAACAGCACTGCCACGGCCATACTCTCTCGTTCCGGTCCTCGCATGTTGACGCCCTGTTTCTCGGCTTCCGCGTACACGTCTAATGCGATCTCCACAATCTTCTTGGGTAATGATAAGTAGTCAGCGACTTCTTGGATTCGAGTCATATTGCGCTGCATCCTCTTGACTTTGGCACTGTCGGACGAGATGTTGGGACGCTTGTGTTTGCGCCCCGGGTCGCCGTCACCGCCCCCGCCGCCCTTCTTCGGGTCGACCAGATACGTGGTCAGCGAGAGGCTGTTCAGCCGCACGTCCGCGACGTCGCCGACCCTGGATTTCGCAGCGGGGTCACCACCCCGATCATCATTAGCAAACGTTCGCCATTCGGGGGAATCATCTATTATGCGCTCACCGAGGATCATGCCGCAGCCGCGGCACACGACATCGCCCGCGCTGAAATCCGTCACAACGTCCTTGCTTCCGCACTCGCGGCAATGATCCGGCACACACTCGCCTCCCATAATTAATCACTGGCTCCTGTGCTGCCACTTCTAAAGCTTGCACTAGCGCCCAAAATTGTCCAATATAGGAATGCTATGGTGCTATCGAGAGAGGAGACGTCGTAGAATCTAACGCGCCGTCTTCCCTGGTCGATATCCGCTTGCTAGCCACACCTACGCGCCGTGTAATCTGGCTTGAGATCCCGCGCTCTTTTTGGCTGTGGCCGCGCCTTGTGAAACTAACGCGATCCACCCAACGCCAGTTTCGTGTGGTCAACGCGAAACAAAATTTAAATGCATTTAGTGTTTGACACATCATATTGATTAAATCTAATTGTCACGTGACACGAAGCAGCATGTGACTGTCTTGGAGCTTCCGATACTCTCTTTCCTACCGCGGCAGACAGCAAAGATGACGGCGTAGATCCAAATTACCGACAGTACTAAAAGTTGGGTTCCTTGCGATCACGACGGTCCTCGATTGATTGTAATTTTCATCGTACATCTGCAGCAGCCAGTCGTCGTGCTGTCAGCCTCCTTTCTTCTTCTCCTGCAACAATCGTGGCTTACTGCCTCGAGCGCTCCATTTTAGAACTTGAACCCCTTCTTAATCAAGTCGGCCTTGGCCTCTATCACTTGCCGGTCCAGCTCCGTCGCCGCCTCGGGAAAGTCCTGTACCGCCATGACGGACAAAGCGATCACCGCCAACGAGTAGGCGCCGAAGGATACGAGTGCGTACATGGGTAGCGCCGTGACCACCTGCAGCACACGGGGATTCTGCACGTGGTCGGTCGCGTACCGCAGCAGTAGCAGCCACAGCGCGAGCAGCACGGCGAACGCAACGAGCCACTTCTGGTACTTGAGCATCGCGATAGCTTAGTAAATGAAGGAGATAGAGATCATGTTGCATTCTTTTCGGAACGATAAATCGAATGTGAATGGACGAAATTCCGTTTCCCGACTCCTGATTCGCTGAGACGAAACTGTCCCAAATAGATGGTGATAACCGTACCATTCTCTGCATACCGATGTCGGTCTTCCTGCCAGACGCCCAGATGTCGGGCGATGTCAGTAACCCGCCTGAAATGCCACTGGAGGAAAAGGCGCAAGGGCGTCACAAGCCCAACATGACGGACGACCAGCGCCTCCTCATGGCCGACTTCCTGCTCAAGCACAGCCAGGGCGAGGCTCGCCTGCCCCGCGCCGTCATCACCGCTGCTGTAGATAAATTCCAGGTGCATCGCAACACCGTCTCGCGCATATGGAACCTCATGAAGACGGCGATAGATGCGGGGGCGCCCGCTGATGTCGTGATGAAGCAAGTGTTGTCCAAGAAGCGCGGCAACTGCGGACGCAAGAAGAAGGACTACTCGGCCGCTTTGGAGCGGGTGAAGCAGCTCCCGTTAAGCCAGCGTGGATCGCTCCGAGCGCTGTCGACGGCTGTGGGTGTCCCACGCACGACGCTCTTCCGTCTACTGCGGAACGAAGACTCTGTCGGCATCCCACTTGCCACTGCAGAGGATCAACACGAGTCCAGCTCCGAGGCCAAGCCAACGATCGCTAATGCTATTAAACCGGCACTATCTGATAAGAATAAACGAGAGCGACTGCGGTTCTGCTTAAGCAAGATGCAGCCCAATGGCGTGTTCGACGACATGTTCAACGTGGTGCACATTAACACCAAGTGGTGCGCACTACCAAGCAGCCGCGACGCGAAGAAGACGAAGGTCATGTTCCTGGTTGCTGTTGCTCGACCTCAATGGGATCGTGAGCGTCGTCAGCAGTTTGATGGCAAGCTTGGTGTCTGGCCGTTTATAATGGTTCAACCGGCCTTTGGAACATATTCCGAGGCCAATATGTTACCTTGGGACCAAGCAGCATCACAAGTCGGACGTGTGTTTCGCGTGCTCGAGACGATCACCAAGAAGGAGATTCAGACCATGATTATCAACTACGTCATCCCAGCGATCAAAATGAAGATGCCTAGCTCGCTGCGTAATGGGCCGCTCTTCATCCAGTTAGATAACCAGCAGGTGCGATTAACACCTGATGACCCCGTGGTTGCAGAGCACGGCAGGGCGGACGGCTGGGACATTCAAGTGCAATACCAGCCAGCCTACAGTCCAGAGCTTGTTGTGTTAAACCACACATTCCTCAAGAGTATTTATCCAGACATGACGCAAGTTCGCAATGTCGCTACGCAACTGGGCCCTGTAGGAGAGCTGATCGCTGGCGTGGAGGGCGCGTTTGCCGCAGTCCCTACGCGACAGATTAACGATGCGTTCCTGTCGTTACAAAAGACGATGGAGTGTATCATGCTGGCGGGTGGCTCAAATGACTTTGAGTCGCAAGAAAACGCGACCAAGAAGAGTTTGCAGCACAGCGGGAGTCTGCCAGTCAGTGTGCTGTGCAAGCGTGAAGCGTTACTGGCATGTCAGACCATCCTTAATGTCTCGCACGAGTGAACAAATTCCGTTTTTGTGGCAATTATTGTCATGTATTAATTCTCGTTCTGAATAAATCCGATGTTGAAGTTGCAATGTGTGGACCATACTGTGGGGGCATGAATTCCGTCTTTTCAGCCAGTAAGAGCGGCGAAGACTGGTTGCGTCCAGTCCGAACTGTCTCCTCCACCCACAATCCAAGTCTCAGCATGGCCGAGTTGCCCACGCCTGAGCCCAGATCGGAGCCGCTTCTGTCCGTCGCGGAGACGTCCAGCGTCGCGGTCGAGATCTCCAGCCCCTCTGACAAGAAGACTAGAGCCTGGAAGGAGCGCGGTAGTAGAAACTTGACGTATGACGAGCGCCGCGCCATGCTTGACTTTCTCATGAAGCGAAGAGTCGACGGCACCACCAAGCTGGCGCGCCACGCCGTCACCGATGCAGCCGCTGAGTTCGGGGTGGACCGCCGTACCGTCTCGAGGCTCTGGAAGCGCGCAGTGCAGAGTCTGGAGAACGGTGACGAGGTGTGCGACGTCGCGTCACGGAAGGTCGGACGCCGCGGTCGGCGGAAGCGCGACTGGTCCGCGGAGCTGGAGCGCGTTAAGGAGATTCCGCTGGCTCAGCGCGGTTCTATCCGTGCGCTAGCTACGGCGGTCGGCATCCCCAAGACGACGCTGTACGAGCTGCTGAAGGAGGACGGGAGTCCGAGTATCAACTCGATTAAGCCGTCGCTCACAGACAAGAACAAGATCGAGCGGCTCCGATATTGCGCCGAGAAAGTCCGAGCCAATGGACTCTTTGACGATATGTACAACGTCGTTCATATCAACATGAAATGGTTCTCGCTCCCAAGAGATAGGAAGACGAAGGTCATGTTCATGGCGGCGGTGACGCGTCCGCAGTGGGACCCGCAAAAGAACGAACACTTTGACGGCAAAATAGGCACCTGGCCGTTTGTACGACAAGAAACGCAAGCGCAATTGTCAGTGATGGAGGCGGGTATGAAGCTCTCGCAGCAAGAGCCAGAGCAGACGGTTGTCCCGTTGGAGACAGTGACGAAAGAGGACGTACAGCGGATGATCACGGCACTGATTGTCCCGGCAATTCGACACAAGATGCCGGTGCATCTCATGCAAGGGCCCATTTACATTCAGCAAGACAGCGCCAAGATTCGATGTTCAGGTGATGCGATGTTTGCGGAGGAAGGACGGAAGGATGGCTGGAATATTCAGCTGCAGAATCTCCCGCCGTATTCTCCGGACTTCACTGTGATGGATAGCGCTCTTTTCAAGGCCATCCAGACAGCGTTAAGAACGTCGCCACCTCCTTCACTTAGCACACCAGTCTCGGGGCTTACAGAGTTGGTGTCTGGTGTGGAGCGTGCGTTCACATCGTTGACGAGTGACCAAATTAACGACGCGTTCCTGTCGTTACAGAAAGCTATGGAATGCACTATGCGAGTCCAAGGCTCCAATACGTACGAATTCGGTCCTACTAGCAAGGAACAGCTGCAATTCCAGGGCAGTTTACCCGTGAGCATCTTGTGCGACCCCAACGCCATGTTGGCATGCAGAGCGGTGCTTGATGAGGCCACTGATGAGTCTCTCGAAACTCTCTAAAGAACGTCAAATGGACTATTTTGTAAGGAAACGTTCATGGTGCTGATTTCTACTCCTGATCTAAGTAAAATGCACTGAAAAGACTGCTGTTTGTTACCACTTTAAGCGACGAAAGCAGCGCCGAGGTTCCATGCAATGAAGGCAAATACCTCGGATGTCTCCTCAATGATCTTGGTGGTCGGCTTCCCAGCTCCGTGGCCGGATTTTGTGTCGATTCGAATGAGCAGAGGGTTCGTCTGCGCTTTCGAGTCACCGAGCTGGTGCTGAAGCTCTGCAATGAGCTTGTACGAGTGCAGGGGCACAACGCGATCGTCGTGGTCGCCTGTAGTCAGAAGCACAGACGGGAAGCCACCACGCTGTGCGAGCTTCTGCATCATGGAGCTATCAGCGTGCGGCACGTTGTGCACTGGCGAGTAGCGACGGATGTAATGAAAGTCGTCAGCCACGTCCGGGTCACCATAGTCCGTGCGCCATGCGTGACCAATGGTAAACTTGTGGAAACGCAGCATGTCCATGACGCCCACAGCCCCCACCACACAACGGTAAAGATCAGGACGCTGGTTACTGCAAGCTGCTACCAACAGGCCGCCGTTAGATCCACCGTGGATAGCAATTTTATCCGGATTCGTATAACCTTGTTTGATAAGGTACTCAGCAGCACCGTGGAAGTCGTCGAATACATTCTGCTTCTTGAGCAACATGCCATCCTGGTGCCATTGTTCGCCGTACTCCCCACCACCACGCAGATTGGGCAGTGCCAACATCCCATTAAAATGCTGAGCAAACACGAGTCGAGAGACGCTAAAGGCCGGTGTGAGCGAGATGTTAAAGCCACCGTAACCGTACAGATACACGGGTAGTTCTCCATTCTTCAGTGTATTCTTACGCTTCACCAGGAACATGGGGATCTTCGTGCCATCCTTGGACGAGTAAAACACTTGTTTTGCTTCAAACTGGCTTGGATCAAAGCCCTTCACCTTGGTCTCACGGAAGAGCTCAGCTTCTGGTGCTGTTCCAGGGGCTGTATCCTTCTTGGACAGGTCGATACGGAAGATAGACCCCGGATACAGGAACGAAATGAAGTGGTAAAACAACTCCGACTCGGTGCGTTTGCTGGCGACCCCGACAGTGCCCACACTGGGCAGCGGGATCTCATACTGGAAGACACCGTCGAGATTGTAGACGTGCAGTTCATTGTGCACGTCCTTAACGAGTTGCACGACCAGTAGATTTGGTGCCACTGGGTGTACACTTTCAATCACGATGGCGTCGGGTTGCTCAGGGATCACTTCTTCCCATACAGACGTAGCATTGTCGTCGCCTAGCTTGATACGCACCACACGCTCACGAGGGGCTTCGGCATTGGTCTTGAAGTAGTAATAATCGCCATCGTTCAAGATGTACGAGTACGCCGCGCTCATATGATCAACAAGCTTCGTCACTGGGATAACCGAGTCATTTGAACCCTTAAGAAAGTTGTCAAAATCACTCAGATCCGCGACGTGGATCATATTGGCGTTCTTGCATCCGTCCTGCACGTATAGCAGCAGTTTCTTGCCATCATCTGAGACTTCTGCGCCGACATTAAACGTCGGTTCAATTGGATACGCGTACACGAGCTTATCCTCGGACTGTGGCGTGTGCAGTGTGTGATACCACAGCTGGTGGTTCATATTAGCGTCCGTCTCGGTTCCTCTCTTGGGTCCTTCGGCATCATCATGCTTGTCGTCCTTCATTTTATCAGGCGGTGGGTACCGCGAGTAGAAGAAACCTTTGTCATCATGTGTCCACGAGATACTGGAGAACTTGACCCACTCCACTGAATCGTCCAGGATCTTGTTGTTGTCGTGCACGGCCATGACTTTAATCGTCTGCCAGTCCGAGCCGCCGCGTGAGATGCCGTGGGCAAAGAAGAGCTTACCGTCCTGGAGTTTGGCCTCTGAGAACGCGCGACTAGAGAGTGCAGCCGTGCCGTCCGCTGCCAACAGGTTGGGGTCCAGTAGCACGCGAGGCTCGCCGTGCAGTTCGTCCTGGATGTAGAGTACGCTCTGGTTCTGCAGTCCATCGTTCTTGGAGAAGACGTATTTGCCCCCATGTTTGCGTGGCGCGGAGTACTTCTCATAATTAAAGAGCTCCGTCATACGCGCCTTGGTCTCGGCCACGAACGGCATCCGTGTCAACACACGCTGCGTCACGGTGTTCTGCTGGGCGACAAACTCGCGCGTCTCGGGTGCGTCCGGGTCCTCCAGCCAGCGGTAAGGATCCGCCACCTGTACGCCGTGCAGCGTCTCGACCAGGTCCCCGCGGCGCACGGCCGGGTATGTCAGTTTCTCTGCTAGCAGCGTCGCCGTCTTCATCGTCTTCTTCATCCAGATCTTTTTTACTTATGAGCGGATTTAGTGTATGGAGGGGGGTTGAAGAAGCTTACCGTGTCCGTGGGACGATTGGTAATCTTGACATTTGTATGCATTGCCAAGACCATCATTCTGTATGATAGTTATATGATAGGTCATACGACGTGAATTTGATTGTTATGATCCATTTCATATTAACAGCCCGATGATGTGGAACCAGGTGCTACGCCGTATCGTGCACGCCGAGGAGCAGCAGCAGGCGGAGCAGCGGCGACAGCAGCTTGTACAGGCTGCATCTGTCGCGTCTTGCGCGTCGAACGCCGCCTCCGTGAGCTCCGAAGTCCCTGTAGATGCCGCGCAATCCGTCGCAGAAGGCGACGAACCGTGTACAGCTCCCGCCGTCCCTACTGGCGACGACACGTCGTCAGCTCCCAGGGATGACGAGACATGTGTGGAAGAAGACCAAGAGGAGGACGACGACTACTTGCAGAAGCACCTACTGTCACGTCCGACGGCGGCCTGGAGCTGCCTCGAAGACACACAACAGGCCAACTGCCTGGCGCTCAACTCGTCGCAGACGCTCATGGCCGTGGGCGAACGCGACGGCCGCGTGACCATCTGGGACAACACGAGCATCCGTGTGATTACGCGCGAGCTGGATCCGACGCTCATCGCGCTGCCGACGGTGACGGGCGAGAAAGTCGATGGACAGGAGAATGGCTCCACTGTTAAGATGGATAATGAAGCGAAGAAGACCAAGGCAGATGTAGAAGGATCAGTAGAGAATGATGACGCATCAATAGAAGAAGAAGAAGAAGAGAGAACAGAAGATGCAGCGTCTGTGGAGGAGGAAATAGCGACGGAAGAAGACGAAGAGCCTGGAGCAGAAGAGGATACCAACATTCTCGACGAGAATGAAGAAACCAAAAGAGAAGATGAAGTGGACACATCAGATAGTGGAGCTCTTTTAACCTTGGCAGATCTCCGTGTGGTCAAGACGGCGCTAAAGGTCGTCTCACAGTGCGCATGGTCGTGCGATTCACGGTGGCTTTTTGCCGGCTGCGAAGAGAAATCGACACGTCTAGCGAGGCTGTGCATATGGAACGTTGAGGCAGCTACACTCGTGTCTGCAGTTCGATTTGATGGCACAATCACTGCCTTGAGTGCTCACCCTCGGGACCCGAAGCTGGTAATTGTGAGCTTTTGGAACTCTCGTCCAGTGTTATTAAACGTGGTAACGGGTGAACGCACCGAGCTCGAGAATATTCCTTTGGAGAACTCGGAAGTGGCCCAGCCAACGCCACAAAGTAACTCTCGCCATCCTGTCCTGGCGTCTTGTGCGCGTTATGGACGTTCTGGGACCCGTATTTACTGCGCCACGTCCAAATCCACACTGGCAGTACTGGATGCCATAACGCTGCAGTGTCTTGACAGTCTCAAGCTCAACGTGATGATCCAATTTGTCGATTTGTGTGTGAATTTGCGAGAAAACGCACTGCTTCTGACAAGTTCGAAGGGAATTCATGAGTTTGTCATGGATGAAGTAACATCAGAGGAGCATCCATTAGGGCTACGTGAAGTAGCACTACACTCGACTGGTGCAGTACGTGCGCCTTGGGCTGTCTGTTGCTTTAGTGGTGGAGAGGAGTTTGTCGTCGGTACACCAGTAGTGCGTCACCGACATGTGGGCGAGAACGGCTTGTTCACATGGCATCGGGCCTCTGCTATTGGGAAAACTACAGCTCAGCATAATGTCGGAGTGAAAGATGGTGTGCTCGCTCTAGTATGGGATCGTTCAAGACAAAGCGTACTCGCTGTCTCGACAAGTGGGGCGCTGTACGTGCTGGAGGAAGAATTCACCACAACGTGGCCGGGGGCAATGTATCCTGCAGGTTTCCGTCTCATTACGGACAATGAATTGCATCTCGAGGTCTTTGATCGTGACGCTGAAGAACGTAAACACGAGAAGGAGATACTGTCGGAAGCTGCGAAGCATGCTCCTGTTGATGTGTTTATGATGGAGAAGATAAGTGTTGAATTCCCTGGAGAGTGTGATGTTGCGAGTTTGAGGAATGAATTCGATACGCCGTGTTATATTCCAGCGATTCCGATTGCATATTATCATCGACGGCACCTCCATCAACTGCATGGCGCGGTATACAACGAAGACAAGCACTTTGGTCTTGGCCAAAGCGTTTTTGAGCCACTTAAGGGTGCTCTGGGGAAGCAAAAGAAGATCAACTCTCGGAAATCCAGGAGCGGCGGCAGCAATAGGAACCAGAAGCGACGACGCAGATAGAACAGACATCCAACAGGTAATTCATGACGGGATGTGAAGTTACCCTTGCAAATTATCTCGTCTTTTGCTTGTGTTTGTTTTATACTTGTAGCGCTGCCTCGAGCCGTTCAAAATGACTGGGTCTGGGCGCCCAGGCGCCATTTTTACTGTGTTTGGACGAACCTTTTCTCGGCTTTCCTCTCGAGTCTCAGTCTCGGTCAGTAAGTTTGTTGGATTGTAGATTTTAACCATGGAGAGCCGAGATATCTGTAGTGCTCGAAGAGCTATGAGTCGACCTGTAGGTGGCGATGCTTGGCCGTCCTAGGAGGACTAGTGGGACACATTCGGGCTTTCGGAGCTTTTGGAGCTTTACGCGTGTTGCCTAACAGTTCGAATACCTCCCGTGACTTAAGTCCTCTTTTATCCAGTTGAGGTGCTCGTGAAGCTTCAGAGTCGCGAATGGAATCTTACACGAATGCAGTGGGAACTGTCGAGCCCAACCACATCGAGAGTACTGGAAGCCGCTTAAGTTGGGCTAATGCTGTGGCTCTCCGAAGCTCAAACCATGACTTTCGGTGCGCAATCCAGTCGTGAATCAACTTAAGTGAGGAGAAATATTGTGCCAGTACTATGAGCAAAACTGTCGAGGAGAACGCGTAGACTCGTGCGGCGTTTGCTGATATCACAACGCAGTTTTTGCTCAGATGACATTGCCAACCGTAGATCTAGCTCCAGCTCAGCTTCTTTTCGCCTTTTAGGCCGTTCTTCGCGAGGAATTCCGAGCAAGAGCCGGCTGGTGGTTCGCGACAAATACTCGCACAGATGGGTCTGGTGTGACGAGGTATTCTCGCTGTCATCATACCGGAGCTACTATTCATGTGACGATATCAATGGTTATCTGTCTGGAAAGGAATTGTTTGTTGTCTGGTTGCACGGTTAACGGACGACATAGTTGGAGATTCGGAATTCCAGACCTGAAGGTGGAACTTCTTGCAATGGGGCGGCGGTAACAGTGAACAACTGGACACTGAAAGCCACTCCTATCGCATTGGTGGGCGAGGACGTGCTGGCGAGTGCACAGAGAATGCTGAAGGTACAACGGTGGATATTTCCTGGTTAGCCTACAATCATTCTCAGGTATTTAGGGGTCACCAAACGATAACCAGACCCGCCGTGTATTTGCTTTGATAATAGCAAGAAATATTGGTATGATTGTAAATGTATAAAAGATAACAAGCTCGAAGAATGGACGGTTGGTCGGTCGTTTAGCAATTTTAATATTGTTTCAAGTGCCTCACTGTCATAGATCGGCTTTACCCATTGTCAAAATCTTGAGCCACTTAACCGACAAGAGATTTAGCAAGCTGTTGGTATTTTTCATAAATTGAAAATGTAGCTACCGTCTTACATTACAGTGCTTCATAGATCTCATCCGGAATTTCAATAAGTTGGCAATCGCTCAAGACTTCGTATTGATCGCCAGCGAATACCCAACTGCCATCGTTTCGGATTCAACACTGAAAACAAATAGCTGTGGTTTGAAATCGATCATCATATTTGAAGTAGTAATGGAACTTACCGCTTTGAGTTTTTTCACCTTGTATGTTCCATAATCGTCTAGGTCGATTCCAGCTTCAATAATCTCTTCCATTCCCTCTTGTCATTCTTTATGTCACTGTCGATCACAATGACGACTTATCCAACGATTGCCAACCTTTCGGCATTGAAATGACTTCGTTAGCCCCGTTGTCCAAAACTTGAAAATTTGATCATTATATCGACAATCCTCTTATATAGATAAAAACAAGATGAATTTATTGAATTATTTCATTTTTTTTTCTCATCTCGACCCAGATTGTATGTTTTTGTGCTCGGGTATGGCTAGTTTTAGCTGTAGGGAATAGCGACCGCCACATACGCAAACGATTTTAGTGGCAACATTTATCGCGATACTATTCTACTGGTAAAAGCAGAAGAAGGTGATGAATCTGCCCGGAGGTCGGGGTACAACCAGGACAGGCGCTAGTTCATGAGTCCTCAGGCGGTTTCTACTTGAAGGCAATGTCTGTATGTGACAGGTCATCATCATCCGATACGGCGGCAACACGTTGGCCCTGAAGTAAGCGGGCTAAAGAGTACACCGCAGCTGTGGGGCAACGATACTTTAACCCCTGAAATGCCCAGGAAAATAGACTGAGAAGTGCGTGCATTTCTTAGCATTATTTGGAGCCTAGGCAACCTGGTATTGCTTAGTAATTGTCTATCATGCTGCTAAATAGATGCAGACCAACAGGCTTTTGGGGATAACGGAGCGTCATTACTTCTTGCCTCCCTTCTTGCCGCCCTTCTTGCCTCCTTTCTCCTCCTTGGGAGCTGCCACACGCATCATAAATGAGTCAAAGAGTCTGCGTCAACCGCAACAGAGACAGCAAACTCACCGTCCTTGGCGGCGGTCTTCTCCTCCTTCTTGTCCTTGCCCTTGCCCATTGCTGATGAAGTGCTGTGGCGAGCGCCCTTGAAGAACTTGGTGACTTGAGCTGGAGGCTGAAAATTCAGGAATGAGAGAAGACCGAGCGCTAGAGCTAGCCGAGGGAAGCACCCTAGCCTTGCAGCACCGGCTTCCGTTTTTCACTGGAACGGGGTATTCGCGTAACGGTCCAAATCACTTGGTTTTCGTATGGTTCCGCGATCTTGAAGCGTCGCATGTTGAAGTTGACACAATTGTGGCGCTAGCCACCTCGTGCGATCTGCTAACGGTACTTCAGTTTAAGAGCAATAATCAAATGCAAAGTTGCCTTAATCAGATGCAAAGTTGCTGGCTATTAGAGTGCCAGGTTGTTGAGCGCGTCTGCAAGAGCTTGGATTGCCTGTTGGCTGCTCGCGTCCAGTCGAAACTCAGCAGCGCGCTTGGCCATTTCCTGCATCATTTGAGCAACATAAGTGCGTGTGCTGTCCAAATAGCGACAAATCCACGTGTTTATCTGCATTTGCCTGGTCGCCGTCTCTTGGAGCTCAGTCAGTTTCATCGACTGGGCTTTCTCGTGACTGTATGCCATACACTTGCGGACCAATGCAGTTCCAGTCCGTGGCTTCTTACGGCGTCGGCTACCGCTTCGACCGACGGCTTCCTCGAATCCGAACGACTCTATATGAGCTCCTCCCAGTCGAGACTCGTCATATTCCAGTACAGGGACCACAAGGTTGACAAAGTCGAGCATAAGCTCGATCTGCACGGCCACGACTCGCCTAGCAGCCTCTGCACTGTCATTCGCCTCGTTGCCGTCACCCAGCGCCTCGATCTCTCGCACCACTTCCTCAACTGTCGAGCTAAAACTCGCTTGCACTTCATTAAGGAACGCGTCATCGCCACCATAGAGCACATCGTTTGAGTCCAGCCCATCCAGACGACTTGGAAGTGATTTCTGTCCCCACAGAGCATACAGCTGAACAAACATCAACCGCACACGCACACGAGCAATGCCCGCTTCAAGTTGATATGATGAACTCGGTAATATCCACGTCATACGGTCTAATACAGCTTTGCGCAGTGCAGTAACAAAGTAGAAAGCGTCGTCATCGTTTAGCGATGGCGCATACACTAACACACTCATCAACTGCGCGATCACTTGCACGACCTGGTTCATGACACTCGTGCTGCTAATACCCACAGTCCCACACAATTTCACTGCGATAGTGCGAGTTGGAGGATGACAAGCCATCATATCCACCTCCTCGAAACAATTGGCATATCCAAGAGCGTTTGGATCGAGTTCTGCTAGTAACACGATTGAAGCCTTCAGCAACGCGTCCATCTGAGGGATGCAGCTCGTCACTAACGCCACATCCGCTGCTGATACCATAAGCTGAAGCTTTTCCAGTGGCGTGTCGATCGAAGGAATCGTAATGTGTGCGAATGCAAGACACGACTGGACAAAGTGGCGTCGAGATTGAGCACGCTTCTTGCCCCCAATGACAGAGGCGACACCACCACCGACGCGTTTGTGGACGTGCATCGCGAGTCGAAGAACTAGTGTGGACAAAAGCACTTTAATTGGCTCAAGTTTGTAGAAAGCGCGACGACAGTCCGTGTATAGCATAAGCAAAGCCTCCTGCTCCTCATCTTGTGCTCGTTCACTCGTATTCGACGTCTCATTTACGTATCCAAGCCTCGTAATGAATGCCGAGATATCACGGTTCGCTTCGACGCGCTCAGACGCAGTACTGAGAGAGTCAAGCGCGTCATGGACTCGACAACAGACAACCAAGAGAGTGTGTGCCACAGCAGCTTCAGGACCAATGACATGGAGTCGTATAGTGCCGGATCGGTTGGACGATTTCTTCATGCTACCCCCAACAAAGGCTCGCAATACTTTTTTCGCCACATCGACACTCGATTCTCGTTTAAACATGCCCATTAAAACCTGCATTGGAATAAAATAAAACCAGCTCCGAGTTAAAATCAAATAAATAGATAAAAGCAAGCTGATACTTTTCGCGTTCTTACCAAAAACGACGTCGACGGGATAAGTTTCGAGAAAAAATCATAATGCTGCTTAGCGCCAAAAACCACGTTTTCAATAAGTGCGCCAAGCAAATTGTAAGTTTGAGCCGTGAGCTCCTCAGGCGTCGCAGCGTTCAAGTGATGAACGACATCTTTCAATAGGATTAGAGCTTCTCGATGCTATCGTCATTAAAACACACACAAAAGTTCATCATTAGTAGATGAAAAACGGGAACTCTCTCGAGCCACATCGTACCGAGAAGTGAGCGACAATAAGCTTCATATAAGCTGCAGCACACTCCATATATTGCGTGATTTCTTCTTGAGAAGTGATCGACGACCAGGAATCGTTCAAAAACTGCAGTTTTCCGCCTCTCTCATTCTTCGCGATAGTAGGCACTTTGCTGAGCTGTACCGCCACGACGCTGTACAAATGACACGTGGAAACAAGAGATGGAGACGCTGTTCGGATCAGCTCCAGCATTTCCGAGGGTGTTGACGCGTAAAATTGGGCGCCAAAACACTCACACAAGTGTTTTAACACCATGGAGCTGCCCGCATATTCTTGATAGTGCGCCAATAACGTATCAAAAGTGTCTTGGGTGGCTCCTGGAGCCGCGCATTTCATGAGCCACTCGACAGCAGGTGAATGCAGCGCTAGATACTCGTCGTGCTCCATTTTGTGAGTAAGTAACCAGTGCTCATACTTGTTCTGCCGGAACCAATTGAACGCGTAAAAGTAATCAAACAAACTGCTGCTCACGACGATCGTCTGCTCTGCCGGAGAGGCAGTGCCCAGCAACTCGGAACTGGTTAATGCCAGGTATAAACGTGCATATAACGCGACCATTGGCTCTCCAACACCTCTAAAAGCATAAACAACGTAGTGTTAGAAGCAGATTTCTCTTCCATAACGCAAGTCGATAGCAGTTAATTACATACTTGATCATATTTGATAACCGTGCTACAATCTGAGGATATTCTCCATCACAAAGAAAGCGATAGCAACCAAGCAACGCAATCTCGATATATCTGGGCAAAAGAATACTTAGACAAATGATAGAGGAATGACAGTGAACCTTCGCTATACGTACATTCGTGGAAGAAGCTCTCGGATGCAAGCCGACTTGTAAAACCAGTTACGGCACGTTTCCGTGGCTTGGATATTGACGTCGGAGCTCATAAAATGCTCACCCAAGGGCTCCGGAAGAGGCTGCCCATTTTCATCTTCGGAAGCTCGTGCGTGAATGCGATCGAATACGAGCTTCCCAAAGGCGTCCAGCACTTCACTCACTAGCACAAACACGCAAGGATACAATTGAGGCGCCGTATCGGTGTCCGCGAGTAGCTTGACGCACTTAATAGCAATGCGTAGCGCCTCCACCTTCTGATTCTGCTCCCAACTTGCAATTAATCGCTTCTCCATCTCCTTCACCTTGGCCACATATTGACTCTGCGAGATTTCAATCGTTTGCTCTTCTTGTCCAGATAAAAGCCCATTAGTATCGTCGGGGTCTCGTTCTAGCTGCTCCAACCGAGCACGGGTTCTCTTGATTACCGATGCCTCTGCCGGGTCGTCTGCCATCTGGTAGTCGCTCTTAGGAGTAAACGAGATTTCGTTCTCCAGATCATTCACTTCGAGCATGCTCGCTTTGATCCTGAACGTGTGGTCCGCATATTTGGCCAGCAGGCGGTCAGTGTGTTCTTTCCACTTGTACTTAACCGTACTGGGCGTTTTGTGCATTGCAACAGCTTGCGTTGGTCTCGTTTCTCCCTTCACCATGTCAATTGACGTCGATTTCGACCGTTCAGGCTTCAATTCCGGCGTTGTCACGTTTCCGGACAACCCGAGCACTCCCAGCGGGTCAACATCCCCTTCTTGCAGCACTACGAGCTCGGGAGTCACTCCACCACCTTTTATTCGCTGTGAGAATGATGCGCCAACAGCGGACGGCGTAGAACTAAGCGCACCGTCCATTGCAAGTGCCACAATCTCGGAATGCGCCGACTCGGCCGTGGAAAAAGCCGATGCAAGGGCCAGTGGATGCGTCTCTTTGGCCCCCAACCCGCATGGTGCCAGTTCGTGACGTGAGGTAGGTACCTGGCGCTCCGCTACACGCCACTTGATCGCTGGAGCCGCCACCGGAAGCTTTCGCTCCGTCGCCGCCATCGCTATTTGGAGCTCTTCGCTGTTTGAAGCTACATCATGGATCCGTTCGTACTTAAAAGAGTACGCGACCAGACCATTATTAATTCATCGTTTCAGCCAATCGCAGAACAATATTCGACCGCTTGAGTGCGCGCCAAGCATCGAGCGGAAGGACCACATCGTAGCGCCCCCGCATCGCCTTCTGGAAGCCGCCCCTCGCGCCTCCGACAGGTAATAGTCGTGTTATCGCTAATTTTACTGTTCAGAGGAGACGCCGACACATGCAACAAGCCGTTTAGACTTCTCTATTTCGCTCTGGAAGCTGAGATATCCCGCATCGAAAACTGACCCATGCACATTACTCCATTGTATCTGCGTGCTGCAATATTTCAGGGACAGTTGATATAAACCCTAGCCGGAAGATGTTCGGGGCAACTGCAGGAGGGACGCAGCCCGCAGCCGGCGGCTTCAACTTCGGCGGAGGTGCGGCAGCTGCACCCGCTGGCGGCTTCAGCTTTGGCGCGGCATCGGCAGCTCCAGCGGCGGCACCTGCTACAGGAGGGTTCAGCTTTGGAGGAGCGCCGACGTCTGTAGCGCCAGCATCTGGCTCGGGCTTCGGCTTCGGCGCTACGCCGGCGAATACGCCGGCTGCTTCCAGTGGCTTCTCCTTTGGCTCGACACCAGCAGCGGCGCCTGCTGCCGCGAGCTCTGGATTCAGCTTCGGAGGCGCCAGTGCAGCCCCGGCTGCTAGTAGTAGTGGTTTTAGCTTCGGCGGAACTTCAGCTGCATCAGCCGCTTCAAGCGGATTCAACTTTGGAGGAACGAGTGCAGTTCCCGCAGCTGGCAACACAGGATTCAGCTTCGGCGGCACTACACCAGCCACCAATACAACGTCATCTTTCGGATTCGGCGGCACTACAACCGCTAAGCCTTCGCTGTTCGGCCAGACTCCTGCATCGACTGGCACGACTGGATTTGGGTTTGGAGCGAAGCCTGCGACTACAGGCACTGGATTTGGTTTCGGCACAGGCGCTGCCACTGGCACTAGCTCTTTTGGAACTGGGACTACAGGATCGTCGCTTTTTGGTGGCGGCGGGTTTGGCTCCACTGCGTCTGGTGCAGCGACGTCGACGTTTGGTGCAGCTCCTACGGCTTCGACTGCTCCAGCCCCGATTATCCTTGGTGCTGATGCCTCGGTTGCTCAGCTTAACACAGTCAAGGCAGCATATCAAGACCCGGCGCAGTCGCGCTTTAAATTCCTCATGTACAACACTGTCGACCCGACCCAAAGGCACCTGTACACCCGACCAGCCCACATTAGCGAGCGCCTGTGGAATCAAGCCGAGCTGGACAACCCGGACCCGCTTAACTGCGCACCCGTTCCTATCCTGGGCTTTGACAACCTGCTCAAACGTATTAAAGCGCAGCAAGAGCACGCTGACAAGTATAACAAGTACACGGACGACCTGCGTGCGCAGCTTAACGAGATGGACAAGCACACACGTGCCACAGAGGAGAAGCTTGAAAAATGCCGTCACGAGCACGTGCAGCTCTTCCACGCGCTTGTGAAGGTCATGCGGGATATCGAGCTGCTGCAGAACTACGGCAAGCCGCTGCAGCGCGAGGAGATGCAACTTGCGTACGTTGCTATCGAGCACGAATCCCGTCTACAACACTTACGACTAACTTTATTTGTGCGTGATTGCAGGATGGCGTTGAAGAAGCTCCAGACGTTGCTGGACTCGCCAGGCCAGTACAAGGCACGACTAAATGACGCTGTGTCACTGCAGCGCGTCCAGAAGGAGGCACAACCTCCTCCAACGAGCCAACTAAGCCCGCAGGACCTGCAGCGACTCTATGAGGTGCGAACTGGAGGGTGGATCCACTCTTGGTGCAGGATAAGCTGACAGGTTCTTGCGTCTTGTGTGCGTCTTGCAGTTTATGGATAAGCAGAGACAAGGACTCGAGCACCTGACTAGCATCATTAATGACGACCTAGCGGACATGCAGCTCATCAAAGAGACTTGGCGGCGGTAGACAAACAGCACTCGATTCGGTCATGCAGTAGCAGTAGCACCCAGTTCAATCACTAATGATGCGAGGTTGAACAAATGCAGCTGTTGTTCCTCTTCAGAGTCATGAGCGCAATTCTATCACTACCAGACACGAAGAACAAGGGAACGAGGCATTGGAGACAGCAACTGGCATGCATGTTCGCAAAAAGTTACCAAATTGTCTGTTGTCTTTGTTTTTGTTCCCTGAATTTGGAGCCGAACCCAGGCAGACCGAACCGAGTCGACGATCTGACTTGACTGCTGCGCTCGATTTCTTCACCCTTCATACTTATGCATACCAGTCAGACAAAGCTGCAGCTACAGTTACGCCGAAGCCGACGTCCTTAAGTTGTTGCTGATCTAGTGGGCGTATGGGTCCACGTCGCCATACGTCTCAATGACCAGTGGGGCCTCGTCGAACTGGTGAACAGGAGGGGGCGACGACAGGCACCACTCAAGGGTCTGATGCACCTCCGGGATCACGACCTGGGGGTCCTCCGTGGGCGTGTTGTGCACGGGCACACCGTGCACCTTGCCGTCCGTGGAGAACCGGGCGACAGCGGGGCGGATGGCAGCCGTAGTGTTGACTGCAGGGAGAAGGAAGGCAAAAAGTGAGTTATTCTGCAAGATCTCGACCATTTTTGCTCGGTTTGACGCGAAAAGAACACGCTGAGAGAGACAAGACGGAGGGGAACACATACCAGCCTTCAGAGCGCGCATGGACTGGCGGATGAGGCTCATTTTTGACGAGGAACTTCCCGAGGACTGTGTTGATCCGAAAGGAGTTTCTTTGAGGACTGCTCGTCTGGCGGTGGTGGCAACACGACCCCCGACACAAAGACAAGAGACTTTGTGCGGAGGAGGGGCCGTCCCTTATATCGCAACTGTTTTCAGGTTTTATAGGAATTTGTAAGCTTCTGGTGGTCTTACCGCATCCTCATTGGGCAACTGGTCGAGCGTCCGGGAGCAGCAGCGACCTTATCGGTGGTGTAATGTTCTGTGCCACCGAAATGCTAGTGAGCGTGAACAGCCGCCAAATTAGAGAATGAGGAAATGGAGAGGGCAGTGGCTGGCTCGGAAAATAGCGCTCGGTGCTTTGGCACGGGAGTTGACGCTAGTGGATGCAGAGGTGCACGCAGCGATTGTTGAATGGTGCAGCGTTGCGTCACCAGTCCCGGAGCTGTGCGGGTGACGTCCGCTTGATCCTGTACGCTATATAGAAATCTTATGGGTGGATGGCTACACTCGAGCATTAACGCATCTTTTAACTTTTGCAAATGTATCAACACGTGGGGCGCGATGCAGCTCATCTAGCCTAATGCAGACAGTGTGTTGTCGCTGACACGGGGCTGCAGTCTGTTTGGACTGCATTGAGCTGGTCGATTAGTGCATCCGTAGCAGCATTTGGGCGGGGAGTTGGTTTACGAGTTGTGAGCTGCCTTGGCATTATTAGACTCTGTAATCACAAATGCCTCTTGCACGAAGCGCATGAGCACTGCAATCTACACATGTTATTCGAATAGTATCCGTTTGGAATTGTTGACTTAAAAGCATTTTCGGGGAAGCCATATTATGCATAACTGTAAGCAGCAAGCAAGTTATAATAAACTTCTGGACATCGTAGTCGTACAAAATACTTAACTTATGTTATACTAAGACCTCCGTGGAGCTCAAGGTGCTGACATCTAGCAAACTAAGTCGTTTGCGTCAAGAGCTAGGTTGGTAGTACCACTACACAGGTCCTGAGCAGGCAAGCACGGGTTTAAGCATATAGCCAACACTACTAGGAGTGCTGCCCAAATGGCACTTCAACTTGCCGCGCGATCTTTCGACTCGGCCTAAATTAGATGTAGCATTCAACCCAATCTTCTTATGATTGGGTTAATAATAAGCCAGTTCAAAATCCGTCAATCACAATTCGCCACCGGCACTGGTTTCCGCCAATCCGATTGCGAGCGCAGATTCAATCACCTAAAATAATAGTCAAAACCTCGCGTCTCAAACAGGTCTCGAGCGAGGTTTTTCCGTATTTTGTCGAATCGGGCCAGGGCGCCGCGCTTCTCCACTCATTATTGGATTTAAATCCGCACGGCGCCCAACGACAGGAAGAAATCCCCCTTCGGACCAAGCAGCTTCACCTTCAGCTACACCGGAACGCAATGACGCCGCCCTCAGACGATGGCAAGCCGACAGCAGAAGGCACACCCAAGAGCGGCGGCGACCTGGGGCAGCAGCAGCAGCAGGCACTCCTTCAACAGCAGCTCCAGCAGCAGCAGTTGCAGCTCCTCCAGCTCCAGCAGCAGCAGCTGCAGACCCTGGCCAACCAGAACATGAGCCCCGCCGAGCTCGCAGCACTGCAGCAGCAGCAGCTTGCGCTGTTCATGATGCCCATGTTCCCGCTCATGATGCCGATGCAGCAGCAGGCTCTAGCGGCGTCCTCCTCGAACGCGGAGACGACCGACTGCTCCACGACAGCCGCCGCTACATCAGAAGAAGACGCAGCGACATCTGCCGAAACTGCAACGGCGTCCGATGAGGCCGCTGCCGCTGTGGCCGAATCTTCAGCTACTGCGTCCGCATCTACACCCAGTGGTGGCGCGTCACCAACGTATCAGACCGCGACTGCCGAGTCTTTGGGGCTCACGCCGCCTTTTGTGGGCACCGATGGATTTGGAATGCTGGCAGGAGCACCCAGCGCCCCGCTGAACATTGAGGAAGTGCCCAAGCGTAAACGGGGCCGTCCGCCGAAAAAAGATGTGGCGGCGCGCGCTAAAGCGGAGGCTGAGAAAACGCTCAAGCAGCAGTTCCCTATGTGGGGGTATGGCCTCCCCATGCCTCTGCTGCCAGGCTTCCCGGGCATGCTGCCTGGCTTATCGAACCCTGGTGCTGTCGTCAAGGATCACTCTATTACGAACGATCATATGGTGAAGGAGGAAGATGGAGACGGTGAGCGCCCCGCCAAGATGGCGAAGAAGAAGCAGCGTGGGACAGGCAAGCCTCGGGGCCGGCCACGCACGCGCCCTCGCCCCGGCGAGATCATTCGCCGGGTAAAGCCGCTCCCTATTGCTCCCGCAAACTATTCGGTCATGTACAACTATTCTCTCTCCAACCTGGCGCAGAAGAGCGCGGAGCTTAATGCTGATGGAACTACAGCGGATACGGATGCTACGACGGTCACTGAGGATGCACAGGATGAGAACCGACTAGGGCCGCTAAGCGCATCACTGTTGTCTGGAGAGCACGAGTAAGATATGACAGCTGCAACTTTCATCCACCTGATAATTCGCAATCGACCGCTAGCGACTGCATTAACAAATCGTGTTCACGTTTACTTTGGATGTCCATCATACTGCATGTAGTACAGTATAAAGTTTTCATCTGAAACCTGGTAGTACGGAGGAAGGAATGTCTATGTGGTGCGGCTTGTGCGCAGGCAGCGAGTGAGCAAGCACGTCTTGCGATGGGGTGGGTAAATAAATAAAGAAGCTCGAGGCACTCCATTCCCCAGCCGTCTGCGCGTGCGGCATGCGTCTTCAACTGAACCCTACGCAACCTGTTTGCTGCTTAAAGGTAGCTGTTAATCTAGAAGAAAACCTCTTCGTCGCCTTCGTTGCTCACAGCGTCACTATCGTAGTAGTCGAACGTGTAGTCGTTCATGTCATCGCCCAAGTCCTCGTCAATGTCGTCCATAGCGCCGTCATCTGCCTCGTGCTCCGCTGCCTTGGCTTTATCAGCTGCAATCTTCTTTTCCTGAGCTTCTAACGACTTGAACACGTTCTCAAATGCACGCGGCTGCATGATGCCACGATTCTTGGCACCTGTCGCTGCCGGCGTGCGCAGTCCGCTGAGCGAATGGGCTCGCAGCTCCTCTGGCACGTAAACCTCATTGGCCATCTGCGTCTCCGGCACTGTCACGTGCACGAAAGCTGTTGCGTCGGACGCATTGCGTCCAGCATCGGGGCCTGCCGGGTCGGCTTCCCATGGGTGATACAGACTCTCGAGCTTGTGCGACAAAATGCGGTGTCTCTGGATCAAATAGGCCTCTCGGTCGGACAGCGCCTCGGGATGCGGTAGCTGCAACGGCGGGTACAACGATGCACCAGCTTCGGCCTGTAGTAGCAGCAATGTAGAGCAAGGAACGGTCAGCTATTTCATAGTAAATCGCTGGCGAGACAGAGAACAAACGTTGACACGTACATGCAGCAGCTCCATCTGCGTGTGCGAAAGGCCGAGGTCCTCGCGCGTCTCGTCCATGATGTCCGCAAGCATTGAGTCTCGGCTACCGCCAAAACGCACGCGGCCGCGGCCCCGTCCTCGGCTCATAGCGACTGTCACGAGGCACTACTGTAGCAGTTGCAGTGTGCCCCAGCCAAGGGTTCAAGTGTATTCCGAAGCGTAGGTTTGACCTATGTTATCGAATACTTTGGAAGCAATAATATAAACTCTCAAGTTAGATGTTTTGACCAATAGGAAAGCAGAATAACTATAGCTTCAACTTGGCGCCAGCAGACAGTCAGTCATCCGCACTCCTACGTGTAGTGAAGTGGATCGATGCTGGGCCGATGGGAGAGTATGGAAAACTGGGGCGGTCTTGCTCTCCTCGCATCATCTTCTCATGCAGACGTGCAGTTTCCATCCCTGAGTGAACATGTAGCCCAAAGGAAGGAGTTTAATCTTGCACCCAATAGATTTCAAATGGTGCCACGGACGCGTCTCGACCGATCAACCAGAACAAAGACTTGTTTTTCGTCGACATGCCTACAGTTTGAAGCGTGTTTCGGTCGACATCCTGACGTCAGAGCTGATCTCGCGCTCGTTGTGGCGCATTTGGACGACAATTAGGTGGTCGAGTCGCTCCAACGCATCAGTAGTAAGTTTCAGCACATTACGCCGACAGTTTTTTTTTCTTCGCGTAATTTACAAGCGAGAGTAGGGCTAAAGCTTCCTGATCACAATCTGTTGAAATCGACTACATCACCGCTAATAACACCTGGTGCAAAGGAGGTCTACTCCACACCTCCAAGCGCCGCACATAGCAACATTGGGATTACATGCAAAGGAGGCATTCATTCGAAGTGAAAATCATGCTAACCTCGTTGAGCGCAGCACATTACGCCGGCAGTTTTTTTTTACTTTCCGTGATTTACCACCAAGAATATTCCTGGAACGTTCTTTCGAACCAGCTGCTCTTTTGACGATGCAACCTCTCGACCACCTGAAAGCAACGTCTTTTGGATCTTATGGTAGTTTTAGAACCGCTCTACCACGAGATCTCACAGCTGTTGATTTCGTCGAAGCCTCAAGTACTACAAATATTATCAACAGATATTCTATCAGCACTTTATGTACAAAGGAAGTTACAGTTTAGCAAAAGATTTCAAAAACAAATTGCAACACTTAAGGGTTAAGCCAGAAGTGCATCCACTTCAGACTTAAGCTTGGGGCACTTAGTCTTAACAAAGTCATTCTTGCTAAGCCACCCGAGATAGTTAGGGTCAATCGATTGGATCTGTTTGATTGTCTTATTTTTATATTTTCCCCAACCCATCATGAATGAACCATCATCATTACCAAACTTAGTGTGAAGGAACTGAGCAATAGGATCATTCTCCAGATCAGTGAATTGCTTCTGGTGGGATAGCCATCTACTGTAGGATGGGTCAGAGGAATATATCTCTTGAATAGTATTGAACTTGTACTTGCCGAATGTAAGTGTCGAACTCATTGTAGCTATATACCTACCCAGATAGATAATCATTAAATGTATTATTTAATTCAACTTAGTAGCTTAAGCTGTAGTAAAGTCCAGAACCTCACCCGTCAGACGATCATAGCTCAGCTCCTGCTCGCTAATGACAAGTACCAAAATATTGACACCCTGGCAACCAGCGTTAGCTCCCTGAATCTGAATGGCTTGTGGAACGTCCTTCTCGGTCAGACGCGACACATCAGCGATCAGCATGCGGTTAGTTAGCGACCACGTCTGATAGTCAAGAAGACCATTCACAAGTTCGGGAGTTAGATCACCATTAATCGAACTAAGGTTGCTGACCTCATTCGAAAACTGTGGAAGTCGTAATCGTGGGCAATATCAAACGTTTGCGACGAACCAATTCGAACATTGAAGTTGCGAATCGAAGAGCCGGGCTGAAGGGTCCAAGGAGCGGTATCAAAAGGACTCTGGAACTGTTAAACAGCGACAGTAGCGAAACTACCAGTCTGTTCGGCAAAGGGAAGTAGAACAACGTACTTAGCATTCTTCACAGAAGCCGATAGCTGAAGGTCAAAAGAAGCATTCAGCTGAGTCGCTTGCTTACCAGTCCCAGCGCGCTGGTAAAATCACTGAGCATAACAGTCGTTGTAGCGTAGCTTCTTTGCAGGCTTAGAGATAATAGCCTGGGGGTTCTCAAGATGAACGAAGGGTAGATAGAGGCGAGCAGTGGTGAAAGGCATGTAAGTGCCATCAATAGTGGGCTCAAGAGAATTGACAACAGCACCCCAAGAAATGGCAATAGTACCAGCCGTACCAGAGAGAGCACTTGCCATAGGATTATTAGCAGGAGAGCTTGCAACCATTACGGGGCAACTGTTGCCACTCGACAAAGTCGTATTCGAAAGGGTCATGTTTTTCGACGCATCATAGCAATAGCGGCCGTACCCTGGTTAACGCGGAAACGGAGACGGATCTGGGGGTTAGCCATCAGATCAAGCTCCTTAAATACAGGGTGAAGTTCTGCAAGCTTAATCTTAAGCATGTAGTTCCAAGTACCCATGATAGATCCGGCTGTACCAGCACCAACAACGAACGCACCACGCGACGTCTGATTCGCGATCGTAGTAGTGGCAGCCGCAGCTCCAGTCGAAGGCCAGGTCGTGGAGGAATCAGCACCAGCATTAGGTGGGTTCGATAGAAGACGGCGTACAAAACCATCATTTACGATAGATGCGGTAGCTGAGGCCGCCGAAGCAGTAATGCGCTTGAGAAAGCAGCGTTGTTGCTGTAGCCATCACTACCAGTGGAGGCATCAGAACTATATGCCGTGGATTGAGCAGCATCAAGGAATAGGAACGATTCAGCGCCATGTTTTTCAACCTACTGAGTACTGTAGCTCGTTTGAGCACAGACGTTGCTCCAGAATAACTTGTAGTCAGCCATCGAGACAATGGTCTTACCATTTAGTTCGAGACTCATTGAGTCAATGACATTCCAGTTGCCACAATTCAGAGACGCACAGAAACGATTAGCAGCAGCCTGAGCAGCCGTACCATGAGTGTCCTTCATCGAGACCTTGTACGGTAGCATGATGTAAGCATCGCGGAGCGACGCAAACCCCTCGCTTCCATTCAGCTGAGCCGTAGCATCAATCGTAATAACACCGTTTTGGTACGAACTCTGGTTAAGGTCGATAACGAATGGTATTCGCTTACCCGACGATACTTTGATCTCCGGATCGCTCTTCAGATCTCTCTCTCTCTCTGGTACAAATACTGATCGGATAGTTGTGTTTCATTCATCGTGGAATCTATATGGTCTCTAATATAGCTTTAGAAAATTAATTATTATGGCGAGTCTTATCAAGCCAATCACCAGCGATCATGACCTCATCGAACTAGCTGAGAAAATTGGTGTTCAACTCGGTAATATCTTTGAGTCAAGCGAAATTACTTCTCCTATCCCAAAGACAGCTTCATATCTGAATCTTCAAAAACAACCTAATATGGATGTAGGACATTGGACAGCAGTCTGTAATGGTCAATATTTTGATAGTATGGGAGAAGCAGCTCCAACAAAGTATGGAATCGGAAGGTACAATCCAAAGCAACATCAAGGAATATATGGAGACTATTGCGGACCATTCTGTATCCTATGGCTCTATTCAAAACAATACAATAAGCCGAATGTTTTCAAAAATATGAAAGATTTGAATCTGACTATTCTTTCATAATTATGTTTCAAGCTATATAGCAATAATGTATCGCGAATTAACTATTTCCAGCGACGTACCAGCTCGAAAGCTAACCAAGGCTTTCAAGACCGGTAAGCTCTCACTAACAGCAAACGAACTCAAGGGTAATGGCTCTGTAATTCACCTGCACCCAACTTCTTATGAAAAGGCTATTAAGGCTCGTAAGGTTGAACGTGGTGTCCGACTGGATATCACCCGACACGAAGTCAAGAAAGGATACAAGAGAGCCCAAGGCGGATCTGTATGGAGTAAATTTGGGGAGGTATCAAATCAGCATTCAAGTTCGATAAGGACTCAGGCATTCTTAGTAAAGCAGCTGATGCAGCAGTAGCAGCATTGGCAACTGCGTTGGGAGCTCCTCAAACAGCTATTCCGGCCAGAGCCGCCATTAAATCTATGACAGGAATCGGAGTATATGACAGTGATAGCGATACGGAAATGGGTAAGGGTTCTACAGGTGGTCGAGTATCTGTAGCAGTCAAGAAGGCGGCTAAATCAGCACTCGGATACGCTAAGCGTAAGGGTATCATTACTGATGGAGTAGATGCAGCTGAGAAGTTCCTCATGAGGAAAGCTACTAAGCCTGAGCACGAAACTTATCAAATCGGTACGTGGTGAAGTACGTCGTCGCTACGGTGTTGGAGTTCCCAAAGGTACGCTTCTTGTGCGTCCTGCTAAGGGCTCACAAGAAGCAAAAGATCGTATGGCAGTTGTTCGTGCTAAGCGCCGAGGAGGAAGTTTTAGATTGTAAAAGCAAAAAAAGATATTCATTAATTAACGACTTATTTTTTGGATGAAGTAGAAGCGATACTGAAGTATCACGGAACTTGACCTTCTGATCATTCTGATTGAAGATGCTAATGGTAATTGAAGAACGAGAACCATTATGACAGTTCATCCAGGCATATTGACTCGGATTATATGAAATAAGCTGACCTACTTGAGCATCACCGCGATCAAATGCACTAAGATTATCACCAGATGCTACGTATTTGTTCTTAATGATATCACATCGCACAACGTAGCTCGAACTCGGGTGAATCTGAGGGATAGTGTTTGAAAGTTGAGCAGATGATACTGTAGCGGATGCGGAAGGATACGTGACAACTGTCAAACCTACCACCTTACCAAAGGCAGAATTATCGATGATAATGCGAGGAGCGCGGGTTGTAGTAGATGATCCAATTCCAGCAGAGCTGTATAGACCAGTAGCAGGTTGGGTGTCGCTAGTAGGAAAAGACGTTGGAGTAGCACTGAAATCAAACTGAGCAGCATAAAAATTCACGCTGTTTTCACTCAATTGAAGATAAAACACATTATTCCCAGATGCATCAATGAGATAAGCACCAGCATTTACGAGAGCCGTTTCAATGCTTCGGTTGATATCAGCATACGAGTATAAACCATCAGGCAAGGTGATAGATAGAGTAGAAGTAGTAGCAGTTGGTACTTCGATTTTGAAAGTTTAATTTCAGAACTGAGTCGAATCGATGTTGTATTCGGAGTTATACATGGAAATAGACTGAACCGCACATGCGACATCCATGAAATCAGCAGCTGAACCAGGGAAGCTGTACTTCCATGTACTGTTGTATCCATCTTGGACGAGATTGGTTGGATTAAGCTTAAGGAACGAAGCCATATTGATAGTGTATATTGATCAAATCAAAATATTTTCAAATTAATCGTAATCGATTGTAATTGGACGATCAAAGTTGTATCGAAGCTGGCCTTTAACCGAATCGACAAACAGCATCTGACCTTTTGCTCCGTAGCTTTATTATAGTAATAGACGAAGCTACGTTCATCAACTCCTCGAATATTGAAATCTTTGACAACCATTACCAAATCACGCTTGGAATTAGCCTTTAGGATAGCTACATATTCAGCATTCAAACGAATCATTTACAAAGTAGCTGTGGCTAAGGAAAATGGTACTTAACTTGAAATGACAACCGCGGGTAAAGTAATGTGAAAACAAATTCTTCTGAAGTAGCTTATCGTTGGTGTAATCGTCTATGATCACGAGCTCAGGATTATTAAAACTCATTGGTGTATGACGCACCTGATCAACACTCGGAGGGGTGTCCGGGTCAGCAAATGTGATGAACCCGTCAACTTATCGCGAAGGTACTCATACAGTTCCTGATGAGGATTACGTGCAATAATTGTTAGATGAGCAAATACGTGAGGAGAGTGTTTTAGAATGAACATACAGAGATTGTTCTTACCACTGAACGAAGGACCAAGTACAATCATTCTAAACAGTGATTTAATGTCTAAATCAGGAATGTCTTTCATCGAAGCCGATTTGAACTTCTTTGATAAAGATGCTTCAAAATCTG
Organism: Phytophthora sp. 'mugwort'; assembly: GCA_033558025.1. Classification (NCBI taxonomy): domain Eukaryota; phylum Oomycota; class Peronosporomycetes; order Peronosporales; family Peronosporaceae; genus Phytophthora; species Phytophthora sp. 'mugwort'. The sequence goes on along the minus strand of JAUCEF010000004.1, from coordinate 3,087,301 downwards.
GTATAGCGCTCATGTTATCGTTTGATCTATATAGGGTCATACAAAATGAGTTTTGGTTTTTCATATCCCCAACCAATCTTCCAATCGCCAATTTACAATCCGGCATTCTACTTTACATTAGATTCGAGCGGCTATCTGACGTATGAATATGCTCAAACACTATACCTCGGAAAGAATGACTATCGACTGTCTTATATATCCGGTATCACAATCGGTACTGCAACACAAGGTGTAGCTCTTGTCCCAGGCGCTAATAGTGATATCAGCGCAATTGGTGCGTTGAGCTGTAGTAGTCTAACTGTGGGTGGTTCTGCTATAATAGCACCGCCATCATACGTAGTTGGTATTACGCCCGGGTCAGCGCTACCAAGCAAAGCACTCGTTCTCGATGGTAGCAAACAGATCGCAGGGATCAACAAGATTTTACTACTTGGTACTTCTACAACCGCAGGAGCTTTTGAAACACTCCTTAGCATTAGTAATGCTGATGCTAGTCCAGCTACCGCAGAGATACAACTAAAACTGGAGCAGCAGTATCGAGTGAATGTTTCATTGGATCTACCTCAGCATCAGCGAAAACAGTTCTCATGGTTGGAGGTGCACGTGTGATTACATGCGAGGACACAGGCAATGTATCAATTGGAGGGACAACGACTACATACAAGCTCAACGTGAATGGAACCGTCAATTGCACTAATCTTTACCGATCAGGTGTTATTGCTGATTTGACGATCATCTCTGGCATCACTACCATTGGTACTGGTCAAGCATCAAAGGTACTAACGTTTGATGCATCTCGGAATGCAACCAATATCGCCTCGATTGCATGTGATACAATAGTTGCTAACACGATTACGATTATTCTCAATATCAATCCAACCACACTTCAGATCAAAGGAACCACCTTGACCACGACTGCTACTCAGTTGAATGTTCTCGATGGTTTCACGGGTACTACTGCTAACCTGTTAGCGGCACGTCTGCTAGATCGGCTGATCTGACAAAGCTCAACTCAATCTCTGCTACAGCTACTGAGTTAAACTACCTTGACTTAACTACAGGACCTGGTACTGCTGAAATAAATAGAGCATTAGTTCTTAACAGCTTTGGAGGTATTTCAGGCATTAATACCTTATCAACGACGGGGGATATTACAGCTGGAGGTAGTATCAATGGTTTCTTGTCTTATGGAAATCAATCAGCCATTACAAGTGTTGGCTCGCTGACGGAGCTTGGTATCAACTCAACCCCCTGCAAATGAGTATTTTTTGATCATCCGCTCTGGTCTTGACTTTCTCGATGGTAGCTACCAGAATGTTATCATTTACTGGATCAAACATAATCCCGGTGAAATTTCAGATCGAAGTCCATAATGGTACGAATGCTACATCTGCAAACGCAACCTGGATAGGTAATTACACAAACAACGATCTGAGATTCGGAACGAATAACTCAACAACGATGATATTAACAACGACAAACCGTCTCGGTGTAGATACAGCATCACCGCCAGCTCCTTTGCATATTTCAAGGAGCAACAGTTTTGTATTCGAAGCAGGTGGAACGACGGTGTATCGGTTGAGAACAGATAGCGGAGTTACAGAATTCGCTCTTGGTCCAATCATATATAGTGTAGCGGCCATATTCGGAGGACACATATTATGCACGGCAATGGCGATGACCTCCGATCGGAGGCTCAAACGAAACATCCAAAAATGTCCTCTCGATCGAGTAAAACGCCTTTACGACCAATGCGAGGTCAAGCTATACGATTGGATCGAATGGCGGAATCGTGATGGTCAAGAAGTTGGTCTGATCGCTCAGGATCTCATCTCAGCGCATCTTACTGATTTAACAAGCGTTTTTTATCGGGATGATATCGAAGAGGGGGATGACCCAGTACTTGAACCAGCAAAAACGCAGTTCAATGTCGACTATAGTCGTCTCTCCGCGTATAATATGGTCATGATCCAACATTTACTGGCAAAAATCGATCAACTGGAAAAAAAATATCAGAGCTGATATAAATAAAAATGGTTATCAAAAGAATTTACCATCGTTCTTACTGGCTGACCAGTGGCTGTCAGATGTTCAAAGAGTTGTAGAGTTCATCGAAACATTAGAAATCATGTAAGTATTTTTTCTTTGGTAATTTATAGCCATGGGCTGCAAGCGAAGCAAAAAGCTAAGATCAAATCTCTCAACTGAGCCTTATCAAGTCGTAGGCTCAACCATGCTTAACGCTGATCAGATCGCCGTTCTGGGCGATAGCGTGTTTCTCCCCACACAGAACGAGCAAGGCGACTCTGCGATCATTGAGATCAGCGTCAGCGATAAAAAAAATGCAGGTGTACCGGGGATACAAGAATACACTCGTTAGAGATGGCATAAGCTTATAGAGCAAACGTCTTCACAGCCTTAGGTTTTTTCTTCGGTTGATACACCCAAACCCTTCCACCTTCAGTCTGAGTTGAGGCATCAGTTTTTTTATTGACTTGTCAAAACCCGAAGCCCACACAGTGGCTTGAGTTTGTTGGGGGCGATCCCGAATGATTAAATTCTTCATGATTGCTTTCAGTTCAGCAACGTTGAATCGGCGTTATCACCATAACTACCGCCAGAATTTAAGATAATGCAAGGGTTGAAGAAAAACATGGATATATTAGATCAAAGAGGATTATAGCAAAAGCGATGGTAAAACTTAACGCCATATCTATATCAATCGAACGATAATATTTTTAAACTCTGAATCCGAATTAGAATACATATCTACTGACAGACTCTTAAGCTGCTTGATGATCGAAGGATTGTCATTCCCGAGTTCAAGTTCCCCCTTCAGCTTATCATACTCAGCTCTAAGAGATTCTAAGGGCCTCAAGACGGTCATGGAAATTATACTGAAGGTGGGTAATCGCAAGAATCTCTTGAATAGCTTCTTATCATCAATACCGAGCTTGTCGTATGAAGCTTGGTCAATATGCTGCTTGAATGCGAGGGTTCAAATCGTGGCTTGGAGTTGATCACTAATTTCTCGCTTAGGACCGCATTTCCGACGATTAGGCTGAACGATTACCAGTGTCTTAGCATCAAGATCAGGAATTCTAATATACTTACTCCCCAGCTGTCGATAAACATATGCTGATGGAGTAGCTAAGCCTTGAGTTTCGTTGAGGTTGTAGGTTCTACCGCGGCGTACTACACCTTCGAGTGGAGCAACACCAGCACCTCTAAGACCTCGACCGGTGAGTTTCTTTTTGATTCCACTACCCTCAAGTTCCTTCTTCTTATCATTATAGGCCTTAGCTTAATTTGGAATAGTGTATTTGTTGCTTTCATCGCAGACGTTGCAGCCTTCAGAGCTGATCTTGCTGCCTTCGAGTAATTTCCTTTCACAGCCTCTTTAGCTGCTTCATACCGCTTCATAGCCTCCCCGTACTTCTGATAAGCTGCCTCTGATTCATCGTGGAGCTTTTGAAGTGGATTTTCTTCTCTATCATCAGGTTCTTTGATTCGCGTAGATTTTTATACATCGTTTAGTGCCTTAAGATTATCATCGAGGTTTCTCTTGATAACTTAATCATCATTCTGATGTATGTATTTTTCTAAATCTTCCAATCCTTGAATTAGAGTATTAAATGTATCCATCCATTGAATCGTTTTCATTAATCCTCTCAGAGCTTCTCCTGAAACTTGTCTGTGTTGAGAATTTTTGATATTAAGTGGTTTGTTGGTCGTTGGCTGACCAAAATAGTATGATTTGTGCAATTTTGCTCCTTGGTTTGTTTCAATTACCGGTTTAAGTCTGAAAGCGATATTGATCCCATCGGATTGCAGCTTAGAGTAATAGGCTTTTAGTATCGTTTTGGCTTCGTTATCGGCATCTGATTTAGGTGAATCCATTCCTTCGTCAGCTCCGTTTAGGACGCCATGTTTAGCCTCTCCATCACCTGATTTGAATTCCTTTGTAGCAAGTTCGGTACCCTTGCTTCCGACAAACACTAAGTCAATTCCTCTATCATTATTATGTTAATAAATGACCGTAGCGTACTCTGCCAATTCACACGTTTAGTAGTGGCTGGCTTAACTCTATCACTCTGCATACCAAATACGCTGACTGAATTACCATCAATCCATATGTATCCATCTCTATCGATAGGCAATGACTTTGCCGAACCATTAATAATTGGTGTTATCTTCTTTCTCAAACCGTTGGACTCAAGCAGCTCCTGGTTCTTAAATATAAGCCACAAGATTTTCCTTTTGTTTTCATCATCGTCCAATTGTGTAGAAGTTGATTTATCAAACAGAAAGCTATCCTCGAGTCGTTGTTTAGTGCGATCAGCTTCATCGCCGTCCGATGGATTGTCCCGTTTTCGTTTTGATCCAATAAGCTTCTCCCATACCACAAGCGGTTTGTTATACTCGGGAAATGTCTCTGAAGCTCTTTGCTTCTGATTGGCTACATACGATATGAATCTTGAATCATGTATGATGACATCTTGCAATGAGCTATATGTCTCGGACCAATCCACCTTAGGTATTATTACCAATCGCTTCTTAGCTGTTTATAACTTCGCATCACTCCTGGCCCAGTATTTACTCAGTTGTCTGCCAGTTGAGTCAAGTGGATGCAGATCCAACCTTTCAAGCACTGGGTAAATTTTAAACATCTCGATTAGAGCTTTTTTCGCTTGTTGTTGCTCATTTAACTCGTCATCGAATGGGTCTTCAATTTTAAGCTTTAACTTTGACTTCACCACTCTGCGTTCCAGTCTCAACCATTTGTGGGCGTGCAACAACCCCTGAATCAAGCGTTTGTGGTTTAGCTTCAACGTTCTTATCAGTAGTAGAGGGGCGTACAAATACTGAAGCATCATTCATCCGTGGTTCTGCATCTACAGATACATCTACCATTCGTACATTTGGCTCTAGTTTTCGGTTTGAGTACCACTTTCAGCTGATGATAACTCAGGGTTTGTTTGAGAGTTTTTATAACTCCGAGTTTTTTTTTTAATTCCGCTTCGTCAGTCTGAGTTGATTCAGTAGATGTTTTCGGTACTGTTGTAATACCATTCGATACATCACCGGACCACTGAGCGCCTGCATACATGTCTCGCTTGTAGAAGCTTGACGAACGCAACGTTGCGTTCGTTCAAGTAGCTCATGGCGTTTTTGCTCTCGTTGAGCAAGACTGCTGAAATTAGGGAACATTGTGTTAATCGTATATATCATTAGCGGACATAAAAAATAAGTTTTCTACCAGTAGCTCGGCATGACTGAATCATGTGATGAGTAGTTGTTCTGATGACAGATTTGATTCCACTCATTCAGCATGTTCAGGTAGCGATCCTTGATACAGTGAAAGGGGACTCCAAAGATCCTTTCGAGGTCTTTTTTATAAACTGATTAGCAATTGTTGAACGGAAATTCGCTACTGGGTCCAAAATCATGAGTTCATTTTTGATTCTGCTAACTTCTTGAATGATCCAAATCTTCCGTCGAAGCTGATTTAGCTCGCGCCGGTTTTGTAAGCAAGATGGACACATAACTTTATATCTATGGGTATGACTATGTACTACCTGCTTTTCCTATTCACGAAAAATAAGTCCATTTGATATAATGACTCGAAGCAAAGAGGATGTCTCTCAAACCTGATATTAACAGCTGTGGCGAAGTTATTATTTATTTTTGACTCCAGTACTCGTTTTCAAGGGTTGATCGACGGTTCTTATTAATTAAGCGTAGATTATCCTGATGCTCCCAGGAGTCGGGCTCATTACCAACCCACTTAACTAAGTATTTGTATTTACCAGATCGCATTTTTTGTGGTCTAAGATCTTGTCGGCTTCTAAGATATCACCCTTGTTAATCGTGGCGTCAGTTGTCTTCGTTTGCACGATTTTCAAATCGTTTGGTGATTTGTAGAGTGTATGACCATTCTTTGACCTGATTTCAACTCGGTATCCGTCCATACCTACAATTGTATAGACAGCTTTGCTCCATCGTGCAGCTTCCTTGTCAAATGTTAGCTTCTTGAGACGGTAACGGACGTTTATACCTAATTCGAGCTCGTTTTCAATCTTTTCCGCTTCTTCTTGGTTATGAGTAAGCTCTGCTTTTATAACTTTACCTTTTGCATCGTTTGGGGTCATGCCAATCGATCGGTGAATAGTGGTATTGTAATTTGTGATAATATCACTTACCAGCTTTTTGTGATGCGCTTCGGAGACACTTTGGTTAGTCACTGCTTCACGGTTCTGTTAAATCTTTCGATTTTACCCATAGTACCATGATCACCAGGCTCGTTATTAAAATGTTCGATCTTATTGGATATGAAGAATTCTTGTGCCTTTGCATTCATGAACTCGCTTCCATTGTCGCTGGTGAGTATATCAACCTTATTACTACGAACAAATGCTTCAGAGCGGTTTGCACGGCTGGAGCAGTCTTGTTTGATAAAAACTTAGCATATCCAAGGCGAGAGTTGATGTTGATAGCCATAAAAATTGGGCGTTTCTCCCAAAACGCGAGGTCCATTTGCCATGAATTGGGGTTATGAGAAGCAATCCTGAAGCCGTCATACTTCCGCTTTTGCTCCTGAAATCGTTGAATGTCTGTCTGTGATGCAACCCACTCCTTTACGACTTTGAATGTAATTTTAGGGTCTAACTCTTTCGCCTTCTGATACAAAGCTTGAGCACCTACATATCCCGTTTTGGGGTCATAGTATAGATTTGTCAGTAGCTGCTCCATCGTACATATATGTTAATTAGACAAAAAAATACCCCATTGGTGTAGTTGCTTAGATATCCAAAGCTACGGTCGTGATTCCATCCTCAAGGACGCGACGCTTGTCGTAATAGTAGTTCAGGGCCGTCTTAGTTTGGCTGTAGGTAATGATTGACTTCGTCTCCTTGCTTAGTCTAAATCCTTTGTTTGTACCTTGTAGTGTGATGCGATCACGGACTACAGTTTCAAAGCCATCTGGATTAAGTACATCACTGTTCCGACCACCTCCCTGCTGCACACCCTTGGCACTAACCTTGACCTTGTAAGATTCATCTGGTAAGTAGCAGATATAGTTCTTCGAAGATAGAGATACCATAGCATCACCAGACCACTCATCCTTGAACAAATCAGGTGTGCGACGGTCAAACTTAGCGACATCATTGTTATAGTCGCGTGGGAACCAATCATACTTGTGCTGCTTGAAGTGCTCACGTAGCTCAGGCTTGATACAGTCTTGAAACGGATTCTCACAGCTGAATGCGATATAAGAGAGTCTGTGTTCATCTCCTGGTATTGGAAGTCCGAACGATCGAAGTTTAAGTCGATGCACTCATAGTAGAACTGCAGCATGCGTAGTTTGGCGAGCTGATAGATGGCAATCGACACATTGATCGGGTTCTTGTTCTTGAGCCTCCGTTTCTTCATGGAATGTGAAGTGCTCGATTTTGTTCTTGATGGCTTTGTCGCTTGACTCGTACTTGATCTCTTTATGCTTGCTCATGTCCATGCCAGATCGACCAAAAGCGCTGCTGCCTACCAATTTCATCATCTCAGCAATCATTGCCTTGGACTTGTCAGCATCTCAGCATCTCCCTCACGTCGAGCGTTAGAAACTGCCTCCATAAATGAAGCAAACGCTTTATGGGAATTGGCTTTGATGAAACTGTATGTTTTGGTGATCTCCATTCCATGGGCGATGTACCACTTGAGCAACGGAGCATAGATAAGAATCTTTTCGCCAAAGTAGCTACCAATTAGCTTACGAGCTGGCTTTGCTCGGCTTTGTTTGCGCGCCTCGTTGTACTCAAACATGTGCTGACCAATAATATTCTCATCGCTGCAGTCGATAAGCGTGTTCTTGAAAATAGGGGCCATCTCACTAAAGTACTTTTTGAGGTGTGGTGGAGTACAAATATCACACTCGAGGAAGCCAAATATTTTGTCATTGACAATGTCGCTGATGATACCAGGATACGCATCAATCGTAGTCAATCGACCACAAGGCATCTCATTACCGAGTGCGCACAGGTACAAAGCATTGCCATCGTACCCGATCATCTTCTTACAAATCTTACCACCCCGAATCTTCGTCTCGTTGCGCTTAGCACAGCGATTGAAGATAATTGAAAGACCACCAGCGATGTTAGACTTCATCTTAGCGTAGATGTCCTTTACCTCCTTGTCGATCGAGTAGACCAGTCTGTCCGAGTTGAACTCAAGCAACTTCTTATACCGAAATCCCCCGAGCGACATGTCGTTACGAGCGGTGTTGCACTTCACACAGCTGATCAAGATGTTGCCGTCGATGTGGCCGAGATTATTGTTGGTACGATCTGCTGAAGCGGTATCAGCGGTCAGCTGGCAGTAGCATAGACCACAAAGACACTTTCGCTTTTGCAGCAATGTATTCAAGTGCTCGAGTGTCATACTAAATTCTCGCTTTGCCTTAGCATCCTGACTCTTGTATCCACCCAACCGGTTAGCTGAAAATTGGAAGACGTTAGCAGGCTTCTTATCAGGATATTGGAGATTAGTGAAGCAGGTCTGATACATGACCTTCTCGGAAAGTCCAGGTAGCGATACACCATTCGCGAACATATCCAGATCGAAACGCTTGAAGAGTTCTCGCTGAGCCTTGATAGCTTTGATGAAGGGGACTACGTCGAGATTGTTGTACCAGATCAGTAGGTCCTTGATTGATTTCATATCGTAGTACTCCCACACGAACTTCACTCGTTCGTAGTCATCACCGGGGATGCTTGTTCCACGGAGCTTGCTGTCGAAAGTTGACTGCGGAGGTACTTTTGTCTCGTTGAGTACGTTGAATGAGGTAATGTACTCGTAGGGGAAGATACCCTTACCCAGACCGCAAACGCATCGAATCGTGTCATCACACTTGCAATCACCAAGGTGTGTTGATAGGTATTTCGCATAGCGTGTGAGTGCTGGAACATAGTTGCTAATGCCGAGCATCTTCATGTCCGCTGTGGCGATGCACATGTAGCTTGGGTTCTTAATAACCGATTTGATGCTGTCCGTACCAATCGTAGCGAACAAATCTGCCTTGATTAGGGTGATATCATACCGTCCAGAGTTAAATCCAAGGAGTGGTACCTGATCCAGAGTTTGCTTGATCTTACCGTAGTCTGACCGCTTCTTACCAAAGCCGAGCTTGCTGTGGAAATCAAATAAGCTGGCAAAATCTCCAGATCGGATCCAAGCATTAACATCCTGTGTCTTGTATGTATTACCAAGAGAAACACCCGGGATCTCCATATCTGTCAAACCTTGCGCGTCGATAATCTTACGAAACAAGGATTTGTACTTGGAGACATTGTATTGCGGAATCTTCGTTCCAACATCACTGATGTATTGGAACATATCCTTGAGCAATTCCTTTGGATCATCATTTACGAAGCAACGTACCTCCTCCGTCAAGCCATGGCTACCGAGACAGATACAGGGATGTGCTCGTTTGTGAACACAGTATTCTCCCCGTGTTGAATCGCCGTAGGCTTAAGAATGGCCTCAAAGTCATACACAATGAAATGATCGATATATTGATCGGTTTTCTTGATAGAGTACTTTGTCAGTAGCGAGCGGATTGTATTCGAAGCTGGGCGATAGATAGTTGGCTTTTCAGGGAACGATTCAATATTCACGAGCTCGCACTGGTTCTTCTTATGGTTTCGAAGCTTGTCAGAGCTAACAAATATCATCTCACACTTGGAGCATTGATAGTTGCACTGGAGCATATCGATATTCTTGATATAGAGAGCATGGTTCTCGTGAGATAGAATGTTGATAGCATCGTACTCCTTGTCTGAACGTCGGATGCATTCAACCTTCCCCGTTTCTACATCCATAGTAAATACATTGCTGTTTAACTGAAAGCAGTCCTCGAGTTCGTCGAACTGAAGAATATCGATTGGTTTGAAACTGCGAGACAGACTTAGAGTATAGTTGATATCCTTGTACGAGCAGTACTGCTTGAATGCGTGCTTTACCAGAGATTGGATTCTACGCGTATCTTTTTGGAGTCTTCCTGCTTGTGGTACGCGATGCAGTGAAAGACACACTTGTTGTTAGTCTTAGGAAAATTGATTACACTCTTGTTGTCGCGGATAACCTTTGGAATGACAGCTTCGCTATCACCCAGTGCGTGTTCGCGCTTGTAGATGAAGATCTTGAATCAAGTGATTGCCTTTACGAGGTATCCAGACTTGGGGTAGTTGAGCTTGTCAGCTAATTCCATCGAGCGAATCTCCGAGATGACCTTCTTGCGTATATTAGCCTTATTATTGATAGCAATAGGGGAGTTGAACACTGAGGTGTTGCTTAAATTCGGGTGGAAGTAGCGGGTCTCGCTGTCATCGGTCCGACTGACGATATCGTATCCAAGCCCGATATTAATCTTGAAAGCAGACTTCTGACTCGCAAGTACGTTCTCGAGCTTGTCGTAAAATTGAGCAGGCTGAATCCCTTCGTATAGGTGAGACTCGACATGGTTGCCTTGGTAGAAGCGATACTTCGGGTCAGCCTTGTAGTCGGGAGACGTGTGCTTCTTGAGAGTATCGAAACTAACATTGTACTGCTTAAACTACCAGCTTCATATTTTTGAAATGGGAGATGTTGCTGACAAATACCATCTTCCCCGTACGACCACGTACCTTGACACGGTAGATACTACCCCATTTGATAGGCTGAATATTCATCTCTTTAGACCTTCGAGCTCGTATGCAAACATGTTGTCTATATATGTGTGGCTATATTATTCTCGTAGATTTGACTTTATAATATTTTGGATCTTGTATCAGGATCGACTTTATATCATTCTAATATACAAAAAATCTGAAATTAATTAATTCAGATAGTTGAAGTATGACTTGCTAGAGGTTTTAAACCAGTTATAATATCCAACAGCGTTATCAGTTTCAGTCATTGCCTATATTAGACTTGACTTTTTACCTGAGAAAATTAATTAATTAAGTTCGGTTTCGTTGTTAGGTTCGACTTCACCTTCACTAAGTTCAGTTCTGGGCTTACGCTTGCGTGCTCGAATCTGGTCCCTGTTCTTGTCGTCGTACCCTTTTTAATACGACAAACGAGCTTCACGTATGCGCTGATAGTAGCGCTTCTGCGCCGCCTTAATGCGCTCCTTGTTAGCTTGATATTGCTCAGATGAGTATGCAATCTCTATATATTATGAACTTTATATTTGTCAGGAATAAACATAAATTAAGTAGTGTCTCACGCAAAAATAAGTTTATTTCTTTCATCCACGACCACCGTTGCAACTCGCCACAGAAAAAAATACGTGGATTCACTTACCACTGGCGCTACAGACTATAGATCATCCTTTGTTTCACCTTCGGTATCAAGCGGCAATGAAGACGGTAATTCGGGGATTAATCCATGAAATGTGAAGCCATAGGATTGATACTGCTCGTTCTTCGCTGAGCCATCAAGTCCACCACCAATATATCCCATTGGTACTCCCCTTTTGGTGCACACAATCGCGCTTCCAGATAGACCAGGAGCTGACAAAGATGAGAGAGTCATTTGGTTTCCGCTCCAACCGGTGATTTTAGCTGGAATGATGGCGTAACCGTGCTCAAAACGTTCATCTTGAAGAGCGCCAGGAAATCCGAACACGTCCACACTAATCGTGTCATACACTTTAAGGGACGATTTACATCGAACGAGCTTGTTATTTCGTGGCACAGGAACTTCGAAGATTGCAAAGTCGAACGCAGCCGAACTACGCCAGCATGTGTCACTGTCGAGGCTGAATCGGTGGACTTCTTCCGGCTTCACCGTATCGGGAAGGAGCTGCTCCACCAGAACTTGAGGCTTGTCTGATAAAGCTGGTGTTTTTTTTTTCATCGCTGCCGTCCGTTGAGATTTACGACGTGATTGCATTGCAACATTGGCGTCCTTCACATCAGCACCTTTTCTTTTCCTTCCATTTGTTTTCCTTGAGGGGTGAAGTCTCAAATACCGTTTGATTTCAAGCTTGAAGTCAGCGCTCAAGTGATCAGTGAATGTGGCGTCGATCCACAGGTGCAAGTTCGTCATAAGATACAAGTGCGTCGGCGTTTGGTCTACAACCAGCGCCGTTCCTGAGCACACATCTTCCGAGGAAACTCTCACAACTGACTTCCACAAATTGATTTTTTTTTTGACATCAGGATCCACTGTGCATAAGTCTTTCGCGCTCCACGCGACATCCTCTCCCGTAGACCATGGAACCACCACCAGCACGTGAGCAGGGGTCGTTTTCGCCTTCACGTCTTCCTTCGTGACTCGGAACCGCACGTCTTCCTCCGATAAGCCAACCAAGTTGAGCGGCGCTCCCACAACGTCCAATAGCTCCAAATCACTCGTGTCACTCACACCTTTTTTCACATCTTTCTCGGTCAGCCACGCGTCGCCCGTCTTCGCCAGGAAGAGCTGCAAGTCCTTGGCGTCGCATGTGATCGTCGATGAGTTCTTCGCCTTGATCGCGACCTTCAACTTGCTAACCTTCGCAGCATCGTCGATCTCCACATCGAACGAGCTTCCTGCTTGACCAGCGATCACGCACTGTAGTGAAACCACCACAATTTTTCCGCGAGCCGGCGGTTTCTGGAATGAGGAAGAAGGAAGGGAGGAATTCCCGTTCGTATTTAAGCGGAAATGAAGGCGTGTCAGATAGACTTCCAACCAATGGTGAGAGGCCACGTTGTCGCGTGGTTGAATGGCAGCTGGCGATAAGAAAAAAGCTGCCGGCGTAATGTGCTGCGCTCAACGAGGTTAGCATGATTTTCACTTCGAATGAATGCCTCCTTTGCATGTAATCCCAATGTTGCTATGTGCGGCGCTTGGAGGTGTGGAGTAGACCTCCTTTGCACCAGGTGTTATTAGCGGTGTTGTAGTCGATTTCAACAGATTGTGATCAGGAAGCTTTAGCCCTACTCTCGCTTGTAAATTACGCGAAGAAAAAAAACTGTCGGCGTAATGTGCTGAAACTTACTACTCGCATCTTTCGTTACGTTGCGCCCAGTTTCCGTATGTTGAATCAACAATATATTGCTGCACAATCAAGACGCGGCACCATGCACTTTTGGAATTGTGATGGCTGAGAGTTCTACAGTTGCATCTGGACTTGATCGCAACCGATGCAAGCAAAGCGAACCATAGCGGAGGGATCGCACGACCTTTTTTTCCGGACGACAAAAGGCCTCAGCTCGGTTTACTGCAACATTTTGACAGGCTTTTGCTTCGGTACTCTGGGTTTTTGCCTCATGTCACTTTCGAAAGTGCCAGCTCCAAACGCAACCAACTTCCATCCAATCGATCACAATGCGCGCAGTGATAGACACGGAGACTGTCCAGCAGTTGGTGGACGTCATTGCGACAACTCAGCTGATCCAGTTGTCGTCTGAACACCAGAACGGTCGGATGTACAGCTACGGCGGCATTCTCCCCGGCTCAGCCGACCCGGCAGTGCTGGAATTTCCTCCAGGCATACAATGGCTTAGTGATGCATCACCGGAAGCTGATCCTTCACGTCTGTACATCCGTCCAGCTTATCAAGTGCTGCTGCTCTTGTCCATGGCATTCATGGACCATCCCCAGGTGCCGCACCACCGAGTAGTGATTACTGGATCCTCTGGCACCGGCAAGACGAGCTTTCTGAGCTGGGTCCTGTGGCACTTACGTCGACTGGAGAAACCTCCTGTGATCGTGCTGGACATCGGCGGGTTCTTTGGTCGGATTGCAGTCGACGGTGAGGTGACCGCTGGCACACGAGGCTCCACCTTGCGAGAAGAACTCGCAGCTCGGAGCACGGTGTACTTGTGCGACGCCACGTGGACCGGTGAAGTCGAGTTCAGTGATCCGGAGATCCGCGCCCGTACGATCGTTATGTCACCACCAACGCACGCAGTGACCATGAAGGACCCATCAGATACCATGTCCACGTTGGTGCTCGTGATGCCGTTGTGGACTATAGCGGAGCTCGAAACCTGTCGATCGACGTGCTACTCTCGCAAGGTTTCGCAAGAAATGTTGCTCGAGCTCTATCAATTGTGGGGTGGTACTGTGCGGTGGACACTAGGGACGTCCAAAGAAGAGGCCAAGCACGAGTTTGTCCGCAGTTTCGAGGCGCTACCATTCGCTTCAGTAGTTGAGGTCATTCGCAATGGTGGCCTTGTGGAGGTGCGGGAATCCCAGCAGGACGTCGACTGTGATGGCGACCGTGATATGACGGTCGGATCCCGACTCGTTCACATGCACGTCGACCCCGATAGCACGTTTCAGCTTAGTGGGGCGGCGATGTGTAGTACTTTGGCATGTGCGTTACTCGTCGGCATCAATTCGAAGCAGCTTCAACACGCTCAAGACTTTATTGAGACGATCGACTGCCGGTTTGAACCAAGAACCATGCAGTTATTCTACCAACAAGTACAGCAAGAACTCTTCGACAGGGCGTCCGCTGCCCCATAACGACGGCCACGAGGATTAATGTCTATGTCTTTGAAAATGAATTTTCCTTACATTATTGAAGTCTTCTCCTGTGTCGACAACACTATTCAGTCCCTGTGTATACTTCAAGCCCGGCCACTTCAGTAGAAGCTGCTTTCTCTGTCGTCACCGTTGTCACGACAGGCACTGGCAATGGCGTATCTAGCTCGGATGGCGTGAACGTGTTGTTCATGACTCGACCCGGGTGTGTGCCGCCCATATAGGACGGCAATGACGACAGCGGGATACCATGGTTCTGTGCTACCTCCAGGAATGTCTTCATGTCCTTCTAAATAACCCATCACATATAAGAAATATGTTCAGATCCAAATTATCTGTCGTTCCCAGACCAAAATTTACGTACAAACACTTGAATCTTTTCGCGTGTCTCGGGTTGAATGATCGCCGATATGACCTTCCAGGCACTGTAAAAAATGAACGGGGCGTTCACAATGTATAGACAATGCAGTGTCTCCGGGTAATAGAGCTGACCCACGTCGAAAATGGGCTACAAGGACAAACATTTTTCGTCAATTTTGGCTTCAAAGTGCAGTATACAATATTGGTGACAAACCTTCAGGTGACTTAACACTGATGGCGAGAGAAGTTTCATACTGAGACCCTTGAGGTCCACAATGCACACGTGTTTGTAGACTCGACGGCCAAGTCGCTTGGAGATGGCGACTTTCTCCCATTGAATACGCTCCATGTACTGCCATCGGTGCGGAATGATGTCGTGAACAGTCGTGAACGTCTTGAACAAACCATCCGGGTTGATATCGCTGACGCGGTCCACCGTGACGAGGTGACCGTCCTTATCTTCACCATAAAGATACGTCGGCCAGCACTCGTTGTACAACTTGGACAAGGGCAAATCGTGCTGAAGGACCTTGTCGACATCGTGAGCTGCACGTGCGGACAGAATCTTCTTGGTCTCAGCCAGCGTAAATTGCAGACGGTTCTTCTTCACCCCGCGATATGCACGAGCCACGCGGATCGCAAGGTCGTCCGTGCAATGGTCGCCGAATTCAGCCTTCACGGCCTCGAAAACAGGCTGATCCTCGGCCGAAAGGGGTTCAGCCTCGTCATTTCCATGCAGCGACATGGTGTACTAGTACGATGCCTGGTGACTTGATTTTGCCTCCTATACAATCACCAGAGCTCCAATCTACGAGTGCAAGAACGAATTACAGCAGAAATTGCTCGTGTGGTTGTGCCGCAAAGCCTCGATGAAGCCTCAGCGTTCTGAGCGGACCTGAACACGCAGCCAAAGAGTCAGAAAGCGGTTGCACGGCTGCATTTAGACGAGAGAAACAAACTGAAAGCACGCGACAAACGACTGCAATGGTCAACAGGCTCTTGTTCCTCTTGTCTATCATTATCTCGAGCACAATTGACACTGTGACCAGAGGACGGTACAACCCTGCGTTGATAGCTGTTAAGACTGTGTATGTCCGCTTGCAGTCCTGCACCCTCCATCTCTTTCGACAACCGCGTGGCTCACTATCGCCCTCCAATGGCTTGGAGCTGACTGAAGCTTACAGACGAGTGACTTCCCAGTCGTCGACTGTACGCTCGAGCACGTCCTCGGGTGCCGTGTCGAAGGGGCCCGTTTCTATAAGGTAGCACAACAACAAAATAAGTGTCAGCTCAGCTACAAACAGCAACCAATGATGATAGCAGCAACACACCTGTTCGTCGCGGGTTGTGGCGCTCCTTAAGGACGGCCGGCTTGGGGATGATGGTGCCCGTCTTCTTGGACACACGCACTTTCTCGCCCTCGTCCGTAAAGCGGATGGCGACCCGAGTGGGCTTGCCGATGGACGGGTCCACGAGGTTCACATTACTGTAATGGATAGGGGACGGCGACAGGTACGAGCGGCCGGCAGCGGCAGGCGTCGCCTTCACGTAGCGGTGGGACTGTACACAAATGGTAGCAACAGATCAGTCTCCAGGTCTCCAGATGCCCCACAGAGCCTTGTGGTAGCTCGATCCGACGCGTAAGACACACACCATGTTGACATTCTCCACGATAACCCTGTTCAGGTCGCGCACGACGCTCAGGACCTCTCCCTGCGTGCCCTTGTGGGGTCCAGCAATGATCTCGACCTGCAATGGACAAGGTCAGCAAGCGATATCTCTACCAATATGGGGAGTTTTAAGCCGCAAGAAACGCACCTTGTCGCCACGGAAGATGTGCCAGGTCTTGATCAGGTCGATCGCTTTTTTCTTGGTGCGCGGGCCGCGACGGAAGGCAATCGGAATGCGCGTCGTCATTTTTCAGCAGCAGGGGTCTTTGCTGTCCACAAGTATCAGCGCTCGACGGATGTGAGGCACTAGCAGTTCCGCTCGACCATTGGTTGAAATAGTGTTTATTAAACGCTATCACTGGTGAAAACTATAACATTGTGCATTGGTTGAAATGAGATACTAGTTCGATTTTACTGCGTTTGGTTCGTCGAAATCGGGCAGCCACCAGAAAACTCGAGGGAAAAGAGAACGCGAGCCACCCGCACCAGCCAAGCTTACAGAGGGGGAGCACTAAGAAGAGATCAACGATGGCTGACGTCGCCGAGAAGCAAGAGCTGCCGCCTACGGGCGATGCCGCCGTGGCCCCGCCCGCTGTGCCTGAGGATGTGGCCGCCATGTTCGACCTGAAGAAGAAGAAGAAGAAATCTAAGAAGGTTAAGAAAGAGGTGCGTCGACTGGGCATTAAACTATTATAATGATGCTAGCTACTGACATTCTTACCATCATTTATTGTATACGTAACGCGAACAGAAGAAGGAGAAGTCAGAGGACGTCGTGGTCGCCGCCGACGCCACGCCTGATTCCAACTCGGTGCTAGTACAGGACCCTGCCACGTACTCATACAAGGACGAGCTGCTGGCGCGCATCATGTCCAAGCTTCACGAGAACAACCCAGAGTTGACGGACCGCAAGCGGCACACCATGAAGCCTCCGCAGCTTATGCGCGTGGGTACCAAGAAGACATTGTGGGTCAACTTCCAGGAGATCTGTCAAATGATGCACCGCTCGCCCGAGCACGTATTGCAGTTCACGCTGGCTGAGCTGGGTACGGAGGGATCCATCGACGGCAACCAACGCCTCGTCATCCGCGGCCGTTACGTGCCCAAGTATATTGAGTCACTGCTGCGCAAGTACATCACGGAGTACGTCTCGTGCCAGATGTGCCGCTCGCCCAACACCACGCTCACGCGTGACTCGGTCAGCCGTCTCTACTTCGTGCACTGCCAGGACTGCGGTTCGTCGCGGTCCGTGGCTGCCATTCGCTCGGGTTTCCACGCTGCTACTCGTGCTGACAGAAGAGCCGCCCGCAAGTAACACTGCCGTCTGCAGTTGCAGTCGCTTAGGACGCTCGACGGACAGTTGGGTGGAGGTAAAAAGGCTAGAGCAAGAATTGGATACTCTACTAGAACCCCTTTGTTGCAAGCCTAGAGCTGCTCTCGTGGGTTTGTGACCCTTTTGAGGAAACGGAAGCACGAGAGATGAACACGAAAGAAGAGGAATCTATTATAGCTGTTCGGCGTCACTAGGCTAGCTAAGTCTTTTATCTTATCTAGACCCTTCCTTGACAACAACCAGTCCCGAACTTAATGATGGTGATGTTTGCTCTTCTTGGACTTGTGATTGTAGCCAGAATCCGCAGCAGTACGCTTCGCACTGTGGCGCGAGATAATGATATGCCGCTCGAGCCCGGATCCAGTGCTCTCGTGCGCAAGACCGAGACGCTCGGAACAGTCATGAGCCAGTAGCCGCTCGAAGCCGTTCAGATTTGCGTCCAGATGCAGCTCGTCGCCTTCACCGGACTCATTAAAGGCCTCGATCTTCTTCACCAGCGTGTGTGAACTGCCATCCGAGATGCCTCCTGCCTTGTTGCGTACAGGAGCATGACGTAGTGCAGGAGTAGACTTGACAGAAAGTTTCACAGGAGGAGCTTCATCCTCAGAAGAATCTGAGGAGTCCGACTCGGACGATGACGAAGCCGCTTTCTTAGAAGACGTCGCTTTGATCTTTGCTGTAGACTTGGGCGGAGCTTTATCTTCAGAGTCTTCCGATGATTTTGCAGGACCAGGCTTCGGTGCTGACTTGTTTGTCTGGTTGACGACCAGTTTGGATGGAGCTTCGTCTTCTGAGTCGCTTTCAGACTCAGAAGATAATTCTGCCAAAGTTGGCTTATGAGCTGGTGCTGGCGTGGATTTTGCAGGCGTCTCATTCTCCGATTCATCTTCAGACTCGGAAGAATCGTCTGCCTTATGCGTTGCGGCAGATGCTGCGGGGATTTCATCATCGGAGCTGTCGGAATCAGATGACAATTTTATCTTCGGTACAGACGCAGGGGGCAACGTTGGAGTAGCGCCAGGTTTGTCGTTGAGATCGTCTTCAGACTCGGAGGAATCGTGGGCCTGCTCCTTAACGATAGGCGTCGAGGCCACGGAGGCTGAAGACTGCGGCTTGACATCGTCAAAGTCCTCCTCGGACTCCGTTTCTGATGAATGAGCCATTGGTTCATCGTCATCTGCCGACGAGGAAGTGATCTGTGCTGTCTGCAGTGGCACAGACGAATCTTCGGCCATCTCCTCGTCCTCTGACTCGGATGATTCCGAAGCACTAGAAAACTCGAGCTGGGGGACGCTTTCGACGTAAGGTACAGGGTCCACGGTGGCTTGCGGTGCCGACTCCACTTGTGCTTCTTCTTTCTTCTCTTTCTTCTTCTTAGCAGGCTTGGGCTCTTCCTTGGCTGTCTTGGGCTCCTTCTTGACCACCTGATTCTTCGACTTCGTCTGCTCTGTCTTGCCAGAAAGTTTGACACGGGTGTGTTTCTTCAAGCTCTTGAAATTGTGCACGCTAGCATCGCATGACGCACAGAATGGGACCTCACACTGTTCGCAACGCACATTAGCAGTCTTGGACTCGCACTCGCCACAACGCGGCAAAGTGGGCATCGGCGGCAGCTTTGTGCGCTTGTGCTTGGCCATCACGCGAGCACGATGCACGGCTGAGTTGCAGTCGTCACAGTAGAGCGAGTTATCGCACTTAACACATTGCCACACGGCGACATCCGGCTTCTCACACTCGACACATGTGCGAGACTCCTCGTTCTCTTGTGTTTCAACCTCATTTTCGCTCTCTTTTTCGCCTGAAACAGCAGCCTTGGTTGCGGGTGCCTTCTTTGGCTCAGCACTTGCTTCAGACGGGTGAATGAATCTGCAAGCGTCGCCACGAGTACACACTCCACTCAGGTAGAACTGACATAGCTGCGCAACTTTGCCCGTAAGTGCAGGCGCTGCGTCCTTGGCAAGGCCCAACACGTGTGCAAACTTGCAGGCCGAACCCTGCGAACAGAAGCCACGCGTAAAATGATGGCAAAGCTGTGTGGGGGGGATCCCTTGAACTTCCGAAGACACAACGGCGGGCTCAGCTGTTTTCGGTGTCTTTGACTTTGACGTCTTCTTCTCCGGCTCGCGCGGAGCCTTGGCAACAACAGGAGGCGCCGTCGATGCGAACGCCGCATTGTCGGTCACGTGGTAGTACTTGCACAGGTCGCCCTTGCGGCATATTCCGGCAGCGAAGCCGCGGCATGGCTCCGTTGACTTTTTGAACTGACGTTGCAGCGACACCTTGAGCTTCTTGCCGTACACCACAGCGCCATTTGTCGCCTCTACGGCCTTCAGCGCGTGGCGTTTCTGGTTGAAAATTACATGGCTACCCTCAAAAACACGACGAATTAGCACCATTCATGGACCATTTAGGGCACAAATAAGGTTGGACGTACGCTGAGTTGGTTCCATTATGGCGGACGCGCACGATAGGGCCATAAGTGCGGTACATATTCATGAGCATGCCATCGGACAGCTCGGTGCCAATGCCCGATAGCACGATGGTCGCTTCCTCACCTAAAGGGTACGCCATGATCAAGGTCAGTTGACTTATGGCTGGCTATCGACGAACAGCTATACTAGTCACTTTCACGAGGGAATGTTAGTTAATGACACGAACTGGCAGCAATGGACATGGAGGACGACGGGCATCCTACTGCTGTGGGGTCGCCTAGGACGCCGGGGAAGCGACGGAGGTCGAGAGAGCATGGAGGAGACGAACTAGAGACGCAGAAGAACAACGTGCAGGTTGTAGATCAAACGAATGAGCAGCAGGTGAAGGACGGTGGAGACGAGAACGAATTGGAGGACAAAGCTCCAGCTCCGAGTGCTGCGGACTCTGCACGAGCAAAAGGATGCGACCGCGATGTTGCAAATGAGAGTGACGAGGAGGAGGAGATGCTGGTGGTGCTGGAGCTGTGTGATTTCAAGAACCACCCGCTGTTTGATGACTACAGCTCTGGGACGCTTGAGGTGCGTGGACTAATGTCGATCGACTGAGTCTCTGAATGTTGACGCGGTAGCGCTTGGTAGGGCATCGACACAGCGACCCCGACGTTGAAAATCGGGGAGTATGAACTGCATGGCCAGATCGAGGAGACGGTGGGTACGAGCTACTTTTACGACACGGACACGTCGAGCGTGCCGGACAAGACGTACCAGTTCGCAGGCCAGACCGTTAAGAAGATCAAGTTCACCATCGCACCACTGGAGGACGTATAATTCGATGGCGCTTTAACTCCGATGCACCCTCTGTACATGTACTTGGCCTGTGCGCTGAGCCTATGGTAGTTGGTTGCCGTGGGAAGAGCCAAGGACTCCATTCATTTGCTCTTATTTTCTTTGTTATAAAGATACCCCACTCGTCTACCCAGCGAGGCAAGGCGGCTGATGCTACACACTTCCACCAATCCGAGTGCCACTGTACAACCCGTTGAGAAGTCGATCCCGCGTCTTGCGTCTGTGTCTGCTTAACGGTAGAGCTGCTCGACCGAGAGGTTCTTGGCAATCTCGAACTCCCACTTGTCTCCGTTGGCCAGCAGCTTGGCCTTGTCATACAGAAGCTCCTCGTGGCTCTCGGTAGCAAACTCGAAGTTGGGGCCTTCGACGATAGCGTCCACGGGGCAGGCCTCTTGACAGAAGCCGCAATAGATGCATTTAGTCATGTCGATGTCGTAGCGCGTGGTACGACGGGCGCCGTCCGCACGCGGCTCCTGCATTATCCCAAACACTCGCGTCAGTCCCCCACACGAAGGATCCGTTTAGCACTTTTGTCACGCACCGCCTCAATGGTAATAGCCTGAGCAGGACAGATGGCTTCACACAGCTTGCAGGCAATGCATCTGCCATGGCAAAAAGCAACAACATGATGGATGAGAACGCGCCTCTTCCAGCGTCTGGCAGGACCACCAGAACGGGTTTTGCGCACTCACCGCTCCTCGCCGCTCGGGTAGCGACGCAGCGCGTGCTCGCCGCGGAAGCGCGGGCTAAGCATGCCCTTCTCGTACGGATAGTTAATGGTGACTTTGCGCTCGACGTGCACCTCCCAGGCCAACCAGGTGGCGCGGAATATGTCCGAGAGGAAGAAAGTGTCGGACATCTTCTCAATCACCTCACCCCACGTGGGTTTGGGGTCCAGTTTGCCAGGCTCAGGCACGTTCGCGAAGCTACGCGCGCTCCCGGCCACCACGGCGGGCAGCGTGCGGCTCAGACTCTGCTTGGCTGCCACGGCCGCGGCCGATCGACGCAGCATCAGGACGTTCATCGTCGAAGCGTTCCGGTAGTGTGGGGGAAGCGGCCGAGAGCCGCTCGTCGCTGGAGCAACTTTGCCGCAACTTAACATGAACATAATAATATGTATTTGGTGTGGCGTACAGGAATTGCAGTCGCTTTTCACTGGAAGCGGAGCCGCCATTAGACCTGTTGGTGGCAAAGTCGCAGGCAGCAACAGGATGGTGTCGAACGCGTTCGTGCTGTGCAAGGTGCGCCATAACGTTAGTCTGGCACCATGCCACGCCATGGAGCCGCACGTGGGTATCGAGCAGGACCTGACGGAGCAGCTTATGCGCTACTCGGAGCCACTGCAGGGCGTGGTGCTGAGCTTCAGCAATGTACAGCTGGACCGGCCCTACGGTGCCATTGTGAATGAGATGCCCTTCATCCACTGTAAAGTGCTGGCCGATGCGTTGATTTTCTGTCCGAAGGAGGGTATGCAACTACGCGGCGTCGTCAACAAGATCGGCAGTAACCACGTCGGCATGCTCTTCGCTGGCGTGTTCAATGGCTCCGTAGCTGAGGCGGAGCTTCCTAAAGGATACGTACACAACTACGCGCAGGATTGCTGGTGCGATGACTGATACTGCTGCAGTTACTGTCCGTGCATTGGCTCGTTATTCATGCTGTGCTTTGTTATTGGTCGTGCAGGCTGGGCGAGGACGGCTCCTCCATCTCCGTGGAGGACGAAGTTCTGGTTAAAGTGCTGCGGTGAGTAGACTGCTGCATTGTAATTGCTCTTATTCCAAAGTACCGTTCTGATACCGATTTATTTCTTGTTGCTGATTGGTAGTGTTCACGTTGCTGGTGGAATGATCGCCATTGAAGCTACCATGCGCTTCGGTGGAGCTGGCGTCGTGAAGGCCGCGTCGATGACGAAAGTAAAGAAGGCAACCCATTTGAATCTTGCTGCTGGAGAGCCTGTGACGAAGCTGGTCAAGGAGAAAAAGGCCAAAAACGCCGAGGAGGTTGAGGAAGTCGTGAAAGTGAAAGCTAAGAAGGTCAAGAAGGTTGTGGAAGTCGTGGAAGGGAAGGACAAGAAGAAGGTCAGGAAGATCGAGAAGGTTGAGGAAATTGTGGAAGTGAAGGACAAGAAGAGCAAGAAAGACAAGAAGGGAAAGAAGCGCAAAACAGCTGAGGAGGAGGTAGAAGAGGAGGAAGTAGCGCCTGTTGAAGCGGACGAAACGCAGAAGCACAAGGACAGCAAGAAGAAAAAGCACAAGAAGAGCAAACACGACTAGACGTTAGAAAACGATAGATGGGTGACAGGTATCCTGCATGTGTTTATATACTTTCAAAGCATTTGTCGTGCGATCTGTCTTCGATCTGGACACGTACGCGCTCGTTTAGCGTTTGTGGCCCATTTAAATACGCCACTGGTCGTGCTCTTAACTTCCACTCGTCGAGATTAGTCGTACGAAATCAGCGTCTTCAACTCTGCAGGGATTTTCGGCAGTGGCTGCTTCGGGTCGTGGATGCTCCAATTCGGAGACTGCTGCGCCTTATGCCACTTGAAGTCGTTCACCTTAGCCCAAAGCCCCGAGTCCTTCGACAAGCCCAGACGTTCCAATTGTGCCTTAAGACCATCAAAGTGCAAGCGATACGGTCCGAACTGCATCTGCTGGCAGTCTTCAATAATGGGATGACTCGGGATTCGGAGGTGGAATGTCGTGGCAGTGCTCAAGTGAACGCGCAGCTGGCGACATGCAACGAAAAACTCGCAACCGTTGCAGTTTTCAAGCCACAAACTGCCGAAGATCGCTCCGGTGTAGAAGACACAGTTCTCTAGTGCGTCACCACGAATGGCTGATGTCTCCACACACACGAACACGACGCAGTTAGTCAAATGTGAGAAGTTGAGGTCGCGGCGCTTGCTAGCGTCTGCATCAGCGAAACTGCTATTGTCGATGATAATGACCTCGTTCTGCTTCCTGTCATGCAGCAGCTCGTCAAACTCCATCGCTCTCTGTAAAGTGGATGGAAACTGGGGATTGCTCGAAGAGGTAGACAATGCGTCCTGTTCCGGCTCCTCCACCGCTTTAATCTTTGCTCTTCTCGCGGCATGAGCTCGAAATGTGAACTTCCTCCTCGGAGCGAACGTCACGCGAGTCGTATCAATCAGCTCCAGCAATTTGGACAGGATAAGCTGAGTATGGCGAGTGTCATACGGTGACAAGTACAGGGATGCCGCCGTCGCTGCAGCGTCTCTCATGACGTTCACCTCGAGCACTAGGGCGTCCAAATTTACCTCTTTGGCCGGTTGACATGGCAGCGGCTGCTTCTTCTGCTCACAGAATAGTCCCACCTCCTTGTGTACATGCTCCTCTTGCTGCGTAAACTTCTCCCAGAACGCCGTCGCTAGCTCATCCGTCGTCAGTTCCCGGTGCAACTTCGAGGTGTCATTTGCCGCGCTTCTCGGGTCCTGTTTGTCTTTGCGTCGCTCCTTAAATGCGTGCGCTAGACTCTCCTCGTGAGTCATGAGTATGGGAAACTCTCCCTTGGTGTTAACCCTCTCTGGCCGCACAATGGCGCCATGCAGCGCCTGGCAGTCGAAGTAGCGCTTGCCCTGGAACGACCCGTCGCCTTTTCCCAGCGGTTTGTCCAGCCGCACGCCCAGCCAGCCGTCGCCCGGTAGACCCTCGATCGCCCCAATGTACGCAATCTCTCCGTATCGCTTGATACTGGCGCGCAGACTACCACTGGGTCCTGAGGACAGCAGCTCGCACCGGGTTCCGATTGCTAACGACATGTTTGATCGAAAAGTGAGCGTAAAGACGCTTAGGCTGTAGTAGGCACGTTAACGAAAACTAGCAATGATAGGTTAGCAGAACCTACGCGAAGTCTTGAAATTAGTCATATTACAATACTACTAATGGTTTAGGAAAGTTTTATTATTATTAACAAATGCATGCACTCAATAAGAATTATTACTAATACGAACTACTAAATACAAAAAAGTACTAAATACAAAAAAGTGGTTTACGGATAGGTTCTTTGCACTAGAGCTCCAGCGCAATTTCTGAATATAAGGCGGACCGCGATGCAAATCACCGGAGGATTTTCCACGCCACCGAATGAGCGCATAAACTAGCAAATACACCTAGAATGTTCGGAATCTAGGCTTCAACCGAAGCTTCTACCCGGCCAAACTCGGAATAGCCAGCAAGCAAAGTCGGAAGCTACGAGAAAATAATTTTTTTGAGTTACGTTGGGTTACACTGTAATTTCACTTAGCTAGAAAATCTGCAAGCAAGGCCAGAATTCCCTCAACCAAACTCGAAAGTAGCACGGGCGCGGGGGCCAGTCAATATTTTCTCGCGCGCGCGAAGGCAACGTGAGTCGAACTGAAGGCTAGAACTCACTTCCGAATACCCCCCCTCGAGCTCAGATGCCCAGCCAAGTCTCCCGCGCCTCTCTGCACACGTACTCGAGCATCAACGGGTACTCGACCATATCGCGCCAGTCGTCCTGATTAGCGAAGCATTGCCAAAAGCAATCGCTTCCCCACGTCCACGGTGTGCGATTTGGTTAGTCGAAACCGTGCGGTGAATTGGAAGCGTGGCGGGACACGTCAGACCTCAATGAAGATAGTTCCGGAGGCCGTGGTGCATTTGGAGACGTACCTTCACGAGAACTGTACGTTCACGTTGAAGTCGATAAAGACCAGTGTGCTGTCAGCTCCAGCATTGGGGTTGTGCATCATCGCCTTCAACGAGGCAGCATCCAGATGGATTGCAACACTGTATTTGTGGAGGAGGTATACCAGAAGGTGAAGGGCTCTGAAGTTTTTCGCACGTGCTACGGCGGTAAGAAAATAGTTAACGTCCTTGATAACACTCCGGCACACAGTCAGACAGAGCAGCGCGTTGTGGAACATGATGACATGGACCTGCTGAGGCTGGGTCCCTACTCACCAATGTGCAACCCCATTGAGGGGTGCTTCAGCGCCTTCAAGGCCAAAGTCAAGTGCTGCCTGGCTGCGGACCGATAAGAAATTTGTGATCGATGCAGAAAGTCCATCGGGATGAGGATGGCAACTTACTTTTGCTTGCAGAGCGGCAAATGAGATTTCTGGAGCGTGCAGTACAGGTTAGCATGCACTGCATGAGCCTATATTGGTGTCACAGATGGAGCTGTACTATCGCGATGATGTCGTAGACGCTACGAACTTGGTGGAACATGAGCGCTACGCAACCGCGATATCTGCCGCTTTTTCACGCTGATGCAGACCATACTATGTGTGCAACTATTGTGGAGCCCGGCGTAAGCAGCTCCCGTCAAGTGGCTACGCCAGTTTGGTCAGCCACCTCAAAGACAAGCACCGCGGTTACGTCGATGACTATGAATCTCACCAGAGCAGACAGGCGGGGTCGATCAGGGGCCCATGGGTCCGTCAATTCCACTGCTGCCAATATGTACCAGTGGATTGAGTGGGTCGTCATCGCAACATGCCTCTAAGCGAGGTCGACAAGCCGCTCACACGGAGCATGTCCAAGCTGAAGCCTGTCTGCTCGAAGGCACTCTAGTCTATATGGCTTTAGTAGTGGCTACAGTCGAGGCCAAGATTAGCGCCGAGATGTTTGACCCCGTCGGCATCATGATCGACGGGTCGACTTTCTTCTTGGAGAACTACGTCGCTCTGTTCACTGTGTTTTGGCACGACGGCCAGCTCAAGCAAACGCTAGTTTGCTTGCGCTAGTCGCGATCGCCTCAATGGAGGAAGGAGACCTGATGACCCTATCGCATTGCTCCTTCATGAAGAAGATCGTCGAGGTTTTCCACCAATCAGAATCGAACTTGGCGTTTCTGATTGGTGATACTTGTGCAACAAACCGGTCTACTGCGACACTCCTCGATGTGCCACTGATTGGTTGTGCCTTGCACCGCTTTAACCTGGCCGTGAATTCGCATTTGGACGACCATAAGTCGACGATGGACGCAGTGAGGCGGCACTGCGCACGATCAATAACCGCGCCGCGCTGCGTGAGCACACGCCCCTGTCTCCAATAAGGCCCAACGTGACTCGTGGAGCTCTACCTTTGAGATGGTGGCTGGGTATGTTAGGGTTCGGGACGAGATCAAGCAGGTGGATGATATCTTCAATCTCATCCCCAAGGCGCGATGCATCGGCGGATCGAGGCGCTGCTGGTGGAGCTTCGCATTCCTAATAGCGTCACCACCAAGCTGCAGTCGGAAGACCTGACGCTGGCTGACGTTCGTGCGCTGTTCGACTCCGTAGCGCAGCGATCCCCGTCGCTGAAGGCGAAGATGAGTGCCACGGCTTCTATCGTGCATTCTCCTACCTTCGAACTGGCTGCGGTTAAGGTACTATAATTTTTGGTGGGAGTATTACCGGGAAGTACTAATGCTGCTGTTATATTGTTTATGCACAACAAGTTATTAACGGAGAGGTGAGGCGCCTGACGTCGAATGAGTGCGAGGCTATCAAGTGCTTTGAGGTTGTAGCGCTGGAAAATGCAGGCTCGAAGTGCAAACAGCGAGGTGAGGAGAAGGACTTCACGACGTCGGTGCTGAGAGCAAATCAGGCAGGTGGAGACCAACAGACCTTTCTTCGTACGCCAAGCTCCTGGAAGCTGCCGCCTGCCAGCAACCGCTGCGAGCGGCTCTTCTCGAACGCCAAGCTTGTGCTCACGGCGCAGAGAGCGTCGCTATTGCTGGTGAACTTCGAAATGCTCATGTTCCTATATGCTAACAGAGATTACTGGGATGCGACGACTATGCAAGACGTGTTCCAGCAAATGTGAGTTTGGTTTGCTGTAGGAACGAGGTGTCTATAAGAACTCGCGATACATTGAGTATTGGTAATGATTAACTATTGTTTGTGCGGGTATGGCATTATATATTATGTTATGTAGTTTGAAGGAGGCCATATAATATTGTATGGTATATTCCGAGCACTGCTAACGGCAGCTTTTATAATTAACATTTTGATTAATTTCACGTTACGAGTTCCTATTTTGTTGCAACCGTCAACCAAATATTATCGGGAGATGAGGCGCTTAATAAATTATGTGATGCAGTAGTTTGATCTAGCGGTATTTCAGCATATATTATTAAAGCAGCTTTCGTAGACGTGTCTCGACAGAGAAGCAGTTAATTATCTACGATGGCAAATGCGGCAGACGTCTGTCTTTGAAGTTGTATTTTCTTCAGCCATACTTACATTTTTGTTAAAGGTATTGTCAAGCGACAAGCGTTGATCAATCAATCGCTCATTTCGGGAATGTGAACGGCAATGGCACCTCTAAGTCGACGCCAGAAAGATGCACGAACGCCTACGTGGCGCTTGGACGGATCATTTTGGCACAAACGTCCCAAGCGAGAGAAGTTGGCCCCTCCAGCGGTGATGAAGATGACGCTGGAGCTTCGGGTACCCGCAAAGTCGCGGTGGTGGACTGTTCGCTAGTGGTGTAGGGCGTAAAGATTATGTACGTAAAACTTGCGGGCAAAACGATGGATCCACGAAGCGGTTCTATACCTAGTCCAGTGGGAGGGTTATCGCGAGCTCACGTGGGAGCCGATTGCGAACATACAATGACAAGCGGTTGCCGAATTTAAACGCACGATGATTGAATCGGTGTGGCTGTACCAATCGACGCGAGGACGCCACCGCAAGCTGCGTTCCGAGCGTCCTTCGTGTCACAGCCTTCGAACGTCTCCAGCGATGTTGAGCACTCTGCTTGCGTATGAAGTGCATTTAAGCTTAATCCAGCACCATTTTGATTGTGAGCCTGATTTGCTGTGTACGAGTGGGCTCTCTGTTAACCCACACATTACCCTTTGTGTGAGCGTTCGGGGTGGGTGGACGGGCTACCACTGGGTATCCAATCAACAAAAAAACTATGAAACCTGCCTCCATGACAGCGATCTCCAGGTGGTTGTGGTGGAGTATAAGCTGAAGCTCGGATCGTCCATTATGGATGCGCGTGCAAACAGTGTCCACGACAAGAGAGCCCGTCGAAAACACCCATTTTTGAAAAGCTGTCGATGAATATGGGCCAAGCCAGGCTCGTTCCAGCAGCACTACCCTAGGAAATATGTTTTTTGCCGGTCGTAACAAAACAGCGAGGGACTTCAATGAGTGAGCACATCCGTTCTCACGACCCAAAATCTCTTCCCGCTCTGTATTGATATTGGCGGTTTATCTGTACTGCGCTCATCAGAGTTCGTATATTGATGTTTCGTCACCTCAGCAAACCCTTAAGGTCTAGCGGGCCACTAGAACCTGGGCTACGACTTCCTGCTGTACGGTGGGATTTTCATGCCACCCAGCCGTCCCCGAGAGTCTATTTCCGTGCAGTAGGCGTCGAGGCTGTGGACACCAAGCGTCTTCAGGCTGCCCCGTTCTCAACGACTCGAGCCTCGCTTTGTTGGACACCGACTTTATCAAAGTTGCTATTGGTATCCACGGGAAGTGGTTTGTGGCCAGCGGGATGTCCTAAGTCTCTGTCAGATGGGGGCCGCCACCGGCTTCACAGGGCTTTCGCACCAACGAGACTACAGTAGAAACATAAATGGGTCCGGGATCTGTTCTTATAGCCTTTGGGTCCGCTACCAAAATTACCGCCGACCCGCGTTGCTTTACAGGTGCAGCTTCCCGATTAAAGCCTCCTCCACCGAAACTACAACGACAGTCGCCTTCCTGCGATTATATACCTCGAAGAAGTAAAACGAGTGGTTCATGAAGCGTGATATAGCACCGCGATCGCGGGCCTCCATATAGAGGGCTTCGCCTTTTGTAGACTTGATAATTAACTTCAGCACGTAATCGTTGATACGGACCTCGTCGCCATCGTAGTTATGGGTCATTAATACACCCGCATACTCACCCAAGGCTGTCCCTGAGGAGAAGTATCTCGTCGCGAAAACCCTGATACCACGATCTGTTTTCTTGAGTACTAAACCATCGACCACCTCGTGAGGTCGATTTCCGCAAAACGGACCGGCCCGACAATTGTTGCTGGCGCAAAATAGATCAGAGCGTGCGTTGGGACCAATATCGGGTTGACAAACACCAATACATGGACACCAGTCCACAAGGCCAACACCTCTAAGTGTGATTTTTTTCGGCTTCTCAAAAAAGATGGATAATTCTCTTACTTCGTCAGGCCAAGGCAGAGCCTCGTCCGACATCAGAGCCACACTGCTGTCGCTTGGTCTATCGACACCGTCCGAGCAATCGTCACCGCGGTGATAGACAGCACATATAAAACTGCTGTAGCGCGATTCAGTTGCCTGCTCGGCCGAATCATTTTCCCATCGTCAGCCACAATGCCCCCCGTGAAATCAACTTCTCCATCGCTCAAATGAGAAATAATTGAACTGGATTTACTGGGCACTAAATCCACTATGCTGGGCTCATAGTCTCGCCCAGCATAGGGGCGACCGGAATAGTTGGGAGCGCGGAACGGTTCTCCGTCGGAGTCCACAATCTCGAATCCATTAGAACTGATGTTACTAGAATGCAATGCCGAAAATATCGACCCGATCGATAGCGACGCCAAATCCACTACGTCACGGCTCGTTATTCCTGTCAGCGTCGCCTGTTATAATGGATACCGAAGGAGTGCCCTCCCCGAACCGAGAGCGTCCGCTTTCATGCGCACTGTCGTCATCGAACAGGTCGATTTCCACCTCCTGCTCTCGCTCCTCTGTGGTCTTGGCAATTCGAATTGCTGGTGGCCCCCGAGTAATATATCCCTTCACTAGCACTCGAAACGCATTCAACACCCTCGAAGATATGCTACGGTTGGTCCTGTAGGCACGCTTGGTATCTCTCACAGGCCCCCTGCGGTTCGATCGACACGCTTTGCGATTCTTGGGCAAATGATAGCTTGTGCGTGTGGTCCTTCGCTTGTGGAGACGTCTCTCGGAACTGCTGTATGTGTCGATTTCAGCTAACACAGCTTCTAATCCGACGGAGACCATAGCATTTTGCGCGGACATCCTGTAAAGAAGCAGCAGTGAACACCGACCTGAGTTGCTGTATACTTTGCCGCCCTCACACACGAAAGCGTTGGCGGGTGGGCTGCTCGGGTCAAACCGTCTCCACAAATGGGTTCTGAAGGCGGGCCAAGTATG
This sequence comes from Phytophthora sp. 'mugwort', assembly GCA_033558025.1. Taxonomy (NCBI): domain Eukaryota; phylum Oomycota; class Peronosporomycetes; order Peronosporales; family Peronosporaceae; genus Phytophthora; species Phytophthora sp. 'mugwort'. The sequence goes on along the minus strand of JAUCEF010000004.1, from coordinate 3,056,009 downwards.
CACCGTAGCCCATCCTATACCAAGCTAGTGGTACATCTTGCGAACAAAAAACACCAAACGTTGGTTCTTTGAGGCGTACCAGGTGTCTCGACAAGTGGTCATGGGAGCTCCAAAATTTATAACCATTCAGGGCTCTGTTACCACGCCTTCTACACATAAGTTACGCTGGCCACGCCTTTTGTGATTTTCCCCTTAATTAATTAACATAAATGATGCAGATCCGTAGTATTAAACCTCAGCTGAGGTTATTTCGCGAGTGTTCATTGGCAGTCATTCTCGAATTTTTCCTTTGTGATAGCGCGGAAATGGTTCGAGCTCGTGGACGAAGATGGTAACGCTGTGACTACGGCTGCTGCCGTCTCCGTGAATATTGATGAAGTGCTTTGCGGGACGGTGTGTTTGCCAAAGTCTCTCGTGCCCTCCCTGCGGATATCATTGCGGCCGACCTCACAGTTTACGCGAACCGGGCTGCGTACGACGCGAAGCAGCAGCTGCCCAAGTCGTCGTCAGCAGTGAATAAGTTCGGAAAGGACGACGCCAGTGCGCTCATCATGGAAGTGCCGATGAAGCGTCAAGTGGATACCGTTTGGAAGAAGCCAAAGCGTTTGGTGCCAGAGGAAGGAGAAGCCTATTCAGGTGGATTAAAAAAGGCTCGTCGTGAATACGACAATGTATCAACCACCGCGGCAAATACGTTGATGAGCGCGATTCACGAGTGCAACTGGGATGCGATTTTCGCAATTGAGTCTGTTGTAGAGTTGCCGTTTTCGTCGTTATTGATTCCACCGAACCGCTTCCAGCTCAATGATCGTGCTTTTTTTAAAGTATCAAGCCTGGTCGGGGTTGAAACCGTTGTATGAAAAGGTTGTGTCACGATGGGTGGACCAGAGCTCTATTACGGTGAATGTGGCGGGGACGATTGGGTATGGCAAGTCGCACATGCTGGCTGCGTTGGTGCTGCTGCTTCTGAAGAAGCCAATCCAGTCCAAATTCGGATCTGTGCCATTTGTGTGCTACATTCCCGATTGTAGGAGATTATTGGCTGGAGAACACACTGTTGTGACCATTCTAAAGCAAAGTATCTTGCTAAATATGCCGGATTTTATAGGGCCACTGGACACAATCGCAGACGTCCACGCAGTACTGCGGGGTCGACAGGTGATTCTTGTAGCTGATCAATGGACCTTAATCGACAATGAAGACATCAAGTGCCACACGGCACGGAGCCATTTGGGGTCATGCGTGGGCACCCCCACCGCGGTTGAGATTCACGAATGTCGATGAATGCGAACACGTGGCGTTTGCTATTACCCAAGCAAATCAGTGACGACAACAACAACTACTGCGGAGGTTTCAACGCCGACGAGTTTGGCGTCTGGCTGCAGCATCATCCGGCCATTTTCACCGAGCATGAAGATGAACTTGCGCTCTTGACTGGCAAAATCCCTCTGTTGCTGTCTGTATTTAGTCGCGTTTATAATGACCATGATTCTTGGGAATATATTGTGCAGCGTGCTCAGTAACATGAGATTGTAGAAGGTTGGATGGAATTGCTCGTGAGATTTTATGCAAATATCGACGGGGATTGGTATGGAAGGTGTGTACGTTATCAATCAATTGGCTGTCGGAGTCCCGAGATTGTGAATTTTCAATTCTTCTATCGAGATCGCAAGCTTGGGTTCCGTGTCATGAACGAAATCGTATGGTGATTACTTTATTGTGTATGTATTGAGGGTTTCCGGGTTTTGGTACTGTGTACCAGTAACCGGTTAACCCGAACCGGTCCAACACGATCCCGCGATGCTTACGGTACGTTGTTTACGCAACCGATGATTAGACGATTAAAATAATTGGGCGAGTACAGGGGGTGTTGGTGATTGGAGGCACCAAATGATTGAATGCAGGGCTGCATATCTATGTGGTATACTAGGTAGTGTAAGCTCCAATAAATCAATCACTTTCGAATCTTCCTTGTTCAGCTCAAATGGTCACTCCGGTCCTCGCACCAAGTGCAGAACTCCCTTCGCTCCGACCAAGCTTCGCTTATCAAGATCCATACCTTCTATCAGGTTATGAGCCCAAGCACCATGTCTTCTGCCAAGACGTCTCGACCAAGATCTCCATCGACAAGTTGAACGGAGACAACTACGCGACGTGGAACCGCTACATGCGTGGCGTGTTCCTGACCAAGTCGTGAACCAGGAGACGACGCCAAGCTTCACGGACTCCGGGCCGAGGACGACTGCGTCAAGTCGAGCAACATCGCTTTCGGACTGATGTTGCTCGACATGGACGCGGACTACCATCACGTGGTCGATGACTGCGAGGAAGCCTGGGTCGCGTGGACGCGCTTGCGCTGTACGATGGATCGCAGAAGGCTGGTCGCATCTACCTCAAGCGCCAGCTCTTCAGCATGGAAATGACGGCAATATCTTGCATCATTGCAACGAAGTCCTGAACATCAGCGCCAAGCTCAGCAGCATCGGCGCCAATATGGAGGACGAGGACATGGCGATCTGCTTGCTGCGCAGTCTCCCCATGAGCTACGAGAACATCGTGCTGCACTTGAAGATGAGCAACGCAGAGCTGCGGTCGCAACACGTTGTGAAGGTGCTCACGAATGAGCATATCAAGCGGCAAGGCGAGAAGACGGCGACGGTGAAGACTGAGAACGCGGCCAAGGCGTTCAGCACCGACCGTGAGCCTCGCCAATGCACGTACTGCGGGAAATTGGGGCACGTCATTGACAAGTGCTGGAGCAAGCAGAAGGACGAGAACCGAGGGCCAAGACGCGGCGGCAACGGCCGTGGACGCGGGGCCAACAGCATCCAGTGGAGAAATGACAGCGACGGCTACGACTACGATCGAATGGCGTTCGCGGTTTCCCTGGAATGTGGAATTTCGACGGACAAGAATGTGTCTGGGATGTGGGCGTCGACAGCGATGCCACGCACCATATTTGAAACGACAAGTCCAAGTTCGCCAATTTAATCGAGCGAAATAAAGGCGAACTTTCGGTGGCCGATGGCAACAAGGCTCTCATTAAGGGTGTGGAGATCATCGTGGAAAGAGTGGTCCTGCCCAACGGCGACGAGCACGAGATCAAGAACGCGCTTTACGTGCCAAATATGAGCAAGAATCTGCTTTCGGTGCCGCAGATAAACAAGCATGGCAAGTTCCAAGTGATATCTGACGGCACTGAGATGCATGTTTCGCTCAAGGGCTCGAATCAAGTGGTGGCGACGGCGAATCTCGTGGATAGACTCTACTGGCTTCGCACACCTCAGCGATCGGCAAATGCGGCGACAAGTGAAAGGACGGTCGATTTGCACGCGCGTATGGGTCACGCTCCAGTCGAGCTTCTCCACAAGATGGTCGACACCAAGATGATCAGGGACGCGAAAGCACCTTTCAAGTCGACTGGACCAAGTGTGTGCCGTGGTTGCCCACAAGGAAAATGGTCCAAAAACCATTCCCAAGCAACCGTGACAAGCGTCGCTACGACACATTTGAGCTGCTCCACTTCGACATCTGCGGACCCATGGAGGGAAATTTGCTTGGCGGCAGCAAGTATCTGCTACTCACCGTGGACGAAGACAGCGGATATATGAAGGGTTCTGTCTGCGTGCCAAGTCGGAGAGTGAAGACTGCATCAAGACATACATCATGAAGGTGCAGACGCAGTTCGGCAATAAGGTTAAGTTTGTGCGGCACGACGGAGCTCATGAGTTTGCGACCAACTCGCTCAAGGATTTCTACGAACGACGAAGGCATCGAGCAGCAAACCACGGTTCCGTAGGCGCACCAGACCACGGCAGAGCGAGCCATCCGAACTCTCGTCACGATCGGCCGCAGCATGTTGCATCACGCCAAGCTGGACAAGTGTTTCTGGGCTAGGCGGCGATGCCGGCCATCTATGTGAAGAACCGCCTGCCGTCACCCAAGATCGAGCACAAGACTCCGTTCGAGATCACCTACAAGTCCAAGCCGAGTATGAAGCACATGCGTATTTTCGGCTGTCGGACATACATCTTGACTCCGAAGGAGAAGCGACTCAAGCGGGATCCCAAGGCTCGCGCCGGTTGTTTCTGGTTTACGAAGAAGTGTCCAAGGCGTATCGACTTTATGACATCGAGGCGGGATAGGTGGTCATCAGCCGCGATGTCAACTTCGATGAATCGACCTTTGGACGTTCACCGCCGATTTCTGATGAAGCCCTGGACGACTCGACTCGCTCGACATCGACGATGATGGTCCGCGCTAGACGGAGTACAAACAGGCAGGGAAGCGCAAGAGCCGGCCGAGTGACGAAGATGAAGCTGCCAGAAGACCGCACGCTGTGCGTCATCGACCTGGACTGGAAGAAGCAAGTGCACCGAACGATTCCTCTTCGCACCGAACAGACGCACACGAAGAAGAAAAGTCTGGAGATCAAATGAAGAATCGACTCCATCTGTGTTTTGGCGTGCAAGTGCCAACGCGGTCGAAGCAGCGGTGGACTTATCGGAGCCGTCGACATTCCAATAAGCGGTCAAGGGCCCGGACCAACTGCGGTGGCGCAAGGCGATTCGTGCTGAGCTAAAGTCGATGCGACTTTGTGGTGTGTTCGTGCTGCCAAGTTGCCCAGCGGACAACTCGCCATCGGTACCAAGTGGGTGTTCAAGATTAAGCGCAAAGCCGACGGATCGATCGAGAAGTACAAGGCGCGCCTCGTGGCCAAGGGTTTCAAGCAGAAGTACGGCATCGACTACAAGGAGACGTTCTCGCCCGTGGTCAAGTACGTGACGCTGCGCATGGTCATCGCGATTGCCAAGTACTTCGACTGGCTCCTCGACCAACTCGACGTGGTGACTGCGTTCCTATACGGGATAATGAAGGAGTTGATGTTCTGCGTGGTTCCTGAAGGCGTCGAGCTGGATGGTGATTTCGATTGCTTGGAATTGGTGGAGGCGATCTACGGTCTCAAGCAAGCTTCGCGCGTATGGAGCGAGACCTTCGACGAATTCGTGTGTTCTATCGGTTTTCAAGTCAGCCTTCGACCCGTGCCTCTACATTAAGGTTGTCGATGGCCACTGTGTGCTCGTGCTGGTCTACGTGGACGATGTGTTGGTCACCGGAAGTTCACCCGAGCTGATCTCACGCACGAAGAACGACCTCAAGACACGCTTCGAAATGACTGACAGTAGCAAGTGTGTGTTCGTCCTTGGAATCGAGCTGGTGGACGGCCCGGACGGCGGCGTGGCGATGTGCCAGCGGCGTTATGTGGATGATATCCTGAAGCGTTTCGGTATGGACGAGTGCAAGGCTGTGGTGAGTCCGGTAGACATGAGCACTCGACTGGTTCCAGGTGACGCAGCGACCAAGGTGAACGCTCCGTTTCGCGAAGCTGTCGGTGCCCTCATGCACTTGATGACTGCTACTCGCCCGGATATCGCGTACGCAGTGGGCTATGTATCGCGCTTTCTGGAGAACCCCCAAGAGGAACACTGAGTTGCGGTCAAGCGCATCTTCCGGTATCTGCAAGGCACCAAGACGCATAGAATCTGTTTCAAGCCAGGCAACGAGATCGACTTTCGTGGGTATTCGGATGCGGACTGGGCTGGCGACCTCGCGGACCGCAAGTCGACTTCCGGCTACACGTTCATGCTGATGGGTGGCCAGTGAGCTGGGGAAGCAAGAAGCAGTCAAGTATTTCGCTGTCTATGAGAGAGGCGGAATACATCGCTCTCAGTCTGGCGATCCAAGGAGGCAAGTGGATTCATCGCCTGCTATGCGAGATTTTGGCGGCTGCCAACGAGACTGGACCCGAGCTCAAGATCCGCGAAGACAACCAGTCGTGCATCAAGATGACAAAGAACCCAGTGAACCACGGTCGCGCCAAGCACATCGACATCAAGTACCATCACATCCGTGACGAGATCAAGCGCGGCGAAGTCAAGCTTGAGTACTGCAGGACTTCTATCATGCTGGCGGACATCATGACCAAGGCACTGCCAGGACCGCGCCAGATGGATCTGACGGCGGCCCTCGGAATCCACGCGTGTTCGCATTGAGGGGGCGTATTGAGGGTTGCCGGGTTTTGGTACTGTGTACCAGTAACCGGTTAACCCGAACCGGTCCAACACGATCCCGCGATGCTTACGGTACGTCGTTCACACAAGCGATGATTAGACGGGTAGGATGATTGGGCGAGTACAGGGAGTGTTGGTGATTGGGAGCACCAAATGATTGAATGCAGGGCTGCATATCTATGTGGTATACTAGGTAGTGTAAGCTCCAGTAAATCAATCACTTTCGATTCTTCCTTCTTCGGCTCAAGTGGTCTTCACTCCGGTCCTCGCACCAAGTGCAGAACTCCCTTCGCTCCGACCAAGTTTCGCTTATCAAGATCCATATCTTATATCAGTACGGTTGATGAAGTCTGCGGCTGATGGTTTGCTGCCGCGATGGCCCGACCTGATGCAGCATGCACTAAACCGATCTGTTCTTGGCTTTAATGCACAAGAAATCATCAAGGCCCAGATATGTCACCAAGGTGTAGTCGGGATCTGTCCGCGACCCAACGATTGGAGCATTAAGAGAATTTACTTCGCCCCTGGAACTGAAGAGTTAATGCTCAACCAGGTGACCCAAGCAAGGGGAACTAAGTCGTGGTGGATTCTCTTGGACTCTCGAATTTTCAATTATGCTGGCGTCGATATTATCCTGGTTACTGACACGACGTTAGTTGGCATCAATGTAACGATTGCCAAGACGCATACGTCGCTGGCGTCATTTTTCAACTTGTGAGAGTGCTTGCGAAATCGAAGAATCTGGCAATCAAGGGGTTATTTGTTGCCCCAGATAACTTTGTTCATGAGGAGGAGAATGTTGGTACAGCCTTGTTGAAAGATGTCTACCACGAGTTGTGGCAAGCGATCAAGAATGATTCGATCCATTCACCCATTCAAGATTCTACGTGCAACTGCAAGACTGGTTGTGATACGAAGCGATGCGTTGTCAAAGGCGTGAGAAGTTGTGTAATCATTTTTGCAAGTGCCAAACGCGTCAGACATGCAAGAGACCCAGATGTAATCCAACTGCCCGTTTAAGATTTGACGGATGACTGCGAAATGGTGCAACATATCAAGAAGTGCGGGTTGTTGTCGACGAGTTGGGAAGGCGGTGCGATCATTAGGACAATTGTCTTGGGTGTTGAATATGCCAAAATTTTACATCAAGAGAGAGTCACGCAGTAGAATGGAGCATCCTTGTCGTACAGGATAACGCTAGTCCTCTTTTGCCTCGATTCTATTTTGCTAAACGATAAGCATTAGTTTGGTAAAAGCAACCATAGCTTATTTTACGTGCATAGGTTGCCGGACGTGCTGGTGCAGAAAACATTTTGTGAGCGATTGGGGAAATCGCTTCGCGAGCAAAAAAATACCCCCTACTTGCTGGCTGGCTGGGATTATGATTTATTCACGCAGCTGGTAGTAGACTGCACAACTCACGACAAAAAGCGTTTGCGATCTGGTGGACATGTTGGTACAATTCACTTCATTGTACATGTACAGGCAAAACTTCCTTAATACCAATACCGATACTTCATGCGGATATCAATACCTGATACCGGTACCAATACCAACCGGTACCGACATCTACTAGATTACCTTCCTACTGGTAGTTAGATGCCTTCATGTGGGAAAGCACAGGAACCGGGGTAAAAGCAAACGCCCGGGCCAAAATGTGCGGACTATGGGCGGCGGCGCGAAGGTAATCTCCACAATCAAAACACATGATCGTACACACATTAATTATTGTTATATTTTGTGCCATATTTCATGTAAATAAACGTGTTGCTACAACGAGAAGGTGGTCACTATTTTTACCGGGTTCCCCTCCACAGCACACAACACAACCATGACATAGGGAGGGAAGCTTACAAGCGTTTGCAAAACAATCGCTTGGATTTGCATGACGAGGAGCTCGTTACGGTGAACACGCTACGTCAAGCGGGTCTTGCACACAAAAATCCTAAATACATCTGGGACAATAGAGACTGCGAACCCGACATGATTGATGTCCACAATCTGGTCGCCAAACTCAAGCATCAAGAGCAAGCTGGGCTGACGCCGAGTTTCGGAGACCTTAGACCGTTTTTGCCAGAAGGAAGCCTTCGGGGTTGCCCACGTTGATGTTAAACGCCAGGGCGACAAGGTATGTTATGCTTTGTGTGAATGTATTTTGGTTCCGGTATACTCACCGTTTTATGATTCGAATCTAGATTGTGACGCGATGAAATCGCACATATGATCTCTTTTCGCAACTTCCCCGGAAATGTTGTTGGTGGATGCTACACACGATACGAATTCGTTCCGCTACAAGCTCTTCTCCTTTATGGTCCACGATTCTCTAGGCCACAGGCAGCATGTGCAGGTTCGGCAAGGTTCTGGTTGCAAAAGTATTCTAGATGAATTGTACTTGTAGTAGATTGTGTGCACCTAAATGTGGCATCTTGTGTTTGTTTCTGGTATAGTGTGGCTTGTCTAATTCATGATGTTGTGTCTATTTTGCTAGCACTCTCTGATGACCGACGAACGCGCAGACACCTTGCGCCATTTCATCCAGCAATTCAAGAAATGCAATCCTCCTGGCGGGACGTTCGGTTCATCATGGTAGACAAAAATGTCAATGAGATTGAAGTCTTTGCTGAAGAAATGCCAGAAGCTCATCTTCTCCTCTGTCAATTTTCACGCTATTAAGAACATACAGGAGAGAATTGCAAAGACAGAGTATGGACTCAATGACGTTCAGTGAGCTCGACTTAAAAAAAACTATCGCTAGCGTGATTGTTCGAGCGCAAACGGAGGAGGAGTATCAGAAGTGTTGCGACTTTATGAAATGGAGCTGGGTGTAACAGATTCCGAAGTTGAAAATGAAAACAATGGCGTTCCTACTTTTTAGGATATATGTTTTGGAGAATTGGCACGAATATCGAGCAATGTGGAGCTCGTTCCTTCGCGAAAATGTGGAGCACCTAGGAAACTCAACAAATAATCGCTTGGAATCGTCTTGGTAGCAAATTAAAACGGTTGTAGACAGGGAAGTTGAATTGGATGAGAGATTGACGAGTTTGATTCGGTAGGCCAATTACAAGGAGAAACAATTCACGACTATGGTATCGGGGGTCGGGCGAGTGATTTATATGGTAAATCACACTTCTCCGGAGCTTGCTAGGCTGGCGCAGATTATAAGTAGGCATGCGATTTTGTCAAAGAGCAATACGACATTGCAGTTAGCGTATCTACGTTTATAATGTGCACACCCAAACCCATGAAAAATTTCTAATCTCGAGCGCAGATTTGTTATGTATCGTGGATGCCGCGATGTGGACTTAGCACTGTATACTTGGAAAGACAAGGAAACTCCCGTGTCGTCACCTTATGTACTTGAGGGAGCTGCATCAGTACGATACCCTGATTCCGTTTGAATTTATCGCGTACCGATGGCGATTCAACTCCGCGAATATGTTGGAGAATTTTGGGAATCACGAGTGGAAAGTAACTGTGTTTGCGGAGAGTGCATATGTCCCGAGATCTCAGGTGCGACCTACAACGCAGTCTGAAAAATACCTGGAAGCAGTAAAAAGCACGAAACAACTGTCAGAGACGATCAGCATGTACGAGGCGCCCCTCTTTCGCAAAGCGCTTCGGCTGGTAGATCGGCTCGCTGACGCGTTGGCGCGGCTCGATGCTGCTGGGATCGAGAAAGCATGTGCAGTGCTTGAAGGACACAAAAGGAACCACAAGCCGAGCCACTACCGTCGCCAGTGGAGCCAGAATCTCCACAATCCGAGATACGAACTCCACAAGCCGAGCCAGAACCTCCGTCACAAGGTGGATCAGAATCTGAGTCACATGTTGAAACTCAACCTTGTCGATGACGGCACGCTCTCCCCATAGATGATGAGAAGGGCGAAGACAGCACCGATGACGCACCTGACACAAACAACCGTGAAGCTGTCGAGTTCGTGAGCAACCTACAGTCCCTGAAATCTTACTTTTCGATGACGACAGTGACAAGAATGGTGATGATCACGTGGACACAGAGTGGAAAAGAACCGGAAAAAATGATAAGGCCAAGACTATGGTGCATTACTGAGACAGTGAAACCTCCTGGACGATCCAGGCGGACGCTACGCCAGCGTCAGTTCGAACGAGGAAAAAAAAAACGTTTCAGCAGAACACGGCTTTTATTCAGGAAGCGAAACCTCCCGTCGAGATAGGGGCTGCAAATTTAGCAGAGCTTGAACGCCGTTTCGACAAAGGCACGGTCACGTACAATCAATGTATGGCTACGTGCACCAGGTCGCTGTGATTTCCAAAATCCCAACTGAGGACGAGTCGCCGCACCTGTATGTAGCTGTGCCAGCTTTAAGCTCATGCGCCGCCAACAAAAATGATGATGCCTGCAGCGTATGCTTCCACTTGACTGGGTGGAGCATTGTGTTTACTTGATAGGAAAATGTCGAAGCGAATACAGAGAACAGCTGCACACAGAACTGCGAGACGAAGCGATTTTGCTAAAATTCCAGCATGGCCACTCGACCATTTACCCCAAAATAACGGGTAACTGCATATACACCATGGGAGGCTGACACGGAATCCGAAATGCTTTCAGAATGATTCAAGAATGTATCGAATGGATTAAAGGAGTTGATGTGGAGAAAGCTCAACTGGGGTCTCTGTTCGGCGACGGAACCCTCGTAAAGCCGGAAGGTGTTTGCACTTGTCTAACCTGTTTTAAGCTGAAGGGCGACGAGGAGAGGGCGCTGCTCCGTCTGGTTCACGAAGAGGCAGAAGATGTTTCAATGACAGCAGCAATGTCTATCGTCTGCGCTGACGCAAACAGTCGACCGCACGCACGGAGTGCAAACACGTCCGCTATTCAGTTGATGGCAATTAGAAGTGACGATGAAAGGTTAGAATGGCTGAAAGAGAACAAAATTGTCGAAACCAGCGACGACAAGATTGATGGAGCTTTGCGGATGAACACGAACCATTGGCGCGGTCTCGGTATTAGTCTAAAGACGTACGTGCACACTGCCATGGATCTTCGCAACAACAAGGATACGATCGACTTAGTTGATGGTGTTTCCATGAGCGTTTTCTTGCCCATACTTCCAAAAGAAAGTGGCGGACGCAGATATGTCAGCAGGTATTTTCAGCAAATAGATGACAACATCTGCGGAGTGCTCGTGTTGGCGTTTGTGGAGAGCTATCTGTTTGAGACTCTAGATATTCCATCCGACGCCAAGTTACTAAGATTCCACTACCTGCTCAAGGTGCTTTTAAGTTAAATATCTCCAATAATCCTATGTTAATTGCTTACCTATATAGCTTTGACATCACGAAAGATGAGATAGTAACTTCGTAACGGCATAGTACAACTCAAACTGCAGATGTGTGCACAACACGAAATAACACTGAAAAAATCGCCGCCGTTGCTTTGAAGGCGGGCCGGCCTCGATATCTATTTGCGATGGTGAGTACATACGTATTGCGGTCTTGTGGTCGCTTGTGGATACTTGTGTCAAAACGCCAAGATCTAACCACAACCCATCTGCACATCCTCGTTCCATGTTGTTATTGCACATTGTTATTGTCACAACATGGAACGAGGATGTGCAGATAGGTTATTGTCACATTGTTATTGTCACAACATAGAACGAGGATGTGCAGATAGGTTATGGTTAAATCTATAGATAATGACACTCTGCCATACCAATATCATCAATTCTTACTTGGGGTAGGGCAATTTCTGCTTGATGTGGCAGCGGTGTGTCCTACCTTGTCCAATAAAATAAAAATACTTACTACTGTGTCTACGGTAATTAGTCTCGCTGAGACTATTTAACTGTTTTTAAGTTTGGCAACTCTAAATAGTCTTACCTAAACTGTTTATTGGCAAAGCCTAATTTTGAAGAATGGCAAACAAAAACATTTTCGCGAGCGGAATCGAAGCGGTGTCGCACAAACGACTGAGCCACATTGAAATGTTGTTAAGTGCGCATCAAAAGCCGTATAAATGTGCCACTAGGGTTTGTTCTTAGTCATGTCTGCAGGATGTGAGCCCACAGGCTCACCGTCAAAGTGCACTCGATGTTTCTTGATGATCTCTTGCAGGTGAGGGTACAGTTGCTTATCGGACCACATCCCACCAACCCCAAGCGATAGTCCACAACGAATCATGGCATTGCGAGCGTACAGCATTTCGTTTTTATCTTTCTGCTGGTTCACCGCTCGTACCGCCTCAGCTGCCTGCTTCATAAAAATGCTTTCCCGGGATTTTGAAGTTTACCAGACCACGAACCGTCCTTTCGGACATTTTTTTGCCAGCGACCTTCGTTTATCAGCGCCACGTTTTTCCCATTCCATTTTACCTTCCACGCAACTTTTATTTTTGCGATGATAAAAGTGTCGGCTGGCTGGCGCAGATCTGTCGCGTTCGACGGGAAGGATTTTAGGCGAAATTAATAGCGTCAAGTTCTTCACGACACCCATTGACCTCTAGATGTCCAGAGCAGTTGTCCAGAAAAAAAAGGTCTTCTTGCGTCCATGGGCGTCTGCTCTTGTTGCCTTTTTTCTTTAAGATACTCGCGAAAACGTTTTTTGTGTCATCTATCCTTTCCTGCTGGTACGGTAACACACTTCTGGAACATGATCTTTTACGCCGCGAATAGGATGCTTCACCTCAGCATTCATGAAGATCATCATTGGGGGGAAAATTCTCGCGCTTGCTCCGCCGGACAGGCGTACAACCATTGTCATGCCTTCACCGCCAACACGACATCGGCGTACTTAATCTGATTCTCACCCGAGAATCCCAATGTTTTATCGTTATCGAAATCCACCACAAAATGTGTTTCGTCAATATTTTCAACTGTAGGTTCATCCAGCGAGGTCTGCAAACCCCTGCCGCAGTTCGCCAAGATGGAAAATTACATACTTTTCAATGTGCGCGATCTTGGCTTCACTCAGTTGCTTTTACCCGACTGCGTCCTGAGTACGATTTGGTGGGCCTTCATAAAGGTTTGGATCCATCGCGAGGTAATTTTGTCGATGGTGAGTGCTCCCTTGTCATTGCCACTTCGTGCATTGTAATCTTCTGTGCTGACACGCAAGATCTGCTTTGCTAACTACAACAAAAGCGGTGGCTCGAATATCACACCCAGCTTTCGGAGGTGATCAAACTCGCTAAGCAAACGTGGTTACAACCACTCCACCCACGGGTTTCTTGGGTGCCCTCGGCCCCCGATAACCTTAGTGCTGGATCGACGCCTACCACCTGCACGACGCGCTGAGATCACAACCTGCCCTTTTTATGTCCATGATCCGTTCCCGTTTTCGCCACCAATACATTGCTTTCTGCAAGTTCGCTGCCCGCGTAGCTGAATTGAAAATTTCTGAAAAATGGTCGACATCTTTTGCAAACATTCCATCCGTACCATTTTCTTGCTCATATGCTTAAAGCCATCGAGCAACTTTGCGACGGTTTGTAATGCTGCTCACAACTTGGGTGTACCGCTTTGGCGCCGGAGTAGCAACAGAGGTGTCAGAAGCTTTCTCGTCCTCGCTCGCACAGCTATCCGATAGTGTAACGGGGTTACACGAAGGTAACACGAGTGTAGCCGTGCTACGTGTCACATCGTAATAAGTGGTACTTGGTACCACTTGGACTAACGGGATTTCAGTACGTGGCCACAGGGCCACTCGATATGCATTTGACTAGGTTTTACGGTAGATAGTTAAGAGTCATACACTTACACCATAGGCTGCTTTGCCGCAGATAAGCAAACAAATAACAGTTCAGTTTTAGCATTAAAGAGAGTAATTGCCCTAGGTTTAGGAATACTGACTCTTTGAGTCTCTAGTGGTACAACTTGAGTGATCTAAGCCTCTGCGGAGACCTTAGGGGTTAGGATAACCACAGCTAAGACTCGGGGAGTCATATGTCTTCCTCTGACGCACTACGATACGCAACCCCGCTGCAGATAGGCCAAAACTATTACGACCTTGGCCAGAAGTGATGAGGCAGTCGTTTCAATGGAGCTCGTCCGATTACAGGGAGGCATTGAATAGCATGTCCTAATATGATGTCTCCCTGTCGGGCTTACGCTTCTTGGCAACCGGACGCTCGAAGCCTCCATTTCTGAACCACATACACCTTATTTTTCCACCATGAACTTGGGCTTTGTCGACACGACTCAAATTTGACAATGAGAGTGAAAAGCTACTCCCTGAGCTCCATCGACGCCACCACAGCGGCAGCAACTCGCCAATGACAATTTATTACCGATCTGACAATTCTGATAATAATAATGAGAGGTGGATACTAAAAGAATGGGGGCTCTGTCGCAAGCGAACGGTATGTTCAGTTCGTACGGACTACATTTCACTTACCATCGACCAACGACGACATCTGGAACCTGCATTTAAGTAGATTTTCACTTAGATAAGGTAATTCCTCAGGTCTAGCGTACAGCTATGCAGCCAAGTTCTTCACCCTTACCACCGAAGTAGAAGCTATATCAGACACGTCAGCCAATAAATAAATTGTGGTTCTATAACTGCTTGCACTTGGTCGGCACTTCGAGAAGTGAGAAGTGGACAAATCCAGATGAAACGACACAAAATCAAAAGCAACAATCAATAGTCCAGAGTGATTATGTAAATATTTAGCACACATTTAAGAGACTACAGCATGATCGTCATACCACCATCTGGCTGGTTGGTGCTGGCCACTCGAGCGGGCAGCGCAGCTTTTCCTACCGTCCGATCTCGTCGCTTGCATTGTCGCCGAATACCTCGCCGTTGCCGAGGGACCGCCCCCGCCACCACCTCTTCCATCCAGTATCCTCAATGAGGGTGGTAATCTCTGTGCAAAGCTGTCATTTCGTGGTCTAGACGACACGATGACGCTGCCATTTTCGTGGTCTAGACGACACATGACGCAAGAAGGAAGATCGCGTCTGAACAAAGTGACTGTCTTGTGAACACTATTACATGTAGTCAATCCGGAAAGTTCAGCAGTATAGATTAGATTGCTCGATTCGATTATGGGGTGATTCTGCTGCAGATCCGTGGTCTTCTCTAGGGTTTTCAAGCGCTTTCTGGAGATTTGGGAGGCTTTCTAGATTTATAGATGATTTGCCTTGATTATTGTAGCTGTCTCACTTCGAGAACCACTCACATCAAAATCATATGGTACAACGGAGTATTGTGTGACTCGAATCCAGTCGTGTTGAGCAACCACATGCATCCATACCCGCACGACCCAGGTGCGACTAATTTTGAAATTGAAGTGGCCGGATTATGTGTGAATTCCAGAAACCCAGATTATTTGTGAATTCCAAAACTGTGTATAAACAACAAATATTCTAGCCTTCCGCGAGCTTAGACTATTTATGAACGTAGATTATTTTGGCACACAGACTAATTACCGTAGGCCCTGTACATGTACTAGCGTTTCTTTTGCCATCACGTAGATCTATCATTTGGCATTTGGATGGAGGAAGGAGAGGAAGCAGTGGACACTGGTCCCGCTACAGCTGGTTCCCCGGTGGCTGGCGGGAGCTCGGACTCCACAGCGGAGCATATTCGGTGGCGCGTGTGTCAGAGCAAGCGTCACCCACCCCGACTCGTGCAAAGAAAGACAGATAACGGAAGTCGTCGATCCTCATTATTTATTTATTATTTATTTGACTGAACTGCTCACTTGCAACAACAACTTGAGGGTGCCAAGGAACTCAAGCTTGGAAAAGTGTTGAATACTCCTACTCTGTGATATAGCATTCGATAATGATACGTACATCCGACAGGAGTATTGGAACCTCCATGATATTATCAAACAACGATTGGCGTCAGATCGATCGCTCTGTATCAAGTGCTGGAACAACCTACAACGGTTTTTATGTAAGTGATACCGGTGGAGCATTGAGGTCTGGTAGCTTTAACGATACAATTTTTTTTTTGCCAGTCCACGTACGAAAACTTAGAACGATTTTTCCAAGGCGGCGTGCTTTAAGGTGTTTATGAATCCATGGAACAAAGCCAAGTGTCAAAGATTCGATGCGATAAAACTCGCTCGGTGTTGTAGTCTCCAGCCCCGAATTTGCAGTCGTGGCGAGGCAAATAAATCAAGAAGTTTCTGCTGCAAGAGTTTGCCACCAGCTAGTTTTGTATAAAACATTCGAAGGAAGGAACGCCGGAACGGCCACAACGCATGGCTCATTAAATGCAGCGTCTGAGATCGTTTAAGTGTCATCCGAAATCCAGAATGAATTGGTGCTTACATCCCGCTTTCGAAGCCTTTCCTGCAATTGATGGCGTGCTTGTTGTCCTAGAAGCTCGTCATTATTGACGCCCAGTCGACAGGGAGCAAATTTCATCCCATCAAGTACTTAAAATACGTATTTAGCATTTGACGCAGCGCTAAGTATGTTGAAGCTATACGCTCTTCCTCCTCTTCATCGTCTACAACGAAATCTTCGACGGTTTGACTGTCCAACCCTGCCAAAATAAGGAGGGAAAAAACACACAAGAAAAGTAAGATCCCCGTGACGCAGTATGTTGAAAAGATCATTGGGTGCTAGATGAAAATCGCACGAAGTTAGAATCTTCTTTGGTCAAGCTTGCTGTGTAAGGCTCAAGAAGCTCGAATCAATAACTTCGTGCCTATGAGGCAGTTAAGGTGTCAGTATTGTACTCAAGGCGGCGACAAATCTCCTGTACTGTAGTCGGGGCGCAGGATGTCCTGACGAAAGAGTATCAATTATAAGCAAAGCCATCATAAAAAATCTTGCACGGTCAAATGAAGGAGCATTCTGTGCCCAACGGGGTGACGTTGGTGAAGGCCAATATGAAAAAAGACACGTGTTGCTAGCATCCCTTGGCCTCATTGCACCACCTTCGGTCGTCAATCGGCTTGTGATGCGCTGCATGATCTACTCACGGCCCTGCTTGCGCTGCATCAACTCAAACTGATGCATCGCGACTTGCGATGGGAGAATGTATTGAAGTATCAACAAGATCGCGGCGAGTGCTTATCATTGACTTCGACAAAGGTGCTTCGGCACCTGCGAAACAAGCAGCACTGCACTTGTATCCGAAGTTGCTTGCCAGGGCATACATCAGAAGTGACAATTACGTGAGCATCACTCAATTTGCAATTTAATGAAACAGACAATGCAGCGAATTGGACAGGTATAGGGACTGTGAGATAGCGCTTACACAAGTTGATGGAAACACAAGCTCTTCAGACGAAATCACTACGCAAATGTTTGATCAATGATTCATGATACATGCGCAGCAGCAGTGAAGCGAACATATAGTTCCTCGTTGCAACATAAACCACAACATGACTTCGTCATGAGAGATTGCTTGCCAATTTTAACAATCATCAGAAGATGAACGATTTCGCCAGCTTCGGCTTTGTAATGATTCGAGTTAATTAGAGTTGGAATATTACAATTTAGCATTATAACATTTCAATAAAGCCTTTCTCCTTGTCAGGACACGAAACAGAACCGCGAGCCATCACTGATAAGAAATCTGCTCGAGCTAGAGTCCTAGCGATTTTATGAAGCACGTCATCGTAGCAAACGATTTGCTTCCTGCAATTCGCCAGGCCAATTTGTTCTTGCATTGAATAATTCAGAAGTCCAGTCATGATCTCGACCGAAGGCATATTTTATGAGTAGCTTTTCCCTGATCCTCCTTACATTTGATGTACGAACTGACGGGGTGATTCAACCTCAGTTGAGGCTATTTTGTGGCAATTGGCATTCTTGAATTTTCCACAGCGATTGGGCGGAAATGGTTCCAGCTCGTGGGTAAAGATGGCAGGGACATGGCCTTGTCGGATACTGTATCCGCTGATATCAAGAATGTTGTCGCTTTGCGAGACGCTGTGTTTGCAAAACTTTCTCGTGCCATGTCATCGCGACCGACCTCACAGTCTTCGCGGATGGGGCGGCGTATGACGCGAAACAGGAGTGGAAATCGTCGACTGAATTGGTTGATCGAGAGACAAAGAAAACGATGCTCCTGTTGTTGTTGTTGTTAAGTCACCGACTGTACTGACATTGGCAATCCAAGCCAGCTATTCCCCCTTTCTAAAAACGCGATCGAGACTGTCACTGTGATGTTAACGCATAATCGATATTTTCAATTGGAGCTGGACGCAAATCGAACGCAATAGCCAATCTTCGTCATGTCTAAGTGACATATAGGCGACCCGAAAAGCAATCTCTCTATGGCTGGACAGATCGAAGCGCGAGTGCAAAGTCATATCTGTGAATGAAGTTCAACTGCATCACATGGAAACGATTAATCAAGCAGACATTTCGCACGAATATCAGTGTATTGTGTTCGTGGTGGCGGCAACGGCTTTTCATGAACGTACTTACTTGGCATTGCGTTCGAAACATATTGGATAGTCTATCCACGTATAATTTGGAAGTTGATACCTATATGGAAACGACACTGTTTAAAAGCACCTGTCGTGTGAAACTTCAGCAAAGTACCCGAGCCAAGACGTCAAGACGAAATGTGGCTTCCGAACGAAGGAAATGCTCATTCTGGATGTGTTTTTTGTTGTTGATTGATGGCAATAGACTGCACGTTATTCGAGCAGATCACTTGAACAAGTTTTCTCCCCACCCGCATTTCGTGTGTATCGCCTTTGTGCATCTCCATTTGTTTGAGAATTGCTGGTAGAATAAGATATTCCTGAGAATACTAGCATCCAAAACAAGGTAGCAACAAGTCGATCAAGAATGCCCTGGCGGCTTTCGAGCGTGGATTACGAGATAGCTCGGCTCTTTGGAGCGTCAGTGCCTCGACTACCCAGCGTGTCTAGCAGCGAAGGAAGTAATAGTCCGAGTTGACGCTGAGGTCGCATTGATTTCGGTTATTCGATGTGCTCATCCATCGCCACCCAGTTTGGATGCTGATTTTTAAATCCAATTTCTGGACTGAAACTTGCTCTTTGGTATCAATATCGTTTGCGTTTGAATCTTTTTAGTTGAGTTGCAAAATTTAACTTTGCCGGACACGACGGAAAGTTGGGCTCAGTTGCAGCATGCTCCATTTGTAAAGTATTGTTAATGCCAGCATCATATGTTTTAGGTTGAGCCTGTACGTTTCGATCAATCGTCTTGACTTGATTCGTTTTTGTAGATGTGCTCTTTTTCTATCACTATTATCAACTCCAGCATCTACCATAACTGGACCTAACATTTCTTACTTCAGGAATTGATGAGACCTCAGGGTTTGTCTGGGAGATTTATCATACCGTTTTTTTTTTGTTTTATCCTCAGACGAATATGTCTGAGTTGATGTGGATAATAGTTTCTTATCCAAGTTAATAGTTTTATCGGCATCGCTGACCCACGACGCAACTTCATACATAGTGCGTCTGATGTTAGCTTGTTTAACACGTCGCTGGGCGCGCTCAAGAAGCTCCTGTCGCTTTTGCTCTCTCTGAGCGAGGAATTTAAAATTGGGGAACATTTTGCTATATCATGCGTATCATAAAAAATGAGTACCGAAATTACCCGTAGCTCGGCATAACTGAATCATGATGAAAAGATGTGTACGAATGACATATGTGACTTCTTTCATTGAGTAGATTGAAATAACTTTCTTCATGCAATGAAACGAGACGCCAAATATTCATTCTAGTTTTCGTTGGTACTTACGATTTACATTCGTTTCGAGGAAATTGGATATTGCATCAAGATTAGCAAGTCGTTTTTAATTCTGCTTACTTCCTGAATGACCCACAACTTTCGCCGTAGTTTAACGACTTCACGAACTTTTCTATGTAGTTACACGTTTCTTTATACTTAGAGTCTATATAAAGTCGTATATAAATTCTTACACAAATAGTGGTGATAATATACTTGAGTCAAAGCTTATAGAGGATGTCTCTATCAAATTTATTATCAAGCTGATTATATGTCTGAAAGGTTATATATATTTTTAATCCAGTACTCTCTTCTTTTCGAGAGTTGATCTTCTATTTTTATTGGCAAGCGGAGATTGTGTTGTGGCTCCCACTTTGGATCAACATAACCAATCCAGTTGACTAAGAATTTGTGTTTCTTATTCTTCATCATTTTATGGTCTAAGAACTTCTCATCTTCAAGGATATCCCCACGATTAATAGTGGTGTCGGTTATCTTGGATTGTATTAAGTTTAGATCATTTCCTGCCTTGTAGAGCGTATGGCCATTTCTGGACTTGATGCACTCGGTAACCATCTATTCCGACGACCGTATACACAGCCTTGCTCCAGCGAGCTGACGCTTTACTGAATGTTTGCTTCTTCAGTCGGTATAACACATGTGTTCCTACTTCGAATTCAATTGTATCAGCTTCCGCTTGATTATGGACAAGCTCCGGCTCCCTGACCTTACCTTTGGCCTCGTTCGCAGTCATTCCATTAGATCTGTGGATAGTGCTGTTATAGTTATCAATAATGTCGCTGACAAGGTTTTGCGTAATTTTTCTGGGTGATAGTTAGTTAGTCCTTGTTTCATCGTTCTGTTGAATCGCTCAATTTTTTTCATCGTTCCGTGATCTCCCGGGTCGATGTTTTGGATTTAAACCATGCTTGTGCTTATTGTTCATGAACTCGTTACATTGTCGCTGGTTTATGATGTCTGCTTTATGAGATCGAGTGAAATCTTTTAGCGCAGTCAATACGACAGATGCAGTCTTATTTTTGAGTAACTTATTGTAGCCAATCCGTGAGTTGATATTAATAACTGTCAGTATTGGTCGCTTTTCCCAAAAGCCAAGATCCATCTGCCATGAATTTGGATTAGGGGACGTGATCTTGAACCCATCGTATTGTCTTTTCTGATCCTGGAAGCGCTGAATATCTGACCGAGTCCCATATCATTCCTTCATTATTCTAAGCGTTATGTTCGGGTCTAGTTCTCTCGCTTCATCATATAGATTTCGAGCAGCAACATATCCGGTTTTAGATCATAGCAGAGATCCTTCAAGAGCTCAGTCATACTATATATACTCTAATCAACTAAAAAACTGTACAGCTTCTGTTTTTGACCAAAGTTTCTCACTAAATATCGAAGGGATAGTTGATATGCATTCGAAAGCAACTGTCGTATGTCGTAGAAATATAACAAGCAGGTTTGGTCTGACTGTATGTGATGATTAATTTAGTTTCTTTTGACAGCCTAAACCCCTTGTTAATACTTCGAAGTGTGATACTCTTGTGAACAACTGACTCAAATCCCAAAGGGTTAAGTACATCCTCGTTGCGACCCGACTCTGTTGCACAGCGTTAACTCAAACCTTCACCTTATATAACTCGTCTGGAAGATAGCACACATAGTTCTTACTCGATAGTGAGACCATGGCATCGCCTGACCATTCATCTTTGAATAGACTAGGGGTTCGACGGTCAAATTCGCTACTTCCGTGTTATAGTCGCGCGGGAACCAATCGTAATTGTGCTGTTCGAAGTGCTCACGTAGCTCAGGGAGGACCCACTCCTGATATGGTTTGTTGCAGCTAAAAGCGATGCAGACAAAATCCGTGTCCATCTCCTGATATTGGTATTCTCTTCGATCGAAGTATAAGTCAATGCAATCGTAGTAGAACTCAAGCATGCGTAGCTTAGCAAGCTGGTAGATGGCAATGGACAAATGGATTGGGTTCCTGTTATTTAGACGACGTTTCTTCATAGTAATCACACAAGAATCGTTCAGCTCCTCCAATCCATGAAACTGAAGTGCTAAAAAAAATACGCGACTTTGATCTTTGCCTCCTTAGACTCGTACTTGACTTGTTTATGCGTACTCATGTTCATGCCAGATCGTCCAAAAGCGGCGTTGCCTACAACTTCATCATCTCAGCAATCATGGCCTTAACCTTATCCTCGTCACCGACACGACGTGCGCTCGACACAGCATCTATGAATGAAGCAAACGCCTTGTGAGAGCTGGCCTTTATGAATTAGTACGTCTTTGTGATTTCCATCCCATGGGCTAGATACCATTTGAGAAGCGGTGCATAGAATAGAATCTTCTCACCGAAGTAACTACCAATAAATTTGCGAGCTGGCTTCGCTCGGCTTTTTCTACGAGTCTGGTTGTACTCATACACGTGGGAGCCAATGATGGTCTCATCGATGCAATCGATTAGCGTATTCCTGAAAATTGGTATCATCTCGTGCTGAAGTACTCTTTCAGGTGCTCTGGTGTACGAATGTCGCATTCGAGGAAGCCAAATATCTTGTCAGCCTTGATGTCTTCGACGATATCGGGATAAATCTCGATAGTGGTCAATCTCCCGCACGGCATCTCATTACCGAGCGCCCATAAGTACAGCGCAATAGCGTCGTATCCAACGATCTTCTTACAAAAAAACTTTGTCGCACCAATTGTTGTCTCGTTGCGTTTAGCGTACCGGTTGAGGATGATTGATGGTCCGCCAGCGATATTTGCCTTCATTTTATTATAGATGTCCTTCTCCTCAGGATCAATCGAGTACACAAGTCTGTCTGAGTTGAATTCAAGTAGCTTTTTGAATCTGAACCCTCTGAGAGTCATGTCCTTGCGTGCGACGTTGCATTGAACGCATGAGATGAGGACATTACCGTCAATATGCCCCAATATATTATTGATCCGATCGGCTGATGTAGTATCGACAGTCAGCTGACACCAGCATAGACCGCACAGGTGTTTTGGCTGTTTGGGTAAAGTGTCCAAGTGATCAAGCGTCATACGCTTGGCATCAACATCTTGGTGCTTGTAGACACTCATACTTTTAGAGGGTGTTGTAGCTAGTTAAAGCAAGTTTGATATATAACCTTCTCCGAAAGTCCCGGAAGCGAGACACCATCAGTGAACATGTCGAGATCAAAATGCTTAAATAATTCACGCTGGGCCTCGACAGCCTTGATGAATGGTACTACATCGAAGTTATTGTACCGGATCAGGAGATCCTTGACTATTTTCATCTAATAATGTTTCCAAACGAGCTTGGCGCGTTTTCTCTGCAATCACTGTCAAAATCCGACTTTGAAGGAAAAGAAGTCTGATTGAGTACATCGAATGATTTGATGTGCTCATATCGAAATAGCCCTTTCGACTGGACGCGGCAGTCGCGGACACGTAGCCGTCGCCGCTCTGTCCTTGGAGGAAAGCGCGCGGTTGGAGGACATAGTGGGCTTGACTGGCTGGGGCTTGAGCTCGCTGCAGGAAGTTTGAAATGAAGGTTTCACCCGCTCCCTCTCTCGCGTGCGCATTTTGATTTTCTTGCACCCGTGTATGGGATTATCTGGTTCCGTCGTTGATCTCTAGACAGCGGCAATGGGTTCATGTTCAAGCTATGTGGGGCTGTAGCCACAAGCTCGACATGGTTACACTACTATCTGCAGGCAGCGCGCGTGGGATTATTATAGGTTAACCTAGAAGTGGGTCCATATTCAGGGAGAGCCGACGTAAAGCTTTACTCGCTCCTTGGTCCTAGATGTTGTTCGGTGAACACCCGGGCGTCTCGACCCTCGTTCTCCATCCTTGGTTGGCGCTTCCTGACGCCAGTGATATCGTCTCCGACGCGTCGCGACGCTCCAGGCGCTCAGTGGTGGTCCGCGTAGTCCGCATCTTCAACCCATAGTGGAGTGTCCGCGGACCGCTGCCGAACGGTCAGGCGGGACGATTCACGGCAGCCTTCATCGCCAACTCCCGCGCCTCGGGCAATTAGCGGAGTCAGTGTTCGACACGCTGCTTCCTACACACCACTTTTGTGTCTTCGATAACAACTTCCGTGCCATCGGAACTTTGGTCACTCACGGGGTATCGGTGGGACACCGGAAAGCTTGTTGAAGACGCTGAACAGAATCGCTGAAGCATTGTATATGAAGGGTCAAGCGGAAAATGGCAACAAACGTGAGAAGAACACCCGAATAACAGCAATGGCAAAGAAGGCAACCCGCCGAGTCCACTTTGAAGATGAACCATAAAAGACCCGACAGAAGTGCCACCAACGTCAGTTAGACGGATACCTTAGTCGGCCAGAAACGAAACAACCTTCCGGCCGGATCTAGAGGCTGTTGGAGCTAAGTTCAAGCCACCAGAGCCATAGCCGAGTCCACTAATGCGCCGAGTAGAGGTTCTGACCCAAACACAGGTTGACGAGAATCGCGTCGCCAACGCAATCCGGTTGGTGGTGCAAGCAGAACGGTGACGCGCATATCAGGAGCTTTAGACGGAAAGTTGAAGTGTTCTGACTTGAAGGTATTACTTCGAGGGAATTTGATGGTCTCACCCCCCGTCGCACCCAGCAAGCAAGCAACTATCTGACAACCAGCGAGCAAGCGAACCAGCTGGCAACTTCGTACTCAGTGAAGATGGTCTACTAGACCTCCAAATTAGAATTTGATACTACACGGAGAGCTGTCCAACCAGGGAAAACGACGGTGCGACATTTTAAGGTATTCATTCCCCGGCCGAGAGCTGACCAAGTGATCGATATTGACGGAACTGAGAAGATATGAGCAATCGCTCACTTTGTCGTCCCCTTCGTGCGTGCACGAATAACACGAATTTTCCCTGCTTTTCACTCAATCCTTGTATTCATTCTTCAAAATTCCACCTCGCTCCTGATCATCATGGCTCCCTTCACTCCCAGCACCCGTTCCTCGCGTACTTCAGGCCGTTCTGGCCCCACCTCGAGCTCTGCTCGTCCGGATGAAGCTACGAAAGAGAGACGCAATGCTCGCTGGGGATTTTTACAGCTCCAGGAGCTGGAGGCGTTACGCACAAGCAAACGCGCTCGCCATGGACTTCGATCCATTGCCCGATAGTGACGAAGACGAAGACTCGGATCATCCAATTTTGGACAACTTCCAGGCGATAGGGAAACACAGCGTGCTGAAGCTCTCCAACTTCACGGTTGCTGAGATCTCTAGACTATGGAGTCGTGTAAGTGGTTACATGGCTACACGGTGGAATGTGGGAAAGGAACAAGCTTCGCGAGTCGAGCATCGATGTTCTCTTCATAAGTCGATGCGTGCTGAAGAACGGTGGGCGCTGGCACTTGCTGGCCTCCAGGTTTTGGTATCAAGGCCCCGACGTTCGAGAAGAAGGTTGTGCATTTTTTCGACATCCTCTCTTCCCTTCCTGTTCAAGATCTATGTAGACCACGCAGAGCGTGATCGAGCCATGCGGAGAGAGGTGCTGGCAGGTCACGCGTTCAGCATTACCCCGCTGCCCGGTATGCTGTTGACGTGACATTCTAGCTGGTAAATATGCCGAGCGACACACACCAAGAGCGAGCTTCTTACCACAGTAAGAAGCTCGCTCAAACTTCATGGCTACAAGACAGAGGTCTCTGTGCTTCCTACGGGGCTCGCTATCAAATCCTCGCACCACTACAAGGGCTCCGAAGCGGACATTACCATATTCCGAAAAAATAAGGAGTTCCACGTCGCAGCCGCCAGAAGCCGGCAACCGACGATAACATGGCGGACGACGGCCCGCTTCGGGAGAATACCCAGACTTATGGATTATTTTGGCCGATAAACGCTACCAGGGGTTGGCTAGAGATATGCGCGTTCTCAACCCCAAGCGCCGCCGCCCTTCAGTTCCATTGATCGTAGAAGAGGAAGCCGTCAACCATGACATCTCGTTGGACCGCGTCGTCGTGGAGAACTATTTTGGGAGGTTGTGTACTTTGTGGGCTTTATGCTCGAACAAGTATCGCTGGCAAGAGGTAAAGTATGAGGTGTTAATTAATGACTGTGTTGCACTTACAAACTTCCACGTACGAGATCACCTACAATGCGTGCGGATGATGGGGTCAACTACCAAGACTATCTGAGGAGGCTGAATTCGATTGGAACGAGAGGAGAACACGTCGTCTTGAAGTAACCGACGCGCACGAAGACGTCGGCAACTACGGTTCGAGACAGCCGAGGCAGTCGTAAATAGTGATTCTAACGATGTGAGTACCGCGTACTAAGTTTCAATTGTCCCGTTCACTTCATGAAAATTATCCTCTGCTTATTTTGTCGGAATCGGACCATCCAACTCACAATCACTCGAATTGTGCTAGCCCTGGTGGAATATAGGGAGTAGCTGAACTCGCGTCATCGTCACGGTGCATTCGATCAATAGCAGGCGGACCGGTGCCCTACGGGGGCAATTAGGTCCTACAGTGCACGGTGGGTAGCTTCTGTTTTTGAGCACTACTGTATTACTAAGGTCAGAAAATGGCGATCAGCTGAGTTCGTGATGGAGACCGCGGCTGAGATGGGTGATGCTAACAACGATGATCGACGAAGTCCCCCACAACTTCCACAACGCGATCATTGGATGTCACCAAGGCGTTACATTTCTTCCAGTGTGTGAAAGCTGAGTTCTATATTCTGTGGGGTTATACGCTGACGTACTCAAACACGCCCAAGCGTGTGGGGATTGCAGGAGCAAAAGCAAGCCCCAACTAAGAGGCTATTCGCCTGGCAAAGTTGTATCCGAACACCCCTTCCAACTAAATCTATGAATTTTATCATCCAGTTACCAAAGACTCGGCAGGGTAACACGTTTTTCTTGCTCTTCCAGGATCACTTCACGGGGTCCGTGATAGCGAAAACTATGAGTGACACTGGAGCATTAGAAGTGGTGAAGGTATTTGAGGAATGTGTGTTTCGAACTTCGGAGCCCCGTCAATAATTCGTCACGACAGAAATCCCCGCTTCGTGAGCGAGGTTTTCCAAGTGTTCGCCGAGTTGATGATAACAGCCTAGATCAAGGGGAACGATGAGCTACCGGCCTCAACAAACGGTCAGTAAGAACGCCCGCCAAAGCGATGATCCAGACTATCAGCGTATATGTAGACGATCCGCTGCAAGCTGACTGGGATGACATTGCCGAAAAGATGGTCCATGCCATAAACAACTCGCGTGATACAACTCGACGCGAAACGCCCTTTTACTTAGTTTATGGTTGGGACGCTCAGTTCATGCTCAAAACGATGACATCGACTGTCAAAGCCGACTCAATCAACTCAGCTGATGCTGTTCAACGGCGTAGGGAAGCTAATCGTCAACGGGACGCTTTGCAGCTCGCGAACGAATACCAGATATCGGAAACAGCTCGGCGAGCGTTCGTCTCGGTAAGAGAGAACACGAACCATCCCGAACTCAGCTGACTCACCCGAGTTGGTTGATAACGCGCCAGCCGAGTCGGCCGATAGGCAAAGGTCCTTTGTCAAAGAAAGAGACTAAGTAGAGCTGTTCATGGAACGCGTCAAGACTGTTTGAAGAAATATCTGGCTCATCGGTGGCACTGACCGTTCCGAGTAAAGAAGGAAATCGAAGAGTTTGCAAACGACCTAGATCTTTTTGACCGATTGGCTATCGGTTTTATCTGCTGGTGCATGTATCCCGGCTGAAAGCGCTGGCTGGTCCGGGGCAAAGACCGACGACTCAGCTTCTTAGGGAACTTAGCGAAGATCAACGTTTCGATTTCGATGAGAAACTACTTCCAGAAGATAGCTGGGAAGCCGACGAGAGCGTCGAAAACGTACGAAGTGGAAGCGATCCTTGATGGGGATATGCCGTTATCAACGACCAGCAGCAGAGCTCAGCGGTTGTTCAAGGTAAAATGGGTCATCTATGACGAGCCGATTGGGAACCCCTTGCAAATATTTCTTGTGCAGGCTTACTGATTGATTACTGACGGCGCAAGAAACGCGAGAATCATCTGCAGTTGTTGCAAGGATGCGGACGTAAGCTCGCCCAACGGTGCCACATGTTGACCACCACCAAGTGCAGAAATTCAGCTGATGAACGGAGAAAGCTACTGAAACCATTGCATAAATGTATATGAATGCTATGAAGCTGTGGAGGACTCAGCGGAGTCGATCTGACTATTACTCGAGAACCAATTCAGCTAAGGCGCGCGAAAATTTTGAACTGAAGATTGCGACAAAAGACCGAAACGAACGCATACAGCGTCTCGAAGATGGCAACGCCTTCTCTATTGGCAGAAGTCGGTGCAGCAGGAGACATATCGGCTGGCGAGGGCCGACACCCTCCACCACTACGGATTAAACGCACTTAGTGTCGAACGCGGCAGGAGTAAACACAGGGAACTCAGACTGCAGCGGCGGAAACAATAGTTGTAAGGGCGCAACGACGCAAGGCGTAACCGCTATACACAACAAGGCTCATCGCGATCAGCTTCGGCAACGCCAGTAGTAACGTTTAGAACATTACGTGTACGGTTTTTAACTCCCGATAAATCTCTTTAATTCTGTATCAAGAGTGGGTATAAACGTTTCTAACCGTTTCTAGTACCCAGCTGTTGATTTCAACGACGCCGCGATTCGATAGGGTTAGAGTAAAAGGATAGCCTTAATACGTTACACCTTGTCGCATAAACTATAGATCAGCTTAGAGCACGAGGTGTCACCCGACGCTCCAGGAGTAGTTTCGAAAACCGATAAACTAAAACATTCAGAGAACTCATTCCACATTCAACCAACCCAAGTACAACAAGACCAAGAGCGGTCCAGATGGATCGCGATACTGAGCTCCATCGGCTTAAAGAGCAGGAACAACACCTTCAAGCAGCTTTTCGCCAGCTCAAAATTGAGGAAGAGAAGATTAGCATCATCGCGGACGATTTAGAAAAGAGGACTGAGAAGTGGTGAAAGAAATGTCTGAAGCAGAGGCAGCAGCAAAAAACGAGAATGCGACTGCGGTAAAGGAAGCGAAAGCTGTCAAGTTGAAAGTGATGGAAGCGGCTCGCGCGAAGGAAAACAAGACGACGGAGGAAGCGATCATGAAATACCACACTGTGGTGAAAGAATTGTGGGATAAAGATAAGGCTGCTACAGTTAATTCAAAAGCTGATCGAAAGAGCGTTCAAGCTGTAACAACTGCGCGTATCGCGACAGACACTAGATACAGTGTCGCCAGAACACGTTATTAAGATATACAATCAGATATTGAACGAGTCGAGAGCGCCAGAGCCGCATGTTGTGGACACAATGGATGAAATGCTATAGAGCAAGTAGGTAAAAGAAAATGAAATGCGGTCTTTTACCTCTTTAGTAATACCTTTTTTATTCTGATAAATATAGAGTCTACAATATATAAAGATGAGTTACTCTCCTGAGCGATATCAAGACAATAAAGAACGCATCAAAAAGAAACTCAAAATAACTATTATGTCAAAACAAGAGAAACGCGTATCGCTAAACAACGGGAGTATGACGAGAAGCATCGCGAGCAACCTAATGATCAAAAGCGCAAATCCTACGCAAAGAAACAAAGCAAACTTAATCAACGCAAAAACGAACCTATTTAAGAAAACGAACTTAATTAATTAATTAATTACTCAAGTTTTTATGTGGGGCTGAATATAAAGATGAACTTGATCGAAAAAGTATAGAAATATAAAGACGCTAACGAAACTAATAAATACAGCCAAAGATATATAGCAGTCATGTTTGGTTATGAACTCGAAGGACTAAAAAGGTTAAATATTCCTCCAGTCAAATGGGGAGGTAAATACCGAGTCAAGGTTAAAGGCTAAACCGGTAGGATGATGTATATTAGCAACTTGTCGCGTCCCAGCAACCTGAAACGTGTGGCTGAGCTCTATAAAGTCGACATTGACAAGCTGAAGAAGCACATATCCGAGGACTTCAAGATCGAGCACAAATATCGTTTTTACAAGGGCACCCACATGGAGCCGCAGTTGTACGAAGGTATTCAGGCTGGTACATTTTACGATAAGCTTGAGAACGTACTTGAGAGTCAGAAGAGTGCTTTTAAGATTGATATTGCTCTCGATTATGATCTCATCAGCAAAGATGATGATAGGTTTAGTCAATATGGCATCCAAACAGCGGTAATACGGCTGTATTCGATAATCTTGTTGTCATTAACAGCAAGGCGGATATTCGTAAGAAGGTTATTTCAGAGATTCGTTCTATGAAGTTAGCCGACAACTCTTATGTACCCATCGAGTGGATAGAAACTCAGGGTCATCACTGGATTCAAGATTAATATATATCATCGCGAGCATGCCCTCGGGGATAGCAGCGCTATCATTCCCAAGATCATCCGCGACAATAAGCATATAATAATTTTTCCTAAAACAAGCAATAAGTGCGTCTACCGTTGCATTGCCTACCACACCCGATCAGATCCGAATAAAGATTATCGGAGAATACAGGCTCTGGTGAAGGAGGCATTTACTCGCTACTTATCTTACCTCTTACAAGGGACTTAGCTACTCGACGAAGTTCTTCCGTAATTTTTATCCAATCGATCTTCTGCAGCTCGATGAGATGTAGGATTGCTTCAAGCTCAGCATTAATGTATATACAAAGATGTGGAGTCGGAAAAAGTTGAGTGTGTCCGCCAGTCGGATAAGAATATGAACGTCTCAAAATTTTATCTCACAGGTATCAGGCTCTCTACACTAGTAATATGGACATGCTATAAAGAAAGTATCAGTGTCCCGAGTGTGAGATGGTTTTCGTTAGATCCGACAAACTTAAAAATCATGAGAAGAACCAATGCGAGGTTGTCAACATTGGTAGTTTTCCAGCTGAGCCAACAATCTACAGGCCACCTCCGAACGCTATTAAAATCGATGCTAACAAAATACTCCATTAAAAAGATTGATCAATACATTGATCACTTCATCGTGTATGGTTATGAGGCCATACTGAAGCCAACGGGTATTCAACATGGTGAAAGCACTGTCTTCACGAATGAGCATATTCCTGTTTCAGTATCGGTAGCTGATAGTCTGTCGGGGGATGTACGATGCTTTGTTAATGCTGAGCCGAACGCTTTGCGTAAAGATATGTTCAACTCTATTAAGGAAGTCGGTTTACGTATTCAGCAGTACAATGTCCAAAAGTATGCCTACCTTCTACAGAAGATTATCAATGCTCATGGTTTTAGTGGTATGGAGATCCCTGGTTTAAAGCTTTGAAGCAGTACTCAATGGATGACGTTGATAACTGGATGAAGGATGAGACTTATGCCAGTTTCTTCGATTTCCATAGCAACATTCGATTCGGAAAGGAGAGGTCTGATTACGGCCAAATGAAGCAACAGCTCGATCAAGTACCAGTATTGGAGTTTAACTCTGGTAGATACGATATCAATTTGATGAAGAGCGACCTGTTCACCGTAATTGGTACGGAGAACATCAAATCTGTGATCAAGAACTACATGTGCATCGCTACTCTGACCTGAAGATGCTTGATATTAGCACTGTGTTCCTGCTGGAACAAGCTATGAGAAGTACCGTCGTACATATCTCGGTGAGTGTGAGTGCAAAAACAATATTCGCTGTGACACAGTCGAAGTGCACCAGCCTGCGGCCTGCAACACACCATGTACGACGGCGCGATGGACATCATGCCCAACGCGTTGTCCCCGCTGGCGTGGTGTCTAACGATGCACCTCGTGCCATCCTTGCCGCTGTGCCCGAAGTGCACCAAGGACATGGGCTTAGCCGCGCCCCACGAGCGCTGGCGCTACTAACGCATGTCGAGTCGCACCGAGCGTAGCTCTTGCACTGCGTCGTTTTCACGAAGAGTAAGCTTCCTCTTCGCAAGCTCGTCCGTCCGTTGCGCCACTGCACCGCCCGAATGCCGGTCACGAAGGTGGTGGACATGAACGACCAAGCGGCGTTGCAATGGCACACGTATGCCAAGGATATACGCTCTAACGAAATGATTTCGATCCCAATGGAAGTGGGCGGAGAGGGCTACGTCGTCGAGAACGACGAGCCTCACTGAAGAAGAAACAACAGGGGCCGACTACTCGTTTTTCGGTGGTGTGTACAAGACTACTAACTGCTGGTTCTACGGGGCCACTTACGAGGACCGTACCAAGCATACGCTGTCGAATCTGATAAAAACATATCAAGCCGGTGAGTGTTCTGCTGTTGTATGAATTATACATTATATAACACTACTGCACTCATGTGATTTCAACACAACGATTAGCAGCGATCTGTTCGCGTCTTACCTGTCAGAGAGGGCTAACGCACGCTGTCCACCAACCCATTGCTGCGCGACATGAACTAAAATCATCTTTGGGTCAACTACAGCAAGACATTCGTGATCACGGTCACTGGCGCCCACACGTATCGCATCGAGGGCGCCTGAGAGACCCGGGTACAGCAGCACGTGAATGAATCGTTTGCTCTGCTACTTTCGCTACACTAAAGATTTACTAGCTATCTGTTCGAATAAGCTATGCAGGGAATGAAAAAGGCGCTGTTTCTGATGTACCTCGACGAGTACCTGTGGCGAAGCTGGCTCACCCCGCTATAGGCAAACGCCGACGAGGTGCTGCATAGGCATCGTAACGTACTACTAGTGAGTTGTAGGTTGCAGCATAATCTGTAATGAAATGATTGATATTTTTATAGGTTCTGAAGTGAAATGTAGGGTGGCGCGTGGGGCCTTATCCAGGGAGTGCCCTTACGTCGTTTGAGCGACAGAGAGAGAGAGCGGAGGGCTCAGTTGCTAGAGTGCGCGAGGATTGAGCCATGACGATGCGACCGAGGCTGCGACACTTACCTCTTTCGAGGGCTTGTGTCGAGGCGAGGGCAGTTATGACGTTGGGTTTTAACCGAGTTGTGACGGCTCGGTTGCCCGAGCTACCGTTGCTGAACCTTTCGGTGAAAGGCGTTGCCTTGCAGTGATTAGCAGGTCAAATTCCTGCGACATAGCGACCGGAAATTGAGAGTGACAGAGCCCTCTATGGTCGTCATAGATACCAGGCGAGAGTATCAACTAGATTTTGTACCTTGACTGACTGGCGGATGGATGGACATCGATATACGTTAGGGTATGTTACTAGGTCCTGAATAGTGTCTACTCTGTTTCTTAAACGCAAAGGTACACCGATTTGGCGTCGGTGTGAAAGAAACGCCCACTCTAGGCATGGAAAACAAAATTGGCTGGAGGGTATGGCGTCTCGAGCGGCTAACCGGAAACTAAAGGCGCAACCCATGGGTATGGAAGATACTGACGCCACGCCCAAAACGCTGCCGTGTCGACCTGAACCTGCTGGATGCGCGATGCCAGATGAATGGCTTGCTGGACATTAAGTAGTTATTTGCCGACTACCTGGGTAGGTCTACTGGCACATAAGGGGTCAGATTCTGGATGCTAACATTTATATTTTAAGTATTAAACTAACGCTGACATCGTTTGACCCCCAATTCGAGTCGGAGGTGGCAGATAAGCTTGGTGGCAGTTCCAATAGCCTTATGCGGCCTGAGCGCTTTTTCCCGCGATGGCTTTGAGCGTCCTGCAGCGACTTTGTCTCCCCAATATGGGATTCGCCGACAGTATCCTGAAAAACGCCAGGTGGACGTTGCGCTAAACGCGTGTGTGACGGAATGAATCCGCTGGGATTAGCAGGGGCCCCAGACTCACAATCTGCGCTCATACATTGACTAACAGCCAACTCCCGGACCATCGGAACTTTGGCTCCTATACGGGTATAGGTATGGCACTAAGTTGCTTCCGATCAGGATGCGCCGGGGACTATGACAGAGCCCGTCTTGGTGCCCACCTATTGCAGCCTTTAAAGGTGGTCGTCGGGGATTCCCGTCAGCCACCAATGCGTTTCGACTCTGTGATGGATCACCGCCCGTAGAGCGCCACAAACATCGATGAGGTTATGTTGGCTGCTGTTTCCCCTCCTACGCAGCTCTATATTGTTGAGCCCAAAGAGATGACTTTGTTAGGTGGTGAGGTCGATAGGCTCCACGCGCTGCATCATGACGCCGAGGCTTGGCTCAGAGCGGAGGCTCGGACGCACGAGCAAGCTGTATCGGTCTACATTTCTTTGCACGCAAGCGTCGGGCGCGAGCAAGATGTGTATGTGTGTTCTTATTTCTTTGCACGCAAGCTTCGGGAACCTCAACCGAGCTCGCCACTTTGTAGTCGGTGCGCTAGGAAGATCTCTACCTCAGCTGGCAGCTCTCAGTGGCGGCGCCGGTGACACGCACTGGGTCAGCAGAGGCTTTGCTGACGATCTCCAGCCGGATGGTCATGCGAGCGACTAAAGGCTGTCTGGACGATTACATGTCCCAGATGACAAAGCTTCGGTTCCTGTTTTAAGCATAACAAGCTCTGACCGGTGATATTCGGCGCAGGTGATACCTTTGCAGGCTGTTGTTAACAGCCTGCAGGGCAACGTTCCATCCCGATTTCCCGGTAGCACTCGGCTTTTAATGGCTCGGCGTCGACACCCTCATGCCCACTCGTTTCTGTGCATCGGTCCATTGGTCTCCTAATTTGGCATACTAATCCTCCTTCTTTGCTATTTCAGATATTACGGCGAAATACATCGATTGGAAACTCCTCCGCATGCGACTTCCGATGGTTAGCATCAAGTTTCTCGCAGCGTCGACTACGAGAGCTCGGGAGACCGGACGGAGAGACCAAGATTTCAGCAGAGTAAGGGGTGGTTACAAGGCTTGTGATGATGACGCGACAGCCGCAATTTATCGGAGGAAATCAGGCGGGGTGCCATATGGCGCGTTCCTGACGGTAAGGGGACACTTCGGCGCCAGATAGCTCCCTAAGGCACAGAGCCTGTGATGGGAAGAGTCGTCGTAGCAGATCTAGGCGGAACGCTCGACGGCATACCCTGCTAAGAGTATATTCACCAATGCGGCTATCGGAGCGCTAAACTCAAATATGGCAGTAGAAAATGGCTTTGAGGGCTGCCACCACTGCGGCTATCCACAAGCTAGAAATAGAAGCAGGTCGCCCAATGCCAAATTGAAAGCCATATTTGGCTTTGAAACTAGCCGTAGCCACAGCAGTGCAAGGTCAGTATGTCGAAGAACTCAACGCCATCGAAGCGGCGTGGGGCCAACTACAAGGCGGTGGAGGACAAGGTGCTACGCGAAGTATGACTATCCGTCAGCCAAGACCCAGTCCACGGCATATATCAGTCGGATGATGCCTTTTACACCGAGGTAAAATCCTCATTTGACGCCGAGCTCGCTCGCCTAGAAGCTGCTGTTGACGATCGACCTGTACAATCGCTGAGCTCCCGCTTTCAGACGATATCGCAAGCCGTTTCGAAGTTTGTGGCTTGTCACAACAAGGTGCTGAATATTTGCGCTAGTGGCCGCACCCCTGTCGACTATGAACATGACGCGGTAGCGCTTTATGAATCCATACCGAAGAATGGGAAATTCAAGTTCACGCAGTGCTGGTACATCTTGCGGGACTCAGACAAATGGGGGGGGGGGCGTGGCGATCATCAAATGAGAAACACACGTCCAGTAAACGTTCAGCCAGCGGACGTGTTGTTCGTCATGGCGATATTCCGTCATCTGACATGCCATCCGTGTCAGCACGAGATGAAAACGATGAGGCCACACACGACGTCGCTAGAGAAGACCAACCGAGGGGTGTTTCTCGAGCAAAACTCGACCGTGCTAACCTTGCTCTCTATGCACGACAGGTAAAAGCTGCAGAACGAGCTGCTGCTAATACTGAAAAGCGCATCAATGTGGCCCAAGAACAACTTGAGTTGAGTCTATTTAGTGCCCAACAAAGTCCAAACGATCATCTTGCCGCAGAATATCTGAAATTGAAGAAGGAAGTTATTCTCAAACGCCCACGTTTAGAGAATTCGGTTAACCACAACCGATCCAGCATTACTGACGACATACCCGACACAGCCATTAGTATAGGTGAAAACCTCGTCCACAACTTGGACGGTGAATGGATAACACCATCGGCGACAAAGTAGTCGACAGCACCGCAGTCATTACAAGTGAAGTAGTTTAGATACTCTCTGCATTTAAATCACTTCTTTCGTTTTATTTTTCTTACACATCTATCATGCACATTAAGAAGAAAAAAGCAATCATGTAAGTTGGTCTCACCCTTCTTACTTCTGAAGGTCGCCGTGCTTCATTCATAGGTGCTCAGCTACATCTTTTATTGTTGAGCGTGGCGAAGCATCTCACGTAGCTTCGATGTGTTTACGATCAGACTTGCGACAGCATGTACACGAGTTACATGCTGAGATCGCGATACGGTAAAAGACGGTACACCACCAGGCCGATTACGATCGACAAGTAGATCCGCGAACTTATCCTGTTGACGTCGCTCTCTCTCGTCTTCGGTAATCATAATATGCGTGATAATGCGTGCGAGCATCACTTTATCCATTTTTGCCGGGCTCCAAAGGCGGCACGGTATATTAAGAATTCGCCAACGCGCTTGATGAACACCAAAACATTTCTCCACATCCTTTCGTAATGCCTCTTGTTTTTTGCGTAGTATTTACGCTTGTTGCCTTTGGGCCTCTCGATTGTCTTTACAATTACCGACCACTGGGGATAAATTCCATCTGCAAGCATGTATGGCATGTCGTACGCGTTTCCTGCACGAGTTCTCAGCATTACCATTTATCCTGTTCTCGACGCGCAGTGCCTCGCCGCGAAGGATGGAGTCAGATATTGGAGATTGCTCTAATATGTTTATGTCGTTAAGCGAGCCTGGATACCCAAAACGGTAGTGCCAAATTTGCAGGTCGTAGTCCGCCACAGCTTTAAGGACTTTTGTTGGTTTCTTCTCCTTACCTTTGTGCTGCCTAGCTAACGATATTGGGCAATTTTTCCAGTCCCAATGCATACAATCGCTTGAGCTCACATACCAGGAAAGCCACGTAGCGCATTCTGCTCCAGCAGACGCAACATCTCCGCGCATCTTGGTGGGCGCAGATATTCATCACTAAAGACTGCAATGACGGCATCACAAAAATGTTCAACACAATTTCGGACGGTGAGAGCTGACATCTCGAGATTTTCGTCAATAGTATCAAAAGATGCCGAGTAGGCCAGAACCCTCAAAGCAGCGGTAATTTTTAACAAGCTTGATATCCCGACTTTGCCTGCTGCGTTCTGTTTCTGAGTGAAGAATGGATCGTGGTCCAATACTCCGATTGCAACCTTGAAAAACAAGCGTCGCGACATTCGAAAACGCCGGCGAAAGATTGCGTCGTCGAAAATTGGTTCGGGGTCGAAGTACTGCTGCAGAAGACGAAAGTGACGTCCATGACAGTTCCATCTCTTATTAGGCCCTCGTCGGGGTAGTGTACCCCTGATACTCGTTTCACACTAAGTACCGGCAGCTGAGCTTGGTAGAGAATATCGGTGAACACTTCTTCTTTCTCATATTCTTGAAGCAGTATCTCCGTTTGGTTCAAAGCTGATGCAAGATGCATGGCGGCCTTTGAACCATCACACCTCATCAGTTGTTGAAAACAATAGCAGTATTGGTGGAAGTGCACCTGCTACGCTGCTAAACTAAAATAGCTATGCCTCGTTGTTGTAGTTATGCGCAGGATAGAATAGCCGCACTGGTGAAGATGCTCTAAGTGCCGAAGATGTGGGAAGTGCCGAAAAAGGGACTACCAGCGAGACCCAGAGTGTCTCGAAGCTTCGGAGAAGGTACCAGGCAAGGATGAAGAACAAACGCCGAGACGGAAGAGTGCGCCCAGAACAATATCATGGCCCAAGATGTATAGGAAGTTTACTTATCCGAGCGGCCGAGAGAGCGACGGGCATCAGCCATGGCGCTGCTAGCAAGCACCAAGTGTGCCATGGTGATTTGAGCGAGAGCGCCGCGACTCTTATCCTTTGCGAAGGGCGGAGGAAGTTGCTGCGTTAAGTCTCGACGGAGTTGTGGCACCTTGGTTGCCCAGCTACCGTTGCTGAAGATTTCGGTGGAAGACTTACCCTGCGGTGATTGGCAGATCACATTTCTGCGACAGATCGACAAAATGTTAATACAGTTGAATGTCTCTATAAAGAAGGCCGCGTTTACAAACTGAAAGTAGATTCTATTCAGAAGCAAAACCGAAGCCGATCAGA
Organism: Phytophthora sp. 'mugwort'; assembly: GCA_033558025.1. Classification (NCBI taxonomy): domain Eukaryota; phylum Oomycota; class Peronosporomycetes; order Peronosporales; family Peronosporaceae; genus Phytophthora; species Phytophthora sp. 'mugwort'. The sequence goes on along the minus strand of JAUCEF010000004.1, from coordinate 3,018,031 downwards.
TCCCAAATGCACTGTATTATGTTAATTCATATGGACGTACCGCAAGTCATTTTTGCTAACCAATTCTGAGAGCAACAAGCAGTGCTCAGTGGTCCTCCCGGGCTTCCACACCTTCTCACACCAGTTCACCCCTTCAACATTCCCGCCTTGGAGGGCATCTCGTTGCCGGCATCCATCTCGTCGAGTCATAGAGATCTTACGCGTAAATATCTCGCTTGTGGCATCATACGATTCCTTCATCAAGAGAGTGCAGCTTCTAAGTACTATTAAAATGCAGCGTTTCTAGGTGCGCGTTGAACAAGGCAATCCCGTCGGGGTAATGCGACGAAACAACGTTGCCCCACCAGTAGCAGGACCTTCCTCGCCTTACTGCCTCATGGACGCGTCCGCATCCATCTACCACGACTAAACACGTCCGTCGCCATCCGGGCCTTCTTGGCCGACTTATACTGGATTTGTACTTAAGCCAGCGCGCTTTAACTGACTTGCCAATAAACAGTAACTTCAGCTTGTCGCTCCCCACCACGTCCATTCCCACAGCTAGCGCGATCTGGCATTTGTCTTGCTCGGTCGAGAGGGTGTGGCGGATGCAGAGAGACCGGCGAGCCACGTTGTTTTAAAAATCTGGTAGCGTCCATAATAAACACGTTAGTGTAAGGGCAGCTCCCAACCACGTTACGCAGCTGTCGGGTAGGAGGAACATGTTGAAATTCTCACTACCAAACGGTAAGATCCCCGCCGACAAAACACGCTTCCCCATAAAGATCAGCGATTGTTGGATTAACATATGAAGACCGGGGACATCCCGTACGTCGCGGTCAGCAAAATACGTGCACCACCAGCCACGAGCTAAGCCGTGGGTGCAATGTAGCGCATTCGCGCAACCACCCTGCAGTCCCTCAGAAGAAAAAATATCGGCCATCAGGCCTAGTAGAGGGTGTAGGGGGGTAACCTCTGCTGGTACCAAATACACACGATGGATTCACATCGATAATCTTTTAGAACGCTTATGTCGACACACCGTCGGTCAGAGCGCAGCTTCATCGGGCGGGCCGTGCAGTTCGAACCTTGCCTCCGTTTTGGAACAACGGTTAGATATGGCAACGCTGCGCCCGAACAGGTGGCTACCAGCTTATATTCTGAGCTGGAAAAGGGCTTTAAGGGTTAGGTATATTCGTGGAATTCAAGCGTCCCCTGAGACGGGGTAGTACCCCATTCGTGTGACGCATCAAAACGGAAGTGATCTACGGACACGTGGTTTGATGTTTTCAGGCGCACCCTGGAAGAACGGTCACATCGAGGCTATGCTGACGGCATTCATCTCAGCCTCGAAGAAGCCATGATATGGAACATCGGGACGATGTACTTGTCGGTGTGCTTTCGCTTCTCCTACATGCCTTGCGGACCCGAAGGCTAGTGGGATCAACGTATCTCGTTAGAGCGCTTAAAATAAAAGAAGCGACAAGCTGCTTAGGTGTGTATTTGCTCTTTGCGGCAACGAGAGAGTCAGACAAGGCGGGCGGGTCGAGAAGGTGACTTGGTATTAAGTGTGTTAATTGCAGACTTAAATACTGGACTGCTAAAGCTGCCAGGGCTGGGTGGGGGGGGCTCATAATTAGCCATTATTTGTCGCGGGAAATGAAATAGATGGTGTACAGATGCATAACGAAATGTGTACAAGATTATCGCTCAACGGGGAGAATCTATACCGTAAACCACGGGTTCACCGCTACGCACGGGCTCAGTGCAACACAGTAGAAACTAAGAAATCGAGAACAGAGAAAGAACGTAAGCAGTCCTTAACAAAAAACACCCCACCTTAGTACTATCATGTGCAAGTAAAACCATAAAGATTTTTTTTTCTTATCAACGTTCTAGTGATTTGCATTTACCGACCAGAATCATTCTCACCACGTAAGAGCTTCAAAGTATATAAACAATTTATATAGCAATGAGATTTTTTACACCTGTTGAGGTGGACCCGTGGTTTACAGTAAATACTTTGCTTACCATAAAGTCGTAAATAATACCCTTAAGTATATTTGTCGGGTTCCCTGATCTGTATACTATGGCTAGGCACAGTCGCCTAGGAGGACTTTCGTAAGCCCCTTCCTCTACGTAGGATGATGACGTTTCGACAGAAAGGCACAATGGATTAGAAGGTGTACTCCAGAGAGTACAATAATTTTACTTAAATTATTGTACTTATGGAAGTACAGACGGGTGGCAAAGACTAAATGTATTCTGCCCCCCAAAATGTTCTGTTGTTGCCCATGGACGGTCATGAAGATACTTTCAGTATGTTGCAAGGTACTGCAACTTACCTGTTGCAGTACATTAATATAGTACCGACTTCCTCGAGCTATAGAGGACAGCCTCGTATAAGTGCGGCCTAGCATATTACATGAATTTGAGGACCGCTTCATTGCCGCATATAAGTTCCGCATCAAAAAATAGCGATACCGACTTCCCTGGCTTATAGTGGTCACTCATGTACAGGGTACAGGATACCACCCCAACAATCCATGTAAAGCTGGATACATAGTACCTTCGACAAAGTACGAAATGTCGTGATAGGTCATGCTACTTTTATACGTCCATGTCATCATCGGACTCAACTTCACCTATCTCCTGTCTAGGACGGAGGAAGCAGAAGCGATGCAAGACGTCCACCAACCAGAACTACAAGAGGAGCAACAGAGTACGAGGATTCATGGCCAGATCTTTGACAGAAATTAGGAGCGGCGTGGCCGTCCAACGCTAAGGTACCATACCCGCTAGTGAGCAGTGGGACAGAAGAATGGATTGCGACAGTTCAGAAGGAGCCAAGCACATTAGTACATATACTTCAGAGCTTTCCGTATCCGGAGGAGCTATTGGTCACATCAAGCGAGAAGGTGCTGGAAGCATGGACGTCGGGGTGGAGGCGAGACAGCCTGTACGGTCGATTGGTGGCGTATTGTAGTCGTATGGATGACCGCCCGACGCAAAGATGGATTAATGAATGGAAAACCAAGTTGCTACGGCCGGCGCCGAACAAATCTGTCACCGTTAACGGATAACAGAGACGACTGGATTCGGCTGCGCAACAGAGGTTATGGAGAAGACGAAGTGTTGAAATTATGTGACGTGGACAACCAGCTGAGACTCGCACAGCACATCTTGTGGACGCTTATCTATGAAAAAGAAATCAGAATTCTCACTGGACGTGAGGATGAGGTAGAGAACGGAGTTCTGACGGGACTGTCAAGACACATGTATGTGTTAAGAGCAGAGGAACGGTATAGTACAGCCTACAATGCGGCAACGCACTCAGTAGATTGGTTTGCGGTAGCACACTTCTTCGCTGCAGCTTTGGAGCAAGGGATAACGGAGCGGGACGTTCGGTATGAAGGGTAGCCATAGGCAACAACCAACCCCCTCGAGAGAAAGTGCGAATGGGGCAGTTGGAGACGTCTATGGACGGCACGAATACCTGCGAGACAGGACAGGAGGGACAAGAGGAAGCACAGGAAGAGGAGCACAGCAGGAGAATGGAGGCTTGAATCTCAAAACGTGCGGGGTTTATTGGGGAAAGCATGATGAAAGGGATATGGGCGTGGAGACGAACGCCTGTGAAGGAACGACCAGTGGCATGGCTAATTCAGGAGACACATGCTAGCACGAAAGAAGAAGAGGTAATATTAGTTGCAATCTGGGGAGGTTATGGGGGCACCACCTTAAGGAAGGAGGGCCGGATCTATCATACTGGAGTGTAGACGCAAGTAAAACAGGGGGAGTGGCCATTTTGATGAACCCGGAGGTAGCGGACACAGTTCAACCGTGGCAACAAGACAAATGGACAAAGAGAGTCTTAGCGGTAAAACTAGGGAACCTACAATAGTCAACGACTACGCCCCAAACGATCACACGGAACGAGAGCAGTTCTACGCTGACTTGAAAAGGTAGCCGATGCAAGAAACGGAGACAATACTGGCCGGGGATTTCAATTGCGTGTTAAGTCCAGCGCTTGATAGATTAGGAGGAGATCGAACAGGGAGACCGGAATGTGCGGAATTGGTCGACCTATTGATCCAGCAGAAGTGGGAGGACGCATGTACGCTGGTGAGCAGTATTGACGGTGATGATGACGAATGGGAGCCGACTGAATTCTACACATATTAGGGACCAGAGACGGCAAGTCGAATAGATAGGTTCTACATTCCGGTCAACTGGGTGGCAAAATATAATGGGTCACGGAACAGAATCAGCAGCGCCGTCGGACCATCAGAGGGTACGGCTACATATACGAGATGATAAAAGGAACACCATCGGAAGCGGCGTAAGAGACGAGTGACTTACCCGATACGAACAGCCCAGCCAGACCGAGTGTGCAGGTGGAGCTGCTGGATGAGTTGTCGAAGGAGGGAGTCGGAAAGGAGGAAACTGCACGGACATGGGATGCTACAGTGAGATTATGTGTGGAGTGCATTCGGCAAATTGATAAAAGAGAGACCAGCAGGCGACAAGCAGTAATGCATATAATCAATGCACCGAACAGAGCACATATGCTAACGCGCCGAGACTTGCTAGAAGTATCTGCAGAAGAGGCGAGAGAAGCTCACCTGGTACGGATGGGGCAGCGCCTGGAGCGGACAGTGGAAACACTACGGTGGAATTTCAAACGGATCTCTAACTGGGAACAGAATCAAACTCTAACGGAGATCCAGCAGATCAACGGAGCCGGTTTCGTTAGAGAAATGAACACAGCGGACAAATTTGCTTCTGAATGGAAGCCTGTACTCGGGTAGAACATAATACCACGAGGGCAGATGAGTTGGAACGAAACTTCGACAAGTTTGTCCAAATACCAGCCGAGCGCCGTCTCTCGATACCGAACAACGTAAAGCTGATGGAGGAAATCACGCAGGAGGAAGTAATCCAGGCCATCTCAGCGTTAAACAGGCATAAAGCAGCGGGGGCGGACGGGCTGAATAACGACTTTTTAAAAATGCACAAGCTGTGCTTGTTCCAGCCGTGGTAACAATTGGCAATGAACTGTTTACTGGAGAAGAACCACCGGAGTCATTCTTGGAAGGACTAATAATTCCGTTGATAAAGTAGTGCGACTCCGTCGACGTCATGGATTATAGGCCGATCTCATTCCTTCAACTAGTTACAAATTTTCGCGAAAGTGATCGCGACGAGAACGAAAAGAGTAATAGCCATACCAATTGGAGAATCCCAGCAAGGATTCGTACCTGGAAGACAGATACTTAAAACGGTCATGATGATGCTAGCCATACTGGCAAAGGCCAATGCCGAGCCAGATTTAGAGGTAGCACTCAGTCAAATGATACTGCTGCTAGACTTCAGAAAAGCGTATGATATAGTGGCGAGAGAATTTATGTTCCTAGCTTACGGAAGTTTGAATTCTCACAGGAGATTGTGGCAATGATTCGCAAACTACACGAAGGTACCACAGTTCGTTTCCTAGTGAACGGAGAATTATCGAAACCACAGGAAGTCATTTCCGGGATTAGGCAGGGTTGCCCCTTGGCACTATTGCGATTCATAATTGCCGCTGAAATTCTAGCTCCAGCAATTATTCAAGACCCAGCACTAGTTGGAATTCAAGTGCCCGGTGGGAACGGCGAGAAACACAAGTTCTCGATATTCGTTGACGACTCAACAATATTTCTCAAGGAGGGGCGGCAGCTTCCTCGTGTGATGCGTATAGTGAAACAATTTGGGAAACTGTCAGGTTTGCAGGTCCAGCCAACGAAAAGCAGTATAATTTTTCTATATACGGCTGTAAACTTACGAAAATTATACGGTATACCAGTGCTGAAGCACCGAGCAACAGTGTGGTATCTTGGATATGCAGTAGGGACCGGAAAGCTGATGGATGTAAATTGGGCGATCCGAATTCACAACGTCCAAAGGCGACTGGCAACGGCAACACAAATTGCTACCAGTGTTGCAAGCAGAGTTGTGATCCTCAATGTCATCATGCTCTCCTCGATATTATACACGGCAGCAGCATTTGCCACATTGGGCGGACAGCCAGATACGCAACTTGCAAAAAGCAATTTTTATGGAGGCATTTAACGAGCACAGAGGCCAGTCCGCATAAAATCAACCCTAGACTATTATTCACGCCGAAACAAGCAGGAGGTGTTGGACTGGTCTCAGTAAAAATTGCTTGTAAGACCCCAAAACAGGTTAAGCACACAATGCAATGGCTGATTCAACGCAGAGATATTTACTACGCTGCATGGCGGTCATGGGCCTTTAGAGTGGCAACGCAGCAGTGGAAGGAAGGAATATCACCCAGGATCGAATTAAACCGTTATAGCAGAAGGACAAATAAGACACCAGGTAACTCGTTGCAGAAACTTATAGGGGGCTGGTTCCAACCCATCCAGCATATACAGGAGATCAGAAACGAACAGACCACCGGGAACTAGAAAACATGGCGCGGACGGCCATCAGCTGTACAACGGCGGAGGAATGGGTTGTAGATCCCGACACAACTCCGAACAGAGGACAAACAAGGACGGAGGAAGAGAACCGGTTCTGGCCGACGTTCTATTGGAACGATAACCCATGCATTGTGGATCAAACAGGCAATATGCTGACTCCGAAGAAATACGACAGAATTCGAGCGTGGTCAAGCTAAACATTCAGCGCACAGGGGCAAGAACATACTCGATGATCATACCGACGGAAGGCCAAAAGGCACACCAGCAAGCCAAGTTGAGACGGTGGGCGATAGCACTCCTCAGTAGCTCGCCGAAGATGGAGATCGGGGAAGGACTACAAGTTGGGACGGAAGTACAGATTAGACGCCCACCCAAGTTGCACAATGAGTACATCTGGGAAGCAAGGGAGGAAGGGCGCACAAGGGGACGGCTGCCCAATTGCCCAGCAAAATCGGGTGAAATCATCGAGTTGGAACAAATGACGAATGGGATCCATTGGAGGGTGAAAACACCGGAAAAGGACAAGACGACGGTGGCAGCAGACATACAGAATTTACGGAGATTTGAACGAGAAGGGAGCGTATTTTTTTGCGCACCCGCTTCTTCATCGATTACCGTGGATGGTGTCGGACACAATCGAGAACAGACACGTGGTAAAGGTTCTCAAGATGCAAACCCTTCGAGAGATACAAAAGAGAAGGAACAGTGCTGGAAAGAACGATCAAGACGTTGCAAAACTCAGCAGGTAGTAGCAAATGGCAGGCAGCTGGATTACAACGAACGCCGAGGAGTGTCTGGGCGCACAACAACGAACTCACGGAATATCAAGTTTGCGTGGCGTACCGAGTCGCTCTACGGCAACTCAACCTGTTTCATGAGGGGAGAATACTGAACAGTAGATGCAGGAGAGTGCAAGGCTGTAGTGAGGCAAAGGAGACATTGGAACACGTCTTTTGGTAGTGCCCTTGTGCGCAAGCGTGCTGGCAGAAACTCATCTGTCACTGGACGGGAGAACGATGGGGAAAATAGCAGCATTCAAGGCTTTATAACGAACTGCGCAAGTCGTTTACCACCGAGATTGTCTCGAAGGACATTGGCACGTCTAAGCGAACACCCGAACGACGAAGAACAGTACCAGGTCGAGTGGAAGCGCATTTGGCGCATACTCAGCCGCGTATATATTACATGCTTGTGGATCCAGAGGAACCGTCTGCCCCTCTCTCACCTATCTTCCTGTCTAGAGCACATTGGCGCTGCAGCAGCCGAAACGCCATGCTCGGCGACAAGCTGTCTGTAGCATTTACTGTAGCCACTCGCAATAGTCTCGCTCGAGAGACCGTCCCATACCTCGCGAATCCACTTGGCCATGACAATGCAATCTGGGGCCTTCATCGAAAACGAAGTGCCCGGCGTACGAGCACGCAGCTGCTCTCGTAAGCTAGCAACCCAGCAAGCCTAAGACGTGCCTTAATGACCTATTCCAGGTTTTAGGGTTTAAAATATTACGAAAGGGCGATACTTCGCGCCTTCAGAGTCCCCTAGAAGCATAACAGTAGCCCTTGCCTTCGACTTGCTTGCTAACTTAACCCAGACCGTTTCGGTCCCTTCTTGTTGAAGGTTTTAGTTGGCAGAAATTAAAAAAGGCGGCTAAACCTTAGAGCAGACTTTTAGTTATGTACACATATAGAGCAATTTCAAATAACGAGCAGTACCTGTCTGATCAGTGTTGTACACTTAGTGACACCTAGCCCTTGCATCGTTCTCTTGACTTCGTCAGCAAATTCAGCGGCAACCTTGTCGATCTCTTGTGGGGTCTTCTGTCCCTGGCGCGTCCGAGCTCTCATTCCAAGCCTATGGCGGGCCCTAAATGCAGCTGACCAGCTCCAAGAAACTTTAAACCCTCCTACTGCGTACTCTGTAGACAGATCTTAAGCCTTTAATTCTAGCATCATTATTGAAATGGGCACGCCCTCCTTTCGTAGATCGTTTACCCACACAACTAACTTCTCCTCTGCCTCTAGCTATGTTACAGTACCTATACCTTTCAGTCTTGCCTTCCTTTTGTCGTCTCCCCTAATTCCCCCTTGAACTGCGCTTCAAGTTTGCCCCTATTGCAAAGCCACGAATCAACCAGCTTTTCGCCGTGAGGTGTAGGAGATGCCCGTAGAGCTCAGATCAGAAAAAAAAAAACTCGCGAATAGCCTTTGCGATCTGGCCAGTTGCCCAGGGCATTGAGCACGGCGATCTTCTGCCTAGCAATGAACGACGTATGATGTGTGCCTGGCACAGCTTGAAGTGGCATTGAGTTATATACAAGCGACCACTATAAACCAGGAAAGGCAGTACGGTTTACCAGTTTTGATCCCGTTTTGATGAGACCGCAAGGCGATCGCCATTCGTTTGGCTATGCCGGAATCTCGCATGAAATCCTTCACCGCGCGTGAGAAGCTAAACGCCGCGAAAACCCTAGAGATATCCAGCGATGCTCGGAAGCTAAGCAAGGATTGCTTCCCTCACTTAGGTGAAGATGCCTATGGATCGCGACGAAAGCGCCTCATGGGATGGTTACACGACAAGGGGAAGCTCGATCAACAGTGCGTGTAAAGAACGGCAGTCGCGAGAAGAAAAAAAACGACCAACAAGTATAGGAACAAAGCTGCCTCCAGCACCCAAGGAGAAACTAGTTAGGTGAATTAATGATCTTCGTAAAGAAGGCGTTCCAATTTCATCCAAGATGCTAGCGATAGAGGAAAAGTATCTCGCGACGACTACAGTGTGGATAATTTCGAGGCGCCGTGTAGGACAATGCTAACCTAGCAGCAACCAATTTAATGAAAGCATCGCTCAGCGTTGTGCTATTGATGGGTGTGTTGGCGAGATCGATTCAAACGATGATATACAGCAGGAGTAGTCAAATCTTAGATGCTAATAAATACTTCCCTGGTCCACCTTAGTATGGCCATTAATGTGTTACTAGCCGAGCGCCGCCGCCTACGCGGCGGTGGATTTCGTTTTGGTCCCGGTAGGTGGACCTGCCTATGCGCTGCAGTCCCAGCCCGCCAAGACCGAGCGGGAGCGGCATGGCCTCCATTTTAGGAGCAAGTTAAAAATATACATCAAGTTTCAAGCAATCGTTAATTTGTATATTTCCACCAATGGCCGCCTTCGGCGGCGGAATGTTGTTTTAGCGAACGGAGGACCGCCTACGCTGCGCTCGGCAGCCAATGAGATTTCGTCTAGAATCACGATATGACATGACAGACGGACGGACGGACGTTAGCGTTCAATTTTAGGATGTGGACAACACATGATCCTTTTAACCAATCAGAATGCACCGTTCTGTTTTAACTGCCATTTATCAGCATAATACATGAATAGCATATATGTACTAAGATAAGTTATATCGCTAAGCCTTGCCTACCAGCCGGCGGCGAAGTCGAGTTCGACATTGTCGAGGGCCATGTCGCTGTCTTCGTCAGCGAGAAGAAGCTGGGACACCTCGTCGCCGCGATCTCCTGAGGCTTTTTGCCAGTGAGCTCAGAACGAGCAAGAGCCAGCTCCACGTCAGTGCCCAGGAATCAACTGCGGAAGCTGCGGCGGATTGATGGCGGCACAACAGCTCCCAAGCGGTCTTCATCCAAGCGACCATCCTTCCACTCGTTGGTGACTTCACGTTGCGTCTATCAATAACTAGACCGGCAGGCCCCCATAAACTAATTCAGTACGGAAATCTAATAGAAGGGGGCTTCTAGAAAGTGGTCATGCCTCAAATGAGGGCTCAAACACAGGGGGGCTTGTCATTCAGCTTTCACAGTAACTATCCTGAAAACCTCAGCTAAAATCGCTAAATAGGTGAGGAATTACGACAAAAACTACTTGTATTAAACAAATCTGACACCAAACATCGAGTATCTTCTTCTACGCTCATGGCTCAAAACATATGTTTGACTGCGCTAGAGGAACATCGTTCATTTGGTGTTTGTATAAAACCGTTAACAACTATTGAATTTATTGCGAAAGTTATGGAGTGGCCATATTAAGGTGTAAAAGAAGCTTACTTGTGGCTCCTTGTTGTGGTGCCTCGCACCAGGTATATTGTAGAATGAATTGGATAGCTATGGTGTCACTAGGAGCTCCGAGCTATCCTAATATGCATGAGGGGTTTCGCCTATTCTCGCTAGTTACAGTCATCGCCGTCGTTACAGTCGTCGCAGGTCGTTGCTGACGCCACTGCACTGATCGCAGGTGGCGCCAGCACTTGCGAGCTCCAACACTCCTCCTGTGACGGTAGGTCTCTAGCCTTCGGTGATGTGCGGACGGACGAGTTTCAGCATGGCCACGTTGCGTTGGTGCAGTGTTGCACCAAGTGTCTTTGTGAAAATATCGGCCTTCATCTCAGTGGTTGGGCAATAGGTAACGGCAACCTCCTTGTTGCAAATAGCGTCGCGTATGAAGTGAAATTGAATGTTGATGTGCTTCGTGCTTGCAGTGGTCACGTCGTTCTCCATGGTTTTGATGGCACTCTGGTTGTCAACGTGCAGTACGACGAGGTCTTCCTTTTTGCGGAGGCTAAGCTCTGTCAGCAATTGTTTTACCCACAAGCAGTCTTGTACCGCGGTCGCGCCTGCAATGTACTCCTCTTCGGCCGTCGACAGAGCAGCATTCGATTGCTTTTTGATATACCATGAGTGGACATGCTGTTGATGGTTAGCAGCCCACCTGATGTTGATTTTGCATCCTTGTCACTGCCCAGTCAGCGTCGCTAAAGATGGCTGCGTTGGTGAGCTGTTGCGGTGCTTGTGGTCGCGGGAAAAACAATTTCATCTATCGGCCTTGCAAGTAGCGCAATATGCGCTTGACAGCTGTCCAATGCACAGTAGTAGGTGTAGCCACAAATCGAGCCAAGTAGTTCACAGGCATCGTAATATCCGGACGTGTGCAGTTGCTGATCCACAGTATAGACCCAATCGTCTCCCGCATCTTGTTGGTATCATAAAATAGCTCATCGTCATCGCTGCGTAGGGCTTTAGTCGAATCTATCGGCGTTGATACCGGGCAGCTGTTCTCCATGCCACATTTGGCCATTAAGCTGTCACTATTTTGTAGTCTGGTGAAGGTAGATGCTGAGGTCACTCTGCTCAATATTAATCCCCGAACACTTCTCAGCAGGTCCCATGTCCTTGATCTGAAATTGGTCGGTGAGCTTCTGCATCGTCCATTCAGAATCATTTTCACGCTGGCTGACGACGATCACATCGTCAACATAGAGGCCTAGTACCGTTAGTTTGCCCTTATGCCATCTGAAATACAGGCATGGGTCAAGCTCGCTCCTCCTGAATCAATTTCCAGTAAGTAGCTATGGATGGTATCGTTCCACAGCTTGCCGCTCTGCTTTAGGCCATACAAACGCTTCTGAAGTAGTAGTGACCCTCTTGTTAGTTACAGTCCTGCTGGTGCTCGCATAAAGATTGGTCTGTCAAGGTCGGTGCGAAGGTAAGGCATTCGGTACATCTCCTTGCTGAATCATCGTGTGCCAGAGTGCGGCCAATGCAACAAGGAGTCTTAGACTCGATATCTTCAAGACTGGTGCAAATGTTTCGGCAAAATCAATCCCGTACTTTTGGTTGAATCCACGGTCCACTAGCGAGCTTTAGATCTCTCTAGGTCGACCTTGCTGTCGAACTTCAGCTTAAAAACCCATTTTGCAGTGATCAGGTTACCATCACTAGGTGTATCGACAACAGTCCATGCCGCGTTGTCTGAAATGGCTTTAAGCTCCTCCTGCATTGCTTGCTGTCATTCCCGCCAGTATGGACTAGTTTTGGCTTCAGCAACGGTGGCTGGCTCCTTCGTACCATCATCCGCTCGTATAGTCGCGAGTGCAGTGCCTCCATCGATACTGATAGTTAGAAACACGTTCACAGACGCAGCAAACTCGTCCAGAAATGATTGGGATACATGGAAGTCATTGGGACGGAGTGCGCGGGCGCCACGGTTTAACCCGAAGATGCGCTGAATTGCTCGTGATGTGAGCTGCTGCTGGTCTGCCAAACTTCCAGCGTCTTCATCACCCTCATGGCAGCTCGAGGTTTGACTGCTTTCCTGCTCTTGAGGCACATCATTACCACTCGCCTGATCCTGAGGCAGATTTCGCTAGTGGCGGTGTGACTGGAATCGTGCTCGGCGTCAATGGTGCCCATGTACCGCCCCACGGCTCGTGAATCCAAGTGGTCAATGTTCTGGATGTGAGTCGTCGATAATTCATTTTGTTCTCGATATGTAAACATGGTACGCTCTCTTGTGAGGGTCGATGCCGATAACAATCCCCTTTTCAGCACGTTTCTTCGCTGAGCGCTTTGTGGCGTGCGCGGCGTGACTCTTGCATTTTGAACCGAATCTGAGTATGTGCGAGACACTAGGCACTTTGCCTGAGAAAGCTTCGATTGGTGACGCATAGTCTGCGTTTGCTCGAGTCGGTAGGAAGTTACGGATGTAACTCGCATAGAGAACGGCGTCGCCCCAGAATCTTTGCGGCAGTGCTGACGCCCATAGCATCGTTCTAGCTGAGTCCATGACAGTTCTGTGGAAGCGTTCTGCTTTGCCATTGGACGATGACATACCAGCCTCAGTCGACTGGTGACGAATGCCTTGGTTGAGAAAGAAACGATCAAGTCTCCTTCTCCCAAATTCATCGCCTCCATCGGATCTAATCACCTTCACCTTAATGTTGTATTGGCTACCAAACTCGCTGATGAAGTCTTCCAAGTGACCTTCCGCGTCGATCTTCTTACGCAGTAAGTAGAGGCGATTGTAGTTCGTACCGTGATCATAATGGTAAGGATGTGTTTGTGGCCGGGTCGGTCCGGGGTCATATCAGTCTTCAAGTCTACACACAGAGTCGTACCAGATTCATCGGTCGGAGCGGAAAAAGATGAATCTCGCTTGTTCTTTGCTCGACGGGTTTGTTTGCTTCAGCGCAGCTCATACATTCATCTTCCGATTGGATACTATCATTCGTCCAGCTAGTTTCTTGTCGACCATCCGAACGAGGTCCTGAAAATCCATGTGTCCAAGGTGTTCATGCAACTGCTGTAAGGAGGAAGTCATCATTGTCGCAAAGGAAGCCGAACCCTGATTGATACCTATTGACCAAAGTCCATTTGTCGGTGAATTCCCCACTTCAGCGATGATCTTGCCTGATTCGGACTTGATGACACACTGATTCTCGCCAAACTTGCAGGTGTAACCTTGCTTCGTAAGTTGGCCGACTGATATCAAGTTTCTGTCAATTCCGCTCGAGTAGAACACATTCTTTAATAAAACAGTGCGCTTGACTTCATTTGTAGTTATGGTGATAAGCGTGCTTCGTTTTTGCGTGGCGACGACTACGTTGCCATTTGCAACCTTAATGGATAGAAGGGCTGGTTCAATAGCGAAACGCTGATCACGATCGATGCAGAGGTGGTGTGACGCACCAGAATCCACGGTCCACACACTACTTGAGACGTCTTTGGTAATTCGATCAGGAATGCTGGCAGCAACCCACACGTGGGTTTCATTGTCAGACTTGCTAGACGCTTCATCATCACTCGTGCTGGCAGTAGCTACGTTAGCGCTCACGCTTGACGTTAGCATTTTGGCCTGTTCGCCAAGTGGGCAATAAAATATCTTGTATTCGGGTTGACTACATACGTGACACAGGATCTCACCTCGATTTCCGGTGGCGGCAAACCCTTGCCCATTTAGGGCGGTGCTGTTGACGTCGCTCCAAATTACTGTCATTTGTTCTCGAATTACACAATCGGTGGTCAGTTATGCTGTTGTTGCGATCGTGAGCACGATCACCATACCCATTATGGTTGTGGCGCTCACAGTGGCGATTTTTGCGTTCGTCTCGCTTGGTGCCATGGCGTCGACCATCTCCTTTCAGCTTGTACAGCAGTCGCTTCATACGATCAGTCTCTAGCTCATAGTCTGTGGCTGATTCCGCGACGGACGACAGGAGCGTGGCTGCCAGTGCGGGGCATGCATGGTTTCCGAATACTTCCATGACCATTTTGGTATGGTCACCTTCCATGAGGCTCTCGATAAAATTAATATACTCCAGGTAATCATGCCACGAATCTCCTTCTCGCTTTTTGCACTGCATCTTTGTGCTGAGTTCAAGTTAGCCCAGCTTACAGCCGAACTCTGCGCGCTTCACGTCTGAGTATGGCATGTTCTCACCATCATGACGTCGCTGCCACTCAGAGTTCTTCTTGTGATAGTATATGAATGCCTTCTCCTCGAGAAAGTTTACAATCACCGATGCTTTAATGTCGTCGGTCCAGGTCGATCCATTCACAAGTTTTTCAGTCCTTATGGCGTGTTCTCTTGGATGAAGTTTTCAGATCCTGCTGCGAGCCCGGGGTACACCTCGTTTCCCTTAAAGTTACAGCAAACGTCCTTATTTTTCGGCTTCTTTGGGGACGGAGGTGCCGTTTCCATGCTTGTGTCTGACATGGGTGGGACGCGGCGTGATCGTATAGTGAGCTGCCTTTTCATTTCTGCCAGCTCCGATTGTAGATAAGGATGAGTTGTAGTTGGTCGTGCTGCTCCATCGTGTCTCGATCCTGAAGGTCGAACAGCAGGTCGTCAGGGAGTCCAAACCGATTCGTCCGTCGATTTGCGTGCTCTCCGTCAGTGTCGTTAGCACCTCGTGCCTCTGTGTATTCTTCTAGGTCTTCTTGATCGCCTCGCGATTCTTCGAATTCTTCTAGGTCTTCTTGATCGCATCGCGACTCTTCGAATTCTTCACTGGTCGCTGCAGAAGGCGAGCCAGGCTCATAACCTAAAAGGAGCTTACTTGTGGGTCTTTAACAAGTTGACGCAAGGCTCCTCGTTGTGGTGCCTCGCACCAGGTATATTGTTTTTTTTTTTTAGAATGAATGGATAGCTATGGTGTCGCTAGGAGCTCCGAGCTATCCTAATATGCATGAGGGGTTTCACAATTCTCGCTAGTTACAGTCATTGCCGTCGTTACAGTCGTCGCAGGTCGTTGCTGACGCCTCTGCTACTGATCGCAGGTGGCGCCAGCACTTGCGATCTCCAACAAGGTGTATCAGAGAAGTACTGTATTTTGCTGCATCGAGTCTCGCTCCTCCCGTATCAGTCTGTTCCGGAACGCTTGTCACGTTCAACTATTTTGCTTGTTCCATAACTATAGTCCTATTGTCGTATTAGTTTCACTATAGTTTTCGCCTGCAGACCCCTCAAGCGCGGGTAGAAACGATGCCGTGGTGTCACAGCACTTGATGCTCTGAGGAAGTCGTCCCTCTCGAGAAAGCTTGAACTTCGATATGTGTCGAATTTTGAAAGTTTTTCTCCCCGTCAGCTGCAAGACAATCATCCATAACGCATTGCAGCGTTAAGAACCCTTCGTCAGGGTAGCCGGCGGCAACTCATCAAACACCACCTTCACGTTCTTCACCAAGTTGTCCAGATTGTGGGCAGTCATTCGTTGCTGGTGCACCTGGAGCGCGTTGAAGACAGCAAGATTCAACACGTTCATGTCGCAGCTGTTGGGCGGCTTGAACTCCAGCTGGACGTTGCAGCCGGACGATACTACAGCTGACGCCACTCGGTTCGCCTGGTTGGATATGGGGAGGCGATATCTTGCTGCAGACGATACGCCTCCCAACCGTTGCACCAGGAAACTTGGCCTTGAATAGCCGGCAGAACGTGCTCCAACAGCATCTCCCTGTAGGAAATCTTGTTCACAGTCACGGGGTAGGGAACCATGGCGCCTGCCCGCCGGTTACGACTGCTGCGTTTGTCTGGCTCGTGCTTCAAGAAGGCCCACGTCCCGATTTCGCCGTCGGAGAACTCCCCCGTACGGGGTCATTTTCGTGGCCGGGATACGGCCGCCAACAGCGGCACCTTGGGGGTATACCGCTTGCTTTTAAGCCTTACAACAGGCTTGTCCTCGTCGGGAAGCAACACGCAACGGCGCTTGAACTTGCCCAGATAAAAATGTTTTTCATCCACATGGACCACATCCTCCATGTGGTCGAAGAGGGGTGCGTCGTTGCACTTACGTGCTTCAAGCTGAAGGCAACCCTCTTCTGCTTGTTGTCCTCAGTAAGCAGCGGTTCGGCGACAGAAGTCTCCAAGCAGAGCCTGCCGTTACGGAGCTGCCGAATGAGCGTGGTTGGAGGAAGGAAGCGGGATTGGGCAGCTGCATGGATGGCGCTTCGCTGTTGAGGGTTAACACCTCGCAGCCTCTCCAGCTCCTGGGACCGGTCGACTCTCGGGTGCCCAGTGCGGTTATTTCGCGTCGGCGAGGCATAAATGCCGTCTTGTTGGTAGTTGAAAAGGGCGCGACGACAGACACGCGAGATCGTCCTGGCGTGGACCCCAAATACTACGGCTACAGCACTCACAGCGCCACGCGGTACGGCACCGGCTGTTGATTCGTGGAGGAGGGTGGCTTAACACGCGCGCTGGTTGTCGGAAGGTTGTTGGCCTGGGGGCGAGGCGAGGATTGGGTGGTGCTGAGGCGCAGCGTGGGACCTTCGTTAGGGGTTGGTGGGTCGGGGCGAAATCAATACTGGCTGAGTTGTCAGACTTTTCAAATGAGCCACGATATGCCACTCGGTTGAGTCTGTTGGCTCCAATTCTTCGACTTGCTGTGAGCTCTGCACACCATTTAAACTGTGGCATCTTAGTGGTTCTAAACCTCCCATTCTCATGTGGCTACAACTAATTTTGACGAATCGTGAGCCGAACTATGCGAAGGCGACAAGAGTTCTGGAACAGAATAGTACTTACCGTAATTGAGATCTCCTACTTCAGAGAATTTCATATTTTGAAATAGTGCAAAAGCGGCCAAAACATGAACTTTATTACAAGAAAATTACGTATTTGCAAGAAAAGGTGAGCTCAACCCTTCCATCTCAAGAAACAATGGAATAAAGTATTAGGAGATGTCAAATACGGTATATTAATAATACCGGTTACCGATATTGGAATATAGGTTGTACCGGTACTAAGCGGAGGAAGTCGGTACTGTTGCTGGACTACACTCATGTACAGAGAACAGTACACTTATCGACTTGTGCAACGATAGGTCGCCGACGAATGAACGTGGGGCTGAGGTTACCCAATCAGCGCACTGATTTGAGGTAGGTACAGGTTGGTTTCAGTTCTCTCCCCTCTTTGCCGACGGTACGTCACTTCGTCTTTCGCGCAGCAAGAGCCCCCAAGCCAAGTCAAGATGTACCCAGGAGGAGGCCAGCCGCCGCAAGGATATCCCCAACAGCCGGGCTACCCACCGCAACAAGGCTACCCACCGCAACAAGGTTACCCGCCGCAGCAAGGTTACCCGCCGCAGCAAGGTTACCCGCCGCAGCAGGGGTACCCTCCTCAGCAAGGATATCCGCCCCAGCAAGGATATCCACCCCAGCAGTACCCTCCTCAGCAAGGATATCCGCCCCAACAGTACCCGCCCCAACCCGGTTATCCCCCTGCGCAGCCGGGTTACCCCGCGCGCGGCCATCATGCCCCACAGCCCGGTTACGCGTACGCCCAGCCTGGCTACGTGACGCAGCCTGGAGTCGTGATCGCCGGCGGCAAGATGAAGCACGGTAAGTACAAGCACGGTAAGCACAAAGGCCACAAGTTTAAGGGCCACAAATACAAAGGCTACAAGGGCAAAGGCTTCAAGAAGATGGGAAAGAAGATGAAGAAGATGTTCAAGTAAATAAGTTTTCTGGCAAGGGTGCGCACGGGCTCTGTATGGAGTATACGCTGGCTGGTGTCTGGAGGGAGGAAGATTGAAGCTGACAGCGGAATAGGTCGGCGGTATTTGCCTTGCTAAGGTGTGCGTACAGGAGAAGTACGTAATTTGCTTTTCGATAATGATGGCTAGTGAACACTGTTATTGCTAATGATGTTATGCTGCCGGCTTCTTCGTCGAATTCTCGTGCTGTTCTTGGTTCATTTCACAGGTCAAGTTGAAGTCGAGTATTGAGGTACTGCCGTTGTTCATAACTCGGATTCGTCGATATTGAGACCAACTGGTTCTGTAATGCAGACTAGTTTCGGCACGAGGTCCCCTGAATATTAAGCCATGATACATCACTACAATAGAGCAGCTAGGCGCAGACTACGAACAAGAACTTTTTCTGTTAGGGGATGTCCGAATTGATAGAGCTATCGCGGAAATCGCATGCGATTTCGTATGCGATTTTAGGTCAAATGACATGCCATTTCGAAATCACCCACCCCCAGAGGTGGGCAATTTAGGAAATAGGTACCACATGCTATTTGCCCAAGCGCCAAAAATCCCATACGTCAACGGCAACGGCAACCTTCATGAGGAGAAAGCTGCCTGACGCCGTCGTCGCTGCCAGGCTGCTACCATCGCTATCTGGTTATGACTACTGAAGCCACAACGCGGTGCAGACACCGCCACCCACAGCTAAGTTTGTTCTTGCTGTCACGCAGCGCCGCGATAGAATCTGCATGAGGACAGCTCTTTCACTATAGACTCGACTGGGAAGCACTCAATCCAGTTGTCAAAGGGAGAGTTCAACAATGTTTCGTCGAACCCCAGGATAGCGAGAGCGAGGAGGTCTACGACCTCGGTGATTTAAGAGCTGGCGGTCACTGGCTTCGGCATTGCGACATCGTGATTGTTCGGTCTGGGTTCTTGTATGGCGGTTTCCGCGGAGGGATTTCTGACACCCCTTGGACGAAACTTCGAAATGGATCCCGCATGGCATTTTAGGGCGAAATCGCATGCGTTCTCCGCGGCAGTTTCGTCAATTCTGACACCCCCTAATAACCTTGTAGCAATTTGTTATGAAAAAATCCCGCGTTAGGGGTACCAGTAAATAGTGGTGCCAAGTTTGCACACTTGTCCGACAGGTTGTCGACATCTACGTAGCTCTTTTGGATTCGGGGTGCCCTTCCCCCCCCCTCCTCCGCATTTGAGTTAAAATTATAATCGTATACGTTAAGTACCAAAAGCGATGCATTTATTAATACACATAACCGGATGCGGAGTCGGCGATTTCTACTGGCTCCACGACCGCTTCCACCATCAGGTATGGATATAGCAACCGGATATCGGTATCAAAATGTAGGAAATTCGGTGAGTTCGGTATTAAAATGTAATCCGGTACGAAATTGGTTGTTTGTTCTTTGTCCAACAGCTAGGATTAGGCTATACAGGACGGGCTAAACACCTTCTCGCTTGGCAAGCCGAACAACGCCAGCGGTTTAAGATCCGTGTGCGAAGCAGGCATGCTTAAACCCAAGACCAAGCATGGTCGGTCACCTGGGATTGGTAGTAGAGTAGTAGAGTTTACTACTTCTATTACTACTATTATTACTACTATCCATGTATTTTCCAAGTGAGTGCGCTACTGTCCAGTACCACTAGTATATTTATTTAGGACGTTGTACAGTAGTAGTAGTAGTTGTAATTTACTACTTGATTTACTACTTTTGGGGTTGGAAGCAAAGGGCGCGCACGCACGTGCGATCTTGGCTTCATTCTGGTTTCTATCCCTCATTTCTGGACTCCCCCTCTCGAGCCACAACAAAATGAAGTCCGCGAAGAGTGGCTGTTCCTGGAGAAACTTGGAGGCGACGTCTCCACACAGTGTTTGCGAACGTCCAGTGCATCACTTGTGCGTAACGAGCTCTTCACCAAGGCAGAACTCTCAAAAAGGTACTGCTGCCCCTTTCAAGTGTATTAGTCAATGCTAACACAAGCTTCAGGGTTTGTAAGTGTGTCAAGAAGTACTTCGAAAGTATTGGCATTTCCTCTGATTTGAACTTCGAAAATGTTGGGTCTTCCAGCGAGTTAACGCCGAGCAACATGTCGGTCACGCCGAGTAGTTCGTCAGGAATATCGGCTTGGAGCCAGGCTACGCTGATTGACCTCAGGAGTGAAGACGAAGAGGAGAAGGCGGAGGCTACAAACGCAATTCCGGAGGAGATCAGCCACAGCCCCCAAGCGAATGACTTCGTCTGGCAGATGGTCCACATGCTCGACAAGAAGGTATCGTACAAAGGCAAAGAGTTCACTCATATTTGGCTCGTGGTTTTGAAGGTAAAACATGGAGAGGGCCGCTCTGTAGTGGTGGAATGCGACGAACGCGAAATAAAATTTAGTGTCCGCTCACAAGGACCATCCGGAGGCAGTCAAGGAAAAGAAACGCCGGCTAAAAAGGATGGGAATCGCAAACAGACTAGTGAGTCAAAAGCACCACGTACCAAAAGCCAGAACACATTTTGCACGCCGCAAGTTAATCAAGCCGAAGTCACGGCCCACGTCGCTCGGTGGTTGATTCACGGCGGTTAGTCGTTTTACTATTGTAGCTATTACAATATTACTGACGCATTAGGCTTGCCTTACAACATGATCACCACTCCAGCCCTCCGTGACCTCCTGGCAGGAATAACAGGAAACCCAAACGTGACTGTATCCTCGCAAAGACTTTCAATGACACTCTAGACAAAAGTTACTTCTCTTTCCAGGCGGACACGAAAGAACTATTGGCGAACGAGTTCAAGGAGGAAGCTTTACGAGACAAGGTTTCTTATACTTGAACACGATCTGTGCACAAACAAGGCCAAAAAATATTATAGTTGGTGCTTCGTGGATTTATCGACAATCAGTGGAGGCCGCGCAAGCTAGCCCTTCTCGTCCAGGTCAAAAAACGATGGTCACGACTCAGAGGGGGTCGCAAGTCTGCTGGATGATGAATTGAAGCGGAGGTACGGGTTAGATGTGGAGCCTATGGTCCGCTTTACCAAATCGGACACAGCGTCAGCAGCGCGTAAGGTATCCAAGCAGTTTGACTCAACATTGCAAACGGATTGTGCGATACACACACTCAATTTATATATCGGGTACGGACTTGGTTTAAGAGAGAATGTGCGGAATACGTACATACCAGACCAAAGAGGCAACGAATCCGAAGGGTTCACAAAAAAGAAGACTGCGGTAACCGAGGGAGGTGCTTTCCCTGAAGGTGGCGCTGTTATTCGAAAATTGCGCGGGTTGAACATTTTTTTGCTTCCAGTCGAACTCCTGAGCGCATCGAAAAGCTTAAAAAGTGCAAGAGTTCTACAAGTTGTCTCAGCTGGCGGCTATGGTGGCTATCGGCGTGCGCGTGGCCTCAACGATCAAGTTGTTCAAGCGTTCTATAATCATCTATCCAGCATTCAACGCCTTTTTCGAAAGGGATGACTTAACGAAGGCGGAAAAGAAAGTTCTCACCAATATCACGTCTGCGGAATGGGATTTGGTGGTACAACTCGAAGCGGTAGTGCAGCGGATAGCACACCTCACCCTAGTAGAGTCGCAGTCGCCTTCTATGCTGGCGTTCACGATGTATGTGACGGGGTACACGACACCTTGGGCACAGGAAGTGTGACTTCGGGAGAGTATACAAACTCTCAGTGAACGGCCGTTAACTGAGAGTGTTATCCTATTGGATAGCTCTGAGGTCTTTGTATCATATATGTGGTACCTAACCGCGACGTCATTACCGTGACGTCATAGTAATGGTGGCTACATCAGTAAGGGTACTTACGTACACCGTTACATCCTCCCCCACTTAGGTTCGGTTTACCGACCGTCGAGGTGAATGAAAGGAAGTCGCCGCTTTTCACTCTCCAAGTCGAATTTACATTGACTTCGCTGCGGTTACTTTCCGCAGCTGGCTCATATCCTTTTGAGCCCGAGCACTTGCGCGTGTTCTTCTTCTTCTCGGCTTCCACGTCAGCCTCAATCATGACCAAGACTTGGTCTGGCAGCGGTGAGAAAGCGCCTGCCAAGCCTGTTGCTTCCAAGCAGCAGGCTAAGAGCTATAAGCCGTCCAGCAAAGGCTCTGCCGCTAAAGGATCCACCAATGTGTCATCCAAGAGTCATCCAAGGTGACCCACAAGGCACCTGAACCGCCTGAGGAGGCCCCTGAGATCCTCGAGGACTATGAGGAAGACTCGGACAAGTCTCCCATGTCCTGGGGCGATAACGAAATCCCGCTCGTCAAGGGGTCTGACTTCGACCCGAGTCGGTCAGACTCGCTTGGGTCCCGTACCCCGTTGTCTAACCACCATGGCGACGACGGCGACGTACCGAAGAAGCGCGAGCGCCAGGGGGACCAGGCTCACCCGAGGAAGACGAAAAGAAACCTCGTCCTCCGGTCAACAGCTTGACGCTCGCTGAGGCAACTGCCGGCGTCAAGGCTGCGAAGGCTGCAGCAGCCTCGGAAGTCAGCCGTAAGCGACGGGCTGCTTCCAGGTCTCCAATCCGTGAAAGTTATGGGACCCTCATGTTTACGAGCAAGGGCCTCTTCCGACCTTCTTCCGACGAGAATGAAGAGGGCCAAGTCGGCCGAGAGATCTCCAACGATCTCGACGGGCAGCAGTCGGAGTACCAGGCTGCTCGTCATAAGGGAGTTCGGGCCCCGGCAACCCGGTCGCCTGTGAAGTATTCTTCACCTGTCCGTGGGGGATCGCCTTACGCTCCCGGGTACTTCCCTCCTGAGGAATCCCGCGGAACCGACGACTACATCGGTCAGCTCCAGCCGCCTCGCGTGCTTCTCGGCGGGTGCTCTTCTCGGGGCGCTTATGAGCGCCGCCTGGTAGTCATGCAGCCAAACGTAACGTGAGTATCGTTCTAGAACGTGAGTATCGCTCAATGCGTGGTCCTGGTACAACATCCCGCTCAAGGAGTTCACGAGCCAGCGAAAGAAGCCAGAGCTCCGGTCGGGACTGCGACCTGTGTGGGGCTATCCATCCGTGATAACCCAACACTGTGGCTCTTTCCAAAAGGCCGAGACCGTCATTTGGAAGTGGGCAGCTACGCGCTGCTCACAAGGACAACTCGAGGTTCCCCGGCAGGATCTCACGCTGGAGGCCATCCTTGACCTCCGAGATCTGCGTATTTAATTTTGCCCATGTGGTGGCTAAACGGCTCTTTCGAGAATGCAGAAGCATACCGCTTCTAGCGCTCATGATGAGCGCGGGTATGGTCTTGGCTCTACGACCACACCCCGTTCGGGCAAGAAAGCTCGAACTACTTACGAAGCCGCCGCCGATTCTGTTCCCAGGTCGCGACAGCCTTCGGGCGGTCAGTTTGGAGCCGTTCGTACGGCTCCCAAGAGCACTCAGCCTCCGAACCCCCACACACACTTCACGCGGAGCTGGCGCTTCCCGTGAATGCGCCGCTCCTGGAGTACACGCTCCACGCATAGTGTTCGCCCCGTTACGGTCGAGAAGAGACGGCGGTGTCCTCGAACGAGTGCGAGTATGAGGCGTCGCCCCTCTGATCCAGCTCAGGACCTGGTGTGCCGCCTTCGGCTCCACCTCGGGTCGTTGAAGACACCGCTTCTTCGTCGTCGAGTCCTTGCGTTTGAGATTGTGCTTGGACTTTGTGAGGGCAGGGTTGTCACCACCCAGGGCGGGAGCGCTGGGGTCCTTGGGCCGATTCTTGTCGACGTGAATCGTCTGACCGATGATATGTCGGCCCTTGAAGGACGGGCCGACCGTCGTACGAATGACGTGGACGAGATCTTCCCAGGTCTGGATGCCTTTTGGGCGTCCATGGACCGAGTCCAACAGGAGTTGTCTCTCGTTCGGGACCTCCTGCGGCCTGTACCCGAGGCGGGAGCGCCTCCTATGTAATCCCAGCAGTATCACTATGGCTTATACGCGGCGTATGCAGCCGGGTTTCCTTCGTATGGAGACCCTTCCGCGGTCGCGCATGGGACCTGGGCTTCTGACTCTGGGCGCGCTCAGAGATAAGAGTCGCAGCCTCTCTTTGTAGAGCTGCCGGTGAGCCCTGCAGATCATGGTACCACCTCAGACGGCCCACATAGAACGTCGGGTGGGTCGTCATCGACTTAGGCACGTCAATGGTATATGCCGTACCATATCTGGCCAGGCCGCGAAGGGTCCAATGAAGCGGTGTTTCAGCTTGTTGCTCCCAACGGAACTTACCGTGGCGAGTGGCAAGTTTTTAGTGTCTAGTAGGACTAACTCCCCACTTTAAACACGTTTAAGTTTCCTCTTCCTTGTTTGTCTGAGTACTCCTTTCGTTTGTCCTGTGCCGCTTCCAGGACATCACGGACACGGCTGATTATGTTCAGCCTGGTGTCTACAAAAGACCCCACTTGTTTCC
Organism: Phytophthora sp. 'mugwort'; assembly: GCA_033558025.1. Taxonomy (NCBI): domain Eukaryota; phylum Oomycota; class Peronosporomycetes; order Peronosporales; family Peronosporaceae; genus Phytophthora; species Phytophthora sp. 'mugwort'. The sequence continues at coordinate 2,993,386 of JAUCEF010000004.1, read as the reverse complement.
GCAAGGAAACCGGTCACATAGTCCGAGACCTGAGAGGAAAGCGCTTTCGGCAGAATAGGTCGGATCGGGTATACCGGCCGCCTGAGTCGCTGTTCCACCCTCTTCCTCCGCTTAGGCAGAGTTCGGATCTTGGTCGACCACGGTGGGCGTAGCTTGAGATCCCTCGCCATCGGAGATCTCCGCGGAGAAACTGCGTCGACGGGCGTCGGATCGGGATCGCGCCAGAGCCATCTGGAGTTAATCGTCATCGGAGTTGTCGATGATCGCGTCTGAGTCGACGAGCCCGGCGTCGGATCCATTACTGCTAGAGCTGGGACCGGCTAGATCCAGATCCTGTGCCGGGGAACGCATAGCCTCCGTCACCGACCTCAGCCGCGGCGTCAACAACGAGATACAAGGAGGTTCCTGGTTGGACTGAAGGCACCTTCGGGACTGATCCGGAGGCAGTTGCGCCATCCACCACAGGGGAGGAGGAACGAGGCACCTTCTTCGGTAGGCACGGATCCTCGTGGCGAGGAAGAGCGGGTGGACTCAAGGGCCTCTTGGAAAGAAGCCTGGTCACTGCGAGCCAAGGAATTAGACCGACCGCTACGTGCAACCGACGAACTCCGCATGGCGGTCGAGGCGATCGACTCTAAGTTGTCGAGAGCGCTGTCCTGCTCCATGACGGCCGAGTCGTGCTTGCTTAGGAGACCTTGGTGATCTTGCAACATAGGCTCATGCTGACCGCGGAGTTGATCGAGATCTTGGTGGACTTGCTGGTATACTTGCTGCATGTCGGAGATCTGCTCAAGGTGATCTCTCTGGGCCTTGAAATATTTCTGCCCCTCGTGCATAGCATTGTCGCGATCGAGGCGTGCCTAATCGCGTTCGCTAGTGAGCTGAGTCACTTGGTCCGCCGCAGACTCCAAATCTCGCCGAACTTGAGCGCCGGCGCAGATCTTGGTGTTCGCGCGGGTCAACCTGACGCTGGGCCCTCTTGAGTTCCTGAGCGATTGTGTCGCGAGCAGCTTCGAGGGTTTTGAGGTCCACGCGGAGATTACGGAGTTGATCTTGCGTCTGGTGCAACGAATCTTCGGCACGCGCGTGATCTCGGTAAGCTGCCCCCAACGAGCGCTTCAGGCGCTCGATCTCTTCCCGGGAGTTTAGCTTGCCCACGATATAATCTTGAACCCTGTGAAGATCCGCACGGCGACGCTCAGCCTTATAAAGAAAACTCTCTAGCTCGAGGGTCCGCTCACCTCGGACGTGCAGCTCGATCCATGCAGCATACCGATCTGCCGCGGGAACCGACACGTCGAGCCATTGGTGCACCTCTTCCCCAGTCGCTGAGCTTCACTTTCCAGATCACGGATATGCTGCTTCCGCTGCTCGTGGCTACGCTGGAGATCCGCTTGGTCCTGGTGAAGACGAAAGAGACCTATGCCGCCGTGGCACGCTCGGATCGAGCGGTTTGACACTGCTGCTCGAGATCGGCGGATCGCTGCCTCAGCCCGGTCGCTTCATCCCGCAGATCCTGCGCATGGGAAGGGGCAGGCCTCGGAAGATCGGCTGGCGCGGCACGGCCATGGTCGAATAAGCGACGCTCCAGACCGAGGGTATAGTCTTGCAGGCGGGTGTACGCCTCCGCGCTGGTTTCTCTTAGCAAGTCGTAGCGCGCCCGCAGATCGCCAAAACCCTGGACCTCCACGCGAGACGGTCAGCTTCTTGGCGCGTTTCGGCCTCAAGCTGTGTGACTTGGCGAAGTCGCGCTTGGATAACGTCGTAGCGGTGCTGCACGAAGTCCACGAACGAGCGCGCAGTCGTCCAGTTGGGCTTGGCCAACGTGTGGAGTTCTTCGCTGTGGCGACGCGCAGCAACCATATCCCGCAGGGCTTGCTGATGCTTGGCCAGCAACTCGTCGTAGGCACCAACGAAGGTGTGGATCGACGTTGCGGCTCGCAGCGGATCCAGATCCAGCACGACCGGTGTTGCGGCCGCCGAAGGATCCGACGGTGCGTGGTCACAGTGCGCGCATGGAGGAGGGGCGTCCGGAGACAGGCCTTGCCTGGCGAATACGGCAGCGCGAGGCGTGGCGTCAGTATCATGATCGCGGCGGGCGGATGACATGGTGGGGATGCTTGATCTGGATTGACGGCAGTGGGTTGATTATGGATCACATGACATGGTGTGTAACCGTAACGCGGTGGTCACAACGTGTCAGGGGCGGTTGTGGTATTGCAGATTCGGATAAGATGGAAGCTGGCCGGCAGATGGAGGATCCACGTCGCCAGCGGCAGCCATTGCAGCATCAAAGTGTGGATCCGGACCATGCGACACGCCTGGTCTGTAAATGGTACGGATCCTGGACCCTTCCCGTGGGGCGAGGTCTTAATTACTAGATCCGATCAGTTTAGTAAGAACGCCGGGTTGAAGATCCGTAGCTAAAGGGAAGTAGAGTGGAGACGGGTGGCCAGGAATAGGTCAGAGATGGGATACTGGGTTATAAGTAGTCCGTAGGATAGGTTTTGGGATGGGATCCGAAGGTAGATTGGCTAAGGTATAAGTCAGACCGATTTGCACTGGAAGACAGACTTGATTATAGTATAGGGGATTCTATTGGCCCCATACATAGGCCAGGTCTAAACTTTGGCCTGTCTGCACACCTGGTAGCCCCTGGATGGCTTGGCCAGGTCGTGCTCGCCCTTTGGCTTCTCAATTCCCCTCAAGATCCCGCTATTGGAGGCGGCAAGCATTGTAAAGGAACAAGGACAAATTCCGACACGGAGCAAAGTCGCTCTCAAGAAGGAACAACTCCGGATCCCGTATTTCTATTACGGATCCACAAGGTCTACGCAAGAGCTCAAGACCAAACCGACACCGGATCTTGTGCGCAGGAATACCCCTCCCAAGTCCCCACAAGGACGTCCAAGGCCCACCAAGTGCGCATCTTGTGTCAACGAGAGAGCAGTACCAGCCCGCCGACGAGTACACAAGGGAACCACTCAGCAACAATACGGCCGTCGGAGTACCCCCTCCGTTAGTCGGTGTCTGGGCGCAGTGCGTTTGAGGTGGAATCCTACTGAATTTCAACGGATCCGCTCCACCACACTCATTTCGGGCCATGTTGCTAGGACCCAGAGGTTTCAGGTAGTAACGTGGTGTAGTGAACGCCAGATGAGGCGGTTCACATATCGCCGTTAAGCGGCAGCCACGGTTATACCGGCTGAGTACGAAGTCAGCTGGCAACTCAGCTACGCAACTGGATGAGCTCAGCCGGTCGCTGAGTTCGGGTGGTTACATTGAGATCATTGCGAAGGTCGGTCGAGATCCAAGCGCACTTCATTTCAGTTGATATTTGTATAGGAACATAGTTAACAATAGGAGGAGCCCCTTGGGGGATCCCGTAAGATAAAATAACATAGTAACTCTTTCAAGTCAATACAAGTGTACACTGTCCGGTAAGTCCCTGCACGGGCTGGATTATGGTTACCGTTGACACCCGAGACGCATAGCTTGTAAGGTGTTGGCTGGTAGCGCCAAGAGAACTAGGTCGGCCCAAGGAAGGGCCTGTCTCACCGAGCGCGAAAGAATAAGTCCTGCCGAACTCGGTGGGCCGGTACGCCGTACAGTCCGGGTACCGTAACACTTCTAGCCGAGAAGCCTTTGCTCTCGGCGACCCGTCAAAGCGCTAACGCGCCGTCGTCCGCTCTTTAGCGGAGGACACGGGATATCTAAGCCAGAGGCAATCGGCTCAGCTAACCTCTATGTATGACTGGCTTGGGGCTCTTGGTCTCGGCGGAAGGGAGACACCACTGTCCCGGAAGGGTCAAACCGCTAGGGCAAACCAGCACAGGCTAACAAGGGCCGACTAGCTCGGCTTTGTTGGAATTCTTGCCTAAGTAACCACATCTGACGATTTGTGCGTGTTGCAATACCACAGTAACCCGCGGAGGCGTTGATTAACTACAAATTCTACCAAGTGTGATGGGGCACACAACACCTTGCGCACAGGAAGTGTGACTTCCGGAGAGTATACAAACTCTCAGTGAACGGCAGACCACAAGTCCCTGGCCTGGGGGACTGTTACCAAAATTAGGTAGATTTAAGACTGTATATATTTATTGGTGACCCCTTTTAATGCGTCTACATACTAACTATTAGTCACCTATAAAGTACCTTAGATGTTATCCTATGGGTGGCTTTGATGTATTTGTACCATATCTGTGGTACCTATCCGTGACGTCATAGTGATGTTTAGCTACATCACTTAGTGTACTTGGGTACACCTGCTCTGAAGAGTGACTTGACATGTAACCCCGTTACAATATACATCCTGCTGCGAGTTGCTTTTGTCCGGATGAATTCTTACAAATTGTCGGCGTATTCGCTAAACGGAACCCGCATTTCTCAAACTAACGAGAACAATTTTTTTGCCCGCCATCGGCTCCTCTTACCGAACTTGAGTGTGTTGGCTCAACCATGTATGAAGCGGGCATTACATCAGATAGCTTCCCGACTTCCTCAGTCATCAGTGGCGATGGGTATGACATTATTGTTGGATCCACGAACGAAGCGGGCTGCTAAGAATTATCTAGTTGTTACCCGAGCGGTCGCTGATTGCATTTTACAGAATACGAAAGAGTTGTCGCGAATTGAGCACATAGTGCTCTATACGGCTTTACATGGTTACGACGACCACGACGAAAAAGCGGTAGTATCTACATCGAGTTCAACGCGCGGAGAAGCAAACAGCAGTTCTACACGAGTTAGATCTTATGTGGGGGGAAGAGGTTTCGCAGCCAGCCGACGATACTCCAGCTGACGTTTCATTACGTGCGAAGGCGGATGCTATGGTGGAGCAGTGGCTAGACCTTCGAATTGATTGAGAGGAAGTGATGAGGCATCAAATTCCGGATGGAATGGAGTGTGACAGGGTTCTATCCAAGCTAAGCATGCGCAACAAGAAACTTGGAAATGTTCGAGTGTGGAATGTGGATCAGCTTTGTCGGGAAGTCGATGTGTGTCGATGGTTCGCTGAATATGGCCAAGCCTTCTTTGTCGAATCTTGCGCGCGTCTGGCTGGGACGAAGTTGTTCCACTGACGCGTGTTTTTTGCGACACTGTTCATGAGCTCAACCCGTACTCGCACAGACAACGAGGGTGCTCAACGACAGTTGGTAATGCGCCACAATCGCGATGAACTCAGACGCATGGAGGAAAGCAAGCACCGCATTTGGTACACATCGATTCTACTAGTGAGTAGTAATTTCTTCTACTACTACTACTATTAGTAGTAGTAGCGACATCTCTAATCTACTAGTGATAGGAGTTGTTAGACTCGGCTAGTAATAGTAGTAGCACTACTATTGCCTAAATCCCCGCTACTACAGTACTACATGTACCGAACCCTGATGGTCACGTCTTGCTCGGCCATTTAGGGTTTAGCCCTACACGGATGGTTTAGGGGTGAGGCAGGGCAGTACGATTCCTGTCGACTCCTCTATTTTCGTAAATTTTTGGGCTATGACACCCGGCCTCAACTGATTACGTTAAGACAAAACGGAAAATCGAGTAATCTTATCCGTCGGGTAGTTACCGGTATACCGATCCATCACGCTCACCCGAGTGGGCAATACTGCACAGTACGTCGGACTCAGAAATTAACGATCTGAGCTAAATTAGTCGATTTTGATTTGCTACCGACCGTCGGCACATCGGAAATTCTCACAAACACAGTTCAGCAGGAGCTGCAAGACGACAAGGAAAAACTCACATTCAAGGTAAAGCAGTGATGTACAACCAGCACCCGCCTCCCGGTCAGCCTCCTCACCAGCAGGGTTATCCCCTGCACGGTGCGCCGCAGCAGCCTACCCCAGGCTATCCCCCACAGCACCAGCAGCAGCAGCCTCCAGTCGCGCAACCGGCTTACCCTCCAGGGTCTTACTCCCATGCAACTCCGCCACCTTACCAGCATCCTTACCCTCCGGCTCCGGGCTACGCCTACCCAGCCCCAGCTCCACACGCGTATCCTCAGCCACCTCCGATGTACGCCGCACCTCCTCCTGCGGTCTATGCCGCGCCGCCTCCAATGGTTTACCCGCCACAGCCAGTCTATGTTGTGCAGCCGGGAGTGCACCACGCGCACCACCACCACGGCTACGGCCACCACCACTACAAGTACAAGGGTTACAAGCGGAAGGGGATCGGCGGTTTGCTTGGGTTCGGAGGTCAGCGACACCACGGCTACGGCCACGGCTATAGCTACGGCCGTGGCCACGGCCACTACGGTCACAGCTACGGCCACCACAAGCACAAGGGATACAAACGCAAGGGGTTCTTCAAGTGAGCAGCAGTCTGGTAATGTAGACATACGGTTGAAATGCAAAAAATCGTTGATTTCTCGTTCGTTTTATAGATAAATACTCGGGCCGTTAAATCCCCTTGGCCATTTCAAATTCTCATTGGCTGAATCCGAAACCGCTCGTCTGCGACGTGTGCACACTTGTTGTAAGTATGTTCCAAAGAGGCAACACCTACTTTGAAGAAGAGACTTTTTACAGCCTCAACACCATGCCAAACGCGCTGCACATGTATCCATCCGCAGCACTGCTGCTGTGGGTCTGGGGCACGGGAATTGTGCTGCAGGTCATCGTCATGCTGGGCTGGTGGGCGTATCGCCACGAGCGGTCTCCAAGACGCGATCGGCACTACGATACGGTGGATCAGGACGACGCGACCGATTGTGCATTTACCGCCCGAGATCACAGGACATCGGACTATGTGCCGGAGCTGAGCGCGAGGCGGCATTCCACAGCCACAGTGGAAAGTGTCAAGCAGGACCAGGAGGTAGTATGGACCAAGTCCAAGCTGGCGCGTGCAGGCGCAGAAGATGACGATGACGGGAGCGACGTCCACGTTTTCAAGTGGAAGCATCTTGCCCGCCGCTCGGCGATTGCCACGATGTTAATGGCGCTGGCTGCTGCTTTTACCACTATGACCATGCTCAAGCTACGTACGGGGTCCTATGTAGAGCAGCCGTACAAATGGTACTCGCTGGAGAACACTGGGAAAAGATTGTTTCAGGATACGCACAAACTGCCAGAAGATATCATGGACACGTGCAAATTCCGCGACGCCATGGCGGACTACACAGAGTTTAGGACGTTGACTCCGGTCATAGAACGATACACGGAGTGGAAAAAGCAGCGTGGAGAAGCTGAAATTCAGCGGACTGTAGTGTACGTGGTGCCCTTCGACTACAATCACGTGCTCGAGCTGAATCCGGATCAAATGATTCCCGTTGTGGAACCACTGCCAAGGTCCTGGAGAGCGCTTAGCTCGTCTGGTGATGGATACAGAGATGCAGGTGAGAATTTAACCTCGGCTTTTGTCAAGGCGCGTCCTGTGGATGAGATCACGCTGTTGCCGTATTTGTGGCATAACCTTCTCGGACCTTACTTCGACCCACGTGTGGAGACACCTGCTGGCGAGTTTTGGACTCGTAAAGTAGATGAACTGAGTCTGGAATTTCGCATGATTCACAACTCGCAAGAGCTACAAAGTTTGCCAGCCAAAAGCAGTTTCTTGGTCTCAGCGCAGTCACTAGATTGTGTTAACCGCTTCTTTGAGGGCAACAAACTTCCGTCTGAGCCTCGTGTCGGGTTCCTCACTCTATCAAAGGAAAACTGTAACAATCCCAATCCCGAGCGCTTTTTGAGCAATGCAGCCATCAAGTTTGGTTTGATGCCGTACGGCGACTGCGCACTCGTGGACGGCAAACGATTCGCGTCAGTGCCACTGGGGCCTAGCTTCGAGCACGGTTTCCCTCTGAACGCGCATCATCTTAACCCACCACCGCCTCTTGCCACTGGTATCGGACGCAAATTCCTGCTTAACCTCATGGTGAGCTGGACTATCGAGAAGCCCACGCGTGTACAGGCTATGATGGCCGCACTGCAAGTATGTGGAGATATGGAGCGTACCACGCGTACCAACTCACGACGTTGCGTTGTTGAACACAGCGATATGCTGTTCAAGGTTTTACAGGCTGTGGATAAGCGTCTGGGAACTGCTTGGCGTTGGTATCTGTCGGCCGCGCCTGCCGCCTATGTGTCCACATTACAGCAGTCAGTGTTCACAATCTGTCCGCTAGGCAAGAACCCAGAGCAGTACCGAATCTGGGAGGCTTTATCCTCCGGATCGATCCCTATCGTGGAGGAGTTGTCACCGCAATGTCAGCCTCCGGGAGTGTTTTATCACCCGGCGTACCCAGATTCATGGCGCTGCGTTCCTGAAGACGTCCACGGGGTGCTTCACCGCTTGAATGCACCCGTACTGTTCGTGAGCGACTGGAAACGAGATCTTCCCCGACTGATGAACGAATATTTTAAGAAGTCGAACAAGTACGGAGACACCATGTCGACGAATGTCAAGCAGAAAGAGCACGACAGCAGTGAGTGGGGAGACTGGACCCCGACTGAGGAACTATTGGCATTGCAAGCACGCACTCGTTCGTGGTATGTGGGACTTGGTCATCATTTGCAGTCAGATCTCCTTGACAAGGTCATGACGCATTTTGTAGAAACTAGCTAAGCAACCGGCTGGATAAATACTAACCGAGATATTTAAACTGGTCAAGGTGTTTTGAAAGGGAATAGTAATGGCGTTTTTATATATAGTTGCAGTATTTTAATGAGCCACGATGACATCTTCGCATTGACCGTATTACAGCGCAGCCATCACTTCGTTAGTCGATTGCAGTGCTTCAGTCATATCTCAGATGGCAGAATCAAAGCGACACCAAGGCATTAGGCTCTAAACGAACACTGCTATTGTGGCGGATTTTGGTAGTTAAGGGAGTAGAAGGTCGTGTTCGGGCGGTTCCGCCTTTTCAACCACCTCCTGTTTGACCGGCGGCCAGGGTGGTGCTCGACGAATACCAGCTATTGAAGTCGATCGAGTAATGATTGGTACCGTGCCACAAGTGGGGGAAGCCCGTATTTGAAGAGCTTCAAGTGACAGCCGTATTCCCTACAACGTTCCCTAAAATTCCCCAAAACGGTGATTCGCCGACGCATAATATGTGTTGCGGATTATACTGATCCCCAATATTACACTTCAGCATTTTACTTCAAGTAGCAGTTGCAGCAGGAGTAAGCTAAAAGTGAGAGAGAACAACGTGAGGAGCCTACTTGCCAATACACGAAGAACCCACAGGTGGCTTTTGCCGCCCCGCTGTGCGTTGACTAACATCAACTTCTTCCTCCTCTGCACAAGTGAAGCTACTCCGCTTCAGGTTATGAGCTCAAGCCTGCTTCGATCGTAACCAAGTAACGATGACCGAAGAGAGGAAGAAGACGGCCGAAGAGAAGAAGCCCACGCACCCACTTTTCAACGGAAACAACTTTGAGGTGTGGTTCGAGCGAAGAAGATGAAGCTGGAACAGAAGGGTGTTTGGAAGTACTGTGAGAAGGAGGTGGACGAGCCGGGAGAGTTGAAACAGGAAGAGTACGAGACCTGAATGAACGGAAAAGCCCGAGCGAAGGAGTTGGTCTTTGATGGTATGACGGATAAGATAATGAAGCCTGTCAAGTTTGAACTAACAGCGTTTAGTAAGCACGCGGTTAGTACTCGCTCCTTGCCTGAGGTGTTGCGTGTTCTGCTTGCCCGTCCTGTCCCTGGCCAGTGGACGGTGCCCGGTAGCTAAGTCTCGCACCGCCCTAATATACACCACCTACGTCTAGCTAAACATGCATGGTGTACACGAGGCGAATTATTTGAGGTTTGCAGCGTAAGGGGCTCTCCTAGATCTCTGTCAGATCCTCAGAATGGGGCGCTAGGGGGGCTAAACGACGGGGAGCTAAACGACCCTCTCTTTAGCTTACCAGAGTTCTGCACGGGCTTTGATACCGCGCGGATCCTACGGGGCTATGTAAACCCGTCTCCTGTCACATTAGGAGAATTTACCCACCCTTAGACAAGTCACAAGCACTATACGTGTATCGAACCTCGGCTCTTCTTATACTGCTGTGCTGTCGGCACCACCAGACCAGTGGGCGACGCTGCTTACTCGTGCGGGGGCTAGTTGATTCCTCCGCAAACCCGAGACCCCGCTCCTTCCGCTATCCTAATCATGCATCCTGCTGAGCGACGGTTCGCGTCGTCTCTCAGCCGCTCATTCGCCTTGCGACCTTCTCACGAAGAGTCACGGGTCCAGATCGCTCGGCCGGGTCGACTGACTGCCCAACTCGTCGCCCGATGTCTTCGCTATTCGTCGAGTATTGCCGTCCATTGTCCTCGCTACTGCTGTTGTCCTCGCTGATGTCATTGCCCTCGCTTCCTTCGTCGTCCTCGCCGTCCCTGTGTCCTCGCTTCCTTCATCGTCGTCGCTGTTTGCATCGCGGGCGGCGCGACCGACCAAGAGGGTTTCATCCTCTTACCGTTTCGTGTATTGGAGATATTGAAGCAGAGGTTTATCGGGAAGACATATTTCAAGGATTCTGCTGAGATGATAAAGCTATGAAAGCTTCGCCTCTCCCAGAATGGAATATGGCTGATCATTTGGGTGAAGTGCGTCGCCTTATGTATCGGCTTGCCTTACTGGGCAAACCACTGGATGAATATCAAAAACCAGCAATTTTTTGATCGGCACACTTTCTGAAACCTGCGAAAACATAATTGAAACATTTCTGGCAAGTTACGTACCTCGGGACAACAACGCCAAATTATTGAGCCACTGGAGCATGCTCTTGAGGTAGCGTTTGAGCGGCGGCAAGGAAAGAAGTTGAAAGGAGATGCCGAAGAAGAGAAGACATATTTCGCTGGTGGAGGATGTGGCCGAGGACGTGGACGCGGCGGTGGTCGAGGTGGAGGACAAGGTCGTGGTTTTGGTGGACGCGGTGCTGGTGGTCGAGGTTTCGGTGGTCGCGGCAACCAAGCCGGCGGCCGTGGTCGTAAACAGTCAATCCAGCAGTGGGCAGAAACTGAGTGATGGCTGTTTTCACTGCCATGGTGTAGGCCACCATGTACGAAACTGTCCATTCTGGGCAAGCGTCCGCCGACAGATAATCAAGGTGCTGGACCCACACAAAAGCATGCTACGTTAAGTGGACAAAAGATTACCACAGCTAAGGGTCAGTATGGTAAAATGAAAGTGATGGCAGCGCGTACGCAATTCTTCAAAGATGAATACGAAGAAGACGGTGCAAATAAGGTTCACAATCATTGTTATCTTGATTCTGATGCATCCAGCCACATCACGAACCAGATGAGTGATTTCGTGGGATTCACACCGCTTAGCGTCCGAGTTCGAGTTGGAGGGGAAATTTATCTCAGTGTAGAAGCCACCGGAACTGTGACGAAAGCGTTGGAGACTTCTCATGCTCGCTAGCATTGCATGGAGTTCGCTACGCTCTTCAGTTGCAAGGTAGTCTCTATTCTGTGAGGCGATAATTGAGCTGTTCCTTGCCTGAGCATGAGCGCGTCAAGGTACATTTTGACGAAGCAGATTACGCATGTTATTTTGCCTTCTGGAATAACGACTGCACGCGTTGATGATACCAATCTCTATCATTTGAGGTTAGAGAGGCCACGTGAGGCCGTAATGGTGGCCCTACCTGCTCAAGTGAGTTGTTTGGATCTGTGGCATGCGAGATTGGAGCGTCCAGGCAAGAACGCGTTCAGTTCTCGGTTCAGTCATGACCAGTGATCATTACCGCATGTAAACCTGCGAGTCCCTGCGGGATTTAGCAGTGAGACCTGTGTGAAAGGAAAACTCACAAAAACAGGTATGAAGAAGAAGGAACATCGAGCACAGTATCGAGAGTGGCTAGTTGGTGAAATTGGCACGTAGATGCATGGGGTCCGTACGCAGAGCCATCTATTAGTGGGAGGCGGAGTTTTGCTGTGATCGTGGATGATGCGAGTCGGTTTGTGACTTGTACTTGCTCCAACATCGCTGAGAGGTAGAAGCGAACTTTGAAGCTTACTACGAAATGGTCAAAACTCAGCTGCACGTGCGGATGAAAGCATTAAGGTCGGATAATGCGAAGGGGTTAAAAAAATCAGAGCGCTTGTGCATCAAAGTGTGGTATTGTGTTCTCAAGCAGTATTAAGCATACACCAGAGCAAAATGGTGCTGCAGAGAAAATGATTCGCACGATGACTGAGAGAATCGGTGCATGCTAGTTCATTTCGATCTGCCAGAGCAATGTGGGGTGAGGCAGCAGTGACAGCTGCATACTGCGTTAACGTGTTAACGTAGTACCCAATTCTGTGCGAGGAATGGAAGTGCCGTACGCGGTTTGGCACCGCAGATACCTGTGTATGCAATCTGAAGACGTTTGGCTGTGCAGTTCTGTCGTATGTTGACAAGGTGGAACGACGGAAGACAGAGGCTAAAGCGCGAGGATCAATCTTCGTAGGATTCTCGAGAGAAGAGAGGATATCGGTAGTCGCTGCGACTTCTACTGCGGCGACTCCTTCAGCGATGCACATAGCACACTCGTCGTCATCCTCGTCACCGACTGTGTAGCGTCCCGATTGCACGTAGTCTGGCCGACGTGAAAGCGCGTCGGCGAGGATGTTCGTCTTGCCTGGCTTGTAGTTCACGACGAAGTTGTACTTGGAGAATAGAAAGAGCCAGCGTGCTATGCACTGGGACAAGTGAGGGCTCTTCGTCGCCCTCCGAAGTGACGCATGATCCGTGTAAACAGCGAAGGTCTGTTAACCCAGGAGGTACACGCGAAACTTGATGAGTGCGGAGAGCATGGCCAGCAACTCCTTGTCGTGTACGGGGTAGTTCCGCTCCGCCGGTTTCAGCTGACGCGACTGGTAACTCACCACGCGTTCGCGTCCCTCGTCGTCGAACGGCATAAGGGCGCAGCCAATCGCGAAGTCGCTCGCGTCGCACACCACGTGGAAGGTTTTCGAGTGGTCGGGCAGCATCAAGACGGGCGCGGTGGATAAGCTCGTTTCACCGCGTCGAATGCCGTTTGGTGCTCAGGACGCCACGATCACGCGGTATCGGTATCTGTCTTGAGAAGCTGCGACAACGGACGGATAATCGATGCGAAGTTCTTCAAGTAGTGGTGGAGGTACGTCGCGAGACCCAGCCACTGCCGGAGCTGCTTCTGATCCTGAGGCACGGGCCAAGCGCAGATGGCTTCAATCTTCTCCGGGTCAGCCCGGAAACCTTCCGTGCTGACGTAGCTTCCGAGCACTGGGATCTCGGGAGCGCAGAAGATGCACTTCTTCAAGTTGGCGTACAGCTTGTTCTCCCTCATCACTTTGAACACCAGCCGCAGGTGTTGAAGGTGCATCTCGACTACGGAGTCATCGTCGATGTCCACTACGGCGTCTACACAAGAGTATTGAGCACCGATGGAGATGACATTGAACCCATGCTTGACGAAATGCATGAAGATTCAAACGGTGAGTCGATCACACTGACGCTTATGATTATCGGACTGGTGGGGCCGACGACATCAGACGTGATGACCGGCCAGGTGCGGCAGATACGAGTAATGTCAGGTCAGGTGGGACCACTGAGAGTGGTGTGCGGTTTGATGGGGCCAATAAACGAGGTCGAGCCAGTAGTGATGACATAGAACCTCGGCAGAAGCGGGTGCGTTTTGCTAGCACAACAGAAGAACGATGTGTTGAGCACGTTCATGACCAGTGTGAAAAGGCAGAAGACCACGCGCAAGGCGGATCTAGAGATGCGCAGTGCGAAACGAAACAGAAGACGCAGCCGTGGGCGGTGCAAGGCACCGGATGCAGAAGAGGTCAACCGTCAAGAAGACGAATCATCGACTGCTAAGGGGGCCAATTCGGAGGGCCACGTGATAGTGCGAGGGATGAGCGTCTACCAACGTCCACTTGTACAGCGTTACGCGAGTACGGACCCACGAAAGGAACTCATTCAAAGGAACACCCAGTGACACGGAGTGGTCAGGTGAGTAATCCACCTATGTGGTTCGGTGACTACGTCTACACGCGTACGACAATACAAATAAAGCTGAGAGCGCATTGCCTGCTGGATGGGAGAAAGCTCGTGCAGATCTTCAACGTGCTATGGCAAAAGAGTAGTGTATTTCATTGCGGGAAGACTATTGCTGTATGACTGTGGGAGTGATCACTGAGCCCGGGTCTTTTGATCAGGCTATGCAGAGTGAACATTCAACTCAGTGGAAAAGTGCAGCTGATAATATGATTTCGTTGCTGCAAACGAAACTTGAGAGTTGGTGACGCGTGAAAAGCACATGAAGATGCTGAAGAACCGATGGAATTTTCGTGTCAAGTACCTCGCTAATGGTGAAATTGAGAGGTTCAAAGCGAGGCTCGTCATAAAAGGCTTCATGCAAGTCTATGACACCGACTACCTAGAAGTGTACTCGCCTGTTGTAAGGCTGGAGACACTTCGAGGGCTGCTGACACTAGCAGCAGTCTGGGACTACGAAGTGCATCAGATGGATGTGACGACAGCTTTCTTGCATGGACCGATAGACGTTGAGGTCTATATGGAGCAGCCAGAAGGCTATATTGTGAAGGGCAAAAAAGGTTGGGTTTGTCAAAGAAGAGCCTCTATGGCTTGAAACAAGCACCAAGGGTGTGGTTTCAGTTGCTCTAGACCTTCTTGGAGGAGGAAGGATTTACGGTGCTGCAGTCCGAAGCATGTGTTGCTGTAAAAGTAATTGATGAACAGTTGGTGCTCATTACTCTTTACGTTGATGATTCGATCTGGTTCGCCCCCACGATGGAGCTCATCGACAAGATGTTTCGTGATCGGTTTCAGCTGAAAGATCTTGATGAGTTACCACATTTTAGGCTGGGAGATCTCATGCAACCACAGAAAGAAAACAATATTTATTGGTCTGAGGAAGTATGCGGACTCAGTGCTGAAATGGAGACCTGTAATGGATGTAAGACGCCAAGCACTGCAGATCTCAAACTAAGCAAGTCCAACGGAGACTGATGAACGGCAACTGATGAGTAGTAAGCCATACCGTTCTGTAGTTGGCAGTCTCATGTATTTAATGCTTGGAACACGACCAGAACTGGCATATCTCGTGCGAGATTGTAGCCAGTTTCTGGAGAACCCAGGTCTATTGCATGGGAGAGCTGCAAAACGACGGTTGCGATATCTCAAGGACACATTGAATTGGGGTATTCAACTTGACGGATTAGCGTGGTCTGACCAAACACTTGATTATCATCTGAAGGCATACGCAGATGCTGACTTTGCTAACCAAGTGGATGATCGAAAGTCTGTCGCGGGCTATGTGACTCAATTCTGTGGCAGCAGTATCTCATAGAGTAGCCAGACGGAGAGGACTGTTGCGTTGCATGCAACGGAGGCTGAATACATGGCGTTGAGTCTACTAGTGTAAGAAGTGGTGCACTTACGACAAATGCTGAAAGAGTTGCAGGTGAAACAAGAACAGCCATCCCAAATCTTCGAGGAAAACGAAAGTGCGAAGAAGCCAGCGGACAATCCTGTTTTTAACTCACGAACAAAGCACATCGACGTACGTCACCACTTTGTGCGTGAACGTGTACGTTTGAAAGAAATTGACGTGCTTCGAGTGCCAGGAATTGATAACATGGCTGGTGCTCTTACAAAGCCATTGCCCCGAGCGGCATTTGAAAAGCACAGAGTTGCAATGGGACTTCTACCAAGAGCAACATTTGAGTGGTACAATCATGGGAATCAGTAGGTGGGGGTGTTGCGGATTATACTGATCCCCAGTATAACACTTCATCATTTTAGTTCAAATAGCAGTTGCAGCAGGCGTAAGACAAAAGGTGAGAGAGAACAACTTGAGGAGACTCACTTGCAAATATACCAAGAACTCCACAAATGGCTTTGCCGCCCCGCTGTGCGTTGACTAACATCAACTTCTTCCTCCTCTGCACAAGTGAAGCTACTCCGCTTCAATATGCATAATATACATATTATTATGATACATCGGCGAACCTGATACAATCAGTCTTAACGGCCGCATTCAGAGTTCATTACTAAGTATTTTTCCACGGGCACCCGTCCCTCTAATTTCGAGTTTGAATCGCACCATGTTGACACTAACCACGATAAAAAAAACTCACGCTCAGGCGGGTTTAGCTTAGCGTACCGTTCGCGAGGCGACCACGGAGTTATCAAATACTTACAGAAGTAGAGGAGGCACAAGCATTCGCTCCTTATCGTGTAGGCACGCTGAGAGAGTTACAGGCAACGCCTAAAAAAGCCGGCAACGAAAAAACTCGGCAGTTTGCCGATTCATGTCCGACAGAAAAACTCGGCACTGACAAAAAGTCAGGATTGGTTGGATGAAATGGCATTCATTCGGACAAAAAAGGACTGATTTGTTAGATCATTACATGAATCTCGCTGCTTAATTGGCTTAAACTACGTGCTCCAACATTCTATTGGCTAATTTATGTTCGATTTTACTATGGGCGTTGTGAGTGCAGTGGCTTAACTGTACTATGTGGGATGGGGTTCAGCGCTACCGGCTTTTTTAGTCGTTGTCTGTATGTATTATGTGGCCGATCGCGTTAGGGCCCAATTCAACTCGATGTAGCCATCTTAAGAGCATTCCTTTCGTGAACCAAGTAGGCCGGCTAATAACCTCAAAAATATAGAACCCCAGAATCAGTCAAAACTAAACAGGTTTTATTAGTTAGAGTGAGTGCTGCGCCCAACTGGGGTAGGTGAAATTTAGGATCAGTTTTAAACCTATCCCTTTAGCTGACTCTCGCGATATCCGTCCGGCGGATGTTGTATACCCCATCTCTATACCAGCACTCACCACTCATTTCGAGAAAACAAGCGAGCCATCGGGAAGGGGGAAGTATGGCCCGCAACGTGAGCATTAAACGGCGATGAGAGCGCTGCGTGGGCCCAGCGATCTGCGCGTTAAAGCGGCGGTAAGAGCGCCCCGTGAGGCCACGAGTGATGCGTGACGAATCGTCCAACTATTCGCGGTCTGTCGTATCGAGTGATGAAGAATGAGTGGATTCGGTCACCGAAACATCGAGCACGACGAGTACCAGCGCGTCGCAGTCGAAACAAGGTCGTTCTGAAGGGTTGGCGCATCCTCGTAGTGCAGGAGGAGAAGATGGGGAAGGCCATAAGGTCGAAGTGCTCGCACCCCCTCTGGAAAAGAAAGAGTTTTACGTCCTGGGAGGACTTGGAGGGGTACTTGGCAGAGTATATGCGGCGGACATACCAGGTATGCAGCTGGCACTGGTAGTCGTATCTTCATCTAGTATTTATTGTGTTTGACACGTGGTGGTATTGATGTACCGAGCTTTCGCGTCCGGACGAACAATACTGTGGCTGCTAGAAACGTCAAGATACGCGCGACTTCATCCACGAAGCCTTTGTTGCCGGAGACGTGGGAGAACTATGGGAAGACCTTTGCTTGAATACACGTAGCAAGATACAAGACACGTAACAAAGGAAAGAGGAAACGGGTACAGTCTAGGGCCATGAAGTGTGGAGCACAGGTATGTAGGAATATCTGAGTGGGTTCAATTATGCATTAGTTGGACTCAGTTGGGTATTGCAGTTGTTGAGTTGGGTGTGTTTGTACTAATTGGGTATATGTTGCCATCGTAGATCAATGCTTGTGTCCAAGTGAGAGATGCTTCGGTCCCGACGTTTGCTTTGAGAATTACTACGGCTTGGATGGTGCACAACCATCCCCTGAACAAACACTCTTTCGACCAGTCGCTCACAATAGAACTGCACTGGAGCCTGAAGTGGTAAGAATCGTGAATGAGCTTCGGAAAGCTGGGGCCAAGAAGAAGTGTATACTCAGGTACATCCACAAGAAACCCGCATGCAATCCATCCACTCAAGTCGTGCATAACCTTGTGCGAAGGCTGGATAAGCAAGAAGATTCGGGTTCTACCAGCCCCAAGAGACTGAAGCAGTGGATGGTTAAATTTTCAGAGGAGCCAGGAAATGTCGGTTGTATTTCGTGGATTCGGTGCGAGATAAGGTGCTAAGTCGTTGGCATCCTTGCGCATTGGCAGCGTCCTAACATTTCCCTTGTAGACAATCGTCACGTGTATCACGTTACAGACGAAGCATATGCGTGAATTGTTTGATCGCTTTCCTGAAGTCCTGATGATTTTTTTTAAAGCCACGGACGGAACCAATGCTTTAAAGTGCAAGGGATTCTCGATAATGACTAACGATATCTTCGGAAAGGGCAATTTGTACAGCATGCAGTTGTCCAGAACGAGCGTCGCACTACTCTTGTAACGGTGTTAGAGGAGTTCAAGCGGAACAACCCGGTGTGGCGACAAATTCAGTGCATCTTGATCGACAAGGACTTTACAGAGATTTCAGTTCTCGAGGTGGCTTTTCCAGATGCGCGGTTGCTACTCTGCCAATTTCATGTCATTACATATCTCCGCGAGGAGCTATCATGCTCGGGTTATAGTTTCTCGTCCTGGCAGAAACAACAGTTGCAAGGAATTATGAATATATTGGTGTATGCAAGAACGGAGCGGGAGTTTACGAAGTACCCCAGATACATGCGCCACGTCATGACTATCGGTCGGAGTATTCATGGAGTTGTAGCTGAGCTACATTCGGATGGTGATCAGTTGGGCACTGATGTCATCGAGTTGGGTGTCGGTAGTGGGGAGTTGGGCGCGATAAGTGGTGACTTCAGTGCTGTTAGTGGCGATCTGGGTGGAGAAGACGATGATGAAGTTTCCAAGCATCCGTTTGAGATATATTTCACTAAGAACTGGGACTCCTGCCGCTCCATGTGGTGTGCTTTCGAAAGGCAAAATGCTGTGACTATGGGCAATAACACGAACAACAGAATTGAGGCCTCGTGGAAGCAGCTAAAAGATCTCCTGGACTCGTTTATGGGGGTAAACGAGTGTGTTGTGTCGATCATGTGCTACCAGGATCACGAGGAGAGGAAGTTTGTGGACTGTTTGTACAAGCTCAGTCTCGTGCACAACCCCAAGTATGATCGAGAAATGCAGTTTAAAAAAAAGAAACAGTTAAAAAAAAAGAAACTGCATTTCTCGATCATACTTGGGGTTGTGCACGACACTGAGCATGCGTATGAGGTCGTCTACGATCAGTACATCTTTGCGAAGGCCAAGTACAAGTACTGCGAGCCGGCCCCTAACGTATTTATGCTGCAACACGATTGTGACGAAGAAGACACACGTGATGAACCGCGCTGTGAATGCTCCGTCACAAAAAGTGACTGGCCGTGCTCATGTCTTTTTATGAGCTCTCGCCTTTTATCGTGTCCATGTTTTCTTCCTGCGGAAGTCCCTGGCATGCACCCAACTGCTGAACCCTAGGTGATTGCTGGCGTCGCTGCGTACGACGATTGACCCGCCCGACATCCCTGGATAATCTTTTGCGGTCTCGCGGGTTATTGAAGAATCGAGCTCGATCTGGGATTCCAACCGTAAATTGCGCGAGGCCAATCTCGTTGCAGCCACTATCAGTGAACACTTAAATGGGCTCTGGATGAAAGAGTACAAAAAGGCGCTGAAAGTTCTCCGCGATGTAGCCACTCTATTCAAGCATGGACAATACGGTGTACGGTGCAATATGACAAGCAACCAAGTAGCACAAGCCTACAACTGACTATAATCCAATTGATAGATGTGGAAAGGATGGATCGGTGCAGGAGGAAACGGAGGAAGTGGATAATTCGGCCAATATTGAGGTGGAAGAGTTACTACGTGAAATCGAAGATCGCTCAGGTGCGAATGAGAATGAATGCGAAGTTCGTGCATCTGCCAGTTCAATCCCACCTACCCAGTTGGGGGTACAGTTGGGTACCAAGTTGTCCCAGTTGGGTACCGGAACTTCGGATCTGGTAGATCTGGGTGAGCAACCCGAGTTGGGCACTGATTTGGACTGTTAGGCGCTGAGACGGCAGTGACATCCTCCGCTACAGAGTCTAACGAAGCGCAAGCACGTTCAATCGACGTAGTTGATGTCAATGACCGAGTTTGAAATCGAAAGTCCTCAAAACTCGAAAGGACGACCGAAACAAAAGCCGAAAACTGTTAAGGCAAGGCGGAACCGAGTAATCGCAATGATCGAAGAAGATCTGGAGATGCATCACAAGCAACTCAGTCTTCTTTCTCTGTACGAAGCGTTGGAGAAGAATCCGACATTCAACTCGTCACGCAAGAAGCTGATCCATTTCAAGCCGTTCAAGTTCTTGAACAAACAAAAGCCTCATTGCTCACGAGATCTCGAAACTACCCGTAACAAAACCTTTGCTCAGACCAGAAGACATCGTCAGAATATTCCCGATGGACTTGATAGTGAAATGCATGTTGAAGGTGAGGGCATACCAAAAAAACATCCTGGTGTCCGTGAAATAGATATCGCACTCGAAATTGTCGGTCTTTGGAGTCTTCGCGAACTCCACAGTGGCGCTCATGAAAAACAATGGCGTTCGGCATCTAGAACTTTGAAAAAGATTGAAACAGCGCTAGAGTGGATAAAACAACTGCAGTTCGCGCGCGTCAATAACCGTAGTTTTCTGGTTGAAGAGAACCCTGAGCTGCCTGTTTTACTGAAGAATATCCCGCTGTTATCCAACAAGGTACGGGCTGCGTTATCTCTGTGAATCGTCATAAATATCCTAACACAGTATCACCTGCTCTGGGCAGGCTCAAGTGTTAGACCTTACTGCGAAAGAGTGCCTCACCGACGAGATAATGCATATCGCACTGACCAAGAAGTTCGGCGCTGATCCCAACGTCGTCCTATTTGCAGCTTCAACTCTGGAGGTTGTTGTGGATGGGCACATCACGGCAAACCAAAGCGATGTACAGCTCGCAATATCGGGACTTTCAAAGGAGATAGTGCTGTTCCCCGTGAACTGCAACGGAAATACTGGTGCTCCATGATGATGAATCTCGACAAAGGGAAGGTATTTATCTACGATTCAAGCTCATCCTCCTATACGGTCAGCGTTCGCGCCGTGGCTCAGAAGCTGATAACACTATTGCCAAACGATGTACGACCGAGCACGCGCCTGCACGTCTACGACTCTGGCCTAGGAGTCCAAGCTGATAACTACAACTGCGGTTTCTACGTCCTGCTTGCGTTCGAGGTATTTTGTGGCGCCGAATCCACTTGGGTATGTGAACTAGCAGACTCTGCAGTGTTTGTGATACCGCTACCTTCGTTTGTGCGCACAAGCCTGAGTTAGCAACATTTCTAAGAACAAATAAATTCCAAAGTTAACCGTCCCACTTAGTGAGTAGTTTCCTGCATCCAAAGCGTAACCGAGCTTGTGCCTAACGAAGAACCTTGTGCTTAGAACGCCGATGATGTATCCATCTTCACCCTCGAGCGCCAAAAGCTAATGCGTATTTCAGTAACTAAGCACGGCTCAGCGGTATCCGACTATACGTACAGAACGTCGAACCGGCTTTCAACTGGTTAGACAATGCCCAACAACGTTGGGCGTTGTCTGGGTGTCCCATGGGTGTCTAATGGGCGCAGGTGGACGATGGATGGGAGCAGGTGGGTGACCTCCCTCGTCACATATTTTTTTAGTTGGGCGCGCCTTTATCAATTACAGAACACTTTTTTTCCAATTACCTTCAAGTATGCATGATAACAGGTCCCGTCAAAGTTAAAGGGATTCCCCCGCGATTTGTTCTTGGAACCGCCGTAACTGGTTCAAAGAGCGAAGAGCAGCAGCGGGAAAAAGGCAACTACCATGTCTATGCAGTCGCTAGCCGATGCCGCCTACATGACGTATTTCTTGGCGGCCAAGTCCGTGCCTGTCGTGGCCGTGGGTTCGTCTATCGTGTTTGCCATCTCGCCCTGGTGCGCTATCATCCCTCTCTCATGCCTGCAGCAACACACTGAAATAGTTCACAAACTCACGCCTTCTTCCTCCCTTCCTTCGCCACGATAGGCCCACCGTCACCACCATCCGCCGCGCGCGCAGTACGCTGCAGTTCTCATTCGCCCCGTTCTTCTTCTACTTTGTGCAGAGCATTATCTACACGTTGTACGGTTGGACGACTGGCAACCCCGTCGTGGGCGGCACGTCCCTGCTCGGCGCCGTGCTGGGCTCGTACTATGTGTTGATCTTCTACAAGTACGCGCGCGACCGCAAGCAGGCCACTAGGATGCTGACATCGGCCATGCTTGTGATCTTCTTGCTGGCCCACCAGGTGGTCACGCGCTCCCCCGAGGAGACGCAGATGCTCACGGGCATCCCGGCCAACATCCTGTCGGTATTTACAGCCGCCTCGCCGCTGCTGCAGCTCAAGAGCATTCTGCGTCGCAAGGACGCGTCTTGCTTGCCTCTGGGTATGTCGGCAATGAACGTTGTGGCGGGCACCATCTGGACCATCTACGGCATTATGCTGGGCGACCCGCTGGTCATCTGCCCCAACTTATTCGCACTAACGATGGGTGTGAGTCAGGTGTCGCTCATCCTACTCTATCCAGGAGGCAAGAGCAGCAGTGCAGCGGAACCCAAGGCCAAGATGTCGCCTCCTACCAAGGCAGAGAAGAAAGAAAATAAGCTCAGCCCTCGCCACAACAAGAAAATCGAGCACCCGGAATGAAATGGATGTCGGAACACTTTGGCTGAACGAATGTTGTAGCTAGGTAATGCATAACTTCCTTCTGCGATATGTTTTTTTTCTTAAGAAAATAAACAACGTCAATAAAAAAGTTGTTGTTGTTTATTTTAGGAAGTTTCCTAAGCTCATGCCATCTTGCTCAATTCATTTTTGTACTGCTGGGCACCCGCAAGGTTTACTTTCGCTCAGTCATGATGGAGCCTAAAGACTTCGTGATCTCCAACGTGGTGAGCTCTCAATCAAGTAATAATGTGCAGCTGTTCGTAAATTTACGGTGACGTCTGCAGCGCAATGGCGAGATCCAGGTTGAAGTTTTCGTCGCTGGCGATGGGCTCAACTATCCGAAGAAGGGTCAAACTGTAGTTGTCCACTATACGGGATATGTACGTCTGAGTACTAAGGATATTATATCACTATGTAGCTTATCGACTTGTAATGTGCAGCTACAAGATGGCAAAAAATTCGATTCATCACGCGACCGAGAGAAGCCCTTCAAGTTCAAACTCGGTGCTGAACAAGTGATCCCTGGACTCGACGAAGGGGTGGAGAGGCTGTGTATGAAGGAGCGAGTTAAGCTCTTCGTGCCTGCCGACAAAGCCTATGGACGTAAAGGATTCCCGGGGCTAGTGCCACCCAACACAAACCTCATCTTCGACATCGAGCTACTCACATTCCGTTAATACGGTATACTGCTATTGCTACCATCACTTTCACCAGCTTCTTTAGTTGCCTGCAAAAAGCTCCTTTTTCTTCCGCTCGAACTCCTTTTTGCGCGTCAATTGAGCCTCGCGTGTGTCGAGCATTGTTTGAATATTCTGCAGCTGTGCCATATGCTTCTCGGCGACCTTTTGCGCCTTCAGCTCGTCTTCACGCTGTAATGCAGACAATTCCTCATAGAACTGGGCTGTCACAGGAAGCGGTTTGGTGAACTCGTCCTTAATTACTTGCTGCATCCGTTCACGATGCGCCTTGTTGCCACTCTTTGCGGCGCGGATAAATTCGTCCCTCTCTTGGAGTTGTTTGCTGAATCGAAGTGTGCCTTGTATCTGCCGCTCATTGCAGATTTTCCTCCAGTTTAAATGTGCGATTCGCTCTTCCAGCGACGCAAAGGCCGTCGGCGATGGAGCTTGCTGCATTTCTTGCAACTCCTGGACCCCGCAAAATCGGAACTGCGCTGGCCCTTCATGCTATCGCCGTCTACATAACTTCACTTCGTCCTCATCAGCTGCAATGTGCACTTAGAGGAAGAATCCAATCCATCAACACGACCTTGGGAATATTTTTGGATGCTTGCTCGTCTTCAAGTCACTTATCAGGACTGAATCTCAGCCTTCGACTCGTTTCTGATCTTCATCTTGACACGGTATGCAATGCCAACGGTACTTATTGCCCGTCAAACATGGTAATGACTTCTGAAAAGCCGGGAATGGGCTTTTCCAGCACATACCACATTAAATCCGAATCGCTGGTTGACGCTGTCGCTGATGCTTGCACTACATTGTCCACATTACAGCTTGTTTGGGATGATTCGTTGTCCATGCTGCTTGTACTACCGTTTAATGTTTGCATCGAGGCTGACTGTTGCGAGTCCTCTTGCTGCGAATGCTTCTTACTGTCAACATTACTCGATATCATGATGTAGTGCGTCCGTACTCCGTGCTTATCCTTTGGAAGACGAAGCTTGAACTGCTGCTTCGGAATAAATCCCGGGATACGCGTAGACTGACGCTCTGCTAGTACTGCAACATGCAACTTTGTTGCTGAGAACGCTCTAGGACAACAAAACATACCGATTAAACTACTTTTTGCTTGTCAACCAAACACCCAGCACAGCGAAACAACTCCACCTTGAAAAGTGATCCATCGCATGAGTGAACACCGCACGCATGAGTTTCTGCGTGCACAGACGCATCAACTTTTCTCTCGTCGTAGGTGGTGACGGTGGAGTTGGCGATAACGAGTCGTCAAGTGACATATCCTCCAGGTCTGCCTCTGGCGAAGCTGCGACAGAAGACACTGCTAGTCCAGCAACATCTTCCACCTGGGTCTCAGCCTCCTCGAAATCCACAACGATAGCGTCTCGCGGACTCATCAGCGACGATCCGAACACCAACGCCACTACAGCTTCGTCAGTAACTATCTTTTCGCCGCATTATCACAATATTACCCACCTACCTCTCTTCACTCTTAACGAGAATATTGCGTCCAATTGCACGCCAAAAAGCAACTCGGCCGCCCCCACACACTTGAGAGCCTTCTTAATACCTCCACCCGCTGGCAGCCTGGCAGCAACGCATACTGAGTCCCAATCTCTATATTTCAATGTCTCCAACAGTTTATCACCTTCTCTGCGTCGCTGCTTCTACTCGTTCCTGTTGCCGCAGCTCATAACACTCCACAAACTGTAACAGCTCATCGTAAAGGCTGCAGCACATTGACACACTACTTTTAATTCGCATATGTTGCAATACCGTTCTGCTTTCTAGCTAAGTCGCACCAAGGGATCTGGCCGCGCATGTAGAGCAAGTATTTGATCAGCTTGGTCGTCATACAGACGCGCAGCCCGCTATCCAGCGCCGTCCGATACGTCACGCGCAGCGGGTCCATCCTTGCTTGCACGTTCGATTTAAAGTTGCGAAACAAAATATCGGGCAACGTAAGCATTGCGCAACTTCATATTTCGTGCAACGTTAAAAGACCGCAATATTGAAAGTGTGCCCTAAGGATGGAGGTGGCGGCGCACGTGGACGACTACAATGCGTCGTTCCGCGACACAGTGTGGCTGCAGTCGTTCCCGTTGACCGCTCAAACCGTGCTGCACTACTTCGCTCTGTCCCCATTCTACGACCGCTCGTGCAACAACGAGCGCCTCAAGATGCAGCGGCTCGGGCTCGACCAGCTCAAGAACCTGCGCGGCGTCGAGTACGAGCTGCTGCCCAACGCGGCCAAGCAGCTGCCGCAGCAGCTCTTCATCATCCGCAAGCAGCGCCGCAGTGGCCGCACGCAGGTAGAGCCACTAGCCATCTACTATGTGCTGGACGGTACCGTTTACCAGGCGCCAAACATCCACGCCATGCTCACGTCTCGCCTCGTACGGACCTCAAGCATTTAAAGGTATAGCTAATATAGCATTAGTCAACTGATCGGTGCTGTGTGCATGACTACAGAAAAAATGCAGCTACCGGGTTAACAAGGCCTTCCACGGGTTGGCGGCGGGCGTCCGCTTCAGCCCCACGGAGGGTTACGCATGGGACTTTAGCTCCAAGGACAAGAAGGAACCCGTCATTCCCTCCGAGCGTGAGTCGGTCGTTATTTGACTGTTTGATGGCATGGTGAAGTATTGAACCTATTTCGTGTTGCAATGAGAGTAGAACTACAGCTGAAACTCAAGCAGAAATACGAGAAGATGGAAAAACAGCGTGAGAACTCGGCGCGCGTGGACTCTATTTTGATCCAACTTATGAAGAAGCACGCGCCGGAGATTGCTGAGAAGCTCGAGAACAACAATGCTGCGATAGCAGCAGGAACAACAGGAGCAGATGAGCTGGGCGCCATCAAGCGTGAGAATAATGCTGCCGGCACAGACGTTGCTAAGCGGCAGAAAGTTGCATAAGTATTCAATCACTAACGCAACGCAAATCTGATTCTTCTTCATTTGATTTTTTTTCTTTCAATTTGTTTTTAGCAAAGCGAAAAATGCATACGATTATCAAGTTGTGCTGTTCGGTCGATAGTGGCTACTTTAAGGCAGTGCTCAGTGTTGCTGATGACCCTCGACGTCCACAATCACAGTAAACTTACTGATCTTTCTTGTTCTCCGGCTGCCCGTACTTGCTGCGGACCTCGTCCACCTTGGCACCGCCGCGCTGCTTGCCATACTCGATCTTTTCCTCAACATTGTCGGCAGTACCCTCAAATTGCGACTTTAGCTTCTCGCTCGACGGCATCTCACGCGACAGCATCATACGCGGCTGCTTCATTTTCTCCACGCCAGCCTTCCACTTCTTCGGGTAACGACGGCGGAGCATCATGACCAAGAAGATAGCCAATAACGGGATGCCGAAAAAAGCTACGTGCCGAGCACAAACGCGATCCGTGGGCAGTGGCAGGCAGTACTCGCGTTCACCCACGTTCTTCGCAGCCTCGGAACTCTGATGCCATGTGTCCTTAGCTTTCCCACCAGCAGCTTGCATCGTCTGGGCAACGCGAGCTTTGACACTCTCAACACGCTCCCCGAGATCGGTGATCTCGGCGCTGAGTTTCTCGCTCGCCGTCTTGAGCGAATCCATGACGGTGTCACTAATAGCGTCGGTCGGCACAGGGGAGGAGCTCGGCAATCCAGTGGACTCGCGCGCCGAGGCCGCTGCCTCGCGCATCACCTCGTTCATATGCTCCATCTTGCCTCGCGCGTACTCTCCGAGGTTCCGAGCGTCGTCCTGGAGCTGATCCAGCGTGCGTCGACTGCGGTCGCCCATGTCGTTGCGGCGACGCATCTGCTCCGCCTCGGACAACATCTCGTCCACCGCCTCGGACGCTGCCTCCTTGGCGCCGTGTTCCTTCTGCTTATAGGTCTTGGTCGCACTGGCTGGCATTCGCACCATGTTGAAGTTCAATCTCGAAGTTTTTCGCACTGGTTCGTTTGGCTCGTACGCTGCGAGTTGCAAAGTGCCATTGACAAGGAACGAGAAAAACTTGCCGAGACCTTGGGACGAGGACAAATGGGAGGACAAGCCTCTAACTGTCGCGTTTACACCTACCAAGCCCGTAAGAGACACGAGGCGAGAAGGGAGAAGAAAAGCTCTAGTCTAACGGGTCCAGCCAACAAGTTGTATTTCACTTCAACGTGGTGTACGTTACACCACAACATTGATTTTCGTAAAAAGAGCCAATCATTTCCCGAGCCAGCGAATATGGCACCACAGCACCTTGCCTTCTCGTCGACGGCGCAAGTGGACGCCGTGGCCGCCTGCTCGCTGCCCAACGTGTTGCTCTCGGACGAAGATGAGAACGCGGAGGAACCGGAGCTGCCGTTGCTGGCCGTGGCGCAGTCGCAGCTCGAGGGCAACGTCTGGAGTGGCGGCGTAGCGCTGCTGGATGCGGCCACCAGCGAGCGGCTGTGCGAGCTGCAGCTGGAGGCGGGCGTAGCGTCGCTGGCCTGGGGCGGTGTGGACGGAGACGTACTGGCGCTGGGCTGCGACGACGGCGACGTGCGCCTGGCCAAGTTGTCGACAGACGTGGCCTTCGCCTTCGTGCCCCTCGGCGCCTCGACGACGGGCGAGGAGG
This sequence comes from Phytophthora sp. 'mugwort', assembly GCA_033558025.1. NCBI lineage: Eukaryota > Oomycota > Peronosporomycetes > Peronosporales > Peronosporaceae > Phytophthora > Phytophthora sp. 'mugwort'. The sequence continues at coordinate 2,965,504 of JAUCEF010000004.1, read as the reverse complement.
ACGTCGTGGTGACGGGATGGGGACATGATGACGTTGTTACGGGCATCAGCGGCTCGGCGGTCGAGAAGACCCAGCTGGCCTCATGTAGTTGGGACCTCACGTGCGTACTCTTGAGCTGTGAGATTAACGCAGTGCAGGACGATACTGACTTGTTTGCTATGCGGTAGAGTGAAACTCTGGGATATCGGAGCCAATGTCAAGACGGTCGCTACTTTTGAAGGTGCGCCAGATACAATAGAGTCTTGAGATATGGTACACATTGCTGATGTGATATCGACTTGTTGTCTGCAGGCCACACGGACTTGATTTGGGGCGTGGCGATGAACCCGACGCACGCACATCTGCTGTGCTCGGCATCACAGGACGCGACGGTGCAAGTGTGGGATGCTCGACGTCCTCAAAGCGCGGCGCTGACAGTGTCGACGCGGCTACCGGCGCTGTCGGTGGATTGGCACCCAAAGCAGTCGACTGTGTTCTCTGTCGGACTGGAGGATGGTGTAGTGTGTACTTTTGACGTACGCTCGCCGCACACACCGCTAGCGCGGCGCGAGACGCACAGGGCTGCAGTGCATGTGGTCAAGTACTCACCGTACCACGATGACTTGCTGGCGACTGGAGGCGACGACGGCAAGGCCTTTGTGGCGACTGACAGTTTTTCATCCGACAGAAGTGCAGGCACTGGCGTCCGTGAACTGCTGGTCGGTGTGGAACAAGCATCGCTGCATCATGACTACGTGCGCGCGCTGGACTGGTTTCAGTTGGTGGCTGCGTCGCCTTCCTCCGACGACAAGAAGGTTAATGCAGTACTCGCTACGGGCTCCTGGGATAAGACTGTGCACAAGTGGAGTGTTGACGAATACACTGCTCCTGTCGCGGACCAAGCGGCTGCTACTGCAGGATTGACAGCACCTCCGGGAGTTCCGATTCCTGTCGCTTAAAGACACTATAAAGTGCTAGATAATTCGCCGAAGCATTCGTGTTCGGTTTACTCCTACTTACTTAGAGCTCATATTCTACAGGATTGGCGACGTGAGGTTGTTGACAATGAAGTATCCAAGGTTCCTGAAGAGCTTGCTCGGGAGTGAGGCGTTGATTTGGGTCCCAGACAAAACACTTCGCCAAAAATGCCAAAAAATCTGGGTCATCGGACTTCACAGCGCTGATGAGACTTCGTGATCCAGGGGTACGTCGACGGCCACGCGAGTTCATAAACGGCTTCGGGACGTAGTCCATTGCTTGACTATTCGCTGGGTTGGCCACTTCACTGAAGAAATTGAGACGTCGCTTGCTTTTGCGCACCATTTCCACGGGTGGCACGTCCAGCACCTCCATAATGCAGGCAAGTTGCTCGTGTTCGTTCTCACCCGCAAAAATTGGGTGACCCGTGTACAGTTCGACAAGGATACAGCCAAAACTCCACATGTCGATAGCACCCGAGTATGTGTGGCCAAGCAAGACTTCTGGGCTGCGGTAAAATCGGCTTTGGATATAAGTGAACATGGGAGCTCCTTCCAGACAACTACTGCCAAAGTCAATAAGTGTCACATTCTCCACAATGCCAATGTTAAGCACGTCTCCCACGAGAGCTGACTCATTAAGCAGTATGTTTTCCGGCTTCAGGTCACAGTGAACAATCTGTTGTTGATTGAGAAATGCCAAGCACTGTGCTAGCTGCATGCCAATTGTGCGCACGCTGCTCATGGGCAGACCGTGGAAGAACCGTAGCTTGAGGAAGTCGTACAAGTTTGTCCCGAGCACCTCGAAGGCAATGCACACGTGGTCGCGGAACTGGAAGTATTCCTCCATCCGTACAACATGCGGGTAGTCATCACAAGCTGCTGCTGCACGTTGGAGCTGTGCCAAGAGCTGTACCTCCACGAGTGCTTGGTCACGATACTTTTTCCGGTTGCGAATAATCTTGACGGCAACCTGTTTGCGAGTGCGGTGGTCCAGACAGCAGACAACCTGACCAAATGATCCATGACCTAGCGCGTTCAGCACCTCATATCGAAAGACCAAGTGGTCTCCCATCAGTACTAAGTAGTCTCCGTGCTCATCGTCATAGCCGTCGTTGCATAACTCCGTAGGTAAGTCGTCCGGTTCCTCGACATGCGTTACACCAGACTCATCTCCGTGAACAGGCATGATACTGTGGATCTTACCATTGCGACGACTACGCTTAACAGCCAGGGTGGACACGAAGCGAATCTCATCGTACTGCAGGATCTCCAAACGCTCCAATGCTGTGAGCTCCCTTGCTTTATCTTTATCTAGCAAAAATTGTTTGCCAGTCGGCGGACATGGCGCCGGCGTCCGCCGGATCTCAATAGGCGCCTCGAACCTGTCCGGGTGAGGCTCGTGGCTCTTCCTCCGCTCTGTCTCGTTATCATCAACGTTGCCGAGTCGCAGTCTCCGCTGCGGGTGCTGCTGCTTATGGCTGTCCTTGCTCTTTCTGTGCTGTAGCTGCTGCAACTTCCGCCGACCGCTTTTCTCGCCGAGCGGGCGATGCGGCTGCCAGAACTTGTGCTCATCGGTGGCCGGCGGCGTCGCAACGACGCCCGTGATCTGCGCTGAGTTGCCGCCGGAGGCGAGCAGCGAGCTGGTGGTGCGGCGGATCAAGTCCAGCGGTCGGCGATTGAAGAATATGTGACCGACGGAGGACGGTTTCTTACCGGGCGGCGCGGCAGGCTTGCTGCTGTATCCGTCTGTGGGCTGCTGTGCCTGGAGCTGCTCGAACTTATGTGGCGCCGCGACGGGCGACTCAGAGCTGGGCGGCGCCGGCATCAACGCGGGTAGCAAGCGCTGCGCTCGTCGAGGCGGCCGCGAGGGGCGGGACGACGTGCTTCCCGGCTCCATGCTGCAGCTGCTGCTAAACTGGGACATCAGACGGTGACGGATTGTCGGCCGCTTCTAAATCGGGAAATGCTTTATAGCATTCTTTCAGCGACACCTCCTTCTTCAACGTCGGGTCTCACGATACCATACTGGAAGTCAGTATTGGAGAGTTACTGGATTTGCACCTGTTTACCAGCAGTGCTGCCACCGGGTGTCACAAGACACCGCGCCCATGAATTTTGAGCATCCAGTTGCCTGCTGGCTTCATTATCATGGCAAAACTCTTATGTCGAACGTTATGCAAACGGAAAAAGTAACGTCAACGTTAGGATATCTTTTGGAGCCGACAATTGAACTTTTCACTTTTTGAGGTGTTTCCTGATTGCCGCAGTCACAAACAGGTCTTATTCGCGCGCGACGACCCAGCTCTAACGCAGCACGGCGGTTCCCCTCATTGCCTGTAGCAACCCGTGTTCTCGACGACAGTAAATATTTCAGACAGTTTGCTGCATTCACCGCACCCACGCAGTACACGCATCATGACGCCGCCCAGCAGGGACCATGTTGTCATTAAAGAAGGCTGCAAGAGAGGCAACGCTTACTATTAGGAATAGCCATGTGCATGCATCACGAGCACAGCTGCCTGTTTGTTCAGCAGACTTGAATAGTATTCAATGAATACTGTATAGGGCATGGCCGCGGTTTTTCCAGTGGCCGCGGAAGATGCAAATTGCGTGGGGCATCATCCATCGAGCCATCTTAGCCAGAGATCGCATCTAGTTCACCGACCTGCGAAAGATGCACCATTTGGGGAACTTTTCTAACATCTTCGAAGTCGAGAAGAAGACATTTCTGTCCCGGAACAGCGCGCTTGAGGACGACAGCCCCAGTATTACCGCTTTACCGCTGCGTAGTCAAAGGTTTTATTTCATAGCTGACCTTAAACAGCTCAGCATTACGGCATATATGCCACAACGTGCACAGCACTGTCCGCATGCTCCATGGCCCACCCCGCTCATGCCCGGATCGTCAGGGATCCATCTCATCAAGTTCTGGGCCGTCACGCTCTAACATGCCGAGCACAGTGTCGCGTCTGGTGGCAACTCCTTCACCTCGTCAAGCAGCAAGTCGCAAAGCTCCGTGCGCCGAACCAGGCAGCAGACCAAGCTCGTCAGGATGCAAGTTCGGGAACGGCAAGTCCTACAGTTCTTGGATATTCATGATGAATGATGAATCTCATCTCGGATTAATTGAGCCAGGCCTGCATTGATTTCAGGTACGGTATTCGAGGAGTAGCTTGCTACTGTAGCAGACTGGGTGCCCGATTAGACTTAAGGAAAAGATTCTTAAGCAAGAGTCTGACTGTTATTGTGAACGGCACATGATATGTCCTATTTTTTTTTGCAAATCGACCGCTTTATACCCGATTTAGGCTCTCTATATATACGACGTAGCCCTTTTTTATCAGATATAAGCAGAACGTCAGTCCGATTTGTTGTATCCGAACCCTGTTTATATATCACATGTTGCCGTCGATTTAGCGTCAAATCGTTTCGAATGCCCATTAACACTGGACATTTGAGGTTATCGCTATATAAACGTTGTCGATGTCGCTATTATCGTTAAACGAGGGATAACTATACGTATTACGATTGAAAAAGCTTAAAATGAATACGTATGCATCTCTCAAAAGTCTGTTAGAAATGGAAATGTCTTTATTTGGGGCGCAGTATCTGAACTATTTGCTCGTTCGAGACCCGATCCGCGCAAGGTTATTTTAATAGCGGAGCTATAAAAGCTTCTGGGTCCTATGCTTTGGATTTGCACAATGGACGTTTTACATCCAGAACTCAGATTTAATTTTTCTCCTACCCTGTTTTAGTATGTTTTCAACCCATCCAAAATGGCCTAACCGAGCTGGACATATTGGTCGGTTTTCACAATAGCTCTTTTTGATAATACGTACTGTACCATGAAATCGCCCTAAATGGTACATAGACACAATCGTCGGTCTGAGATGCTTTTCGAGTTCTTTTTCCATTTTTGACTATGAAGCATGGTCGTTGTCAGGCCACAATGGCTTCACGCTGCTGGGCCTAAACGACACCGAGCAGCAAATAGCAAACAGCAGTCGTGGGCCATGGCCACACTGTAAGTTACAGTGTAACGGTCACGGTGGCCAGATTTCTGATTCCGCCTGTACATGTAGCTGTTGATGCTCTACTGGCGAAATCGATGTGGCCAGCAGCAACTGTCCCTGCAATTTTCACCCAACGCGACCCTGCCCTCCTTAAAGAGGAACCGCCTCTTTCGAAAGAGGAGGCCTTAAGAACTAAGTTTATATTCACTGCGGAGTCCTTTTTAATATACAGCCTTAGCAGTCCTCAGAGGCATGACTTTGTCATTGACAGTGCTCAGTCCGCTGCGCATGAAAGTTGCATTCGGACCGTTGCACTTGAAGCGCCATTATGAGACTAGCGGCCCCGGACGTTCGTGTGGGCCACAACGGTTGCATAAACAAACTCAGCTCGTTTTTCTGCACTTCACAATAGCGGGAATGGCGAATGCGGACGAGAGCCGAGTTGGCGCCGCCGCATTCATCTTGATGATCGGGCCGAGGGCCCGATCAGATCGATCGACCCGATTTGTGATTTGTCGGCTGTGGGCCGAGGCACGCCACCGCGCTGTGTTCGTGGCAGCCATACCGTATCTCGCTTCGCCTGACGGCGTCACTAAGTCAACCGCAGCTGCCGCACTGCAAATTGCAGCACCGCTCCGACGGCCTTTTATTTACAGAATAAAGCAGCGAAATCTCGACTTTGATACAGGAAATTGGTTCAAATGGGATCGTTTATGTTGCGATTGGGACTGTCTATGGCAAAAATAGAGCTGGGGAAAAACGCGCGATAGGCGGGCGGCTCTGTCCGCGCCCATGTGGTCCCTCCACTGTCGCCGGCAAGCCTCCCGGCGAAGCCAAGCCAATGCCCTACCGGTACATGAGCATTGCCAAGGCGAGCCGAATGCTGCGTTACAGTCGGAAGTGCGCGGGAACGTGCGTGGAGCGGGGCCTGTTTACTCTTCCACCGCGGTCTGATATTCCAACTCAGGGCAGCGGCAGCGCCACAGGCGACGCCAGCGCCATCAGCTCGCGTAACTGCAATGCGGCGCATTGCTGTTGCTGCAGGGTAGGCTGCGAAGAGCTCGCTCGGACGACCCAATAGGGCCACCGGGACGTAGCTCTAAGCTTCGGCGGCGCGACTTCGGCGCCTTAGCACCTTAGATCGCGCCACTGAACCCACGCCCGTTTTGGCAATCGCACGCCAGCCATAACTCGGCGCAAGAAGATATCGACAGACGAGCGTCCGGCAGCTGGGCGAGCCTGCGCTGGTTGCTCGTCGTCAAGGTCCCACGGCCATCTCTGCACGGTGGCAATAATGGCGATGAAGGGGCAATTTGCCTCGACGTGGCGTAGCGTAAGTTGGCGGGTCTAGCCGTTGGCTGGCTCTGGCTGGTGGCCGCCTCACCGCAACGACAGCCTTGAATTTTGATCCGAAGCGAGAAGGTTTCATGGAGGCCAGCTGCAGCGAGCGGGGCCGCCGCCGCCGATAGCTACAGCAACTCCCTCCTCTCGGCGGGCAACAGATCGAATCATAGCGGCGGCGAGTAGCCAAGTGCGTGGAGGCCGGAAGAAGGCAGAGAGCCGAGTGCAGTTGGCGAGGAGATAGAAGAAGAGGCTCGCCGTGTGACGGAGCGCGCCCTGCTCTTGCAGGCCAAAGTGCAAGCGCACTACATTAGCTCGGCCAGGCCAAGTTGCAGCTCGCCGGCCGCGGCCGCCAGGACATGCACAGGCGTTGCCATCAAGCAAGCGTGAGTGCCGGCTTGGGCGTTTCTAGCTCCCCTTTTTTGGGCCTACCATGACATTTCGCTTTTAACGCCGCGCTGCAAAATTTACTCTAGCATAGATCAGCACACTGAAGTATGGCAGCCGCGCGGGTGACTATCGGATCAACAAGGTGCCCGTTACACACCACAGCGCCCTTGTCGCCTCGTACGGGCACTGCGGCAAAATATTCGCCTTGATATTGCCGCGCAGCGAATGCAGTCTTCCCAAAAATATGGGCTTAACTGCTACCGGTATTGCCGACGCCGTGTACAGAACATGTATGTACCTCTTCTACGCGGCGCTGACTTGACTGGAGTATGGGAGGCTCCAGCCAATTGGCGTGCCTGCCCATCTTTCTTGTTGTGATAATTGGTTAGTACCGATTTTGGCCCGACGCATCCCACCCAATTTTGGAAGGGAACAAGTTGGAGTGGCATACTCCAACAACGCGCGCACCAGCCCAGCGCCGGGCCACTACCATTCGCCATCTTGCTGGCCACGACACACACACAGACAACAGAGCCTCCTGGTAGCCCCGGTCCGTTCCGCTCGGGCCCCGCAGCTGCTAGTCCAGACAGGGAAGCATCGATCCGCGCAGCAGTACCAGATCCAGCGCGTCCGTGCAGTCAGAGCACAGGGAGTGACAGGGAGAGAGCTAGGAGAGAGAACGAGATTTAAGCTAGACGAGCAAAGGATGGAGATCGCCAAGAACGTTCGCGACTTCCTCGTGGGTATGAAGGAGACATTGTCCCCCGAGGAAGACCAGCTGCTGTCGAGCTTACAGACGTTGCACGAGCAGTACCTCAACATCATGGAGGACTTCTCGTTGCAGGTGTCCACCCAGGCGCTGACCATGAGCCCCGAGGCGCGCGTGGTGGCGCACCAACTACGTCTCAAGATTTACCAGGACTGGCGCGCCAAGCTGATGGAGCGCGTGTTTGACAACTCGAAGGAGATTGCGTCGGCCGAAGACGCAGAAACCCACAAGCCCGGGTGCGATTGCTGTTTTTGCGAGCTCACGCGGCGGCTGAGCAGCTACGAGGCCGTGACGACCGACTACATTCAATCGAGTACCCGGATCAAGAACCCGGAGAACGACGCCGGCGAGGACAGCGCATTCCAATTGCCGGATTTCCTGACGACCTAGGTTTTAAACGCGGTCGGGCACGCCAAGCTAGTTAGGGATTTCTCGGCAGCGAGTACGCCGGGAACGCCCGCGGATCTCGTGTGGAACGATGAGAAGGACTGCATCGCGAGATGGGACCGTCCCCCGCGCCTCAGGGAGGCTACTGAGCAGTACAATACGTGGAACTACTACAACAAGAAGAGGCGCTCGCGCGGCGCCGCGATCGTGGAAGTCGTGGCCGCCCATGCGCGAGCGAGTGGGTGTGTGTGGAACAATAGAGTGCTCCGACTGCGTCTTCGCCGCCACCGGAAGCGCGTGCATTACAGTCGGTAGTGGTATTATGATCCCCCCGCCTCGGTGCGCAGGTTTATAAGCAAGTTTATAAGTACAAAGGGCTCGTTTGAATCATTCGCTAGTAGCTAGCGCGCTAGTAACGCAGGGAAGGAGGGATCGACACAGATTTGCGCCGCCGCCGGCACTACTTGCCCCGCTCTGCCGCTGCACACGCAGGAGGAAACTAGCCGAGCCACGCAGAAGAGTACGCGCGCGTGCAAATAACATGCCGAGAATGCAGAGAGCTTCAGACAGTTCGTCGTTGGTGTTGCTGTGTGTCTTGCTTACGTTGCATTGGCCCTCGGGGCTAAAAGTATCCTTTCTGTGGTGCCGACCACACTGGGCACGTGCGTGGCCGGCGGTGAGGTCAGCTCACCGCGGTGCCACGTTGGTTCGGGCAGTGACCGATGCAGCATCAGTGTGCTGGCCATTTGGGCGCCGGGCAATGACGCTAGCTATCGAGGCCCTGCCATGATCATATCTTGGGTCGCCGCATACGGCGGCGGCATACGGCGGCGGCATACGGCGGCGGCATACGGCGGCGGCAGAGCTGCGCTCAGGCTGCGTCAAGGCCCGGTTCTATAGCCTTGGACGGGCTGGCGTTGCACATACGCCAGCTTAGATGCCTGCTCTTGCTGGCAGTTGGCGAGTGACCTCAATCTGCGCAAAGAAGTAGCGAGAATTTGTTCTATTCGAAGCGCAAAAATTGCCATAATAGAACCCTGCAAACATATATTTGCAATGGTATGCATTATTGCAGTTAATACGAAGAAAATATCACTCCAAACGAACAAACAGATGCAAAAATGCTCCTGATTTTTCGTGCTGATTTATGCTCCGTGATACACCGATGTTTTTGCGGTGACAAAATACTTAGTGTGGGCCACAGCTCGTTGTCGTCCCTGCAACGACCACCTGAACCGCTGTCGCGACCGTTGTTTCGGGTCCGCGCACTTCAACCGAACAAAGTGCTTGCAACTGCCTTTTTGCCGCATACACACTTTGGGCCCGATGCTGCTTGGTGCGCGACCAGATCAAGCCCTGTTGGCGAGGCTTCTTGCTGTGCTAAGTCCCCCGCTCCTTGCTTGCCTCGCGAGTCGCAATTACAACAGAGTCGATGGCGGTCGGTCAAAGTGACTGGCAGGCCCAACCCATTTTCCGCCAGTTCCACGGCGGTCGGCGGTCACCGACTTCAAGTGACTCTTTCCTCCGAGCATTGCTCTTTGTCGCGATTGAGACTTGAGTCAGGTGCTGCCAAGCTCTCGGAGCGCCGCCGAAGTCAGCGGCGGTCGGCAGGGCGCGGGGCTGTCCTTCGTCACCGTCTGTCGACGTCACCTAACGCCCAATGCCAATGTCAAGATAAGAAGGAGGTGCAATGAAATTTACAATTATCTTAAAGACAAATTAGGAGCGCAAACAAACAATGGCTGTTGATCATGCTCCCTGACTGCTGTAGAGGCAAAAAAATAAAACTTGAAAAGGCAATATGCCAAGAGCGCTGAAGTGTTCAATTTTTAAGGGCTAAATTACAGCCTCAATATTCATCGACAGCTCCAAATCCCGTTTTTTTCTGACGGCACAACGTCGTTTTCAAATTTGGCGAACATTAAAGGGAAATTGCGTGAGGGACATCAATTAGCCATTGCAGACTGGAAAAAATGAGCCGAATTGTTCTGATTGAGTCTGCAAGTTGCAGTGCTCAGGATGGATAGCCGGATGATCGCGGTGCTGGTAACATGGAGGCTGGGGTTACGGAGGGAACTTCAGATATTATATACATGCAGGCAGATTGCCAGCGCATTGCGGAGACATCGCATCTGCTTGGCGGTCACGCGCGGCGGTGACCCGATGATCGGCAGGTCCTGATAAAGGACAGCAGTGCAAGCACAGCTGAACCATAATTTTCGTAATCGCGACTTTTTAAAGCAACATTCTGGTTAGCACGGTGACAAAATATGACGACTCACTGTGTGGCGATCGAGCGCATTGGCATGCGCACGTGATGGAGCCTCGTTTGCATCGCGGCGCCGCCATCACGGCGGACGCTTAGCGCCCGTTTACAAGCGACGAGAACCAAGTCACAATCGAACGGCAACACATGCGCGCCAGCCAAGTCCTGAGAAAGTCTACGCGTGGCGCACCGGCGCTTCTGCTCGGGATGGCTTCAGGAAGCGCTAGTGAGTCAATACGGCGAGAAGCGTTGCAGCGCTGGTTGGCGGTCGCGATCGGGACAGTGGGCAATCATCGACGCGCGTGCCATTTCAATTAGCATCATCTGCAGCGGCACCCACTCTGGCGACAGAAAGCAAGGAACGCAACGCGAGCATTCTCATGCTTCACTGCAGTCTCGCCAGCCATACCAGACAGGGCGACATTGTCATCTTGCGCATTTATACTGTACTGTACATTAGGGTGTGGACCACCTTATCTACCCCATTAGACCGCGCTAAGGCGAAAAATGGTGCGTGGATCAACTGCCGCCGCCGTACGTCTGCGACCACGCTAACCCGCCTCTCTGTCTCGTAACTCACCAGGCGGCAGACCGCTTCAACATCAACCGGCAATGGGAACACCTGCAGGCCAAATACGTGGGCACGGGTCACGCCGACATGACCAAATTGTGCGTCAATCTGCTGCTGGGAGTGACTGGCTTGGCAGCAATCGACTGGAACTAACCTGATATTACCTTGTCCGTTGCTGCTACAGCGAGTGGGCGGTGAACCAGCACCGCGACACACTGGCGTCGCACCTAGGCCACTCGGACATGCTAGCGTACTTCGCCGTGGCAGAGAATGAGTCCATGAGTCGCGTGCGCTACACCATGCTGGAGAAGATGCTTCAGCCCTGCGGGCCTCCACCACAGAAGGAAGAGGAATAGCCACAGGCAACTCAGCCCTTTTGTAGCGGCTAATGCTCGCTGAGATAATTCAGATGCTCGGAATATAGGAGGTGGACGCGATCGACCTATTAATATGTAAGTGTATTCGGTATTGCTAGGTTTATCAGGAAGGTCGGTAGTCGCTCGACTTCCAGCTTGACACGGACGAGCGGATCGTGCATTGGTCGTCCTGGATGACCCGAGCCTTCAGCGACTTCACCCCGGCCAGCTGCGAGAGCAGGTTCGCTTCCTTCTGCAGCAATTCTGTCTCTGACATCTTGTCACCAGCAGGGAGCACCGTTAAGGGACTTAGTTGCATAACTACTGGAATGGTGAGTACGCACCGTTTGTAGATTCGAAGCGGTGAGCGTTGGAAGCGGTGGAAACGCGCTATACGACAACCGTGCGCGATCTTGCTTCCGGTACACGCCCTTGTAGAACTCGAGGTCTTGAGAAGTCTCCACGCTTCCTCGGGAGTTGCAAGTTGTTGGACGGTCGTCTAAGACGCACGGCAGACATAAGCGATCAGTTTGGTCCTGGGTGCTGCACGCTTTGTAGCGTACCTTTGTTCTCTAGATTAGCAGTTGGCGCACGAGGTAAGGCAAGTCGGGCCAGTGACTCTGTGGTGAATTTCACAATGTGCGGCTTCTCTTGATGTTCCCCTCGCCGTTGTCGGTTAGCGATCTTTTTGGGGGTAATTTTTACCTTTTTGCCCATCGCCTTCCATTCGGCAATTTTGGCGTTCAACAGTAATGTGTGGTCTTCTTGTATGTGACGCAGCCGCTCGCGATCTACACTTCGTTCGCGGGTGAATTGCTTCTCAAGCCGCTTGGCCTCGAGTTTGCTGGATACTCTAAGCAGTTTCTCTTTTCGTTGCTCTTCTGCTTGCAGGGCGTCCTGCAGTGCTTTAGTGTAGTAAGCGTTCTGATTTGCACGCAGCAGCTGTAGCGCTGTAGCAGCCCCGACGTCGTCCATGCTCAACTACGTCGCAATTCTAGCAGAATGGGTAATTGCTTCATGCGGTGAACGCTGATGCTAAAATTAGTGTTCCCCCCAAAAAAAAAATGTCTAATATGAAAATGAACCCATCGGGGATTGCCACGGCTGGAGGCACGTCGAGCGATCTGTGATCCGCCGTTCCACTTGATTGACTTGCTACCTGCGCGTAACGGCATTGCTAATAAAAAAACACACACGCAACACTGGCAGTGTTACACTGCGCGGAACTCGGGGCGTTCCCTTCGGCTTTTTAGCTCCCATGATACCGGAAATAAAAGACCAGCAGCTTGCTTGCTGGGACGTCGTCGTGTCATCGGAACTGATGAAGTAAAATTTCGCTGGTTATCCTAGCCCGAAGGTTTATCGGTGGACATCACGGCCTCAAACCTGATAAAGCAGCCCCGCCGCGTTCGACGTTTCGCTCCAAAACTATCGGCTATTGTTCGATGAAATGCTGCCTGCAACAGTCCCGATCAGGTCGGTGCGCACGAAATTCTCGTTGATGCTTCCGCTGTGACAGCAGCATCATGGGTGAGAAATAGTATAGTTCCGTCTCCAGACCTCAATTTTTGTGCTAGATGGATGCATCTCATCGTAGCAATGGTTAAGGAATTGTCTTGGTCATTAGCACGAATGTAGCCATTTCCGTCACTCTTCGGAACAGTGCCTTCCATTGCATTTAAGGTTTAGAGCTTTATATCGCAAACCATGCGCTTCCGGCCATGCATCGACATCCACGCTGGTGAGGTGAAGCAGATTGTGGGCTCCACGCTCACGGACGGCGAAGATGTGGACCCCGTAACTAATTTCGTGGCCTCGCAAAGCGCTGGAGACTTCGCGCGGTACGTAACGCGAATCGCTTCACCAATTTGGTCGTGTGTCAATGGTTTTGCCTTGCTTTTCGGTTGGAACAGCATGTATCAAAAGGACAGACTGGTGGGCGGCCACGTCATCATGCTGGGCACATCGACGGCCAACACAAACGCGGCGTTGGACGCTTTGCAGGCCTACCCGGGAGGACTCCAAGTGGGCGGTTCGTGAGCGACCTATTATACACTATAGGCTACAATGTCGGTGATTAGTGGACAGCTGACCTCTTATACTCGTGACTGTTTCTAGGCGGAATCAACGCTAACAACTGCCAGTTCTACGTGGAGAAGGGCGCAAGCCACGTGATCGTTACGTCCTACGTGTTCCGCGACGGCCAGATCGACTTCGAACGACTGGAGAAGCTCAAGCAGCTCATTGGCAAGAAGCACCTGGTATTGGACCTCAGCTGCCGCAAGAAAGCAGATGACAACAAGTTTTATGTCATGACGGATCGCTGGCAGACGTTCACGACGACGTCCATCGAGTATGTTTGTTGGCGGTTGTTTTGCGTGGCTTGAAGCGTTTGTGGCAGCTGATGTTATATTTGTTGATGCGTGAACGCGAAGTGAGGCACTGTTCCGCCGTCTCGCGGAGTATTGCGACGAGTTTTTGGTACACGCCGTGGACGTTGAGGGCAAGAGGTGCGGCATCCAGGTACGGAATTATTGTCCATTTTTGCTTCGTCTAAATAGAGCTAACAACGTGGTATGTCTTTCTCGTTGCCTTTTGACATTGCAGCAAGAACTGGTCGAGTTGCTTGCCGAATGGAGCCCCCTCCCCGTTACCTATGCTGGTGGTGCTAGTTCCCTGGTGCGTTATTTAACCACGATATGCATAGTACTAAAGTGAGAACTACTTTAACCATCACCGGGTCACTGCTGCTATCAGGATGACCTCGACTTTGTGGAGCGCATCGGTAACGGCAAGGTAATTGATTAACACATAGCGATCAGTGTTTCTAAATTATCTAGGGCTTTTGGTCTAACTTTTTTGCGTAAAAACGAATGCAGGTCGACCTTTCGATCGGAAGTGCTCTGGACATTTTTGGCGGCGACATTCGTTACGAAGACGTCGCTGCGTGGGACAAGAAGCGCGCAGAGAACTAGATTGCCGATATAAGCAGGTATTCGTCAGATAAATTAGCTCGATACTGCTTCCGTTGCGTGAAATGAGCTGCATTTCTAATATCGGCCACCTCTCCAGGTGGAGATGCCACCACTTCAGGTGGCTGATATTAAAAATCGTTATACTTAAGTAAGCAAAAAATCTCCCAGGATATCCGAAGTGCGTCCTATAACGTTAACTCCAGGAGGGGGTGAAATGATGTCTGGGGACCTAGCCGACATAACGCCTGCGGTTTAAGATCCGCGTGCTCCGCACACGGATCTTAAACCCAGGACCGAGCATGGTATCATATCGCTGGCCCTAATAGGGTTAAGCCCGACAGCGAAAGTTTTGGGGCCTAGCTGGGTGATAGTTTTCCTGTCGACACCTCCAACTTTAGCGATTTGTTGGTCATGACACCCGTCCTCGCTATTCTGATATATTTACTATAACAAACTGGCTAAGTACGATAGCGTTGCGTTAAGAGCCAGTTTCTCCGGAGTGCTAACGTTGCAGGAACGCCATCCCAGGATATCTGTAAGAAAATGTCCAAAAAATAAGCTGTTTTTTTTGCTAGGTTCGACTCCCCCTACCTACCATACTACTTCTTCATATCGTTTTGATTGTTACAAGAGAATGAGTACTGTACGGCGCTAAACTAGGTTAGATTCAAATATCTCATATTTTTAAGCCTACCCCCCCCCCGACTATGCATCCGGCCTGTAGTGTATATACCGGCTGTAATGATGTGGGGCGAGGAGAAGGAGAAGGAGTTGTCGAGTAGGAAGGAAATTTAAAAGTGATTCATTTTTGGGCGGTCCTTAGTTCGCTAGCGCTATATCTAAGCCGCCATGGAGGCTCTTATGTGTCCTTTGTGCCACGCTGGATATTCTCCGCACAGTGACCAACCATTCCTCTACATCACATGCAAACCTACACGTCACACTCTATTGACTATCTGATTGGCTGGAGACTCTGGGACATTCTCTGGTTTCGTCATCATGATAATGATTGCGTGTACCATGAGTGTAGTTCACATACGTGATCCTTGGAAGATGTCGTGGTGTCGCGCGGCGCCTCCTTATGTGCAATTTATGCAAAATATGCAAAATAAAATGTGTTATCGATGGGACTCGAACCCGTGACCTTTGCCTTGGACGATAGAAACTTTACGTCTGCACCAGACTGTGCGTATATCCATTGTGTCGGGACCAAAGATGTTTACCCATAAGTAACCGATGTAAATGTGTTGTAATTGCAAACCACATCCTTACATCCTCCGGCGAGTGACTTCGAGTCGAAGCTTGTGGAACTCTTCGACGAAAACCTTCCAGTGGGAGACGTGGCTGATGTCGCTTTCATATTCCCATGTTGCCTCGTGGTCTGGGTATCCGTTCCACTTGACCAACCATTGTTTCTTGCGGTTCACGATTCGGTGTTTAAGAAGTTTTTCGACGAAATACATTTCTTCACCGGTGTTCTCGTCCACGGCGACCCGCGATGTTTTGGGTATTGGTCGGCTCTTGAACCGCTCGTGATCTTGGACAAAATGCGCTAAGATATCTACATTAAATGTGGGGTTCATTCTCTGCATGTTTGCGGGTAATTGGAGTTTTGCGACGTTTTCCCCGACCATTTTGACGATTTTGAATGGACCGATCTTCCTTGCTGCAAGTTTTGCACATTTAACTTCCATGTCCTGTGCTGCGTGTCGAAGGGGAAGACAGCGAGTGTCGAGCATCACCAACTCGCCCACTTTGAACGCAACGTCATTGCGCTTTTGGTCATAATAGCGTTTTTGTGACTCTTGTGCGTGCTTTAAATGCACTCTTGCTTGTTCGAGCTTCTGCCGATCTTCGTGGAATGTTTTCGCGAATTCGGCAATGTCGAGTTCGGGGTTGTTAGCGCTCGTAGCTAGCGCTGTTGGGAGTCCGATAGGTAGTCGCTCTTTGCGTCCCGTGTCGATTTCGAACGGCGACAGTCCCGTTGAGGCACTAGTTAGAGTGCGTGTGCATACTCTGTCGTTGGTAATTTTTCTGACCAATCCTGGCCATGATACGAAGTCATACAACGAAGTGCGTCTTCCAGAACGAGATTCTGTCTCTCTGTCTGGCCGTCAGCCTGAGCTCGGTGCGCGGTTGTCATGTTCAATTTGATGCCCATAATTTTAGCGAGCGAACGCCAAAATTTCGATGTAAATTTCGGGTCTCGATCGCTGATGATGACTGCGGGTATTCCATGGTGTCGCACGACATTGTCGAAAAAGATGTGGGCAGTTTTCTCTGCGTCGTCCGTTGTATTCACTGCGATGTACTTGGGACGTTTTGAGAGTTTGTCGACGACTGTTAGGATCGATTAAAAAAAAAAATCCGTTGGATTCCGGTAAGCCGGTGATGAAGTCCATTGACACCACTTCCCAACATTCTTTGGGGATTGGAATAGGAACGAGTTTCCCATTTTTCTTGGCGTTGCTGTGTTTCCATCTTGCACATGTTTCGCAACTTGTGACGTAGTCGTAGATGTCTTTTTCCATGTTTTTCCAGTAGTACCATTGTGCAACCCGAAGGAATGTGCGCCGAACTCCGGGATGTGCTGCAATGGCTGCGTCGTGCAAACCCGAGATGATATTTGTGCGAAGTTGGTAGTCGTTCGGCACACAAAGTCGCAATGTCTTGCTTTGCGTGTGTAAATATACTAGCTCGTCGATTATCTCGAATTTGTTGGAGTTGATGCCTTCTTTGATGTCCTTGTCGCTTTTGTAACCTTGCACAAACATGTTTTGAACGGAAGGTGCGAGTGTCATAAAGCTGTGTGACACAGTCATGGCGGAGGAAATTTGAGGCAAAGACGCTCCCCCGACAATTTGCTTCGCCGTGGGTGTGGCACGAAAGCTTTCTTTATACGCAATTGCATGCGTCCTGCATTGATCCGAGCAACGATGGAACTGGATAGAGCTGACGTCGGTGGGTTGTCGCGATAATGCGTCTGCAACCGCATTCAAACTTCCGCTAACACGATGGATCTGGAAGTTGAATTGCGCGAAAAATGTCAAATAGCGTGCTAGCTTGGAAGACACTTTAGGATGGTGCAACAACCATGAGCATGCGCTGTTGTCGGTGAAGAGGACAAAAGGCCGTCCGTAGAGGTAGTGACGCCATTTCTCGAGTCCTGTTTTGATCGCGAATAATTCCTTCTCGTGTGTGGGCCAATTCAGCTCGTGTGGTCCCAGCTTCTTCGAGTAGAACGCAATTGGATGGTCGTTTGTGCCATATTTTTGCGAAAAAACTCCACCAACACAGTGTCCCGACGCATCCGTGGTTACAATAAATTCGCGTTCGAAGTCGGGCAATTTAAGCACAGGCGCAATTTGCAGAGCATCTTTGAGTGCTTGAAATGCGTTGTTTTGCGATGCATGCCATTCCCATTTTGCATCTTTCTTGACTAACGCGCTCAAAGTCAGCGCTAGTGTAGCGAAGTTGCAGATAAACCGACGGTAGTAGCCTGCAAGTCCTAGAAAGCTCTGAAGCTCTTTGGTGTTTGCTGGTGTCGTCCATTTTAGCGATAGCCTCCGTCTTCTTCGTGTTGACGGCGATGCCTTGTGCGGAGACGGTGTGTCCGAGGAAGTTAACCGATTTTGCGCCAAAATGACACTTGTTAACTTGAGCGTACAATTTCTCGAGTTGCAGTACTTGGAACAGCGTCTCTAGATGCCCAGTGTGTTCGTCCATAGTCTTAGAGAAGACGCAAATGTCGTCAAGATAGACCACAATAAATGAGTATTTGCCAAACAGAACCCGCATGAGACGTGACCACACGCCCGGCATGCCTGCAAGACCCATTGGTGCAACACACCATTGATATGTCTGTGTGTGTGTGCGGAATGCGGTGTATTTGCGAGACTCAGGCGATATGCGCATTTGGTGGTAACCCTGCGCGAGATCGAGCACTGAGAACACCGCAGAACCGTGCATTTTGTCGAACAGCTCTTCCATTCGCGGTAAAGGGATTCTTGGAACTATGGTTTGCGAATTAACATACCGATAGTCAATAACCCAACGAATCGGTAGTGTTGCATTCCCGGATCGCACCCACTCCGATCGTGAAGGTTGTGTCCTTGTTTGCGGATCTTTTTTGGGAATACCAAACACATTGGACACCCAGGGAGAATCGGAGATTTCAATTTATCCCTTCTTCAGCTTCTATTCCACAAACAGGTCGAGAGCGTCTTGCTCCGTCTTGGACAACCGAAAAGGTGGACGATTGCTTGGTTTTGCGTCTGGTTTTGTTGTCAACTCGAACTCGACGCGGCGGTGAGGTGGTAACCCGTCTGGTAATGCCTTAGGGAATACTTCTTGATACGTCGCAATTAGCGACTCGATGCGTGTTGGTATAGTTGACAGCTGCGTATCGACCTGGCACACCTTGACGTGGTAGACCTCTTCGTAGCTTTGTTGTTTGAGCCTTTTTGCAAACTCCACACTGGAGACTTGTGCCGCAATTTTTATCGCAATTTGTGTTGCGGGTTGCTCGTATTGTGTGCGTTCACGTTCTTGTCCTGACATTTCTGGTCGATGGTCGGATTCGATGTCCAAACTTGGCTTAGCGGTTGGTTGAGCAGGATTCAATACACCTGGTGTGGGTTCGATTCCCAAAGGCCACCTTTTATTGTTGCCTTCCTCAAAGCTGACTTCGTGCGTCTGATAGTTGATCTGGGGATTATACCGATGGTAAAAGGGCTTTCCCAGGATCATGTCTTGTCCATCGCCCATTTTCCACTCGATGACGCGGATGTTGAAACTTCGACCCCCTACCTCGAGGTCCACCAATCCATGCTTGGCCTCTTGAGTCGTGGTGGTTGTGCCATCGAACCTCTTGACCTTGATGTGTTCGGAGGTGGCCAGGTGGCCGAGTACTCCAGGCTTCACAATGTTGTCGGTGGCTCCACTGTCGAACATAACTATCACGTCGTTGCCGTTGCACTTGGCAGGGATACGCACTAACTCATGTTCCCCGTATTCCTCCTTGGAGATGGGGGTGTTGTGGTTAACTTCCACTACAGTCTCCTCTCTCGCACTTGGTGTTGGATCGACGACGAATACCACGGTGTTGGTTTCCGTGTTGTGAGTGTCATACTCTTCGATGTCGTGAGTACCATACTCCTCGGTGTTTCCCTCCTGTTCGAAGTAATTGACCGCCGTTCTGCGCCAAGGCTGATTTGCAGGGGCACCGTTGTTTTGTCTGCGTGCATCGCTGTTCTTCTTCTTGTAGCATTCGCTGATGAGATGCCCAGTCTTCTTGCAATACGCACAAACTTTCCGTGGCTGGTGTGATGGTTGCGGATTATACCGAACTTGTGCGTTGTCGATTTCCATGGGTTCCGGACCCGAATTACGCGGCTGGTATGGTCGACCAAACTTCGTGTTCCTGGCGAACTGGGGAGCTTGTTGCTGATACCTTGGTTGACTTAAGAACCTTTGTGGAGGTCGCTGGTGGCAGTCATACCGTTGATTGAACGATCCGCCGAAATGAGTGCGTTCGTACTCGAGGGCAACTGCAAAGCACTCCGAGATCGTGTCGCATTGGCGGTTTTTCCACTTCGCGGCCTAATTGGGCGACAAGTCCACGCGTAAAGTACGTGATTTTGTCCAGTTCACTAATGTCTTTGACTTGCGTCAGCAACATTCGGAACCTGCCAATGTAGTCTTCGAGGGACTTGCATCGATTCTGACGCAACTGGTATAGCTGGTCACGCAACCGACGCTGATTGTCTCGAGGCACAAACTCATTCGTGAGTAAGTGCATGAGGTCTTGCACGTCATGGACATTGCTGCGGTTCAGCATGTACCACGCGGCTGCATTTCCTCGGAAGTTTGCGCTCATCATGGCCACAATGCGTGAGCCGTTGACTGGGTCTTCCCAGTTGATGTTTTTGGCCTCAAGGAACCGCATGACTTGGTCAAAGTATAGATCGACCGATTCTCCAATCTCACCCGAAAAATGTGGGAGTGAGCTGCCTTCGACTCGCGTTTCTTTGCGTGCGAGTTGCTCCATAAGTTGTTGCTGCCTTTCGGCGAGCTCTGTCATTTGTTTCACTAGATCGCGGGTACTCATTTTCCTAATTGCCTCTTTTGTTTGAATGTTCGTTTATTTTTTTTTTTTACTTTTGTTTTGTTTTGTTGGGGCTCTGCTATACCAATTTGCTATACCAAAAAGATGAGCGCTTATTATTAAGCCCTATTAGAAGTTCCTGACTTGTTTCTGCGGATTTTCTTGTACGAGGTGATCTGCCGGTCCGTGAAAGCGGTGAGTAAGTCTTCGACCTGCTCGAGACGGTGATTGAGGCGATCCGTCAGTTCTTGCAGCAGGTTGCGGGCGTCCGAGTCCTTGGCGTTGGGGATTTCGTTCCGAATAAACTTGACAAGCTTTTGTTGCTTGACGAGGATACCAAATAGGTCGTGGCGAAGCTTATCGATTTTAGCTTTGTCGCCAGGGTACTTAAAGAGATCCCCGGTACTTCTGCAAAAGCAGGCTTCCGTTTCCCGGGTTTTTCTCTTTCCCATACGCTTGGGGTCGAGAGGGGTGACCTTGCCAACCGTCCGGACAACTGTTCCGCAACCAGCTAGTGTACGACACGCTATAGGGAAGTTATCCTCCGTGTTAGCAATGGCGGGGCAGGCACACGGCACTAAACCACAGACCCAAAGCTTGGAGTTCCCTATGTGATGCACGATTGTCACCAGCAACGGCACAAACCAGTCCGAAAACCAGAAAAGGATTTGTAGGAACAAGTCACCTTCTGGCTATGCCACCCAGTAACTTGTTCGATGTGCGAGGGAGACCTTCCGGCGTATGCCACCCAGTCAACCACTCGCAAATGGGACCTCTTGAGCAGTTGCAGACCCTTTGGAGACTTGACCAACAAGTGCTACCACTTGTAATGATGTGGGGCGGAGGAGAAGGAGAAGGAGTTGTCGAGTAGGAAGGAAATTTGGAAGTGATTCATTTTGGGCGGTCCTTAGTTCGCTAGCGCTATATCTAAGCCGCCATGAAGGCTCTTATGTGTCCTTTGTGCCACGCTGGATATTCTCCGCACGGTGACCAACCATTCCTCTACATCACATGCAAACCTACACGTCACACTCTATTGACTATCTGATTGGCTGGAGACTCTGGGACATTCTCTGGTTTCGTCATCATGATAATGATTGCGTGTACCATGAGTGTAGTTCACATACGTGATCCTTGGAAGATGTCGTGGTGTCGCGCGGCGCCTCCTTATGTGCAATTTATGCAAAATATGCAAAATAAAATGTGTTATCGATGGGACTCGAACCCGTGACCTTTGCCTTGGACGATAGAAACTTTACGTCTGCACCAGACTGTGCGTATATCCATTGTGTCGGGACCAAAGATGTTTACCCATAACTAACCGATGTAAAATGTGTTGTAATTGCAAACCACATCCTTACACCGGCAGCTCACGCCATTCATTTGGAAAGAAAGCGTGGCGGTAGGAATATGAGCTGCGACCGGCGGGTAAAGGTGGTGGGGAGGGTGCCACACCGCTCGACCGTAGTGCAACCGACGATTCTCCCAACTACTCGCCGTCACGGTCGTCCGTATCCAGCGACGAGGACCTCTGCGAAGACCGCGAATCACACGGGCAGTCAGCCCAAGCAAGGGAGCTCGGAAGGATTGAAAAATCCTCGGATTGTTCAGGGCATCGTACACGACGGTCAGCAGCTCGAGGTGCTCACGCCGGCCCTTCAACGATCTGAGTTCGAGTCTTGGGGGGATATGGAGCACTATCTGGGTGACTACATGAAGCAAACTTACCAGGTCTGCAACTGCTGCTGGGTTTGAGCACGGATGTGTTGTGAATGTCTTGATGGCGCTTGTGTATGGTCTATGATAGAGCTTCCGCGTCCGCACCAACAATACTGTGACTACCAAAAACCACAAAGTCAGCTCGTCGGGGTCGAAACAACCCTTGCTGCCGGATGGGTGGGAAACTACGGGAATGGGATTACAAGCCGCACGGGAAGGCAAGAGGAAACGGCTTCAGTCAAGAGCTATGGACTGTAGTGCACAGGTATGTTTGTGCTGGTTGTGCTGAGCTGGGTGATATTTGTACATTTGGGCAAGTTAGGCGTCGGGCTGCGTAGTTGGTCTGACTGGGTACGCGATTTGTGTGTTAACACAGATCAATGCGTGTGTCCAAGTCGACGATAACACGGCTCCTATGTTGTTTTGTGAGTTCCTTCGTCGCGTTTGGTGCATAATCACCCCCTGAATAAGTACATCTTCAACCAGTATCCACCCAATCGAACTGCATTGGAGCCGGGCGTGGTGACGATGGTGAACGAGCTTAGGGAAGCTGGAGACAAAATGAAGCGCATACTCAAGTTCACCTACGACAACTTTGCGTGTAATACCTCCAATCAAGATGTGATAACCTAGTCCGCACGCTAAAACGCGGGAGGATACGGCTCCTACCAGCGCAAAGCGGCTGAAGCAGTGGATGATCGAAGTTTTGGAGGATGCTGGAAATGTTGGACGGATTTTCGTGGATTTGGTGCACCACAAGGTACGATTAGTTCTAGTTGTTGTATCGTCTAACCGTTCTAACCCGGATATATCTCTTAGTCTATTGTCCACGTGTATTACTCTGCCGACCAAGCATATGCGTGAATTGTTCGACCGATTTCCAGAAGTCTTAATGATCGACGCCGCGAATGGAACTAACGCTCCAAGTACAAGGTGTCCTCGATAATGGCCCACGATTGAAAAGGGCCAGTTTGTGCAACTCAGTTGTCCAAGATGAGCGTGGTTCGATGCTTTTGACGGTGTTGGAGGAATTCAAGCGAAACAACCCTGCCTGGTCACGGATAAGGTGAATGTTGATTGACAAGGATTAATCCACGGAGAGGTCAGTGCTCAAGATGGCTTTCCGGACGCCGTGGTGTTACTCTGTCGATTTCACGATCTAAAGTAGCTGTGCGAGGAGATAGCAAGCGCGGACTATGGATTCACGCCATGGCAGAAGCAGCAGTTGCATGACATTGTGACCCTGCTGGTGTACGCGAGAACCGAGCGGGAATTCTTGAAGTATCGGAGGTATATGCAGCACATCATGACTACTGGTTACGGTTGCGTCTACGTTCCACTTGCCTTTGAGATGCTCTGCGGAGCCGAGCCGCTTGGTTATTTGAACAAGAAGACGCTACAGTCCTTGCGATACCGTTACCTTCCAATGTGCATTGAAACTTGATCTAGGTCCACTTTCTAGGCTGAATACATAAGCTCACTACACTTACTTGTCGTCCCGTAGCCAAACTCTAAAAAGCTAAACATGAGCAATGGGCAAGGTGCTGCGAGCGACTTTGCGTCTTCGCAGTGCAACGGAGTCCTCACCCGCCAAAGTGCCGATCCACACCGCTTATCCACAAAAGTGCGACTACACGTCATCACCGAGGTATCCAGCTATACGCTCCATGGCTTATATAGACCTGAACTGACTTCCTTGATTTGGGCTCAGCTTGGGTGTCGTTCGGGCGTCTGATGGGCTTGCTTGGGTGCGGGATGGGTATAACTGGGCACGGCTGGGGACAGATGGCTCGTCTCATACTTTTGAGTTGCGCACAGCAACACGTGCCTTGTTACAACCGAGTTCAAGCGACTATTCCAAATAGTATTGCGCATTGCGTTAATCTGATTCAATAATACCAACGGCAAGCGCCTCCGCTATTCGTCAATAGTCGTTATATTTGAGACGGCGCAAGACTAAACGATGCTAGTTAACATTTGGTCTTTTCGAGAAAAAAAGTTTTAAAGTTGGTCGCTCGAAATCGTACATAACTGAAATTTCTCAGGAGTTACGATTTTGTGCAGACTACAAGTTTGATCAGGTGTATCGACGACGGAATGGAGGGGCTTGCAGTACTCGCAGCCCACCGCAACGTCCACCACGCCGCTGCCAAGTCAAATGAAAACGCCAGGTCGCAGGGAGGTGCCAGTGGCGATGCCAGCGCAGACAGCGAATGGGCTCCGGACTCAGAGGACGACCGGTTCGAGTGGTGCTGAGATCATGGAGAGCAGCGACGGAGGCGCCAGCGCCGTACCCGAAAGGAATGCTAGGATCATTTTGATTGGGATGGTCTTCGTGAGCAGGTTACGAGCTTGATTCGCGGAGATCCGTGCGAGAGGAAATGCTTGGAGGGCAAGCCGCAGAAGTTGGAGATGTTCCTGTGCTCGTTGTCGCAATACAACTGGAGAGAAGAAGCAGAGCATCATGACGACACTAGCTTTGCTAATGTAAACGGACACGATCCTCCGTCATCGCGGCTCCGGTTTATGGTAGCAGTTCAATTACTACCTGCCCACGGTTGGCCATGTTTGTCGAGAAGCCTGGTGCTCGTGCTATGATCTATCGACGCCGACGCCCACAAGATACCGAAATCCGATCAAGGGAGAGGCCTTCTCGGCGAAGGCGCATGGAAATCGATTGAAACCAGAATGCTAGCGCTGTGGATCTACAGTGGTTGGTATCTTGTTTAAAAAGTTCCCGAGCAGCGTTGGTGACGTGGTTCCGGTGAGAGTTCGCAAGCAGCAGACTGTCAACGGGACGACCAAGCTACAATACTCGAATGCAGAGTACACGTTGCTACCGGCTTACTTTACGTGGGCTCAGCTTTATCGAGAAATGCACAAGTACGTTGAGCATATTGCGCTGCGTGTACGAGAGTGCTTATGTCATCGCCGCAGGATATCGAAATGTGAGATATCTACGTTGACAATTGTGGAGGACAAAATAAGAACAAATACGTCGTTCGGATGCTCCTCGGATTGCCCGCATAGCTGACATCGACGGTATCGCCCTGAAGGTTTTGTTAAGGACCATACCAAAAATGCTGTTGATCTTGGCTTCGGACACGTACGAAAGCACCTTTCTCGTGTGGATATTTGGACAATAGATCAGCTTCTTGAAGAGGTCAATGATGCATCGACCACTTCCGCTCTCGTGCAAGTTCGAAATGACAACAACATGTTCAAGGCATCCCGCGAAGTCGTTAACGACGCATATAAACCCGTGAAAGACATCCCAAAGTACCAGATATTCTCAATGGGAACGAAAACAATGTAGTAGTGGCATGCAAGAAGGGGCCTGATGAAGAGAAAGTCGTCCAGGATTTGCGCCACATATACGACGGTATAATTTCGGAGTCTACCCGCGTTAGAGTGCTATTTGACACTGACCGGAACGCTTTGGCCAACCCGCCGCCAAACTATGAGAAGAACCACAATATATATTAGAAGGTCCGCCCCTACCTTCCTGAAAGAATTCCGGAAGGACTCACTGTATAGTCGCCCCAACGAAGAGGCGGAGCCTGAGGCGAAAGAGGCCAAGAAAGCGCAGACTGACAAAAGCAAAAAAGCCCGAAAACTAAAGCAGTTGCACCAGGAAAAATCAGCGGCGAAAAGTTCCCACCGCGCCGATGGGTTGGTAGCGAGGAACTAGCATCCGGACAGCTTGACGAAGAGGACATACCTGCCAGCAATGTCGACACGGCGGCTGAGAAGCCTGTAACCCACAAGAAGAAGCGCCCTCGCAAACTTCCCCAGAGTCTGCTTAGTAGTGGGTCAATGTTCGTCGCAAAACGAAATGATGCTAGTATCTTGGCCAGCACAATTTAGCGACTACACCCAATAATTCTCGACGACGACTTAAAATCGAAAGTTTGAGCAGAATACAGGTCGATTGAGTTCGTCTATGTAGTCGCACTCGCTTCGTCTCAAAACTTTACGCTAGAAACACCAATAAAATTGTATTTGCCTCTCCATGCGGATGACAACCTTTTTGAGCTGTCATTGCTCGAGAACGGCTGAATGAAAATCACTGGTGTTTTTGTCAAACGACATCTGAGATCTTCTCTATGCAACCATGTGCCCAGTCGCAAAAAAAATCAACGAATAGTTAATTAGCATTCTTTCGTTTTGCGCCGTCTCATTTGTGAACGGTCGGTAGAAGCCGGGCTATTGGTTCGGGAAGACAAGCGGCCCATCCATCCATTTCTACCTCAACCAGCTGCACCAAACACAAACATCCGCTCACTTAGTAAACAATCACCGCGCCAATTTCGTGCCAACGTTGACGATCCAGCATGACGTGCCATCGTTGATGACGTTCTTCTTCGCGATGTCGGCGGTAGCATATATCGAGTCCAACGCAGAACCTATGCTAAACTAGGCCGCAAATACGATTACCACGAACGTACTGCTGCTCGTATTTGGAAACGGTAAGCTGTTGATAGTTGACGGTGTTGTCGGAGGTGATGTGAGTAGCTGAATCAAGGGCAATTCAGGTCGGCGTGGACTACGAAGAGTTGGCTATCACGATCAAAGCGGTGCTAATCCTCGAGGACTATTGTGACGACTGCAACGTTTCGACGAGAGTCTACAGCGCCCACTTCGCGACGGCGCCGCGCAGCAAATCTCGTCGAGAATTAAGCCCACCCTGACCGATAGAATAAGGCCAAGAGTGTGGAGTATGCGCTGTCCTTTATTGATGAGCGCACCGACTTCTTTGAGCACATGTTCGACGTCGTACACTTGGACGAGAAGTGATTCTATGAAACGTGGATAAGCACTCTTACTACACCGTAGAAGGGGAGGAAGTGCTTCAGCGTTATCGTCGCAGTAAACGCATTATTCCGAAGACCATGTTTCTAGCCGCGGTGGCGAAGCCAAGGTACCATTTCCACACTTTATTTTTGTTATGGTATCGCAAGGTAATTTGTCTCGTGTATTGTAAATATGACTTCCATACGAAATGACGGTTGTGTGTTTCTGTCTTGCCCAACTCGAGACGAGACATTCTTTGGTCCTGTTCTTGGCGATAACTTTCTTAGGTGACCCTCCCTGTGAATCAACTTCGGTTTCGTCACAATTGTATATCTCAGCCGGTGTTCCTTCAAGAAGGTGTCATTCTCTGCGAAACGTACTATATCTTGTTCTAGTTAGCAGCATTTAAGCGAGCTCTGTCCAAGATGCGCTCTTTGCGAACTGCGTGCCGTTCACAGCGTCGACCGAGCAATCCAGCTATCCACTTGAAGGAAGGGCATCGAGCACCGAATCGGTGAGACCTTCCACGCTGATTACATCGAGCATCATCGTCTTCAGACGAAAACGGGTTGCCGGAAACCCGCATCGAGCTCGGATCAAGCAGAAGCTGGACCAGTGCTTCGTAATCGACTGGCTTCATAGCGGCCTTGTGGCCTGGCGTGACTCATTTTTGTTGACCGCTCAGGTAACGGTTAATAGTTTAAACCGGGACAAGATACGCACGTTCGTCAGCGCGCTTTGAAAATCCATTAGGCGTAACATCAGCGAGTGAAACGAGAAACCTGCTTCCGTCCATTGAGCATAACGACTATTCGGAGTGTCGGCCGTTTTTGCTTTCCTGGTCTTGGGCGGCATAGTCTTAGCGTGTCCGGTCCTGACCCCGGGTGCGTCTTTGTCCTTGAGCAAGATTGAGAATGAAGGCACTGCAAGTCCCACGGCGTGGCTACTTCATTCATACCTCCAGGTACGGGAGATTACAAAAGGCGTGGGAGACTCCACGACGATAGTGTCGGCGCGCGGAAAGAAATTGGCGGGAATCCATACTCGAAGAGCGACGTTGAAGCAAAATATATACTCTATTGAATATAGATACCCACCAGAAGGCCAAATGTTGCCGGTGCGGCATGTTGCTTCGCTGCGATATGTTGGGTCCAGGTACCCTAGGGTCAATTGCTGTAAGACAGCGCGACCTTGAAACTTGGATGACAACAAACATAGCTGAATTGCGGACAAGTTTGAAGCAGGCAGCAAAAGGACGTGTCCCGCAAGTCATTGTCCCTTAGGTTACATTTGCATTGAAAATTGAGCACCTCGGATGGACAGGCCGTCCACGACCCTCTGAGATTTTCGCGCGCTCGCACTTCATCACTCACCGATGCCGACCCCGAGTGATGACAAACTGGGACCATTCAGAGGACAAGGCTCTCACCAAAGCGTGGTTGATTATGTCGAGCGACGGCATTGTGGGTACTGACCAGCGCGTTGACCAGTTCTGGAGCAAATGGCGTCGAAGTACTACGGGCAGGGTTCAACAACCCGACATTAGTTAAAAAAAAGAGCCGTGCTGCCTAAATAGCATTTTCGAGATAGCCTTGTTGAAGACGGTGGCTTCAGAGTCTGGCTGTACAAATTACGCGGTCCCATGGCGCTCGTGTCGCTATTCTCGGCTCTAGTAGAGTCGTTGCATCCAATGGCATCCTATTTTGTTTTCAACCTTTGTCGCTCCAACCTCCCCCTTCCGACTTCGTGAAGAATGGCTCGTAGTCGCCCAGCCCTCCAAGCGCACTAGCAACTTAAGGTCGCCACGCGTAGCGTACTTATGTTCTCTCGACAACAGGTCGAAGAAAAGCATCGAACGCAACTCCAGAAGTATCTGTAGCGCTACCGAGGTTGGCCTGGGTCTGCAGCCAGGACGTCGGACTGCAGACCGCCTCGTAGTAGAGATGATATTCAAGTTCTGCACTCGCTTTGGACGCGAAGGGGACAATGCCGAATCGCGCTTGGATCCGCATAACCAGCGTTTAATGAAGCTCAAGCGCAAGAGCGCTCAACTCAAAGCCCTTCACGTCCTTGACGTGACAACACTAGGGGGCGTGGCTAACTAGCACCCCCATATAATGGAGTGGGATTTCAAGCGCTCCCGCTTAGCGGGGGCTGCACGAGCAGTTCTTTTGCCCAAGGCATTATCAGCGATCCATCGCTATCCTCCACGTCGGCATTCGAGTTTCGTGTTCTGCGGGGGTTATGACAATGCTTAGCTCATAGTACTTCGAACGGACCGATGAAGAGGACAGTGCTGTCTTTTTCACTCGGCTTTGTTGAGCTAGAGAGTTGTGATCATTGTTTCGAGGTTATAAATCTAGACAAGTTGAAGACAGTTGTGCGTTTGTTGTCTCTGCGGTAAGCTATAGAGCAACTACAAAGCTTTTTCAAGTGTTTGGGCACGCTTTTGGAAACATGAATTGGGCACCCCAATGAACAACTGTTGCGGCACTCGATACGCTATGTAGACGTAATCAATTTGACGGTCTTAAAATAATTTCTGATCCGCGTATGGAGTTTTTCTGTCATGGCAGACGGAGCAACACACCATTTCGGACGGATATCTAGACGTTCGAATTACATTTACGTTGCACGGTTCCTCTCACGACTTTCACTTCTTGGCGATACCGCTGGGGATTTCGCCCACACGGGGCAAACAAACGCTGAGTTGGTACTAGATGAACTTCAGTCACTTGCAAGAGATACCGTCTTATTGAAGCTAAATTGGTATCGCGACGGACGGAGCCGCCAAATATTGGGCTGCGACTGGGGTTTCGTAACAAGATTCAAAGATGCATGCGATGCTGTAGGAAATAGTCAAGGCATTGTAGCGAATTGGTGTGGGAGCCACCAGCTAAATTGGTTGTAGATCGCATGCTAAGTGTGCTAGATGCGTACCTCGACTTTCGCTCAACGCTAGGTTATAAAATAGCCTTCGGCCTCATGCACGAAACTGTCAAGAAGCATTCTGGTAGCTGTCCCACGTATGCAACGACTCGCTAGGATCCGATCTACGGTTCATGTGAATTCTTCGCCGCAAACAATATCAGAGCTCATCAATCATCAAAACGAAAAGAAGCGGACAAGTCCCAACCCCTTGTGATGGCTCTGTTTGGTTTTGATGGCAGGCGTGGCTCGAACTATTAAAATCTGCTTCGCGAAACGGCAGTACATGAATGTCATCATTGCATATCAGTACCAAGCCTTACACAATGTTGCCCGAACTATGCACAATCGATGTGAACAAAACGGCATCAACGGAACTCCACTATTCTGTGAGGTGAAAGTCGAAGCTGAATTGCGTCGTTCTGCGCCATTCTCTCGACGGCTGTATCGAGATCTTTACATGGAGACCAGCAACAGCTAGTTCTTGCTGTACGAAATGAAACGGCGCTGACATGTTCAAAATCACTTGGCTCTTGTGCCACCTCGCTCGTGATCCCAATGTCAAGTACACGTCGGAGTTGTACAAGACGCGATTGAGCGACTGATCGATGGAGCCATGCATATAACCTTGGATGTCTGCAGTCAAGGCTACAATTCCTATCCGTCTACCTCCAAGGCCTTGGAACAAGTATCTGGCAACGACTTCGCCGACATTCTCGACCAGCATGTGAAGCGCTTAACTAACCAGTACGGTGATATAGTCATGAGCAATATATGGACACAGAGGAAGATGTTCTAAGAACAGTACGATGCTCGCCATCCATTCAGATCCATAGTTGATAGAGTATCCGAGCTACGGCCGCGTACATGCGATTTTGCTTATTTACGTTGATGAATTACCCTATTGGTCGCTATAGAGGAGACAACAGGTAGTGACAGAAATCAAGTCCAACATACGAGCTCATTAGGCTTTAGGGGAGGGGGGCAGTGGCAACCGCGGGCCCCACACATCGACACGTCCAGCATGCCGCGACGAGCGTAGGACAAATAAGGAAGTGCAAGGTACGATCGTCACCCAGACACCCTTTCTAGTAACTAACTATCATTGAAGGCGCTTGCTGACCTACCTGCGGTTGCAGCTGCCGCTCTACTCGCGTTACTATTTACAGTTGGCGAAACGTTGCGGCTAAGCTGAAAGAAGCTACCACAAAAGTGCCCAACAAGTACTTGACACCCGCAGGTCCAACGAATTCTCACCATATCCTCTATCGTAATCTAGAGGAACGGTACTATGTGCGGTACGATGAGTACCATTTTGCGATATGATACCTCGAAAACTAATATTGTATATTCAACTGCCGGGGTCTTGCTCCGGCCCCTTGCTACCGGCTGAAAAGTCCATGACGCTCCCTTCGGAGGGCCAGGGAGGTTGCAAGAATTGTGCGTGTGGGATAGCAGCCTAGCCTTTGCTCGTGACTAGCTAGGGCTGTCGGCGTGATCGGTTGAATTACGGCGGGTCAAGGCGTACAGAATCAAGGCCTTCAGGTCGAAGCTTCACCCCGTATTCTTCAAGTCCAAGTAGACAAAGCGTGTGTTGTGGGTGGGAAGCACTCGCAGACACAATTCTGGCGTGTTCCTTCGCGACAAGTACGTGTCGAGTACGAGGTCGGAGATCTCGTATGGGTATATCCGTTTTTTAAGACGATAAGAGGCGAGGCGCGGACTAAGAGACTCGTGTTCTCTTGGCACGGTCCGTACCGTGTCGTGAGCAAGGTCGGGGAGAATGCGTATCAGATCGAGCTTCCCTCGCACCAGGACAAAGTGGTGACTATCAAAGTGAATAGGCTCATGCATTTCAGCGGTAAGTGGCCATGACCGTACCGCGATGAAATACCGGGCAAGATTGAGAACGATGAAGTGAATGAGGGGCTGCTGGAGGCGTCCGACTTGCCTGTATTCACTTATACGGAACGTTTGATTCTTAGTCGAGAGGATACGGTCATTTCAGGCGTAGTGTCGCCTTAGTTGGAAGTAGTGTTGTCGTCAATACCATGGACTATTTGGCGTTGGCCGCGAGCTATAATAGTTTTGGCTACCTAGGGCACAATTGATGCCTGGGTATACCGCGCTGATAATGGGTTTCGAGCAATTAGAAAGGAAGAGGCGTCGTCTACCGGAACTACGAAGATGTGCGAGGTTGGCGGAGGCCAACGCTCGTGGAGGTTGACAACTTGCTGATGGCCTAATGACCCAGTCGTTGAAACCTGACTTCAAGGAACGTTGTTACGGGTTTGGAATGGGGGCTCAAGGAGGGAGCAGTCGTGAGGTGTGAAAAATTATGTTTGTATTAGGTTTATATTGGAAATGGAGGAACAATCGAACGAAAAGGAACAAGAAGAAAAGGAGATAGTCACTTCGGGTTGCTGAAAACAAGTGGAGCCAACACTATCAGTATGAAGACAAAGTCGGACGACTATGGGCGGTCGTTATGGGGACGGCTAAGGGCGGTTATGGCACCTGGCTCCGTAATATGGACAAGCGTGAGCAGAGCGGCCGTCTTAGTGAAGCTTTTTGGCGCATGGATGGGGGAAATAAGGCGAGGCACAGGTGCTTCTGATGTGTCTGAGTGAGGTGCTGGCGCAGCGAAGGGCCCTGCGCCAGAGACGCAAGTAGATCGCGCCACTTACACTCGGCGGGGACACCGAGTTTCAATCGGGGAGGATGTCTCGAGTGGGAACGGCAGACGCTATCCTGGGCGCGGTCCAAACATTTCCCCGGAAACTAAGCAACTCCTAGAGGCGCAGCTGTATGAGGATGGACTCGGCACCCGGTCGCAAAAAAGACGCACTCTAACGATCCGATTTGCGGGGTTTTCTGGGACGCGACGCTGGATTATTCGGCAGTTGCGGGGCCGTTTTCACTCCCGTCTGGCGGAGCGGAATACAGGAGGATGGAGGGAGCAAGAGGCTACGGAACGATGGATGGCATGGTAATCTGGAGCGTCGGAACCTAGGTACGAAAGGTCCGGCGCCGGGAGAGGCGTCGCACAAAGGTCTTGTCATGATCGTGGTAGCGTGCGCGTTCGTGTTCTCTGTAGGGTATGCGAAGCCGTCGTGAGGAAGAAACGGCGGCGGGACCACTCCTGCCGCCCAGGTTTGTTTATCAGTCATGAATCTGCCCGGATTACAAGAAGTTGAATCATTTTTGCATTTAGCTTGATTGTGTAGCGTTATTCATCCGTTCACTATTTTAGTAGAACCGTTCGCAAATACCGCTGACTGTCCGCCATCCAGGGCGACTCGCGACAGCTGCCACAGCCGAAGTTGCTGCAATGGCATAACAAGCCATCCTGAAAATATTATCGTGCCTCACAGTGTCGACTTCGAGAAAGTGCTCGCTCAAGACGAGTATCATGCTGGTTTTCGCATTCATCTTCTCTATTCTTTGCTATGTGCTGTACTACTACGATGTGGACACGTACAACAAGTTGCATAGTTTTGGAAATATATCTTTGCTTTTCCACTTCCCAGCTTTTGGTAAGCGTTATCGCGCGACTGGTCGTTTGGCGGCGCCTGCTTCCTCCGGGCGTATCTTCAGGCACTAAATCAGAGGGTGGCGATTAGGAGACTAAACAATTTGGAATTAGGCTCTCAACGCTGTATCGGCTTTAACAGGCGGATAAATCAGCGGCTTTTACCGAATTTCCTTAGTCAAAGGGCACCCCCTGCACATCGCGAGAATGGTGAACTAGCCAATAGAACTGACGCATTGGGAAAGTAGGATGATCGTTTGTCAAAGGGCGCATGTGTAAAAACACTGAAGCTTCCGGCTCTTACAAATTGCTGGACGGCAAGCCATTGCCAAAAAAAAAAAATGGCCCCGAAGGAGAAGGCTCCGCCAAAGGGGGAGAACCAGCATTAAGGGTGTCTGCAGGAAACCGAGGGAATGTCAGCGGGATAGCATCACCAACGAGAAGAAGGCGCACATAATCAAGACTTACCGGAACGACGGAATGAAATCCACGCTCGCCAAGTTCTATTCCGGCCTCACTGCAGCTCAGAAGAAAAACAAAAAGCGACAAAATATACAAATGGATTGAGAAAGAGCAAATGATTTTCTCTGCAGTGGTGAATGGCAAAGGAAAGCTGCTGAAGAATCGTGATAAAGGGCTGTTTACTGTGCTAGGAGCGGATGATGAAGACCTGATTGCTCACTGGGTTCGCGATCTCCGCCGTGAAGGCGTCCCGGTATCACCTTTGATGCTAGAATACAAAGCAAAAGAGGTAGCAGAGGATAAAATGATCCCTAAGGCAGTTTTTCAGCTTCAGATAGTTGGAGGAAGCGGGTCTTAGCTAAATATCGTTTACCACTGCGGTAAATGACCAGAATCGGCCAGAACACACCTGCTGATTCAAAGCAAGTTGCTGACCAATCTCGTTTGGATATGCTGCTTGATATCATCGAGAAGGAAGGAATTGTGGAGATATATAACGCGGATCAGACGGCAATGAACTACGAGTACCTGCCACCATGTACCTATGACGAGAAAGGTACTCGCACAGTGTGGGTGCACAATGCTGGTGTTGAGAAAAAGCGCATGACTGTGCTACTTTTATCCGACATGCACGGGAATCGAAAGACCTTCGCAGTTTTTAAGCAGCCCCCCTCTAAGGTACCAGATACCGAGGTTTTCAACCACAAAAAGCAGAATGGCTTTGGCAGAGGATTATGGAGAGAAGTGACCCCATTGATGGAGAAGTACGATGTTCAAATTACGCCAATGCTAAGGGCTGGTGGAACGCGAGCTTATCGATAAAATTTCCCCGGCATCATTTTAGTTACAGAAACAGCTTAGAAGAAAAAATCCTGCTGCTCTGTCTGGGACGATTTTAGCGGTCATGGACGTCTGCCTTTAAAGCGTACGCAGCGACAGTCAACGTCGTACTGCTAAAATCCCTCCAGACTACACTTCATCGTGTCAGCCTGCGGATATCGCCTGGATGAAGCCATTTAAGCTCGAACCGAGGTCACTTTGGGTGAAGAATCTGCAGCTCCAGCTGAGATCTCTCCAAGAAAGCGCTGTTCACATCAAAGTTCAAGCTTAATGTACCCTCGCGAGCAATACTGATGTCGTGGCTCACGAAAGCGTGGGAGAATCTATCAACTGCTACGCTGGCAAATGGCTTTAAGAAGCTGGCCACACCAACTGATACACGAGAGTTCGCCCCAGAAGACGAAATAGTGCAGGAGGCTGACATCACGGGACTAGTCACGAGACTCTTCAGGTAGCTGAGGATGTAGGCGATGACTGCGGGCTAGCGTTTAGCAGTTAAATGGTAATAACACGGGCTCTATTTATATCCATGATTTTCAAATCTGTGCGTTTTTTCTGTTCACGTTGTAATGGGGGTGCCTTTGACTAAGGAAATTCGGGATATGGTTTTCCCAGTGCAGGGCCTTTGTGACTCCAACATCCATCAAAATACAAGGCCGTGTGCAAGGCGCCAGGAGGGGGTATGAAATTGATAAGTGAAGCGTGACTCTCCGTCGTTGCTTTTGCTTATTTCGATGGAGCTAGTGCGTTTTTTCTGTCGTGCTGGCGACCGCCTTGGCTTCAACAAACTCAGTGCCTCCGTGTTTGTCTCTATCGTTGCCTGAATTCTGTTAAATTCTGTCGCCGTTTGTCGCGTTCGTGTTCAAGAGCTTCGCGTCGGCGTATTTCGTTAAGAGCAGTCTTGCCGGGAACGAAGTAGCTGATGAGCACCTCAGTGAGTTGATCCAGTGTTCTGACACGAGTGACGGGAACGTAAAAAGACGAACGTTTCGGCACCGCTCGAAACACCGGCGAAAACACACTGGGTTTTATGATGTCATATAATATGCCCCGTAAACTACATTTGCATGTTGCTGGAACGCACAAGCAACGTTCAGTGGGTTAATCACTCTGCTGAGGCGACGATATGCGAGTGCTGTGAAATTCTATACGTTGAAGTTGTTTGATTAGACAACCGCACCAAATGCAAGAAATTCGCAAGTTTTTTTTCTACTTTTGTGAGATTATGGAGTGTATTCTTGAGTCACGTATCGTGCTCGTATTGTTGCTTCGATAAACTCAGTAATAAATTTCAGAAAGCATATTTTGCGCCGCGCATACTAAGTATGGAAATCAGCATTTATCTAGGAAGTATGCTGAGTGCTTCCTTTTTGCATATTTTTTCTGCTTATTTCGACCCCCTAATAATAAACAGCTATTGTCATATGTAAAATCCAGTTTGTATCTTTACGCCGCTCTCGCATCAAGTTCTGACACGGCGTCAACCTCAACCTTAATTAAGAAAATTAAATCCTGTGGATCGTTAGCTCGAAATGGCATTCAAACGTAACTGAGCGATGCAAGCTGTAGATGCACACGACGAAACGAGAAGGAGTACGAAATGAATAGTCAAGTAAGAACGCATGGCTGTAGGAGCGGACGAACTTTAAATAGCTTT
This sequence comes from Phytophthora sp. 'mugwort', assembly GCA_033558025.1. NCBI lineage: Eukaryota > Oomycota > Peronosporomycetes > Peronosporales > Peronosporaceae > Phytophthora > Phytophthora sp. 'mugwort'. Next base: position 2,929,436 of record JAUCEF010000004.1, on the reverse strand, counting down.
AACTCGACAATTATGCATTTTTAAGAAGGGTTTGGCAAGAAAGAACAAAGGTGGTTCAGTTTCATCACATATTATGAACGTTACCGAACATGCTCGCTACATGACGATGCAGCCCTTCTCGCCCTCCTGCAGATCAGCACCGTCATCATCATCGTCGCTCTCGGCTTTGTTACCCTTTGTCTTCTCATTGGCTTCCTGAATTTCACCGTCATTGTCGTCATTGTCATCAGCGGCCTTGTGAGTTCCTTCCTGCCGCTTCTTAATCACCTTACGCAACCGCTCTACGTCATGCATGGTCAGCACGGTGCTGTTGCGGATCACGAGTTGGTCGCTCAATCCCAAAATCTTGCAGTTCAGCTCCAGCTTACGTGGTGCACGGTTGGGTTCGTCCAGCCCCAGCAACTCACCCATCGTGTTCTGCATGAACAGTGGCTGCTTGCCAACAAGCTCAATCTGCGCGTGTAACCCTCTTGTCAGCCATGCCAGTTCGCACACATCAGGCACACTCGGATCACCCCTGCGGAATACCACGGCAGACGGGTATAATGCCTCGCCCTTAACCTTGGCAATAGGCAGCGAATGCTTCGTGATAACATCCAAGTCGTCAAATGGCACTGATGTTTGTGGACCGTATAAGATCGACATCTCCTTGGCACCCCAAACAATCTTGTGCCCACCAGAGCCACTTGTAGCCTTTCCAGGAGGAGTACAGCTGATCTTATGGTCCTTCCAATGATCACGTTGGCACTGAGCATCGCAATAAAACGTGCACTTGCAACGCGTGCAGCGTTTCAGTTCCTTTCCGGAGGAAGCACGCTTGTCGCACTTAGCACATCGACGCAGCTCGGGATTTTCCATTAGTGCAAGCTGCTCTCCAGGAGGCAGCACGCGGCGCTCCAAATCCGCACGCGTGTAAAACAGCGCCATACCACGAATGAGATCACCGCCTCCGCCGTTCGGTCCGCTGCCCGTCTGCGTGCTGATGACGGACGAGAAGACAGTGCCTCGACCCACATGGTGACGAGCATCAAACCGTAACTCTTCATCACCTACAGCATCAACTTGAATGGCCTGACGCTCAGCCAGGTGATTCCACGGCTCCAGCTTCGCGTACTGCTCGCAGGCTGAGTAAAAGGCCGATAGTGCTTCAGCCGTCATACCAGCTCCTGAGTTCAGTCCAGCACGCTCGCTCACTTCAGCCACGGATGCAAGGTCCTTCCTGATCAAGTGTTGCGACAGCTCCCTGTAGACAAATAAAACCACCACCTCGTTAGTTAATCAATTGGATCTTTGTCCCTTCATAAAGAAAATTACTCCCTAAACATACTGGATGTAGGCATCGATGCCGTCCGACTCGGACAGGTACGAGCACTCAATCCCCAACGTAGAGTAGCTCTTGCGCAGCTGTCCGACAAAGTTCTTGTCCGGGAAGACGATCTTGTCCGGGCGGTGCTGGGGCGTGTTAATGGGCGGATCCAGCATCGCCTGCAACGTCAGATCCAGCACCGTCTGGGGCGAAGGATACACCTCGGGCGGGTCGCAGATCTTCTTGGACACCACTTGGCCCAGCGGGTACAGGTTGTTTACTAAAATACAGTATGGCCGGCAGGGCACGGCGTCCTGTCCCTCCTCCGCGCCGGTGCTGGACGCCGACCATACGCGAAGCTGGCGCACTACGACCTGCCAGACCTCCAGCTGCTTCTTTTCCAGCTTGTGATAACGTTCTACCTGCTTAGGGGTCAGTAACGTCTCCGTGCTGATCACAATGTCAGCTGGAAAATAGCAAATATAATAACGATAGTGTCCGTCAGCAACAGCCTTCTCGAGAGGAATACACGTATGCTTTACGACGCGCACCATCGCCTTCCACGTCAAACTGGGTAGGGACACGCGGAACATCTTCGCCGTCTGAGTCTGATTCATCCTGTGGCGGGTTTTCATCGTTTGAAACAGCGTTGGAGCGGCGGAAACGGGGATAATGGGTTAGCAATGGTCTGATAGAGGAGATTGTAACGTAATCTCGATCTACTGGGCGGTAGGAGACCGCAACGCGTGGTTACTACCGCCAGCAGATGCTAGAGACCATCGAGGGAGACGACGCGCACCTGGAAATTGTTCCACTTCTCGTATTTCTTCGTCAAGAACTGCTCGCCCGACGCCATGCCTGGTCACTCTTTCTCCTTCTTCACAATGCCGAAATGTACCCACAGTCGGACTTTAGTCACAAAAGTCACATAAATGATCCTCGAATTATTTCTGAGTCCGCCTCAGACTCAGAATTGTCCCATTTTGCTCCTTTTGTTGTTTATTCTTCGATCTCTCAATATGGACAACCTGGTCGACAAGCTGCAGGCCCAGCGCGAGGAGCTGCTGGCGACCCATGCTTCCACCAGCAACCGTGATGCCACGCGCAAGATCGTGCAGCAGCTAAAGAGCTTGTCCGAGGAGCTGGAGCTTGTGGTGGAGGCGGTCACGCCCTTGTCGCAGCCCGCCGCGCTCTCACCGGACTTCTATGCGAGCTCGCTGCTGGTCGTGCTGCTGACGAGGAACCTCAACGATGCGCGATTCCTGTGGAAACGCATACCTACCGGTATCAAGCAGGCATCCGAGGAGCTGCGCAACGTCTGGGAGGTCGGCAAGGCACTGTGGCAACGGTGAGAGCCCGGAAGATATGCATGGGCGTGTCATAAATCGAGCTGACAAGGGCATTAATTGACCTTTGCGGTGCCGTTTGTACAGGAACCTAGCGGCAGCCTACACGGCGATGGACTACGACTGGTCTCCGTCGCTGCAAGGACTCGTGGAGGCGCTTAAGTGTGCGTGGACAGCTGCAGTTCTTGTTGTATTTATCCATTAATTGACGGGCTCGTTTTGTTGTTGCTGTTGTTGCTCTGCAGCTTCTACGCGGGAGGACGCCGCGGAGCTACTGAGTCTGGCGTACTCGACGGTTCTTGTAAGTGATACGGCGTTGGCGCTAGGCTTCGTGCGACACGAAGACGCTGTGCAGTGTGAGTGTCTTTTTGTGTTTACATGCTAAGCTGCGTTGTCGGGCTCACCCACTTGACGTCGCTGTTCCAGACTGCTCATCACTGGGCTGGGAGGTGTCGACGGCGGATCAGCTTATCCTGCCGAAGCCACTGACGAACGTGCGACGCGGACCCTCGACGGCCGTGGATCTGGACCAACTGGACATGTTGTCTAAGACGGTGCTGCATTTGGAACAAAACACGGTGTTCAAGCTACCGTGAAGTAGAAAATACAAGCAACTCCCGACGTCATCAGAGCATCTTTTCGGTGTTTGAATCGGGTGTAATGAGGCGAGTGAATATAAACCGTCGCCTGCCGATCTTTTAGAAACAACCCTTCGCGTTTCTACATGTAGTGCTGGCTCCTCTTTTAGATACCCCCTCATGGAGAAGCGCAAGGCAGTCCGCCGCAAGACTGGAGAGATCAAGTCAAGAGGCCGGGGCATAGCAAGCGACGCCGAGTCCACCGTCAGTACGCGCAGCAGCAACAGCAGCAAGAGCAATGACAGCAACACGTCGTGGAAGCAAAGGCAGCGGCGGCTCAAAGCGCAGCGCCTCGGCGATAATGGTGATACTAACGCCAAACAGAAGCATCGAGACCAAGTTCCAGGCGAGGAAGATGCTAATGCCCAGCTGAAATCACTCGAGGCCAGACTGGGGGCAATTTTGGAGACGACAGAGGCGCAAGTGGCCATGATCGTGCTCACCGCGCTTGACGTCGGCTGTACTGCCGTGGAAATTCACCTGCATGATCAGCACCAACTGGCAGTTGCATTGCAACAAGTCAATAGCAAAGGCACAGCAACAGGTGCAAGCACAGAGGTGGTCACATCTCTGCTAGTCCAGATTGTGACGCGATTGGTGGAGTCCTTCACCGGGTTCACATTGTTCCTCTTCTTGATCGAGCTGGTCATCCTGGTAGTGGCATTCCGGCGCAAATTCTTTGCTCATGCAGGATACGTTCTCGATTCGGGGGTTGTCATCACATCTCTCGCTGTTGAGCTGTACGCCCAAACAAAAGGTGAGATTCCGACTGGGTTTGAAGTAGGCAAACCTTAATCAAACCGTGTGGGCGTTTTGTGCTGGATTCAGCTGCGCGGCTGCTAGGCGTACTGCGTGTCTGGCGAGTGCTGCGGCTAGTTCGAAGACTCATGGAACAGGAACGTGCCGCTCATGATACCACACTACAATTGCTGGAGCAGGAAGAACTGGTAAGGAGCTTTCCTTGTGCCTTTAGAACTAGTAGTTCAAAGTTTCTGACAGATTGCTGGACTCGCTCCATTGAATGTAGAAACTGCTTCATGTTCGGATGCAGAAGGATGCTGCACATGAATCGCTTAAGCGTGAGTACGAGTCGCGAGCAGGACTCGAGAAACTCCTGCGCGGCTATAAGGACGAAATTATGACGTTGAAGGAGGCACTGCAGATCGCGGCGCAAGCTGTGGCTGAGGCGACGATGCTTGAAAGTCCTCCAGTCGGTTTGGGATTGTACGAGTATTCAGACGCTGCAGTTGCCGACAACTCTTACCCTGCGGTGGCGGACAAGGAGTATGGCGAGGAGTATTACGAGGATGTGGCTGCAGTGCATCCAACAGAGCTACAAAATAATCTGGAAGCACGACACTGGCAAGATGGCGAGGAGAGCGAATATTATCCCCTGGAAGCAGCTGTAGCGTACCCCGAGGTGGGGGAAAAGCCGTGGCGAGAGAGTCATCACAAGGAAGATGGTACTGCGAATTTGACGGAGGTGCAGACACAAGTGGAAGCCGAGCACCGGCAAAAAAGCGAAATGAGCGAGATCGGATTCGAAGATGCTGTGGATCAATAGTAAACTAACATTACGTAGCACGTCATTCGAGCTCAGTGCGTTGCAACATCTATGGAGTAAGAAAAAGACGATAACGGATGGCAGCGACTTGGTGGTGCTTGAAGTTAGGCTCATTATTACTTACTCGGAATATGAGTGCTTTTCTTGTAATAGCCCAGATGCCTAGTAACTTCTTATTAAGCACCGACATCCTATTGAATGGTAGCTAATCCGTGACTATAAACAGTGTTAAAAACGAGACGGCTACACTTTTAGAGTGATTGCAGTGGTATATTTGGTAAATATGTTTTATCTACCGGAATGCTACCTCGATTCTTGCTTCTCCGCGTGCGCCAATATCAAAACTGGGTCTCGTCGTCAGTGCAATCCTCGCTACCCCTAACCGAAGTGAGCTCGACAGGCTTCTACGGCGCCGATAGGCAGTTCGGAGCCTCGCCTCTCGGTTGGCTTGGTAGCACTTCCTTTTCTTCATCTTCTTTTCCAAGTTTTTGTCACCGATTTCGCACAGGCGATCGTCGTACTTATTGAAGTCGGTGCCATCAATGCCGCGAAAAGGCCGCAGTCTAATGTTCACGTTCGTAAGAGCGACACACGCACGGAAATAGAGATCGTACGATGCCTCGTCAAACCTCCACTTATCTGAGCAGATTCCCCAAAGCGTTTTAAGTCTCCCGAAGAAATTCTCGGCGAGTACGCCATCATGGGCGATCTTGTCGTTGTAGGAAGCATCTTCGAGAGTAAGAGACCGCAATCGACTGCTCTTTACCGGGTGGATCGCCCTAAATTCTCGACTCAATCCTTGGTACCCTTTATCGACGAGCACCGCCCACTCGTTCGGGTAGGTTTAATTCAGCCGGCCGTCGTCGCAGGTTGGCGTCCTCGGCGTGTTTACGCAGAGCTCGTGAATGAAAGGCAGCGTTACCTCAGAAGATCTTAATATCATGCATGCTGCCTCCCGTAGTCGTACAGTTGATCGCGATTCCGTTCGGAAGCACCGACACTTCAACTTTGAAGCCGTATAGGTGATGTTTACCACTATAGTAGCGCAGGGTCTCACTCATTTTCCGCTAGGTTTGTTAGATTGCTGGACGTAACGTCCGTAGAGTAGCATGCGTACGGAAAGTTATGGAACGCATATCCGGAACGGACAATCCTGCCCAGCGTCCACCGATGGTTCACCGCCTCCACGAGCGTCTCGTATAGGAACGGCGAGATGACATCCATGAACTTTCGGACCATTTTCTGGAAGGTAGATGGCGGGATCTTGAAAACGCGGGCGACAGTGTCCAATTTACCAAGGTGTATCAGCGAGCTGAGTGCCATAAAGAAGACATCTCGAGCAGCGTAGCGGCACTTCTTACTGCGACCCACGTTCCAGTGAGTAGTATGTAATAGCACATTACGCCGGCAGTTTTTTATTTTCCGTAATTCTCACCTTAATTAATAGTGGAGAGTAGGTTTAATCAATTCTAATACCCAGGCGGTGTTTCTAACCAGACAGCCAATCAATAGTCTCAGAGCGTTAGGGTCATCAAACTCATATTAGATAGGTCTAAGAAGGGTTAACCTTTGTATCAGTTCCTGCAACCGGTGTGGCCACACAAATTTCGGCTTAAGTACGATTGCAAAATTTCTTCCTCCATATTCCCGAATCCGCCGGCTCAAGTACAAGATGGTAGAGGTTACCCTGATGTGTGCGCTAGTTCGAGAAGGGGGAGTGGACGTCTTCCCTGTGGTAATCGATTTAAGCAAGGTTAAGGTTGTGGGTCTCTTGAAGCAGGCGATCAAGAACGGTAGCGATGGACTAATCACTGTTCCTTGGACGCACCTGCGTCTCTTCCTGGCGAAGACGGTGAAGGAGGGCGACACGGAGGAGGGTGAAGCAAAGGAGGACGACACCAAGCAGGTCTACGTTTGGCTATCGAGCAGCACTGAAGACGTGAAGAAGCTGAAGAAAGGCGAGAAGACGGCTCTCATCGAAGCGCTAACGGAGGAAGACCAAGAGCTACAGGCGGAGTCCGGCCTTCAGAAAGTATTGACGGGTATGGAGCAGCCATCCACCGACCAGATTCACGTGCTGGTGGTGGGTCCTGGACAACACCCATTAACTTCAATAGCTGCCGCACCTATTCATGAACCTCATCCCGCTCGCAAGAAGAGATGGGAAGAACTGAACGAAGTACTCGATCGGAACAAAAGAGCGAAGGTCAACTGTGCTGTTGAGTCGTCCACAGGGTACTCTTACGTGTCGTTCAACGATGTTGACAGAGTAATGAGAGCGCGTCGCTATGAGCAGCCATCGAAGGTCATCGAAAATGACAAAATTGATGTGCTCCATGCGTATCTCCTTCTCCTGACCAAAGCGTTTGGAGAAATCGTGACAGGGAAAGAAGCGAAAAGACTTTACTTCATTGTTCCAGTACTTGCCTGTGTTTGTGGCCTTTTTAACGGAGAAGTCCGTATTCTCGCTGAAGAAACAGTTGTCGGGAAACGAGTACATGGAGACGGGTCTTTTGAATTTGTGATTGAACGCGGCAGTCAACGTGTGTGCATCGTCGAGGCGAAACGAGATGATTTTCAGCAGGGCCTCGCGCAGGCTTACATAGGGTGCGAAGCACTCGCAGATGTCGAAGGACTGTCGAAACTTTACAGCATTGTCACGAATTATAAGGAATGGTACTTTTCCAGAAGTCTGGATGACAGAGTCGAGCGATATGATGCAACGATTACTCTCGTTAACGACGTTCCTATGCGAGAATCAGTGAAGATGATTGCTGAGAAGATTTACTCCATGCTGTCAGATGACTATCCAGCCGTGGCCTCCAATGAGGCTCTCCAATGACGTTTGGGTCGACATTGGTGGATCTTGTCTGTGCTCCTTTTGCAGGAGCGCTGGATGCGTAAGCTTGCCTCAGTGTTCTGGAACCAGGAAGCAGCAAGCACCAAGCACCAAGATGCTGCGCTGGTCGAAATCAGAAAGAGAAGCGCAATTTATTATGCATTTAATTCGCTAGCCCCAACTTTTATTTTTTTATCCTAATAACTATAAAGTTAGTTATATACAAAGATGACGAGCAATACCTAGCTAATAAAGATCGTATTAAAGAGGCGCAGAAGCGCTACTATCAGCGCACACGCAAAACTCGCTTGAATTATCAAAAGGGGTATGACGATAAGAATAGAGATCATATTCGGACTCGCAAGCGAACACCTAAAACCGAACCTAATCCAAGTGAAAGCGAACCTAACACCGAAAACGAACTTAACTAATTAATTAGTTTTTTTTCTCACATAAAAAGTCAGGCCATATATAGGCGGGCTCCAACCAGTTCCCATCCGAATTAATTATTTAAAATTCAAGAACATTCTATGGAGCCATGATATAAAGTCAATCCTGATACAACGTCCAATTATTATAAAGTCATCTCCACGAGAATATTATAGCCACAAATATATAGCAAATATGCTGCCTTACGAACGTGAAGGACTAAAGCGATTAAATATTAAGGTAGTCCGATGGGGTACCGATTATCGCGTCAAGGTTCGAGGTAAAACCGGTAAGATGGTTTATGTTAGCAACATTACTCGTCCGAGTAATCAAAAGCTGGTTGCAAAGCAGTACAAGGTTTCTATCAAAGACTTAACGAAGCACATATCCAAGGACTATAAGACCGACCCCAAATATCGTTTCTACAGTGGTCAGCATATGGAGTCTCATCTATACGAAGGTATCCAACCATCGGAGTTCTACGATAAGCTTGAGTACGTTCTCTCGACGCAAACCAAAGCGTTTAAGGTGAATGTTGCTCTTGGCTACGAAGTGATTAGTCTCACCGATGAGAATGAAACTAGGTACTTTCACCCGAATCTGGGCAATACTTACGTGTTTAATACTCCCGTTGCGATTAATAGTAAGGCAGATATTCGCAAAAAAATTATTTCGGAAATCAGATCCATGGAGCTCGCCAACAAGCTTAACTATCCCAGCTCTGGATACAAGGTCAAAGCGATTACTGGATTCAAGATTTTCATCTATCAACGAAGCCATGCTCTTGGATAGCGAAGCTGTCATTCCTAAGGTCATTCGCGAAAACAAGCATGTCATCAACTTCCCTAAGACCAATAACAAGTGCGTATTCCATTGTATTGCATGGCATTCATTTAAAGACCCTAAGAAGGACCTTCGCAGAATCCAGGCCCAAGTGAAGGAGGCGTTCAAACGGTACTGCTCTTTCTAAGGTATTAACTACACTCTGAGGTTATTCCGCAGCTTCAATCCTATCGATCTCTTACAATTCGATGAGGTTGAGGAGTGCTTCCAGCTGGCTATCAATGTCTATACAATGAATGTTGATTCAGGGAACGTTGAATGCATTCGTCGCTCGGACAAGGAGTTTGAATCCATGGTCATTCTATCTCAGGAGAACCACGCTCTGTATATTAAGAGCATCGATATGATTCAAAGAAAATATCAATGCCCTAAGTGTGATATGGTCTTCGTTAGTGCTGACAAGCTTAGAAATCATAAAAAGATGTGAGACGGTTTTAATATTGAGAGTTTTCCAGCTGAGCCACCTATCTACAGACCGCCTCAGAACTCCATCAAATCAATGCTGACGAAGTACTCCATCAAAAATATTGATCACTACATCGATCACTTCATGGTGTACGATTTTGAGGCAATCCTGAAGCCGACGGGTATCCAACATGGTGAAAGCACTATCTTTACAAATGAACATATTTTTGTTTCAGTATCAGTAGCTGACAGTCTCTCCGGAGAAGTAAGATGCTTCGTAAATGATAAACCGAAAGCTTTGCTAAAAGATATGTTTGATTACATTAGCAAAGTCGGCTTGAAGATTCAGGAGTACAATGTTCAAAAGTATGAGCCACTTCTCAAGAAGATTATCAAAGCTCACGGCTTTAGTGGTATGGAGATTCCTGGCTTAAAGCTTGGAAAGAAGTACATGGATGATGCGGATAGTTGGATCAAGGAAGGAACTTACAGCAGCTTCTTCAATTTCCATAAAACAATTTCTTTCGGGAAGAAGCGATCTGATTACGGTAAAGTTAAACAACAACTCGATCAAGTGCCAGTATTGGGGTTCAACTCTGGTAGATACGATATCAACTTATTAAGAGCGACCTATTTGCCGTTATCGGTACGGACAACATAAAATCTGTGATCAAGAATCCAAGCTAGATGTGCATTGCTACCTCGAACTTGAAGATGCTTGATATTAGCAACTATGTTCCTGCTGGAACAAGCTATGAAAAGTATCTTAATACATATCTCGGTGGATGCAAGTGCGATAACAAGATTCAGTGTGTCTGTCGTCTTGGAAAGGGGCTATTTCCGTACGAATACATTCAAGCTTTTGAGGTTCTAAACGAGACTACCATCCCTCCCAAATCAGCATTCGATAGTGCGCTTCGAGGTACCAGTATTGCCAACTCTGACTACGAGCGAGTAAAGTTCGTGTGGAAGCACTATGGAATCAAGCCTATCAAAGACTTACTTATCTGGTACAATAATTTAGATGTGGTGCCATTCATCAAGGCTATCGAGGCTCAGTGTGAATTGTTCAAGCGTTTTGATCTCGATATGTTCACTGATGGTGTTTCTCTTCCAGGGCTGTCGGAGATATGTATCAAACCTGCTTCAACGAACTTCAACGCCCTCAAAATGCACCTGCTAAGGCTTTCAGATTCCCAGCTAAGCGTATGATTGGCTACAAACACCAGTATGTAGATGCTAAGCGTGAGTTCAATATGACTTTTGATCACTTAGATATGTTGCTGAAAAAGCAAAAATACCTATGCGGTCTGTGCTGGTGTCAGCTGACTGCCGATACTGCTTCGGCCGACCGTATCAATAACAAATTGGGGCATATTGACGGTAATGTCCTCATCTCATGCGTTCAATGCAACGTCGCTCGTAAGGACATGTCTCTCAGCGGGTTTCGTTTCAAGAAACTACTTGAGTTTAACTCGGACAAGCTTGTCTATTCGATAGACAGGGAGAAAAAGGACATATACGCTAGAATGAAGTTCAATATCGCCGGTGAACCATCAATCATCTTCAATCGCTACGCTAAACGGAACGAGACAAAAATTCGAGGCGGCAAGTTTTGTAAGAAGATAATTGGATACGACGCTAATGCGCTGTACTTATGGGCGCTCGGTAATGAGATGCCGTGCGGGCGATTGACCACCATCGAGGCTTATCCCGGTATCGTCGAAGACATCAAGGCGGACAAGATATTTGGATTCCTTGAATGCGACATTCGTACCCCAGATCACCTTAAATAGTACTTTAGTGAGATGACGCCTGTTTTCAAGAATACGCTAATCGATTGCACCGATGAGACCATCATTGGCTCACACATGTATGATTACAACCAGACTCGTGGAAAAAGCCAAGCTAAGCCTGCTCGCAAGCTGATTGGAAGCTACTTTGGTGAAAAGTTCTGATATACTCACCGCTTCTCAAATGGTATCTAGCCCACGGAATGGAAATCACTAAGACCTACAGCTTCATCAAAGCCAGCGCACACAAGGCTTTTGCTCCATTTATGGATGCTGTGTCGAGCGCAGTCGTGTCGGCGATGAAGATAAGAGTAAGGCTATGATTGCAGAGATGATGAAATTAGTTGGCAACAGTGCCTTTGGACGATCTGGTATGGACATGAGTAAGCACAAGCAGGTCAAGTATGAATCGAATGAGGATAAGATCAAGTCGCGTATTGAACACTTTACGTTTCATGGGTTAGAGGATCTGAACGATTCCTGTGAGATAACCATGAAAAAGCGTCGTCTCAATAACAAGAACCCAATCCATTTATCGATTGCTATTTATCAGCTTGCTAAGCTACGCATGCTTGAGTTCTACTACGATTGCATTGACCTCTATTTCGATCGATCCGACTTTCAGTACCAAGAGATGGACACGGACTCTGCCTATATCGCTTTTAGCTGTGATAATCCATTCCAGAGCTGCATCAAACCTGAGCTACTCACCGTTATCGACACAGGTCCAGTGTCCTATGTCTCGGTTAGGAGGCCTCAACAGTACCAGATAGGCCCCTCTCTTCGAAATCGGTTTCTCAATTTCATTTGATTCAAATATTCCGTCCAGATGCATTCCAATTCGATCTGCAAGCTCGATAAGATCGTGGTCGCTGATGATTGGTTTAATGAGATCGCTCATAATATTTAATTTCACTGAAAGTATATTAGAAACCATATAGATTCAACCATGAGCGAAAACTCAACTATCTGACCAGTACTTATACCAGAGCTCGCTCCAAAGCGATCCTGAGATCAAGGTATCTTCCGGCAAACGCGTACCGTTTGTGATCGATTTGAATCAAGGATCGTACCAGAATGGAGTTATTACTATTGATGCTACGGCACAGCTCAACGGAAGTGAAGGTTTTCCTTGCCTTCGCGATGCTTATATTATGCTTCCATACAAGGTCTCAATGAAGAATGGTGCTACTGCCCAGACAGCTGCCGCGAATCGTTTCTGTGCTACATTAAAGTGCGGCAACTGGAATGTCATCGATAGCATGTCGCTTGAACTGAATGGAAAGACCATTGTCTCTATGGCTGATTACAAGCTATTTTGGAACAACATTCGCGCTCAGACAAGCTACAGTCCTCAGTACGTTGAAAAGCACGGAGCTGAGTCTTTCCTATATCCCGATGCTGCTCAATCAGCTTTACATAGTTCTGCTACAAGCTCGACAACGGGAGATCGTTATACTAATACTACTGCATTCTCATCTTCGTTTGCTACATCTGGACCCTCCGGAGGAGCCTCTATCGCAAATGATGGTCTTGTAAAGCGTCTGTTATCAAACCCACCTAACGCTGGATCTGATTTCTCCTCCTCGTGGCCTTCACTCGGCGCGGCTGCAGCTTCTAACACAATTTTCAAATCAACTGGCGCGTGGTGCATTCGTAGCGGCGTCGCAACGGCTAATGGAATCATGGGTACGTGGAACTTCATGCTAAAGGTAAAGCTGACTGATCTTCATCCTATCTTTAAGGAGTTAGATCTCATGGCGAACCCTCAAATCCGTCTTCGCTTCCGCGTCAATCAGGGTACTTCTACTGTTGCTGTCGATGCTTCAAAGGGTATGTCTTTAACGAGCACAACTCTTGCGAGTGGTAATACCTGTCCTGTAATGGTCTCTGCTTCATCCACGAGTAATCCCATGGCCGGAGTTCTTGCTGCTTCTGCCGGATTCAGTATTGCTTGGGGTGCTGTTGTTAATGCACTCGAGCCGACCGTTGATGGTACTTACATGCCATTCACAACTTCGCGACTTTCTGTGCCGTTTGTGCATCTGGAGGACCCCCAGGCAATCACTTCGAAGCCTGTAAAGAAAGTCCGATACAATGATTGCTATGCTCAATGGTTCTACCAGCGCGCTGGCACTGGTAAACAATCGACCCAACTTAATGCTGCATTCGATCTGCAGCTATCAGCTTCTATCAAGAACGCCAAGTATGTCATTCTAATGCCTCTTTTGCCAAGCAAACTGCTAGTTTTGCTACTGCTGCCGTTCAGGAGTTTCAGAGCCCTTTCAATTCTGCTCCTTGGACTCTTCACCCTGGTTCGAGTATCCGCAACTTCAATGTTCGTATCGGTTCGCAGCAGACCTTCGACATCAGCCATGACTATGACTTCCACCACTTTACTAATGAGGTAGCTAAAATTGCGTCAATCAATGGTGATCTCACCCCTGAACTGGTTAATGGTCTTCTTGACTATCAGACGTGGTCTCTAACTAACCGTGTTCTCATTGCTGACGTTAGTCGCCTAACTGAGCGTGATGTCCCCCAAGCGATTCAGATTCAAGGCATAAACGCAGGATGCCAAGGGACCAATATGCTAGTATTAGTTGTGTCCGAGCAAGAACTAACCTACGATAGACTAACTGGTGAAGTAATCGATGTTACAACTGCTTAAGAAAAAAAAGTCTTAATTTGATCTAGTTCTGCTAAGAGCTTAGGACACTTATCAATAACAAATTGACTCTTACGAAGCAAATCAGTCAAGTCGACTGATTTGCTTGAGAGACCTACCGCGATATTTCCCCCACGTCATCATGTATGAATTATCATTGAGGAACTTCGAGTGTAAGAATATTTTGATCTCCTCTCCAACATTTAAACTGGGCTGATTGAATACCCATCGACAATAACCTGGATCAGAAGAATATACTTCCTCGATCGGCTTGTTCTTGTATTTTCCAGAAGTTAGTTCGTTCGACATTTCAGTTTGTGTATCTATCTATATACATAGCCTCATTTTTTATGTTTTTTTTTTTAATTAATTAGGAAGGTACATGATGCTGAAGGAGCTTTAACCCCTTCTTAGACCTATCTAATATGAGTTTGATGACCCTAACGCTCTGAGACTATTGATTGGCTGTCTGGTTAGAAACACCGCCTGGGTATTAGAATTGATTAAACCTACTCTCCACTATTAATTAAGGTGAGAATTACGAAAAATAAAAAACTGCCGGCGTAATGTGCTATTACATACTACTCCAGTGGCCCTTGACGCGAAGTCTCACGGTCTCCCAAAGCCGCTCGAACTCTTCGGGGGCAAATTGGTAAATTTGAGGACCCCGTCTGGGCCCTCGGCTCGCACGCACAGCTCGTAGATAGACGCCACGGTTCCCGCGGCGGTACCATCCTCGTCGTTTCGGTTGTTAGTGATGACAACTTGGGCGATCTTGGCCTTGCGTCGTTCGTCGCGCTCGAAAAGATCAGCGGTTGAAGCACGAAAGTTTGCTTCGTCGAGTGCTTCAGGGTTAGAATCTTGGCGGTTTGTGGCTCGTGGCATGTCGAGCTTGTAGTGTATGCAGCAATATTCGAATGGCCCCCGCAACTGCTTAAAACCTCCTCCACTAGTTCAGCTAGCGCCAAGGGCGTACAATAACGACAACTCTTTCGCATGCAATACATGGATATGTATGGACTGCAAATCATTATATAGGTGCTATGCCAGTCTCTAATGCAACATTCGAATTTTTCTGCCGTGCTTCTCGAATTTTAGATGTTAGCATACCCCGTATGTTTTCGTCAGCCCTAGTGACGAACACTCAGAGTGGTCTTCATGTACTTCCACTGGAGATCGGTTAATGTATTTTACTACTACAGATCACCCTCACCAATTTAATATCTGCGGTGGAAGCTATTTGTATTATGTAACAACAACTTATTACTGTCAGAGCGGGAACTGTCCAACCATGGGGAGCGAAGTCGGTGGAGCCTCAACGTATTAGGTTTAATGAATTATTAGCTTACACAGCTACTAAATTGGCGAGGGGGAACTGTAGTAATACATCATCATAAAATATTCAAAATTTGAGGATCGGTTAATGTATTTTAATACTACCGGTAGTAATACATTAACCAATCTCCATAAAATAGTCAGAATTTGCATCCTACTACTGTAGTGCACAAGAATTGTGAAAATGTCCTACACAGATCCAGTAAGACCTCACATTCATGTAAGCAAAACATTTTCTTATTTGAAGGCACGAACTTCTCTCGTTGCCAAACGCGATGATCCTATGGTAGCCACCGCACAGTGCAATAGAAAAAGAGAGCCCTAGGCTAAAATACACTAAGCGTCGACGCCAGGCTCACACGGTCTGTTTAATCCGAGTGCAAGCCGAGAGGCAGAGAGGGAGCCTGCGTGGCAACACGCACAGCGCCGATGGCGAACACCTCACGACGGGTGGCCTGGTGCACGATCTCAATGCGCTCACCGGGACCAGCGAACAGCACGGTGTGCTGGCCGACCTCGTCCCCAAGGCGCAAAGAGTGCGTCGGTGCCTGGCCGGTCTCGCCCAGGCATGGGGCACCCGTAGCTGCCAGCGACTTGACCAGTGTCTTGGCCGTGCCGCTTGGAGCGTCCAGCTTCTTAGTATGGTGGATCTCCGTCACCTCGACGTTCCATCCTTCAGCAGGCAGCTTGAAGGCAGCAGCCTTGATCAGCTCCGACACAAGCGGCACACCCACAGAGAAATTCGAGCGGAGCGCGACAGGGGCCAGCTTTGAATAGGCCTCCAGGTCCTCCATGGGGAGAGCGCCCGTAGTGCCGACGACCAGAGCTGGCAGTTTGCTGATCTTGCCAGCATCCTTCTGTTCACGTAAGTACGATATCACCTTCTTGGTGCCAGAGGGCAGCGTCACGTCAATGACGACGTCCACGTTGTTGAGGTCCGGAGCCCGGACACCGGCCTCAAGACGCGTAATGATCGGACCAGCAAAGCTGGCGCTGTGGTCGGTGAGCTTGTTCAGCTCGCCCACGATGAGCGAGCCCAGACGGCCATCGTGGCCGTGCACAGCAACACGCACACCTTTGCCCTCGCTGGTGCTGGTCTTGGCCGCCTCGGTGTCAGTCTTTTGCTGGGCAGCGAACACTTCCTGGTACTCGCGGATGGCGTCAGCAAGACGGCGAGCGCCGAGCTGCATGTCATGGAAGTCGTACCAGGAGAAACTCAGACGCAAGTAGTTCTTCATGTTGTTACTGAAGGAGGCACCGGGCAGGAACATCACCTTGTGCTTCTGGGCAATCGGCAGCAGATCATTGGCGTTCATGCCCTCGGGCAGACGCACAAGCACAAAGTAGCCGCCATCGGGAACCTCGAAAGTCACACCCTCGGGCAAGTGTGCCTTCAGCTCCGTCATCAAGGCGTCGGCACGACCCCACAGGGTTTGCACTGTGGTGTCAAGGTGTTCTTGCTGCAGTCCCGACGAGATAGCCGCGTGCACGATGCCAGAGATGACGGGACTGATGCCACCGCTCGAGTCAAGCTGTCCACAACCCTCGATCTTGCTCAGCAGCTTGTGAGAGCCCTGGATCCAGCCCAGACGGAGGGCAGGGGCCAAGATCTTGGAGAAACTGCCCAGAGCAAGCACGGTTTCGTGCTCGTCAAACGTGAACATGGGCGGGGGTGGCGTCACGTGCGGGAAGGACAGCAACTGGTACACTTCATCGGCGATGATGATGAAGCCGTACTTGACGCTGAGGTCGACGAGGCGCTTGCGCTTCTCGGCCGAGAGCGTGCGGCCCGTGGGGTTGTGGCACGTAGGGATAGTATAGAGCATCTTGGGTACGATGCCGCGCTCAAGGAGACGCTCGAGCTCGTCGATGTCGAGTCCGTCCTCCTCCATGCGGATCTGGCGCACGTTGATCTTGAAGTCCTTCATAATGCTGAGCGCCAGGAAGTAAGACGGCTCCTCCATGAAGACGAGGTCGCCCGCCTGTAGGTACAGCGAGCAGATGAGCGCCAGACCGCCGGTGACGCCGTTGGTCACAAAGAGCTTCTCCGGGTCCACCTCGTGCTGGTAACCCTTGGTCAAAAACTCGGCCAGCGTCTTACGGAACTTAGGGTACCCTTTGATCACGCCGTACTGCAGAAACATGGGGTCCGTCTCGCCGAACTTGAGCGTGGCAGCCTCACGGATCTTGTCCAGCGGGAGCATGGCGGGGGCCGGCTGGCCCACCTTGAAGTTAATCATCTCGTCCGCCTTGGGCACGTCGTACTGGCCGTAGTCACCCATATTGTCGTGTACTGTGTCTTTGTGTGGCTTGTGCAGGTCCAAACAAGAAGTGACTTGAGGAGGCGGACGTAAGCGTCTGAGTGGCTACGCGACTCAATCCTAGTTATGTAGTACAACGTACATTTATTAAGGTGGCAGAGCGCACCCCGCCCAGATGGGCAATACAAATGACATATATAACTCCGACGGCGGCCGTGTTAAAACGCATAAAGTAGGCAACACGAGCCTTTAAAGGTAGGACGGGATCAGCTGTACAGAGCCATGAGCAAACACGCCGGAAAAGCGTGGATTGGCTGGCCTCCTCTTCCCCGGATCGGATTGGATGAGCATTCGCCCTAGTGTAGCCATTCAGGAAGATCAGACAGAATTTTAACCATATCATGGTATCGGTATTGTCTTCAAATCTCGGTATTGTCTTCAAATCTCTTTCCCTAAAAGCACTACTTTTTGCTAACCCAGTTCTTCATTCTGATTGTGAGAGCACAATCTCATTCCCTCAAAAATCTTTTCTGAATTTCCATTGCTTGGTCGGTATGTGTGCTCAGCTGTCTGGTAACATTGGAGCATATACATGTACAAAACGAATGTGGGGAGTTGGTTAGCCCCCCTGACAAAATTTACGTGATGCCGTCAGTGTCTTCAGTATTGAACCATTATTTATTGCTCAAGTGTAAATTCGCAGCAGTGAGACGATTTCCTGCTGGCAAATGGGGCACGTGGGATACTCTGTCGTGCAACTGCGGCGATAAGTCTCAGCATCCTGCTCACAGAAGCATAAGTGGCCACAAGGTACGACCGCCGTCACGGCTTGCTGGTCCTTACACACCACACATTCGGTCTTTTCAAGAATCACGGCATTCTTGAGTGCGTGGACATTGCGATCCACTTCTGCCAGCAGGCTGCGTGTTGTCTGCTCCAGCAACCGCTTTTGATCGGCCACGAGAGCCATCTTGTCGTTCATCTGCTCGCAGAGTTGCTCGTAGCGTGACTTCACCGAGTTTTCCTGCTCCACACGCGCTTTCTCGAATGCGAAGCGCTTTTCTGCATCCCGCAGCAGTACTCGAACCCGATCTACTTCTAACTCTGCAGCATCCAGCTTCGTGAGCGAGTCGTTCAGTTGGTCGAGGAATTCCTCTTCCCGCTGTTTCCACTTCCGACGGAGCTGCCGCTCGCCTTGCAATCGACGCTGCCACTCTGTCTTGATTTCTGCGTTGCGTTTCTTGAAGTGCTCTAGTTCACTCATTAACGATGCAATAGAGGGGGTATTGTCATCACTACCCGTGTAATCCTCGTCATCTTCATCGCCAACACCAGAATTCTGGCTCATCCTGCGTCTCTTGCCAGACGGTGGTAGAGCAATTCCCGAACCACTATCCGCACTAGCATCGGATTGAGCGTCTCTTTGAATCTGTGTGGAAACCTTTTTCGCGCTAGACCGGGGCGTCGTTTGGGATTTGGAACCTACTAGCGTATCTGGGTCACCTGCGTTACTACTGTTTTGCTGTTGAGCAGCCTTTTCCTGAGCTCGCTTTAGGGCCTGCTCGCGCCGGCGCTGGGCCTTCATCTTTTCTTTTTGCTCTGCGGCCAGCTGAGCACGGCTTGGTTCCTTGGTCTTAGACTCAGGTGGGCCAACCCAATGACTCACGTTACGAACACCACACACCCAGCAGCTTTTTCCACGACTTGGCACCATCCATCGGGCCGCAAACACTTCCGTGGGGTCGACGTTAATATAACTGTCCCCGTCCTCACTGTCCTCGCCGCTCGGATTCGTCACGACAGCCATCATCGCTTCCGACTTCACTGTTTTACCCTTCATCGTGATCTTCGGGGTGTACACTTTCATAGGTGCTTTGAATAGCGTATTTTCCGATGCATTCTTGCCAATGATACGAAGTTCTGCCACCTCACTCGAACCTACATCAGGCAGCTTGTTCGAGTAGTAGAAAATTCCCTCCGTAGACACGGCAATCATAGCCTTTCCGTCATCGCTTGCAGCCAGGGACTCAAGCATGATGTTAGATCGACGCGACTTACCATTGCCACCACCACCAATTTTCTCCAATTCAAATTCTTGGCGAGGCAAACGCTCACAGGAGCTGGAGTTCAGGTTCGATGAATCTGGAAAACAGATCCGGTACGCTTCGCCCATGAGTGAAATACCATACGCGCACTGGCCATGAATTGCGACAATATCGGTGGTGTTCTGCATGTTAAAGTGGGTATTCACAGTGTGAGCTCCCCCAAGGAATCTCGTGTCTTCCGTTTCAGAAACTGAGTCATCATTGATTTCAACGACAGAGCTGGGTGATGCCTTTTTGTACTCAAGTGGCCACACGCGGAGATTTTTGTCCCGACAAACCGCTGCAATCGTTAATACACCAGGAGATATACTTGACGGAAGAAACGCCCCCATCGTCGCTGTGTTACCTCCAGCTCCGAAATTTTGCAGGTGCTCCCAAATAGGGTCCTGCTGATATCGTTCAGGCTCAACAAAGCGCCATAAATTCAGGTTGCCAACACCAAGCCCAGTTAAAATGTAGTACGCAGACCTGCAATGTGTGAATGAAAATAAATATAAATTAGTATAAGTACCTACAGAACACAGAGAAGCAATAAAATAATCAATTTTGCGTACCTTTGGCTTGTGCTTTCTTGCTGATCCTTGCATGAGGGATCAATGGGTGGAACATACGTGGTCACATCCGCGAAACCCTACATAATAAATTAACAGCTATGTGTGAGCAAGGCACACACCCCCAGCATTCATAGGTTCTACCGCTCACCCGTAGTCTGCCGTTCGAATGGAAATGTTTCTGAAATTGCTGAAAATCTTCGTCATCACCATCTGAAAAAAAAAACGTTAGTACACACCAAAGCTACTTTACGAAAGAAGCTAGGCATCCGGTTCGCACCTTTCTCATTTCGGTAATGATCCAGATTGATACTCATGACCACGCGCCGACGTTGTCGGTCGCCAGCAAAGACATAGCGTCCATCGGGGGAGATTTTAACACGCATATGCACATTACCAGAACCCTGTGAGGATTGCTCGTCAAGATGACCCAGGAGATATCCGTGACGGTCACTCGGGACGCTGCTATCCATTTCATAAAGTCGTACTGAGCCGTCCGTGAACCCAACCACGATGATTTCGCCGTCCGGAGTCACATCCAGTGCTGTAGCTACGCTCTCCGTTGAAAAGCAGATCGATCTCTGCGCAACAACTGGGCGGGACGAAGGAAACAATTTGCGAACGGGCTTCGGTGGCTGCGTCGGGGTATTCGAAGGGCGAACAGGTACAGAAGTCGGTGCCCCAGCACTAGTCGGTGCCAGATATGCTGACGCGGCACTGGCACCTCCAGCACCAGCAGCCGTATCCGTAGCAGCATTTAATGCAGTAGACGCCTCACTGGAGCCAGATGACGCAGCTGTATTGATCGTTGTCCTAGTGTGTTGAGCAGCAGCCTCATTTGGATGTGTCAGATCCACCATCATGGGTCCACTCCTCGGCGCACTCGACTGGGCCGAGGTTCCTCCAGTCCCCGGGCTGCTCGTCATTCTGGCCGGTTTAGCAGGGGACTTGTTAAACTTGGCCTGAAACGACTGGAAAGGAGACTTAGCTGTCCTTACCACCTTGGTCGACTTGGATGCAGGTGCAGCTTCCACTTGGTCCAATGCGGACGACAGCAGCGGCGAATGTCCATTGATCCTCGCAGAAGAGCTCGCCGGCACAGCTGTATCTCCCGTCATGGTGCTGTCGTCGAACATCAGCGGCCTCTTCGGCGACGCCGAGGATCGGTGCCGCAACGGGCTCGTCAAAAACTCGCTGCGCCTGAGTGGGCTCGCCATGCTTCCGCTGCGTCTCGGCCTCGACGGACTGGCCAGCACTGAGCTCCTTAGTGGTCGCACAGGACTCGACAGAAGCAGCGGGTTCACGCCTCTGGCCCGCGCCGGACTCGCCAGCTGCAGTGTTGGGCTCTTCAAGTTTAGCGGGTAGTTGTGACGCCGCGTGGGGCTCGTGAAGCCCGGTCCGGGTGCCGCACTAGCGCGCCGTGCGGGGGACAGGATGCCCGCCGCGACGGCTGTTCTAGTGGCCGCCGCGTCGCCGTGCGGGGGCGACGTCTTCTTCCGCTTAGCGGCGCGTTCAGTCTCATCCGCGGTGGGCCCCGCCCCGGGCGCTTCCTCCTGCAGTTGGCGCTTCTTCTTGAGCGCCTCGACAATCTGCTGCGCGCGGTTCTTGGTGCTATTGCGCGAGGCTGCCACGTTCTTCATGATCATCTTCTCCATATTCAAGCGGTTGCGCCGCGCCTGGTCGCTGCTGCCACGCTGCGGCTTCTTGGTCAGCAGCATAGCGGGCACTGCCGGGCGCGGATTGCTGGCGCCATTGTTGGAGTGATGGTCGTTGCCCTGCGACGCCATATTGAAGGCGAGTGCGCACTCGTTGGTTGCACTTGGCCTTGGCGTCACTGCGGGTCGATGGCTGAGGAGGGAGACGCGCGCTTTTGAACCAAACCCTTCCGCGCCATTTTAAGAACAACTGTTCATTGGTTAAAAATAAATTTTGGTAGCTGCAGCCAATCGTATGAGAGATGCGCATAGTATACACTCGCACATTACGTCACTCTTTGAAGGGATCCGATATGGGGAAGATGCGGTCCTTGTTGCTGCTGGGGGTAGCGCTGACTGTTGCTCTGCTTGGAGGCGTCAACGCGGCTGAAACTGGAGAGGAAGCGTCGTTCCTGGACTTTTCGGTGCCGGATCTGCATGGCCGCCAGGTTTCGATGCGCGAGTTCAACGCCTTCCCAGTCATCCTTGTGGTCAACGTGGCCAGCGAATGCGGCTACACGGACAAGAACTATCGCGAGCTGCAGGTACCGTGCAATGTCATAGAGATCTATGTACTGTATTTTGAATGTGTTTAGTGCGTTGCGCTCATTGGTTTCTGAAATTTTTGGTGGGATGGTCCCAGGAGCTGTACGAGAAATACCACGATGAAGGCTTCACGGTGCTGGGATTCCCATGCAACCAGTTCGGCGGCCAGGAGCCTGGTACAGCCGAGGACATTCTCAAGTTCACACAGGAAAAGTACCACGTCACGTTCCCGCTCTTTTCCAAGGTCGGTAGTGTTGGGAGGGGGGAGGGGAAGAGATTCTGATGTGTTGTGTTGATCGTGGTGTAGGTGGATGTGAATGGTGAGAAGGCGCACCCGCTTTTCAAGTTTTTAAGGAAGCATCTCGACGGATTCGTTACCAATGAAATCAAGTGGAACTTCACCAAGTTTTTGATCGTGAACCACGAACCTTTCAAGCGCTACGGCTCGACGACGTCGCCGATGGAGATTGAGAACGAGATCGTGCAGGCGCTTCACAGCAGCCGACACGTTGACGAGTTCGATGATGGTGGTGCGACGGACGGTGACTACGGCGACGCTCACGATGAGTTGTAATAGGTGCTGGCTGCGGGATTTTCAAAGATTCTGGTTATCGATCTGGTCTGTACGGCTGCTTGGGAGCTGACTAAGATGCAATATACTAACTTCAACACTGTTTGAGCTTTTGGACTGGTCGCCGATACTGCATGTACTTAGTCTTATCATGTGAGGGCCGCTTCAGAACATTGGAGTCGCTTTGCCACTATGGTTAGGCGTATTGGGATGCACAGCTGTAAGCCGCTTACTAAGCGCGGTCCTACCTTTTCCTTGGCATATAATATATACATATTATGATTTTAATGCACCACGTGTGTTATCTCCAGTTTCTGTACCTTGGTACTTAAGAAATGGCGATGTCAACGCATTGGGTACTTTTGTTCCATTTATTGTTGAACGTATCTCTTGGGTCACTCTCACACATCTCAGGGTATATCCACGTGCACATTCGCAAGGGCTGATGCTGGGCTGATTATCAGCGGACAGATTAGACACATTTTGCATCAGCAGATATATTGTTACTTAAAAAAAATAAGCAAGTTACGAGACAGAACCAACATCGAACCGGCTGCAACGACCCGAGTAGCTTTGCCGATACCATCTTTCGTTGACAACAAAGTCTGCATCTACTTTTTGAAAAAGTGGGACTAATCAAATTGACTTCGGTTAGCCGCGCCACAAAATATACATTCGATGTCATTCGTGGGCAACTAACTACGTAATGTTGAAGCGCAATCCGCCAGGCATGAGGAGAAGAAGAAGTATAGATGCTTCCGGATAAATCGGTAGTAATTGATCTCACAGGACTAAATTTTCTTAAGTACTTCGCTACCATCCTCTCCATAGCCAGCAAAATCATACCACTATTTGCGTGCGTTCTCGTAGTTCGCCTCAAACCACACCGTGGTCTCCCGCAATCCCTTGCTGATCGGGGTAAACTCGAAGTCCGGCAATAAACGTCGCAGCTTGGCGTTGCTCGCTGTCTTCTTGAACTGGCCGTCCGCCTTGCTTGTGTCGAACACGATCTCCCCGTTGAAGTCCATCGCAGTAGCAATCTCCCGTGCTACGTCAGCAATCGACACCTCATCCACTTCGTCCACGGACAAAATGAGCGGCTCCACGCTGTTGTAGTGGTCCAACGTCCACAGCATCAACCTCGCCACGTCGTGACTGGAGATGAACTGCCTGAGCGGCTTGCCACTGCCCCAGATAGTCAACGGCGTCGAGTCCCTCTTGGCGAGGTAGCACTTGTGAGTAAGTCCAGGCACCACGTGTCCGTTGTCGATGTTGAAGTTGTCGTGCGGCCCGTAGATGTTGGTGGGGATGACGGACGTGAAGTTGCAGCCAAATTGGTCGGCGTAGCAGCGGTTAAGTGTATCGATGAGTCTCTTGGCCATTGCGTAACCCTCATTGGAGCTGTGCGCCCGGCCGTTGTGTAGCATGCTCTCGTCCAGTGGATACGACGCCTCGGCTGGGAAGACGCATGTGGACAGACACGATACGAGCTTTTGGACACCGAACTGCTGGCAGCACTGCAGCACTGAGTCATTTATGGCCATGTTCTCCCGGAAAAAGTCCACTTTTCTCGACAAGTTGTGGAAAAGGCCTCCAACGAGCGCCGCTAAGTGCAGCACGTGTGTGGGTCGCACGCGCTCGAAGAGCTCGCGAGTTTGCTGGGGGTCTCGAAGGTCGGCGTCATTCGAGCCCACGAAGTGCCACTTGTCCTGAGTCACGCCTTGTGCCGCCACGACGTCCTGTAACGCTCGACCCACGAGTCCTGTCCCACCGGTGACGAGCACTATGCGCCGAGTATCGTCGCCGCGCCTTTGCTCGCCCATCAAGTGCCAATGATCTTTTGGATCGGAATTCAAGTCAATGTGTTGTATTACTCAATGAAACTTGTGGTATTATTTCGACTGTAGTAATATCGTACTAGGTAGCCTTTAAATTTTGTATTAGAATTATAAGATTTTTACCATATTCGAGCTGTGTATCATTAGTGATATTGAGTAATACAATGAAAAGCATACATGTACAATGTGGCATATGTACTATTAAACGGTGTCTTTGAGCACTAGTACTTCAATTTTTGTAGTATACTAATACTTTATTTCTATGAGAATGTATTGTATAGTATCAGGATGTAGATGACAGTATTATATGATACTAATATATTGACATTTTTGCTTAATGTATTCTCAAGGTTTTTTAATTTGACTTCAATGCAACAATTCCTTTTGAATCGTATACGCTATCTTAACCAGCATCAATATTATTCATACGTTGGTATCCAACAAGTGCAATGCTGTCGTCGTCGCTACGTGTCCGCTCCCGTCTCCTGCGTCGATCCCCGTTAGCTGCGCGCTGTGCATCCCCCACCCGCTTCTTCTCCGCTCTTGTGGACTCTAGGTGGGTGCGTAATGCCCAGAACTCGGGTCACCCAGAGCTGTTGCTGCTGGACTGTAACCACCCGGCGTCGTACCCTCGCGGCCACATCTCCGATGCCGTGCCCCTCGCGCTGGCCTCGTCGCTGCTCAAGGACCCGACGCCTCAGAGCACAACTGTCATAGGTCCGCAGCTATTTGCAGACGTGGCGCGGTCTCTGCAGGTCCCGAAGGACGCGACTCTCGTATTCTACGACGACGAGATGAGTCTCAAGGCCACGCGCATGTGGTGGGTGTTCCGCCACTACGGCTTCCCGATCGAGCAACTTAAGGTGCTGGACGGAGGTGTTAAGCAGTGGGTTGCTGACGGGAACGAAGTGGAGACGGGGGAACCTGAAGTCCGCGAGATTTCATCGTCACTCTGGACGCATCCTGTAGATACTCAAAAGCTCGTGGGTTTTATGGCCGTCCAAGAAGGCATCGCCGATCCATCCACCCAGTTCGTGGATGCACGTTCCCCTGGCGAGTACTGGGGGGAAGACGCCAACGGTAACGCACGTGCAGGTCACGTCCCTGGAGCTGTAAATTTTAACTGGATGGAAGGCGTAAATTTTATCCAGAACGGAAAGTTTAAGACCAAGGAGGAGCTCGACAAGATCTTTGTGGATATTTTCCACTTGGAGAAGGAAAAGCCCGTGATCACGTACTGTCAGAGGGGCATTCGCGCCGCACACACGGCATTTGCGCTGGAGCACGTGATGGGCTTTAAGGACGTTAAGATTTACGAAGACTCGATGCTGCAGTACCTTAACCGGGACGACTCGGAAGTGGTTAAGGAGTAAGCGCTAAACATGCTGCGCTATTAAACTCGCTTGGCCAGGGCAACAAATAGACACATTAGATTTTTTTTGACAGGGGAGTATTTGCACTCGGGCACAAGAAGCATGTGAGCTGGACTGAGTATCCGGAACCTTACGCGTTTTAAAGGAAACTTTCCGTTTCGGGCTCTGATACGAGTGTACCAATGTAAAGAAGAGGCACCAAGTTACACAAGTTCTACTGTCTGAATGAGAGAACATAGTTGACCTTTTTATTCAGCATCTAATTGGGGGTGCAGATGTATTTTTCGAATTGGTACTGGAGCGTAACCATGCAGGAAAGAAATGAATTTTGAGCAAGTGGCAGTATACCTAAGTAACTTTGGTTCTTTCTTCACGATGCAATCGCGCTTTCTGAGTGGTATCTCGTTCAAAGAATTTAGCAGCTTTCGTGAACTGCATTCCATAAACTTCTTTAAGAATTATGGAATCCGCGAAACAGAAATCTGTAGTGATTTAACGCCCGAACGAGTTGGTAATCTCGTCTATTGGAAACCTACACTTTGAATACACAGAAGCAGTTTTTCGTAAATTGATAGGGGTTTTCTATTGTAAACGAAAAAAGAAAACGCCACGCCAGACTCTTCTTCTTGTTGGCTTCACTTTGGGGAAGAAATTTTGCCCATAACCAGATCCGCACATCGTGCCCACTAGCGAATGAAACACTAAAGTTTCGACATGATTTGTGCCAGTTGCAATACATTCTTAATTTTCGACTACGACAGTACTCAAGTACTATCTTACGGCTGCCTTTGGAAAGTGGAGGAGGTTGGTTTCGATCATGACACTCGATCGATGACCAAGGGGTTGTGGTAAGTACACAAAACGACGAATATCGCCCCCACCTCCCTCGTACCTGGTTATACTACAGCACATACATATAAGTCCATTTCCACAACAGGAAGTCCGAACAGCGTGTCGTAGGTCTTTGTTGGCTTTCTGCCCTTCGGAAAGCCAAGCAACGAAATGCACGATAAAGTAAAACGCTCTGACGTCCCAGTAAATATTATGGAAAGTGAGTTCGTAGTTATGTTCTGGTGCGCAGTTCTTCTGCCTCCTACGCGTCAAGCTGTAAGGTATAACAGACCAAACATAAAAGCAGCAAAAAAATGGGAGCACACCATTTCCCACGTGGTCGCTCTTCTCTAATAGTGTCCGGCTATCAGGTTCCTTACGCCGTTGAGGCCGCTCGCTGCCGCACGATGAGGAGAACGAACACCAGCAGCAGCACAACCAGCACCGAGATAAGTCCAAGCAGCCAGGCATTCCAACGAGTCGAGTCGTCACCTGCGAGTTCCTCGCGGTATTTCTGCGCCCAATTAGGCACAATCATCAAATCTGGTCGTTGCCGGTACAGCTCCTCCTTCTCGCGCGGGGTAAGCCGTCGCATCATGGATCTAACGAGTTTTTTCCGTTTCTTCTTGCTACGCGGTGTGAGCTGTCCGTTATTCTTGCTGCTGTAGTTTAGTATCTGCGGTCGAGGGCTGCCATTGCCGCTACCTTCTCCGATTGCGTTCATCAGCGAGTGCGTTTCCTGTTCGTCACTAACATCATCGTAGAATTCCTCGTCCGCATCCAAAACATCTTCGTGCCACTGGATGCCTTTGTTCTTCTGTCGCATGCTTAACGTTTTCTTTTCTGGCTCCAGCGCAGCTGCAGCCGAATAGGCTGAGATACGTTTCAATGCTGGTCTCATCTTGGGCGTCCGGAAGTATTTTCCATCACTTTCTGTTGCATCCGGTGAGAGCTGTAGCCCGTCTCCGTCCGTATCGAGATCGTCCAGTTTTGACATGCCTGCCGACGGGGATGTCCCGGACAATAAATCGTACTGCTTCGTTCCGGGCGTCACGAGTTTCTTGGCTTTTTGCAGTGAAGTCGTAAAGGCGCCGCCAATAATACCCACGGCTTCAGCTGGGGACATTTTGGCCTTAGCAGCGCCTTCCACTTCGTTTTCCAGCTCAATCATCTCCTTCACCTCGATAGCGATCGCTTTGGCACGACGATGCGCGACCTCCATGGCGTGACGTGACACCTCTGGGGAGAAGAGTGACGTGTCGACGTAATCTCTTTCCTCGATCGGCAGCTTCTGCGTCATGACACGCAGCGGAGGCAGCACGTGATGCTGCTGGTTGCCTATCGGAGAGCTGAAGCCGTTGCTGTCCTTGTGAATGTTCATGTCCACTACGACGGCGTCGCTCTCACTGCTGTTCTGACCGTTACTGGATCCGTTCGTCTGTACGCTCGTGGCCTTGTTTTGGCTGTCGTCGTCACTGTCGCTGTCCGAGACGGGCACGGCGATCTCGGGGGACGCATCCTTGGAAGTCTTGAGCACCGGCGGCGAAGCGAACTGCGACTCCAGCGAGTCCATATCCAGCATTGTCGACGTGGAGGGTGTGGACGTCGCGGCGGGCGCGTCGTCGTTCAGCGATACCGTCTCCATGTACATGCTGGACGCAGTGGTCATGAGCGTCGTCTGTGCGCTGTAGAGGGTCGATTTAAGCCGGATAGAGGGTCTGAGAGGAGGGAAATCAGTTGGGGGTGCGCTAGTGCTTCAGGGAGGCCACAAGGGACGAGAGGAAGGCTGACGGACGCTCGACCTTGGGGCCGGGCTCTTCAGTTCTCCTTGAGTATGAGCTGTCAGACGCTTTTCCACACGTGCGGAAGGGTAAATACCTGCTGTATAGAATATTGATGCTTGAGTGACGCGAAGATAGTGACATATCAAATCAAAATTACCTGTTCAAGTGAATAAAGAAGCAAGGAAAAAAGAACCGTTGGCTCTGCCCCGGATTAAGTGGGTAGTAAGCTTTTTTTCGGGTCGAAAAAAACGGTCGAAAAGACTCCGTTCAAGTATTTTGGACCAACAGACACACACCAAAACAGCGCATGGGTGGGGTGTTCGAGGTAGCTCTGCCGTAATGTGGCTTGTTGACGCCGCAGGTATCCATCCTGAAAAGCCATCGGAGTTGCTGGCAGACAAGATATTGATCGGCCTCATTGGGTTCTTGTATAGCATTGATGTTGCAGTTATTCAGTGGGTCTCCGACCTTCTTCGCGCTTCGAATGCAGCTTTGCAGCGTTTCTCTCTCGCATTTAAAGCAACACGTACGCGATGGTGTCGCCTAGTGTACCGCCAATCATCGTGCCAATACCTGGCCGCACTACGGTGCCCACTGCCGCGCCAACGCCGCCCGTGATCACGGCCAGCGCTGAACGAGACGCGTTGCGACCCGTAATCGACACGAACGTCGAGAGCGGGTCTTGTTCCTCGTCGCTGCCGCTGCTCTGGATGCCCTCCTCGATGGATCGCAAGTTCTTCTTGGACTTCTTGTCTTTCTTTGACACGAAACGTCGGTACAGAATGATCACGAGCTGTTGGGTCTGTACGAATCGTCAAATAGAACAGAGCACCCCACCATACCGCGCGTAAGTTTTCTAAAATGACATACCCTTCGCTGCCACGTAGACAGCAAATATTAACTAGGACAGCAACGTACCTCCTCAACCAGAAAGATGGCCAGGTGACTCAGCATGTTGGCGCGCATACCTGTCTTGATCATCAACGCGGCCGCTGTCATCCTGCTCGAAGTACGAGCGTACTTGCGCATTGCCGACTTGCTGATGTCTGGGCAGAAATAGTTGCATTGAACATAAGCCAATCAATATGCGCCAGTCAAGCGATGTTACAGGACTCGGAGACGAACACACCTTTGATGAGCTTGCTGACGATCTGCGGGCGGAAGAAGCGCAGCGCCGCCTCCTCGAGTGAGCGCACGTACGTGGTGATACTAAGCGACTTACCGAAGGACTTGGCGCTGGCAAGGCTGAACTCCTCCATGGAAGGGGCTACGAACTCCTTCTTGTCCTCGGCCGCGGCGTCCACATCCTCGAACTCGTCCTCGCTCGAGTCCTCCTCGTCCGACAGCTCCAGGTCCAGCGATGCCACGTACGCATTGAAAACCATGAGGCCCTGCATAGCCGCCGACCGCACAGCTAGTATGGCCACATCCTTGGGGTAGAAGTGCTTGAAGAAGGGCTTCTTATCCACCAACGTGTAGGTCTTCTGCGGCTGCTTGGCGGCAACGACGCTCATCTTGGTGCACTGCTACTCGACTCTATCAACTGTGAGAGCCAAATAGACAAGGAGAGGAAAGCAAAATGAGATCGACGAATCGGACAGGTGCGGATCACGTGCAGGGTTTGCTGGGCGCTGGCCGTACGCACGCACTGCGGTGGCTTCCGTCCAGACACTCCGGCGGGGGTCGTCGTTGCAGCGGAGCTATTCGAGCGGCGGACAGAGCACTGCTCAGATACCGGATATCCATACCGGTTATTACTGTCAGCGAAAGTGTACAATATCAATTGTGATCATACTATTGACTATGACCGTTTCAAACGACTTTTAATCGCTTTTGATCAAACCAAACTCAGCATTCGTATTATTCTTGGAAGGTCTAACGACAAAAAATGATTCGTCAACGACACAGCACCGGTAGCTTCACCGGTACGTGTCGAATCAACAAGTTGAAGCCGAGTTGTGTCATTTGACAATTTGCTGAGTCGCAGCCACTGCACACTCATCCTCACGCGCTTTGCCACCATGGACTCCGCCAGTATCGACCGTGTCTTTCGCCGTGACGTCTGCGCCGGTCGCGTCGCACTCGTAACGGGAGGTGGCTCTGGTATTGGCCAGGAGATCGCCCTCAAGCTCGCCGAGTTCGGAGCCAAGGTCGCAGTCTTTGGTCGTCGAGAGACCGCGCTGCAGAGCACCATGGCGCTTATGCGCGAGCGCGGCGTGGCCGAGGACGCGTGCATGTTTGTGCAGGGCGACGTGCGCTCTGCAGAGAGCGCGGACAACGCGGTGGCGCAGGTGGTGGCACGCTTCGGCAAGCTTGATGTGCTTGTGAACTCTGCAGCCGGCAACTTCCTGGCGCTGGCCGAGAAGATGTCGACGAACGCCTTCCGCACAGTCATGGAGATCGATACGATCGGCACCTTCAACATGAGCCGGGCAGCCTTCGAGCCGTTGAAGAACAGTGGCGACGGTCGCATCATCAACATCACGGCTACGCTGCAGCTCCCCGCCACGTGGTACCAGGTACACGCATCCGCTGCCAAGGCTGCGGTGGACAGCATCACCCGCTCACTGGCACTGGAGTGGGGTCCATTCGGAATCCGCGTCACGGGTGTCGCTCCGGGGCCTATTGCCGACACGACGGGAACGGCGAAGCTTGGAGGGGAGCTGGACCCTGAGGAGAGGAAGAAGTACATGACCAGCGCGATTCCTGTGGGTCGTGTTGGCGCCAAGACGGACATTGCTGCGGCGGTACTGTACTTGGTGTCGCCCGTGGGGAATTTTGTCTCAGGTGACGTGCTGATTGTGGATGGAGGACATTATCTCTACAAGAAACCTGTCATGCCTCGTGAAGCGCTCGAGAGCTGGTCCAAGAAGATGGAGAAGAAATCGCGTGTCACGGCGGACTCCAAGTTGTAAAGCGGAAGGTGTGAGTTGCATCTGGCTGCAGTTATTCGACCAGAATGATCCAATTCGTGCTCCAAAGTAGTGGCATCCATTTTCGCCGTTTCATGTGGTAAAAACACTTCCTTTCTGCTCCTTCGTGAGCTCGTGTGCATAACATTCTTCTACTACGCACATCATAGACTTTCACGGTCTGCGCGTCCCCTCAGTTTTCTACGCACATGATCGGGCATGGATCGATTAAATAAATTAGCACCCAGAAAGTTTGCGTCCAAACGGAAAGTACACTTGACATTCCATGCTGCTTTCGTGCTGATAAGGAATTGTTTTTCCACGTGGGCTCTCCGTTGCGGTGAAACAAGCTCTTTTCTTGAACTATGCAGAGTCGCGCTACCTGATTACTAAGTCGATCAGATAATGTGCTATTCGATCGAATCGATGTCGAGGACCACTTAGGTCTGGCTCAAGGGCGGGTTCTTCTGGCAAAACACAATTGGGCAGCAAAATTGTATACTTTGCGTGGGGATTGTCGCTGTACAGTACCCGACGGTGAAGACTGCAGATAGATCAGTCTGCCCCCCTTCCCCCCCCCTACAACATAAATTCCTACCTGCACTGAGTGCAAATGGCCCAAGAACTCCCACTCGGTCTCAGTGTTCATTGCGCGAAGAAGGGCTCGCATCTGGTCAACAGCCACTTCAACTTGGGTCAGTAGACTTAAACTCTGCAACGAAGAAGCTAGCAATGACGGCCTTGCGACTAAGGTTTTGCAGTTCATCGCCGTGTCTTGGCCGATTAACGTTGAAGCGCTGCAGCATTCACACGTGGCAAGGTTCTTTCGGGATTCGCAATGGCACGCCTCCGTTCCAGGCTCTCGAGCCCCACCGCTAACTGCATTCTAGACAACCTGCTGCTTTCTGTCAAAACTGCCGTGCAATACACGGAAGAACTCAGCAAACGGCGCTCCAAGCTAGCAAGAATAAGCACGCAATCGGTGTATTTCTTGTGGGGGTGTTTGAAGAAATTCGTCGTCGCAAGGTGGACATCAAATGCCGCAGACGAAACCACATCAAAGGGAGAAAAGTCCATATCGACCGACGTGCAGATCGTCTGATAAGACAGTGAGAGCTCACTAGTCCCCCCATATGGCCATACCCGCCGCTCGACTGTCCCCCTCTCCCCCTCTTCACTGCTCCTATCCACGACATCTCGCGCCCCTGAATCCTGTTTCTTCAACCTACGCGCTCACCCTCGTCCGGTCAGCAGGTACCTAGTGGTGACTGTAGTCGAACTTGCCGTTGATGCGCTTCCAGTAGTTGCTCTTCTCCTTGTCCTCCTGGGTGGCGCCACGCGTGGGGAGAATGCCGCAGATCACCCACGCGGCGCTGCACAATCATATCAAGGGGGGAGTAGTGAGGTCAATGAGGGCAGGCAGACTCAGACGATAGCTGCACGTACGCTCCGGCGATGAGGAACGGCTGGAAGTAAGCGCGCTTAGACTCGTGCACCAGGAACTTGGTGTAGGGCAGCTTGTGCCATCTGACGGCCTTCTTGGCGACGGCTGCAGTCATCGTGGATCTTGGGGAGTTATTGAGGCGACGGCGATGGCTGTTGTGGCGGTGGACTGTAAAAGAGAGGTCCAGAAGGCCCGAAGGGGGGCGCCACAAACGCGACACCGGATCCCCTTGAAGAGCCGATTAAACGGATTTGAGGGGGACTTGCGATCATCGATTTTCGCACTTAGACGAGGACAATCAGCGACTTTACCGGTATGCAGTACCTGTACCTCATGGCCTGCAGTGTAGTGGTGGGGCGACAAAGGCTTTACAAAATGAAATTGTCTACGCAGCAGCCTAAATTTATCCTGCCTACTTGAGAGTTGGATGGCACGATAGTCCTTAGCGTATTTTACAATATCCAACAACACACAGCCCCACCAGGGAAATTTGACGTCGGGTGTGAAGGTCAGGTACAAAGGACAAATGCAAGGCCGTCTCGACGAACAATTGTGCAGGTATCCCATGAAACCTCGGAGCACAAGACAAGGATGGCAGTAGAACGACTCCATAGGTCGAGAATGCTCTGTCCAGGACGCTCAAATATCAGGAAACCTGGTTGTGAGACTGCAAGTGGGGGTTGAAATCTGAAGAACAGAATACATCACGGTTTTCCCCCTTGCCAATGTACGGTTCTGTGCACCTGCTTCTTCACGTCAACCTGGACACCCCTGGAAACCTGCTACCTGTACGCGAATCCCCCTGTACACGAAGAGAACGAGGTCTGTCATGACCCGTAGTCGGTGAAACACGATGCAGACGCATAAACGAAGACGCTTGCTTGAAGCCTTTGATTTCACCGGAAGAATAGACGCGCGAGTCCATTACGGATTTAAAGCGGGATCAGACGGTCACAACGGCTGGCAGTGTCTAGTTGCAGCGCTCACTAAAGCACAGCTTAGTAGTCCTCGTCTCCGCCGAACATGTCCATGCCGCCGCCCAGGTCCTGCGAAGTTAAATAACACCAATAATCCGTCAGTTTACCGTCCATCGTGACTGATCATGTCACTCCCATTCAACATGAAACTTACAGCCTCCTCTTCCTCCTCCTTGGCCTTCTCCTCCTCCTTCTCGGCCTCCGCACCGGCGGCACCAGCAGCGGCACCCGAGGCGGCAGCAGCACCGCCAGCGGCGGCTCCGCCCGTGGAGATCAGCTCCACAATCTTGCCCTCCTTCGACAGCAGCGTGGAGAACAGAGTGGGCCAGTAGGGCTCCACCTCGTTGCCCGACGCGTGCAGGATGTGGTGAATGGCCTCGGGCGTAATCTCGTGCTCCCCGTCGAAGAGGATCATGGACGCGTACGCCACGCACAGTTCGTCGTGCTGCTCCTTGGTGATCGTCGACATTCTTCCGCTTGTGCTTTAGCTTTCGGCAAATAAATGCCCCACGGCGGCGCAGCTCCGAGGGCTCGGCCTATTGGTTGGCGGCGAGCTGCTTTCAACCACGACTCGAACTAAGTCCGAATTTTATGCAGGCGTCAAGTTTCACGTGGCACACAAGATTAGGTCGCACAAGTAATTACACTTTTTACTGCTGCAACTTTTATTGAACTTATGTAAATTACATTGAATAGGTACACCACACCATAAAAGTTCAAACGCTCGCAAACGCGCAATCTCTTCCAGCAGCCGCACAGGGCGAGAAAGAGCGGCGATATGCGCGACGCCAGCCGAGCGCACAACAAGTGGGCGTCCCGAGCGTCGTCCGACCCGTTCGTATCAGTGCAATCTGACGCCTCGATCGCGGAAAACGGCCGCGAAACGGCCACGCTATCCACGGAGCAAGACATAGAAGGCAAGGAGAACCGCGTACCGCCAATTGGCCGCAATTGGGGCCACTCGAACGTCAGCATGGGTCGCGGTAGTCGACAGTCGCTTATGGAGGCGGAACTGCTACCCTCAACGCTCAATTTCGAGGCTTCTGCGCCTTTATCGCTGCTCGGGAAACGTCCGAGCGCACCAGCTACACACAAGCCGCTCGACGCGACTACAGAGACCCAGGAGGACAATTCCAGCGCGGACAGAGCGCAGAGAAACTCACTTGTGGCAGCTAATGCTGTGACGCATTTTGAAGCGCGAGCGTTGGCGCTGCATGCGGAGTCATTGGGCTTGGATGTTGCAGAGGAGAGTGTCACATCAGGCTCCACTACGATGTTCGTAGACGACTTCAGCCACGTCGGACAGCTGCGCTTCGATGCTGTAGCACTAGGCGAGCGGAAGAGCAAGCAACTGACACTGGAGAATGCCAATGAGCTGGGCAATGCGAGAGTCAAGTACGACGGCTACACCATGGTGCACGATGGAGACAGTGCGTCAGCTCAGTCAGCGCCGAACAAAACGAGGTTCAAGTGCGATCTGCATATCTGCGTAGTGGACGCGCTCAAGTCGGTGACGCTCCGAGTCACGTTCGAGCCGCTGGCCGTGGATGTTGGCAAGGAAGTGACAGCAATGCTCCAGTTTACAGTGAATGACAGGTTCAAGCTGCAGTGCAGAGCGATGGGCACGGTGACGTCACGTGTGCCGAAGCTTTCCAGGTTTGGACGAGTACGTAAGACAAACTCAGCAGTTAACACTGTCGTAATGACGCCAGGTGCGAAGCAGAGTCGAGTGTCCAGGACATCAGCGAGGAAATCCAAGCAAATGACTGTCAGACCGTCGTCCGAGTCGAGATCCTTAGCGTTGAGTGAGCGGGAACCGGAACGGGAACCTGTCGTGGGAGACAAACGCCCGTCGTCAGTGGCTATTGACTTCTCACCGCCTCGAAATGGATCCAAACGGAGGAAAAGCGAGCCTCCAAGGGCGTTAACACCAAGGAAAACTAGTGCAGTTTCACACGATTCTCCCTCTGCAAAGAATTCTTTCTCCGGGACGTGGTGGAAGCAGCGTCAAGAAGTATACGACGAGAATTGGATGGCAAAGCAGACCGAAGGGTTCACAAAGTGGATGAATTACGTGCTATTGGATGGAACTGCACAGCGTCTAAGCAGCAGCGACGTCCAGACTGACGAGGAGGAGCCGAGATCTGGAGCAAAGCGCAGATTTGACTTTTCATCGCTCCGGGTGCTTGCTCAGAAGCGCTTGGAGTCCACATGGGCACAAGCTGCGGTGGAGTTGTACCATTCCTCAAGCATGGACGACATTCTCTTCAATTTGCAGGATGAGATCGGCGATAAGAGGCTTCTTTTCCGTGCAGACCGCCCTGTATATGCTGACGTCGGCTTGCAGGAAGAGCTCGTTAGTCTACTCAACAATTATCATCCAGTATGGCTCTGTCTAGGCTTGTATGCTGTGCTTGGAAATCAGGTCATGAAGCAGGAAAAGTGCTCGCTACGGACCATTTTCAGCGCTACCACCGCCAGAATTTCCAGTCGAGGGGAAAAAGACTTGCCATTGGACCGAAAAATGCCCCGTGTGCTACGTCGAATCATTCTTAAACACCTGATTAAAGACGCGCATGTTGCTCAGAATTATCGCTTGGTGAAGAATCTCATGACTCCACTGGATGGCTCCACTGCGGACCGATACGACGGTGGCAATGCCTTTAAAAACACCAAGAAAAATATCAACGGACGAGAATATTTCGACTCGTTGACGCAATCATTCATGCTCAAGTTCTTCATGTTGGTAATGTTCCTTGACCGCGCGATTGCGCGCAAGGCAGACAAGTTCCCCCATTTTCCCTGTCTCTTCCGAATTGCCCCTAAGACCGCAGCTGGTAAAGCTCAGAGCATCAACAAGAGCAATGAACGGAGTCATGATAACGAGCTTTCGGTCAAGAACTCGCAGGTATTTGTGACGGAATTTTGTCGACTCTTTCTAGCAAGTGAAGGTCGCATCGACAAGCATCTGAAGCAACTGGGCTACAGGTTGAAACACGAGCAAACGCCTCTAGATGAGGTCGATCTAGAGGTTAAAAACTTGGAGACCGACCTGCGCGATGGTGTTCGACTGGCCAAACTCATGGAGGCACTTACGACGACGTCTGTATCATCCTCAACAGCTCAAGACACTGTGATCATTCCTCAACCAAAAGCGCTGTCAACGTTCTTGCGAGTGCCGGCTCTCTCGCGATTGCAAAAAGTGCACAATATCGAGATTTGCCTTCATTTCTTGCAAGATAAATGTGGTACAAGCGTGCTGGACAATCTCAAGAGCAACGATGACAACGGTAATAAATTAAGTGGACGTGTCCGTGTATCTTCTTCGGGATTTGCTGGTTTACGCAGCAAAATGGACGAAAAGATGGTGGAAATCTTAGCGAAAGATCTCGTGAGTGGCCATCGGGAGAAGACTTTGGCATTACTGTGGAAACTCATCAGTTGCTTCCAATTGCAATCGCTCGTGGATGCCCCGACTATGAGACGTGAGGTCGCCAATGTGGTCAAGAGGATGAGCTTCCGTGCTAAAGATTTCTTCGAACATCAACAACAGAACGCACCGCTTATCCAGACGGACGAACACGAATGTTACGGGTTGTTGCTGGTCTGGTGTCGTGCTGTTTGTGCCAACTACAACGTCAAAGTGAACGACTTCTCGGCTTCATTTGCTGACGGAAAAGCGCTTTGCTACCTGCTTCACTACTATCATCCCATGTTGTTATCGAAAGCGGACATACTGCCGACAAGCAATGATGGAAATATCGAGCAGATGAACGAGAAAACTCTGTTAATGAACGAACAGCGGCATTTTGCTATCATTAACGACCGTATCAAGCAGCTTGGAGAAGTCCCAGTGCTCATGCCGCAGCAGTACAATTCCAAGAACCCACCAGAGGAGAAGATGGTGGTAACGTTCGTGTGTTATCTGCAGTCGCGGTTGATGGATTCGTACAGTGAGATCCATGCTGCATCAAGACTGAAGCGTTGGTGGAAAGGACCGTTGATTCGATTGCGAATACACCGTAAGAGGACCCGCAGTGCTCGCATTATACAGCGATTCTGGTACACTTCGAGTCAGAAACGACTCGCTATACGACAGTGCCGCAAACTCTTACGAGCAGCGTATCTCGTGAAAAGCACTGTACAAACGTGGACGACTCGAAGGCATTTCGTGCGCTTTCGGAACGCTGTCAGTGTCATTCAGTGGGCATTCCGTGCTCGTCAGCGAGTGCGTATCAATGGGGATTCACTTGACGCTGTTCGTGTTATTCAGTATCATTGGAGGAAGCAACTTAAGTGGAGGCACGCGAAGGAGCAGCAACTTCAAGAGGTTGTGCAACGCAAGGTCGCACAGCGTGTACGTGTGAGGGCGAGCTGTGTTATCATTGAGAGAAACTGGCTGCAGTATTTGTCCAGAGAGGGAGCTCGTCTTCTTCGACAACAAATGATCGCTGATCGGTATGTTGCTGCTACGCGGATTCAAGTTGCTTGGCGACGAGAGCATTTGCGGAAGCAACGCAAGCAGGAATGGCGACAGAGACAGCGTGCAGCACGAGTGATTCAGCAGGTTTGGAGTGGCTATCAACATCACCGTCAAGAGATTCAGAGAGTTCTTGCTCTGCAGCGTTTTGAGCTCATGATGAAAGAGAAGGAGCGTCAGAAGAGACAAGTCAAGCTGAAGCGGAAGGTGGAGACGCGTGCTGCCCAATGCATCCAGAAATGCTTCCGCAAGTTCACGTTACTTAAGCGAGAAGTGGCAGCGACGAAATTGGCGAGCGTGTTCCGAGGCAAAATGCAGAAGCTGCAGTTCCATAGAGAGAAGTATGCTGTTATGTTGCTGCAGCGAAATGTTCGCGTGTGGCGTCGGAGACGGCAATTCTCGGCGCTTACGAAGTTTTACAGCATGCTGAAGACCTACCAGCAACTCAAGGCAAACGAAGCGCAACGACGGTCCCACGAACTTAAGTACAAGGTGGAGACGCGGGCCGCACGCCACATCCAGAGTGCATTCCGAAGTTTTCGACTGCAGAAGCGAACGCTTGCCGCCACAACGATCCAGAGCTTGGTACGAGCTTCGTCTGTGCGAATCTGGTACTCCACACTCCGTCGGAGTGTATGTCTGCTTCAGAAGAACGTGCGAGTCTGGCGTCGTCAGGGACAACTACGTGCGTTGCTGTCGTTCCAGGACCTAATGTTGCGCTATCGACGCATGCAGCGAGAGGAAGAGGAACGCCAAGAACGTATTCGTCAGGAGCGTCTTCGTCGCTTACAGGAGAGTGTGGAGTACCGTGCGGTCTACAGCATTCAGTCGCTTTACCGCTTCTACGTCGATCACAAGCGGATGCTGGCAGCTACGCTCCTCCAAACGACTTTCCGTGGATTCAGAGAGAAACAGCAATATGTCAAGACACGCGCTAGTGTCGTGCTGTTGCAACGTAATATTCGTACGTGGCTGGCAGTGACGAGTTTCCGACGAGCGTTATGTCTGCACCGTGCAGCTGTTAGCATCCAGAAATGCACACGCGGATGGCTTTCGCGCTGTCATCGACTGAACTTCTACGTTCTCCAGGCGCAACTGCAGCGACTGCATGTGTTGTTATCGTGTTGGAAGATCGAGTTTTGGTACGTCAAGTGTATGCTCAAGTACCGCAAGAAGCGCACAATGATGGTGCGTGCTCAGTGGACGCGGCTCAGCGCTGGTATCCTGCAAAAGCGTGTGGCCGACGCCAACATCATCGCGAACTGCTGGCGGTCATTCCGTTTGAAGACTGTTCTCGACGCACGAATTCAACACAAACGGCGGATGGACCATGCAGCTCAACGACTGCAGATATGGTGGCTGGGTCTGTGCTGCCAATGGGCCGAACAGCAGCGACAGGAAGAGCAGAAGCACCAGCGTGAGATGGAAGCGATGGCAGCAGCGATGGCCAAGATTCGTGCTGAACGTATTGTCGGCTCCTGGCTCCGTCTACAGGTAATTAAACCTTTTCGTGAGCGTAACTTCCACTATGTAGCAGTGCAGAGACTTCAAGCATGGTGGCGTGGAATGCTTGTTCGCGTGCATCACAGCACGCTCGAGGTCACACAACAGCGCAAGAAGTTATCGACGATGAAACTGGTTGGACACGAGTCACAGCCCGTCACTGCATCGACCAGTCTGCAGCATTTGAGGGTCAAGATTCATGACGACAGGAGTGTCCAGACAGAGCAACCGCAGACGTTGGGTGCACGGCTGGATATGGCTTTACACATGCTCCTGCATGGCAAACGACTACAAGACATGCTGTTTGCTAGCCACACTATTGAAGTGTGCACGCGTTACTCGCGTGAATGCTGCCGCAAGTGCGTGCAACTCCAGATCTCTTCGACCATTTTTGCTGCAATTCGAGGTCTTAACCGCAGTCGCCCGCACGTGGAGCTACTGCACCAGCTACTTCTCGTATTGAAGAATCTGACGGTGTATCGACGGACAGCAGATAAGAGCAGGTCGAAGCGGATGGTTGCTACTACTGACGCTAAGGACCGACTCGAGGTGGATCTCCGCGCGTTGGACACGCTGGTGGATCTGCTGCACATCCACCGTGATATGCACCACGTGTTCGTGCTGTCTGCGAGTGTGATCACGTACTATTTGGAGCTACTGAAGCCTCTGGTGAGCAGGAATGCAGGTGTACAGGAGAGCTGGAGTGAAGCGGACAAGCGGCTGAGTGGATTACGGGAACTTTTGTCAAGGAAACTGGCCCTGTACAATGCCACAGCTTCGTTTAGACGCGTGAACCAGATCCCGGAGAAACCCACTGCGAACAGTTTAATGCGGAAGATGAACCCGAAGACAGCCGTCTCCATCATGGAGCAGCTCACAGTATTGCTGGAACGGTGAAAGGTACAGAT
Organism: Phytophthora sp. 'mugwort'; assembly: GCA_033558025.1. Classification (NCBI taxonomy): domain Eukaryota; phylum Oomycota; class Peronosporomycetes; order Peronosporales; family Peronosporaceae; genus Phytophthora; species Phytophthora sp. 'mugwort'. The sequence goes on along the minus strand of JAUCEF010000004.1, from coordinate 2,888,492 downwards.
CGAGAAGGGCCTGCAGGATGGTATCATAAATGAGTCAAACTAATAGGATCATGTATTCTTGAACGAGGCAGACCTGGATCCTAACCTATTTATTGTCCCATCAGGTCTCAAGTCCCAAATAATGCTCGATTTCTTTCAGTTCACATGACTGGAGCTTGATCTGTGCAAGACAATGCTCTATCCGTGCCGTGGGATGCTGCTTGGATTCCCAGATCCGTGGTAGTGTTTGTCGCTGGAGTTTTGAAGTGGCGTACTTGTATACAGGCTCGAAACAATGGGGTTGGAAAAGGTGGCGGAATTGTACGACTACATATCAAGTGGAGTTGTGAACATCCAGCAATGGAGGAATGCAAGTGGAGAATCCGGAAGTACGTCAAATTTATTATATTCTCGACTCAATTTCGGAAGATTTTTAACATTTGGTCGCTCAATTTCGTAGAGCAGAAGTTGTTGAACGACGTCACAATTGAAGCGTTGCAGTTGATTACGCCCCGTGTCCTGGAGCTTGCAGTGGGGCTCACGAGATCACGCACGGACAAGTTATCTTTTGAATTTTCCAGTGACAACGACAGCTCACGCAATTTCGCGTTGAATGTTGGCTACTTGTTGAGCTGGGCTGTGGCGTTCGGTATGTCTACAAAAAAAACTTGTCGCGATCTGCTCGACAGTTGCAGCAAGCTTTGTTAAAGTATGGAGTTTACATTTACACCTTTGCAGTCCATAGTAGGAAAGCCTCCAAGCAAAGTGGTATTGTCAAAATTTAAGTTTGAAAATATTATGAAACGGATAAAAAAAACAAGATGCAAAGTGAGATTGTAAAATAGTATAGAAATCTCAAGACCGGAAACGAGTGGTGTCAGCGCGCTCCCGCCAACCTTCCGTGCGCTCGCCGCCCACACATGGCTCGTGTCCGACCTCAATTACAAACTCTCCGGCTCCGATACAAATGCCATCTCAAGCTACGCTCGCCAGGCACTCGCCCGCTGAAAGGCTCCGCATACTCAGCGCTTAGCGCGCAGGACCAGCCGACTGGCTCACTGCAGCCACGAACAACGGAATCTCCCGCTCCACAGCCTATCACATCGTTGATAGAGGCCGTGTGGAAAATCTACCACGCCGTGGGCCCGACCCAACCTGGCGAAGGTTACGCCGGCGATCTTAGGGCAGCTCGAGTCGTATCTCAACGACAACTGCACTTACACGATGGAGGCTATGTGGCACATGCTTCGGTCCGGCCACCACGTCGACATCCCGACGTCGACTATTAGCGTCCACTTGCTGGGTATGTTTTACGCGTAAAGCAGACGCGCGTGGAGCTGACGACCTGTAGCATACTGGTAAACAAGACCAAGCGACAGGAGTTTGCAAGACAGCTCAAGAAAGCACCAACAAGAAGGTAATTTCATTGTTTACTTTGATGAGACTATCTTTAACGTTTACTGTAAGCGGGGACGAGGCCGTGCCAAGAAGGTCCAACGCGCGAAGGTCGTACTGTCTCCCTCCCAAGGCGCAATCCTACAATTCCATTGCGCTGCTCAATCGGCGACGGGGGTCGTCTCCTATCGCCTGGAGAGAAGCCGTATACGGATTGAACAGAACGCGGACTTTATCGACGACCTTTACAACATCGTCTAGTCGTCGACCGTCTTCCAATAGAACTACGCGGGGAAGAAGGTCGTCGTCGTTCTTGACAATACGCCTAAGCACTGGCAGACGGAAGAGCGCTTAGCGCCACACGACGATCTCATCCTCCTATGTCTGGCAACCTACCCCCCTATGTGCAACGCCATAGAGGGTTGTTTCTCCGTGCTGAAGTCGCACATTAAAAAATTCCTCGCGCTATACCGCGAGGAAATATGCGACCGCACCAACATACTGACGACGAGGGCAACAATCTAACCGTGAAAGGGACGCACGATGCGTTTCCTGGAGCGAGCTTTTTGGAGCAGCATCAAGTACGAGACGCCCTGGTGATGACGAAGACGGAGCTTCAGGCGCGTGACGCGGTCAACGATGTGGATGAGATGCAGGAGATGATGTACGGCAAGTACGCAGCACGGATCTGTGACGGTTCAAATTAAATGCAACAAATCCCACTTTGCACCTTGTTCCTCTATCCGTTTCTTAATATTTTAAATTAAATTCTGATGATACCACTTTGCCTGGCGTATTTCCTACTACGAACGGGCAAAGTATATTATAGCAAAAAGCTTGAATCAAGCACGATGGTCGAGGCCGGCTTATGCGATGTACCGGATCGTCAACCGGGCGTATTGTGACGTATTCACGTCGAGAATTTGGTTTCTAAACAGAGATTAACCAATCATATATCTTAAAATATCATAGGATCTGTAAGTTGAACTTTTACTGCAATATTGTAGTTGAGCTTCAACAGCAAGCTCTAGTAGCCGACGATAGCAAGCCGACAGATAACCTAAGCCAACTGCATGCTCACTTTGGTTCTTACCATCGTGCCACCAATCTTCATTACATACTAGCACTTGTTGTGCTCAAAGCCATCGAGCCGCCCAAGTATTCTCCGCCGTCATGCAAGTCGTGGAGCAGCCTTCTATGTCCCAAAAACAGGGCGAAACGCTGCATTTTTGTCCCAACACAAGTACAGGTCCAGTTTAACGAGCAACTAGCAGCTCGAAGTGCATGCTTTGAGACTTGCTCACTGAGCCAAGAACGGCCCGAAAGGCCGAGACCAGGAACTGTGGTTTTCACCATCGAGCAGTACTACTAGGATAAATCATCTCCTTAGATGAAAACTCACCTACCTTTGTCATGATGGTGTCGTGTCATTTGGCGCCGACACCAATGAACTGGTACCGCCAGTTTGTCATGGAGTGCGAGCGGAACGGGAATACTCACACGTTGGAGACGTTTAAAAGCGCGTTGTGCACGCGATTCCTGCCACCGGAGAACGAGTATCAACTGCGTGAAAAGCTGTTCATGTTGTCTCAAAATGGATCCCTCCGGGATTATATTGCAGAATTTCAGAACATTTTGGTGCAGTATCAATTGTAAATTTCGGCACTGGAACTCCGGTTCTACTTTCAGCAAGTTCTACGTCAGAAAATGCAGCCGCATTCGCAAACACCACCCGTCCAACCTGAAAGAGGCGCTCACCCTTCGCTTCGGTCATGGTCTATCCGGTGACCGCCAGGGCATGCTCGGTGAGGACTGAGAGAAATCTACGACCTGCCACCATTGCCGCCAAGTGTCACATCAACACCAAGTGTACACAACTGCCTCAGCAGCCTTCCCATAAAAGGAGGTCGTGTGACGTATCCACATCGACAATTTTTGTTTATGAACAGAGATTATCCAAGTCAAATAGTTTCAGTATCATAAGATCTGTAATTTTATTTTCTACTGCAATATTGCAATTGAGCCGCAACAGCAAGCTCTAATAGCCGACGACAACAAACCGACAGACAACTTAAGCTAGATACACGCCCACTTTACTTCTTACCATCGCCTCACCAAGCTCCGTCACAACGGGCCCCTTGGCGATAAACGAAAAATTATTAAGGCAGGCGGACGTGCCCACCGCGAAAGGAGTCCTATAGAAGAAATGAGACGGCGCAAAACAAACGGATGCTAGTTAGCCATTAAGTAAAGTGTGAACTGGGCACACTACCGTAATGATGGGAATCTGCTTTATCGAATGGGCGTCTCTATCTTGCCCGGCCATAGTTGGCTAAGACACCAATCAAAGTTGTCATGAATGTTCGTGAAATATTATTTTAGCAATATTGAACCAAAAAAACTTTTTTTTATTACAACCAAAGTTGCATAAGCCTCTACAAGTTGGCACCGTAAGGACATACCACCCGCCAACTCACATTCCGTACTGCATGTCCTCCATTCGAATCGCCGCGTTGGCAATGTCGCGCGTGAAGCTCCATTTTCACAACGAGTGCGGCGTGATGGCCGTCATGCAGACGTGAGCCGCGCGCTCGAGCAGCTGCATGTGTGCCTCAGCCTTTGATATTTTATTGCCGGTACTGTCATCCCCACTGAAGAGCTGGAGTATCCATCGGGGGTAACCGTCAGGTGCTGCTTGGTATGCGCTTTCGGCACACTGAAACAGTTTACACACGAAGATGAAAGGGCACAGGCGGAGTAACACCGGGTCGTCCCTCTCGGCCATGAGCGTCTCTGCCCGGTTGTACGCGATCGAAGACGACCACAATCTTCTTGTCCGAATACTCGGTCTGTACGCGTCAGACGCCTTGACGATCTCGTACAGCTTTTCGATAAAAATGACCTTGGTTTCCATCTTGATGCTTCCGCGGTGCGTACGGTATGCCACCACTCCGAACGGGAGACGATACCGCGCACACGATCTGGAGATTCGCGCCCTTAGAGAGCGGAAGCTTCTCCACCGCGCTTGCCCTTCTCGGCTCCCTTGCCCTCCTCGGCTCCCCTTCTTGACGTGCCCATTGAAGTTCGTCTCGTCGAAGTACACGATGGGATTGCCTTCGTGGAGGTGATTGATGAGAGCCTCTGCAAACGTCTTCATATGTATATTGTTGGTGGGACTGTTGCATGTTACTGGTTCAATGCGTGCCTGCAGCAATTAAGTTCGCAGTGCAGCTAATTAACATTTTATACAACAATTGAGCTGAACACACCTCCTTGTCGTCCCGCATGGCCTTGGCGGATCTAACCCCACCGCGAGAGAGATTCTCCACGCGGCCAGCCCTCGCTAGGTACTGCACCGTCGTGTGGGAGAAGCCGTTGTGGCAGACAGCGGCTCCCGGTCACCCCCGGCGTTGAACGCATCGAGGACCAGGCGGCGCCCTTCGGCGGTGTGCTGCTTGAGGGAGGCTTGAGAGGGTAGCTTTCGCTGTCGATGGCAAGTTAGAAGGTGCGAACCCCTCCTCCCGTCCGCGGTACGTTTGGCGCGCTCGCCAAACCGAGAAAGAAAAGCTATGACGTATCGCCTACACGTCAACTTTGGTTGAGGCTTAGGTACCTTTGATTGCAATAAAAGTTATATTTGAGTTTAATATTGCTACCCTATCTTCCATGATCATTCATGACAACTTGCTTGGCGCCTTAGCTAGATATGGCGGGCAAAGGTGTAGAAAACAAAATCTATTCAGCCGTTATCGAGCAATGCTTTTAATAAAAGCTGTCTCGCATGGACCGGGTGGACCTCAATTTTTATTACTGTAATAGGCATAAATCGTTACTGCAGACCAATTGGGGTCACTCATTAGGTCTAATATACGGTCCTTTCTGCTTAAATAGTACCGCAAGCCCCAGTTTTTTTTTCTTCAAAAAATCGCATGAATGTATATTTTGAATTTAAAGATGTTGGGATACTAGGACCAATTCGGTTTGCGCCAAGCCAATCTTACCCACCTCTCGGGTACTCAAAAGGATCAAGAGCTTGCTTTACGGTGCCTCTTCTTCGTGCCTATGGAAGGCTTTGAGGCAGCTGTGTCATTATCACTGGCAGACTTCGTGTCCTCGTCGGCCTGCTCGACAGCGATTGCCTCAGCGTTTCTAGTTGCCCCACGTTTCGCCCTTGAACCGGCAATAGCCTGCTCGTGCTTTTTTCTTCGCCGCTACTGCTTTACGTTTCGCTGCACGCTCTTTTTGTATCGCATTCGCCTTGCGTTCATCTTCGTCATTCAGGGAGGGGGAAGGGAATCGTCTCGAAACTCCTCCGGGACATAACGGCGAACCATATTGTAACAAGTCTGGATCTTCCCAGAGTTTGGGAGCGGGTTGAGCTAGGCTTCCAGATCGGTATCAAAAAGCACTCGGATCCGCGTTGCTTCCGTGACGATCCCGTCGTACTTCCTGCAAATCTTGGGCTACTTCATTTGACTTGGGTCCCTTCATACATACCACCATTCCTGGTTTTTCTTCTCGCATGGAACATATCTGGAACTTCTGAATGTATTTGACCTTTTGTACCCTCGACAACGTTTCGATACTCCTTTAAAAAGTAGTTGTCATAGGAAACGTGCACAAGAGCGGAGCACGACCAGGCGTCGTTAACGGCTTCAAGAAGCTGATCCATCGTCCAAATATACGGTGTGCGCAAGATGTTTCAGTACGTGCCCAATTCCTCAGCCCACCGCGTTATTGGTGCGGATACCACTCCGTTTCAGATAAAAGACGGAAATAATCCGTAATCTTAAACTCAATGTTTACCAGAAGAGGTGAAGGAAGTGCCAGAAGACACAATGCAGCGCCGCCATTCATTTGTGTGCACAGCTTGGCTGGATGCCAAGTTTTCGCGCCAAACCGCCCAAACGTGGATTCATCGGTAAACCTTCGCTGCCAGAAGGACCTCATTTAAGATTTCGCCCCTCCCCACCCAAGTCGTCCAACCAGCCATGGCCAAACCCACTACGCCATCACCTCTGCCACCCTCATTCCCTCTGACGTCTGTGTTGGCCAGGCCATCGTCGATGCCGTCATGCTGCCCGTGCGCTTCCCGTGCTGTCAATGCTCGGAACTGTCCATGCCGTCCGAGCTGCCTGTGCTGTCCAAACTGCTGCACGTGCTGCCGTCCCAGCTGCCCATGCCGTCGAGGCTGTTGCCCATGCCGCTCGTGACGTGCTGTCCGTGGTGCCGACGGGACCCGTCATGGACTCCGTGCCGGTGGGATCCGTTGGACCGCCGCTGACAGTGCATGTGTCGGTCGGGTCGCCGTCATCAATGATTACCAACATCCCCAACGAGGCCACTTCGTCGCTGACGACGTTATCCCGCCAGCATCGGTTGAACCGTTTTTGGCCCGTGACTTTGACGATGTGGTGCCGTGCCTCTTAGTGCTGTCGAAGGGCGGAGCCCCACGAAAGAGTTCAAAGAGGGAGGTTCGTTCGACTCAACTTGGCCTCCACCCAGTCGCGTTTCCAAGCGCGCGTTTCTTGGGTGGCAATGGTCTGGTGTCTACTAAGTCACGTCGAAGCAGCGCAAGACGTCGCTGGACCGCAGCCATGCGCTCGAGGTCCTGCGAAGAACACCTGTTGCTCGGCGCTCAACTGTTTGTGCTGCAGCTGTTGCTTGTGGCCTGCTGTGTGCGACGCTCTTCCGTGAGTGAGGAGATGCAATCTTCGATCTCATAGCAATGTCTTAAGGCCGTTGTTAACAAGTGCGCAATATTGACCTACTGCATCGTACATGTTGACCGAACGTCGAGTGTACAACACAGTCCATTTCGACGACTACAATACGCAACCGCGATGTAGTTTTCTGCTGCTGTCGAGCGAATAGGCACCAGCGCGCCGCGTGAAGAGTCGGCGCTTTGTTATGCGAGCCATGATGGCCAATGACTCGGCTCGACGGAGCTATTTTGACGGAAAACTCGGAATATGGTCTTTCACGAAGAAGGCTGTTGTACGATCGAGTGCCCGCAGGTCCGCAAGTACTCTCGAAACAGAAGAAGTGTCAGTGACCAAGGGAACCTACGAGGAGAAACTACTGGCAGAGGTTCTACCGTCAATTCAAGCGAGATGGACAAATCGTGACCGCATGTTTTTTCAACAGGCAATGCTCCAGTACACATCTTCCCATCTGACGCCGAATTGGCTGATGGTGTAGCGCGCTGTGGTTTGGGTTTCGAGATGCGATGCCGACCGCCAGACAGTCCAAACCTCAACTGCGGTGACTTGGGTCTTTTTGCGGCTATTCAAGTGAGACAGAAAGATAAGACAGCACAAAACATTGACGAGCTCGTCGCAGCAACGGCATAGGCATACTAGGAGCTCCTCCTCGGGTTCTGAACGCTGCTTTCTTGATCCTACAGAGCTGCGCGGACATGTGCATCCAATCCAGCGAGGACAACAACTTCAAGACCCCGCACATGGCAAGCAGCCGCTCGAGCAGGAGGGAAACATAAGGATCTCGTGCTCACCTGCAACGTCTGCAATCGTTGCAGATTCGCCCCCCTCTAGCACTCCACAGTATAGTTAGATTAAGGGTTATTTGAGACCTCATTTTTAAAACAGGAGGGAAAGGTCAAGCCACATTTCACCCTGAAACGGAGTAGTAAGTGCTAGCAGCATTCTCATTACAAAATTATTCTTGTTTCAGCTTCCGGTACCCTGTAGGCACTATGATAAGTCTGATGAAATGGTGCAGCAGCGAGTTCACTTCGTCAGCGCTTTTCCCAGCGACAGTCTCGTCGTACACGTTACACTGAAAGCCCTTGCTGGCGGAGTAGATTCCAGACATGTTGACGCTGTGCAGTGAAAGGAAGTTTAATTTGGGACGGCATGCTCCTGCACTTAACAGGATGAGGTTCTGGCTGTAATCAATGATGATAACGGCGTGTTCGTCAGTTGCCGCGGCCCAATCAGTCTTGTACGTTTTCTTAGGGATACAGTAAGATCAAAATAATGTTAGTATCCACTTAAGAAATGTAGTTAGCACATCAAAATGATCCCAATGTACGTACCTCACACACCGAGCAGCTAAAGTGTGGTCACCAAACGCTTCCGTCTCCGCTGCTAAATCCCCACTGCACATGCGGCCCAATATCCAATGTACAGTGCACACATCCACGAAATGCTGCGTGGAGACCGGATGGGAATCGTTGGGACAGTTACTTCAGGTACTGCCGGAACGTACATGGTTTCGGTTCGCGCACGCACAGCGCAATTGATCCCCATAGTTGTGCATCTCGAGGTTGGCAGGGCGTAAAGTATACTCAGGGTCCGAGTAGCGCAGCTTGATCGTCCCACCAACCGTTTGCTGCTTTTATTATTCTCCTTGGCACCGCCTCACCCACGTTACTAGCAAACGTCGTTGAGCACCACTTGATCAACAATACTTACGTTCGGATTTAGGCGACCCCTGTGTGCCTTGACGGAGAATGCGCAGTTCTGAGTCGGGATATGCATCTCGTTAGTGTTGGTGTCAACACTCTATAGCACAAAACCCAAGCCATACGACACACGTGACCAACCAGCGGTAAGAAGTAGATGAACTGCAGGCACAAGCGTAGTCCCGGTGTCGGAGTACGATGTTCGTTTGTATCACATCGTACTCCGAAACCGGGACTACGCTTGTGCCTGCAGTTCATCGTAGTCCCGGTGTCGGAGTACGATGTTCGTTTGTATCACATCGTACTCCGAAACCGGGACTACGCTTGTGCCTGCAGTTTGTTTATAACAGCACACCCAGCGCCGTCATAATGCTCGTTTTTTTTCGCTCTCCAGTCGTCATCTGAGATAACGAACACAGGAATTGCTCCAACCCTATCGCCTTGCCCCCAGACAGTGCCGCTCGGAATGGTCCACTTGAATTAATCGAGGAACCTCCTCTTGAAGATAATTGCTAATCGAAATGATTTTTGTATCATCATCAAAGATTTCACAATCGTCTTCATCGCTGATCTCCAGAGCTCGTTTCCACTGGATGACGCGTCAGGAACGGCCTGCAGTTGCATCACTGCTTTCTCCCCCGGATGAGCTCTCGTCTTGTCCCGTCTCCAAGCCGCCGTGATTGTCTCCGTTCCGCGCGGTGAGCACTGCCAGCTCCTCCATATTCCCTCTGCCGATACACCTTGTCGAATATAGAGCTTTCACCCCCCCCCCTCCCTCCTGAGAAATTCACTTACGTACAAAAAGGTGACGTTTTCATTGGAGTGGATTATCTTGAAAAGTTTAAAATTCTAACTAGCATATTTTATCCTGCGCCGTCGCAAACACCCTAATCCAATTCTAAAGCAGACTTGCATGAATTTAATCGTGCTAAGTACTAAGTAAGTACTTGAGTCGAGCGCCACGTCGTATTGACTCACATACAATAGACAACGGTCTCAAAAGTCCATGTTGTCGTATAGTGACATGTTTTGCGGAAAATAAGATATATTCCGAATTGAAAGGATATTCTAATAGAGATACATAGCTCAACTTGCAGATGTCAGTTTTTCGCATTGAGCATGTTTTTTTCTAACAGATTTAAATCACGTGTCAAAAAGACTGCTCGGATAAGTACGATCACATGAAAAAAAGTAGGCTGCATTTGTGTCTAAAATATTATCTAACAGAATAAAGTCAGTTCAAATCCGCACTTAGCGATGATTAGCGTTACAGAATCGGTCGCCGAAGTTCTGGCTACTCGAGAGGAGGTTTGCGGCCACGTCTGCTCACTGGCGGTTGAGTCCCATCGACAACACATTAAATTTTGCACATTTTACATAAATTGCACATAAGGAGGCGCCGCGCGCCACCACGACATCTTCCAAGGATCACGTATGTGAACTACACTCATGGTACACGCAATCATTCTCATGATGACGAAACCAGAGAATGTCCCAGAGTCTCCAGCCAATCAGATAGTCAATAGAGTGTGACGTGTAGGTTTGCAAGTGATGTAGAGGAATGGTTGGTCACCGTGCGGAGAATATATCCAGCGTGGCACAAAGGACACACAAGAGCCTCCATGGCGGCTTAGATATAGCGCTAGCGAACTAAGGACCGCCCAAAAATGAATCACTTCCAAATTTCCTTCCTACTCGACAACTCCTTCTCCTTCTCCTCCACCCTACATCATTCATATAGAGATTTTCATAAATGACACGATCTTATTAAAATTTAGTGAATTGTGCCGACGCAAGTCCGCTACATAAAAATGCCCGATTTAGAGTAAAACATATCATAGCTTAGATAAACTACCATCTCATATCAGATTTACACGCGCCATGCCGTGTTGTCCCATAAATAACACAAATCACGATACATGAACATAAATAGCAGAAACAGCACTAAATGCTACTGTGGCCTAATGGCCAAATTGAAAATGGCCCGGTGGAGATAAACCTGTTGACATCGATCGGCAAAGGCAATGCGGTCCATCTTCACACACTACGCAACCTTTTTGCCAGTCAGTACGTTGAAAATCCGCAGCTTCCCTAATCTGGTCTCGTATTTGTCCGACCCACGACGATTACAGCTGACGATCATACTGTCCGGGTACATCATTGGGAAGAAAATACTAAGTATAACGCACACTGCCAAGGGCGCTCCGTGTCTACATACCCTATCCTGGGCAACATTCTCAGCGCCATAACTGGAGTACACGTGTTGTTGAAATCTGGAGATCGCGATTCTTGTGGTCAAGACATCAATATCCAAGAAGTGCTACGGGATCTCACGGAACATTGAGGTAGGACAAGGTCCAGAGAAGGAAGCCACGTGAAGCTAAACAGAATCGATCTCACTTGTGATTTTGCACAGAGCTCCGCAAGCCTTGTCTTACGTCTCCGCTCGGGTGTCCAACAGGTTAACAGCTTCAAGTTCTAATGAATTGAGTTGTGTCGGAAAGCACGACGACTTCTCCGAGCTGAGGCCGAGGACGAAGTGGTGTGGACAACCAGCCACAGCAAGGGCCACAAGCAAGACCAAGGGGGTAAGCAGGCGACCAAAGGAGTTCAGAACCTCTACTACCAAAAGTACGACCCGTCAAATCGCATCGACTATGGGGGGTTCATGTCTTGGCTGTACAGTCAAATGTGAGAGCAGCCCCCAAACGCAGAGCGTCTAAACACGAGAACTGGCCTGAAGGCGTCCGCAGATCTGCACCTCGGTTGATCGACTCTGGCGTTCTAGGATTTTTTTTAACACCCATCCGAATGAAACCGCCATCAGCGTGAACGACATGAACCCAATTATCGTCGGTCGCAAACAGACGGAACGGACTGTCCGAGATCTGGTTGAGGCTCGATGGGATGCGCGTCGAAGATGCCGCCGCCAACGACGTGGGATAAGTCGAGGACACGGAAGATAGATGGCACGCGTGCCTCGGCCTCCTGAACCATTCCGACCTACGTAAAATTGAGGCGCAAGGGCTAGTGAAGGTTTGAACGTCACTCACAAGCGCAAACGCGACGCCTACAACTGTGAGTACTGCCGCCTGGACTACATCAAGCGCGGCAACAAAGCAAAGCACGCGACCGCTTAGCTAGCACCAGCGAGTCGCGTCCGCAGGCATAGTCGGACCGATCAAGATAAGCTCTTGTCACGACAACCATCACATTTGCTTTCACAATTTCTTGGGTTACACAGAAGAGTTCGGCATTACGAAGGATATGGCGACAGTAACGGTGATCAAATGGCTGAAGCGACTGGACAAGCGCAAGCGCGAAGCATCGACAATAGGCGTGTTTCGGACTGATGGCGGGGGTGAAATACATGGGCGATTCCGTCACGACGTACCTGGAGGTGAACGGCATTAAAGAAGCGATAACGGAGCCAGCCACGCCCTACCAAAACAAAACGGCCGAGCGCAAACCCCAAACTGTACTTAACATGGCCCGCTCACTGCTGTTGGCATCCAGCATGCCCAAGGTGGCTTGCGAAGAAGCAGTGGACTACCGTGTGCGTCCGCAATCGTGTCACTTCAAAAAGTACTACTAATGGCAAGACGCCGTACGAGATGATGTTTAACTCACAACCATCCGTTTCTCAGCTCCGTGGGTTCGACGAGCGGTGTATGTGTACACTCCCAGCCAGCAAGAGTGACGAGCGCTGTGAAAGAGCAGCATTGACAAAAATAGAAAAGGATACGAGTTGCTGGACCCCGAGTCACGCAAGCTTATCAACAAGAAGAATTCACGCTTCATGATCAAGACCGGGGCCAATGCCACGGCAACATCAGATCTTCGAGAGGACACGGCAGCATCAAGCCTTGAAGGGTCTAGCTACCCGAGGGGAGCGGTACCTGACCAGCTAGCTGCAGTAAATGCCGAAGGTAATCCGACTGAAACAACGATCGTGATTAACGAACGAGAAATGGAGGGCGACGACGAGATCCGGATCCACCTGAATGAAGACGAAATCGCCGCATTCAACGGTACAAACGAGTTGACGAGACTCCGCCGCTGAGAGAGACGTATTATGGCTACCACCGGCCACGCCAACGTTGTCATACTGGCATAGATCCGTGAGCTGTTGACATACCAGGAAGCTAGATCGTCGCCGCATTGGGAGATTTGGCCCAAGACAATCGTCTCAGATATTAACCCCCTACTTGCGAACCGGACATGAAAGTGGAAGAAACGGGACCCCTCCAAATGACTGGTCAAGTGCAAGTGGATCTTTAACATCAAGCATAGAATGCCGGCAACGGAAGAGATACAATGCAAGACTCGCGGTATGCGGGCACTCGCAGATTCAGTTCGTGAACTATTTCGAGACACGCGCCAAGGTGATAAGCAAGACGTCACTGCGCAAGGCAACCAAGATCGCTGATGAATGCGAGCAGGAAACGAAGTGTTTAATGTGCTAACCGCTTACTTCCAGGCCCACCTCGACGTTAAGATTGGCACGGAAATCCCGCGGGACTTCTGCGGCGAAGACGGCAGCATCATGGATTTAGATGCGCAAGAAGGAATGAGCACCCATGGCCCATGGACCATGCAGCCGGGAAGGGTCTATATGGCCTGAAACAGTCAGGACGGATGTGAAACCAAGCGATCCACAGCAATATGAAGGCAGAAAGGCTAATTTCCGACGGAGACCGAAACCTTGTCTCTACTACGCCAAATTCACACGGGAACAACCCGACTTGGTGTTGCTATACGTAAACGACATCCTCATGTCCCAAAAACTGGAAGACCAAGCGCGACGATATTGGCACTGAACTTAAGCGGGCCTCAAGATCAAGAAACTGGGGGACACTGAAAGCAGCTCCTCGGAATACATTTTAAGCCCGTGAAAGGAACGCGTACGTTTTTTTCTTCACAACAGCAGTATTCTAACACGTTGCTGCGTCGTTTAATGCCGACACGGGGCCCGGTTCATCTATTTTAATTGTCTCGAGGGTCCGCCTGGTGCGTGGAGGCAAGTGCAGCGCAGTTAGCGTCATCTGCTTCAGGCAGATCACTGGCGGTCTTCTGTACCTGGCGACGTGAACTCGACCGGACCTCGCCTTCACGTTAAATCGACTCGCCCAGCACAGCGACAGCAAGAACGAACAGCGCTGGAAAGTAGTACGGCGAGTACTGGCGTATCTTAAGCAGACTACCGATTTTGGTCTGTGGTCCATAGGGAGGAAATCGAGATCGATCTCTGAACAGACGCCGGTTAGGCCAATGACTACAAAAAAAACGTAAGTCCATCTCTGGCAGTTTGTCCACGCTGTGGGACTCACTAGTCGCCTGGAGAAGCAAGCAACAGGCTATTGTGGCCCCATCGACCACCATCGCAGAAATCGTCGCCGCGGCCACGAAGACGTTTGAATTTGACCGACTAGTGCGCGCCCTAACGGAACTCGGGCTCAAGAAGAGACCGGTAGATCTACGCATTGACAACAGGCCATCAGTTCAACTCCTCGGGAACACAGATCCAGTAACTCAAACAAGCACATGGACGTAAAATTCCACCTTACATGCGAGAGGTCCAGATTGGAAACTACGACGTTACCCACGTGGCTAGCAAGGAGATGGCCCTGTCAAAGTGTTGCCGCGACCACAGTTCGATTACTTGATCAAGTACTTGGGCGTCCTTCTCTAGGCTCACGATCTGGGGGGAGTGTTGGAATCTGGAAATCGCGATTCTCGTGGTCAAGGCATCAAGATTCAAGAAGTCGTACGCGATCCTACAAAACCTTGAGGTAGGACAAGGTCCAGATAAGGAAGCCACGCAAAACTAAACAGAATCGAACTCACAATACTCTACAAGGCTTCTGTTTCGTTCCGTTCCGATTTCTAACGAGTGTATTCACAGTACGGAGGCTTGATGCATTCGTCTTGAGTCACATTTTTATTATCGGGTTCGTGTGCAGCCCTCTGTTCAGTTTCAGGTAGAAATTCTCAGTTTCTAAACTACTATGTAGGAGTATTATTTGGGGGAAATGGTCGACAGAAATATATTTTACCTCCGTTCCGAAAGCGAACATTCGTCTTACCTGTATGACCACAAGCAAAGATGACCCAATTGAAGCAAGAAACATTCTAGATCACTTTTCCAGCTATCCCTGAAACTAAACTTTTACGACCTAGTGTTCAAGAGCCGCTTCAGTCGCTAGAGTGCGGCATCGAAACGCGCAGCCAACCAGTCTTCGTGAGTGCATTCTCCCACGTGTGGGGAACGGTATAGCCAACAAGCGTCATGCTTTCAGCACACTTTGCAAAGTAAGAAAAACACTGTTAATGGTAGAATACTTGCATCTCGCCAAATGCAGTGGTAACTGCTGCAATGGGGGCATCGCTGCCTCGTGTCCTGTTCTTGTACTGGAGCGACTGATTGTAGTAAGTTGAACCAACTCAGGTCGAGGACATTAAAGTCCGGGCAGCGGAGACTGATTGACGAACTTGATCGACCAGCCATCCTCCGCGGCCGCCCCTTTTACAGTAGTGCGATCCGATGCACGATGAGACGAGGCGTCTTCTTGCCGAATGATCACCGCTTTCTTGCGTGTACACAAATGATAGTTAGAATTAAATTTAATAATGCACAATTTACCAACTCAACTCACTAGGCCACACACGTTTGATGGCAGGAATAACATGCTGCATCAGCATGCTCGTACCCACCCTTTGTCATATCCACTGGGATTACGACCGGCCTGCACTTTGGTCGGGTCTTGCTGTTGCGGACAGCCAGGTTCGTCTACACGATGGGACAAAGACCTGACTTACCTTCAAATATATGTGCATCGTTATGCGTCGTATTGGGGTCGAGGCACCGCCACCAAAAGCATCACCTTCACGCGGTGGAGTTTGTTCTCGATGGCGGCACGAGGCGGGTCTCATCATTAGTAAGATAGTACACATTGCAATTTTGGCTCACGTACAACCATTTCTCGTCAAAAAGCATGACATTACGCATGTCAACGAATTGATAATCGCGCTCACCTGATTAACCACAATTTAAACACATTAATTATGTTAAATTGACGACTCATAGAGTAATAAGAAGTGACGGATATAAAACTTACCAGGAAGTGCTTGACAGGCGATCGCGCAATCTGCCGACGCGTCGCCATCTGCACCGGAATGAGTAGCGGCTTCGGCGCGACTGTTACCCGCTTGACTACGTTCTTCTCCTTCGGTCGCTGGAAGAGCTAGATGCAGGAAACTCCCATCGTAGCAGGAAGTCCACGAAGTGTGCAGCGGTACTTCACCGGGCAGCTTCAATCTTGATCTCACCGTCGATACATGCGCACAGACGACTGCGGTTGCTCGTTCGCTGGACCGCAATTGTGGCGCCACAGGTTGTATACCGTGTTACGGTGGTTTTCAAAGTGGTTAGCTGTTTGAAGACAACCCCGTGAAGAAAATTTCTGCAAGTTGCAATATAGAGCACGACCTTCGGCTTTGTCGGCAGCGGAATGTTCTTTGCATTAGGCGATGCATATTAGCGGGTTATCTTAAGAGCAGATTTATTTGCGATCAGGTGAAACGGGGTGGAGGTGGCGGCCGGACGTTTGGTGCCAGGCCGCCAACAGTTTTGGTGCCAACGCTGTTGCGAAATTATTGCACACGAAGCAACACATTCGACTTGTAGCTTTCTGCCAACAGGAGCGCAAGGATAGTTATCTGGAACACATCGCTGTTGAAGTGGAATTCTTTTTCGATACGGAGGTACCGTATTCCCCCTGATAGAAGCGTCGCCAATGTGCACGTCGGGGCTAGGTGTACCGGTCTCCGTTTCTGGAGCGATGTACACGTACTTAATAAAGTATACGTAAATGCAAAGCACCCGTGCAGCCGCAGTCACAGCCTCAGCATATGACTGTGGCTGGCGAGAGCAAATGATCGTGTGCACGCGGCGTTTGTCTAGCGACGGATGTGGAAACGGCGCTGCACTTTGGGGCTCATCTACACAGGTACGTAAATAGCGGTGTGTACAATCGCAGGTCTGTGGCGCTGATGTGTTGCGCGGATCATGTGTTCCCAAACTATAGAGATATGGTAGCCATGAAATGAAGTTGGCGCCGCTTTGAAGTCTATTCGTCTCAGAACAACACGCGCATTCACTGTCGCTGCTAATAAGGCGTTTATCGCTGTGCATACTTTAAGCACCGTCACTGGAGACGATTTGGGGTTGTATACGCTTGCGTCCTGGGATTATTTAGCGAGACAGAGCGTCGGTGGTCTGCGGTGACTCTCCAACGGGTGGCGAATGTGGTTGGTTAGCCCTGCCCTGCAACGCAGCTTATGCTGACCGCAGTGTCAAGCCTTCCCAATCATCTGCAATCCATTTAATAGTTTATGCGCGCTTGGGGGCCTGCTGCTTAAACCGGGATGATTCGGGCACTACTTTCGTCGATGCGGTACCATAGCTTTATCACATGCTCTCTCCGAATCAGGGTCAGAACTCGCTGTTGCTGGATCGCATACTCTCCAAGTGCCAGGCACAACACTTACGCTAGATTTTGCGGGTGGTCTGTTCCCTAGCAACCTACTCTCTCGGCCGCCGCAATAGATTCTTGAGCCGGATCTGCCATCTTCGATCTCTGCCCTTCCATTTGATACCTGGCGATCTCAGCTTGGAGGTGTCCTACCCACCGCCGACGAAGCCCGTTCTTGAGGGGCTTGTTCCAGGATATATTAGCGGGTTGACATAGGTAAGTACAGCGGTGTAGTACTTTCATCAGGACTACCCAATAGAAGCTGCATATTGGAAGACTCTTGGGTCCAATGGCCGGAGAAATCGTCCCATAGTAGAGTACCAAACCATCGCGGTTTTTTCTTTCGGTGAAGTGGCCCTCGAGGAAAATGATAGAGGCTCAGAAGTCCACCACACGTTCGAATTGCCGTGGCCACGACACGCATTCTATACCTGAAGGGCGCTGACCTCCTTCATTACGCGCCCTACAAACCTATAATGTCACACCTTGTTTTCAGCCCTTGCATTTGCTATTGTAGCTTGCGAGCTCTTGTATCGGAGAAACTGAGGATAGTTCATCCCTGCCGATCTGCTAACAGCATCGCTGTAGCACGCTCGTTCCCCTTCCTAACACGCTTGACCAAGACGGTTCGCGAGTTGCGGCGCGCAATTGTTCTACGTAGCAGGTACTTAAAGAAGACTGCTACTCCGCATATACCAACATATCGTTAGGATACCAACCACATAAAAATTAACTTCATGTTGCATACTATCATCATGTACCAGTTTGGTCAGCGCTATTACCTGTGAAATGCCCTTTTCAACCATGACACGCGGACACTTGCGCTAAACGCCTATGCTGCGAGTTTCACATCAGGTGGCGTGGTCTAACCAGCTTGCGTGCGAGCTCTAATAGAAAAGATGGCGCCACATAAAACGTCGCGATCAGGTATCAGAAGCATGAAAGTGCTGGCTCGACAGAGGCATTTCCTCAACAACCTCGAAACCCTTTACACGCAGTGTGTTTAGATTACTGGGATGCCATCACGCCTCATATTGTTGATCTACTGCGCGATGTGCTCTTCTGCTGTCTTGCTCAGCACCGTAGAAACTATCGCGCTCGGTGTCGTCGGAGCGCCCTTTCTCTTTGTACACAGCGCAAAAACTAAGATACTTTCTAACAGGTTTATTATTTTTTCGCATGGACCCGGGGCTCTGTTCACGGAAAAAACTTTACAGTCGTAGCATCTAGCTCATTTTCGTCCGTGGCGAGGAACGACTTAATGCGATTCGACGTAAACATGAATGAAAACGACGAGCGCAAGCCCGATTTGGCTTACGGCCATCGCCGTCGATTCGTGACCCTCCGATGTCTTGCCCTTTTCGAAAAGTAAACAAAATGTACGGCGGCAGAAACCAAATAATAATGGAGAAATATGATTAGATAAAGCGAAGTGACGCTTAAAAACATAGCGACGGGGAATACGTCGGCATCGACTGTTATGTAAAAACAAAAACTACCGGGATTAGTATCTTGGCCTATCACACCCGACCGCACGAGCTCAAAACAATAACTCACCGTTCATGTACATCGCCTTGGCGTACGCGCATCCCTTTTTGGGTAGCCAACGTAAGAAATACATGAATTGAATTAAGTTTGGCCACTGGTCCATAAGTTTCGAAATAGTCTTTCAGTAATTCCTGGGTAAAACTCTGAGCACATATGCGAGCCTTTAAACGCCCAACCTTCCCGCATTCGTCCAACTTACTTGAAAAACAGTTGTGAAATCGATTATGTTGGCTCCTGCCGGTGCCTCAACGAGATCAAATGCATCGTTGGCTTTTAGAGCTCCAATTTCTTCTTGAATGGCCTTTCTCCAAAGGGACCACGCCTTGGATTTTTTGTGCTTCCTTCATATTTAGGGGCTCCTGAATAACTTCCCGCAACGGTGACATTCGCAGCACTGAGTACTAAGCCAACTGACCGATTTGCGACGCGTTCTGATCGTTGGAGATGGGGCAAATTAAAACCATTAATCTCATTTACTTGATCCGGAGTCAAAGCGGGTCCAACAGATCGTCCATAGTATTTACTTTGGCTCGTGATCCGTGAATAGCAGATCTTACGGGATTGTCATCTTCAATATCTTCGTCATCATCTCGACGATTTGCATTGGTATCAGAAATTATAGGTAACGAATCCGATTTGTCGATCACGTCAGGTTCCGGATGATTTGCAGCCACGTCATTTCCAGATGAACCACTTACTTTTTATTTAGATTCGATGGCCATAGAAAAATTACACTTCGATTATGCACCACTTGATTACTTCTCCCAGTGACATAAACAAAGTATCTTTTCTTTGAGGATCACTTCCGATAAAAGTAGCTGACCTGCCTTTGGGTCGGGGCTTGTAAGTTGACGACCTTTTCTGGTGGTATGAGTACAACACACCGTTGTCCAAACGATTTTACAGGTTCTAGGTCAGGTGTTCGTCCCCAAACGTTTTTCAGTAGGCGTTTTGTTAGGATTGGAGCAAGAAAGAACACGATTTCTTGCGTACACTGCACTTCGATCAGCGTACTCCCATAGATAGTGCGGAAGTTTGGTTTGCGTCATGAGAGTACGAGTAGCGTGCGTCCTGCTTATGAGACCAAAAGATAAACTGAGGTAGGTGAGCAACCACCTCCAGGGCGGGACAAAAATGGAATTCAAAGTGGGACTTTTGGGATTTGACATCAAAATCCCACTATTAAGGAGGTTGATGATAACTATCACGGAAAGCTCAACGCGTAGCAGTTTTGAAAGGTGGTTTACGAACCTGACTGCTGTTTTAGCCGCCAAGTATGGCCCTTCAAATATTCACATGGACGGCGCCAGTTATCACAAGACCAACCCTGCATCAAACTCCCGAACGCTCGAAGCCGGTAGTCAGGCTTGGCTGGAATAGACGCTTCTTGGCTTTACTCCTCAAAACCCACGAAATGAAGATCAAGCGTTAGAAACAATCGCATCGGTAATCATGTGAAGATCAAACACTGGCAAGACTGGCCTTATGCCCAGTCGTGTTCCACGAGCGTGACACCTAATGTATGCTGGATTATTAGTGGAGCTAAAGGAATTGAATTCTACTAATTCAATTCTTTTTAACCCCTTGGTTCCCGAAAAAGGCCGCAGAGCACGTAAGCGAATGTCGTATCTTACGACGTAGTCCTGTATTAGGAATTTGTATGTGGCAAAAGGTAACACATGCGGATAGGTGTATAAGCCTTCAAGAGGTTTCTCGATCAATGTCGTAAGTTATACACCCTTCCGATCTCAAGAAGAACGTCCATGTCGTAACTTACATCCGTCCGACACTCTGGAGGAAAAAAAAGAGCCGAATCGTTACAATTTAAGGCCAGTCAGCTCAGTCATTTCAGAAAAGGAAGAAAAGAAGGTACGTCCATTCAAGAACCATGCATTAGGTCATGGCGACAGCTGACAGTCGTCACGTCCTATGCAACCTGAACTCACCGTCGCTGTCTTCCTCGTTGCCGCTCTCAATTTCGTCATCAGCGTCTTCATCGCAAAGCTGGACCTCATGGCGCGTCTTCTTCCATTCGCCAGCTTTCTAGCCAGGGCGCCGCAAGACCATACGCTTCCCCAAGGTAGGCGGAATAGACTCGCCCGCATCGAAGTCGTCATGCAAAATCTCGAAGCACGTACTCGCTACACCCTTGAATTCATGGTGTATCTTGTTGCAGAGCCAGCACTTGGCGTCGTCGGCGGAGCAGAGCTCGCAGAAGTAGGTCGTGGAGAACGACTTCTTGGTACTGCTCGTCCGCAGCAGCGCGCAGACATTACAGGAGCGCTGCCTGCGTTTCTGCACGCCGCTCACGGCAACCCAATCTTCGGACTGCTCGGTCGCGTGCGTGTGGTGGACTGGCGCTCGCGTGCGCTTCTGGCTTGCGATCGTCGGGGTTGTGACCACTCCGGCGAAGTCTTGGGGCTTGAGGCTAGGAGCAATCTCTTGTAGTACTTCTTGAACTTGGTCGACGTCTGGAGAGAGTATCGTTGCAGGCGTAGTTGATCGTGTACATCAACTTCGTCCATCCAGCGCTGCTACCCCGTGATTGCGCTGGGGCACGGCGCGGTGACCGCCCCTTACTGCTTGATTTTCCTCCCGATGCTCGCCTCGGTCATCACCGAGCCTGTGCACAAGTAGTGAACGGGCTTGCGGTCCCACCAATGGAATGCGACCATGCTGGGGACTGCGACCGATCGGGAGAACTTGGGCGTGCCACGCGGGAGGCTGGCTGGCTGGGTCTGGCGACTCTCCTTCACGTTGACATCGCACCCGAGCCGGTTGGTCATGATAGCGGACGAGTAGAAGCGATCCACGACTGCCACTGGTGGCGCTCGTTCGACTCGAGATTACGGATGACTGCAGCATCGCCTGTGTTGCGCTTGCCAGTATAGAGTTCGAATCTAGTCAGATAGGACATAGCGAGTCAGTGTTGAACCTGTAAGTCGTAAGTTACGACATCAGATTTCGGGCAAAACAATACCTGTGGCAGTAAGCCGTCCTCGAGTCACACATCATAAGCTCTTGGACCCGTAGCGGTGAGGCTTGTCGGGCATGAACATGCGGGTCGTGTTACGGTGGGATGTCGACAGCAGCACACCCTTGTCGAAGGAAAACACCGCCGGCAGCGATCACCAGTCGAGGAAGCGCTGCTGGAGTTTGTCCACGACAGGATGCAGCTTCCACAGCTTGTCGCGCGTGTGCTCGGCTTCGTTGTCGACAAAGGGCAGATCGCGGAGGATGTCCTGGCACCGGTTGGGCCCCATGAAGTGCCCGAAGTTGCCGACAGGGACCGCTCGTCCTCGACCATTGACCAGTGGTCTGCAAAGCGGCGCTTCTGCGGGCACAGCATCCGTGCCACGAGGAGCCCGATCACGTGGAGGATCTCGTGCGTCTCGTAGCCGCGCTTTAGCTTGAGCCGCCGCCGAATCGGCTTGATCGTCTCGGCCCGACGACCGCGCTGCTTGCCCTGTAGTGCCTGCGCGCGCCGGTCAGCTTGCTGGAGTTGGTCTCGGCGTTAACCATGACCCACAACGACTTGGTCATGAAGAACAGGAAAGTCTTGAGGGAGGAGTGCGCGAGGGCGCGTAACTCGGCCACTGGCTGCGCCATCTCGTTGCCCATACCGGCGTACGCATTGCCGCCCACCTCGAAGTCTGACGACGCGGTCGTCCACGCCGTCGCCCGCATCGCATCCTCACGCTGTCTCCTGGCCTGCCTGCTGAGTGTTCGTTTCCGATCATGAGCGAGGTTATGAAGGCTTCATCCAGTTGCTCTGCGTCGCCCTCGGACAGCACATCGTCGTCGTCTTCCTGCCCTCCGCGCTCAGGGTCGTCCTCGTCGTCTCCGACATCTTCTTCTTCGCTCTCACCGGAGTCGAAGCTCTCGTAGTCGTCCTCGTCCTCCGGGACGAAGTTGACGTCGTACTTGACGAGAATACGCGGGCGCAGCGTTCATTCTCTTCTTCTTCGTCCTGCTCGGCCCCGCTCTCTAGCCCTGATGCCTCCGATAGCAACTGCAGGTTCACCGCCGCCTCGAGCTGCAATGCTTCGGTCTGGATGTCGCTCGGCGACAAGCCGAACGCACGCGGTACCGCAGCTTGGGAAAGCTCGTCCTCCGACTCGCTTGGCGAGTCGAACAACGCGTTGAGGGTTCCTTGAAGAGGGCGATACTCGTGTCAAACTGCAACGCACTTACTGCGGCACTCGCGCTTGGGGCCGCCCGCGCTGCCGCCTTCGTGGTCCACGCCGTCGCGCTTGCAGTCTGTACCGTTTCCGTCGTGGTCTGTGCCGCCGCCGTCGTGGTCGGGCTCGCTCCGCTCGTGGCCGGTACCGCTGTGCTTGTAGCCTGGTCCACAACATCGTTGATCTCGTCCAACAGTCCCGACAACAACGCGTGTGCCACTAAAGCGCTCTCTCCAACGTATACGCCGGCACCATCGGGGCTAACGTACCTCCCCTCTGTCGCGAGACCGCTCGGCCGCTTGTACATCCACCCCGCCGCCCTCAGTTGCCGCCAGAAGTGTGGAAAAAGTCGATGTCGGGCGACGCGGCGACGGCGACGGTCTTCGCGTGCACTGGTACGGATGCGCGCCATGCCAGCAAATTCTCGAATGGGTGACGTCTGGCCCTCCAACTGGCGCTTGGACCCTAACCCAACCTTTTTATTGTCCAGCCTATGTTCCCTCCGTTGGTTTTTCTCAAATACCTCCACGGTCTAATATTTTGGGGGAGGCCGCAATTCACTTGAACAAAGTATGGGAGCGTGCTACTCGAGCCAATCTGTTGTTCCGCTCTCAACTTACGACATAACAAAAGCGCTGTCACAACTTACGACGTCGGGAACCAGGGTTAACAAGGCTAGCGTGATTGATAACTCCTTTAAGTACCTACGTAGTTGTACTTCGAAGTACGTACGTGGACAAATCTCACTGCCCAGACACTATTCCAAGCTAGGAGCAAATGTTATATCACGAAAACTATGCAATTAAGCAAGTATGTGTGTTCATGCTAATCGGTTTGCTTTCTGCCGTGTTGATTTGATTGTGCGTATGCAGTGATATGTAAGAAAAAACTCGTGACAATACCCATCGACTAGAAATATTGCAATTGCATTCACATTAACAGCGCTTTTTTTTTGGACGTAAGCAGCCCTGGCTTGCAAAATACCAGCCAAAAGCAAAGACTTCGCAGGTATCAACTGTAGCTCACCATCGGCCTGCAAATCGACAGCAACAATAAATATCACCAGTCAGCAGAGCGCGCGTCAATCATCCACCTCAACTGCCAATACATACTTGTCGAGCAAACTCTGGCGCTCGGCTGGTGAGGATCCACTGAGGTCGTAGCTCTCCAGCTCGTTCTTTTTCGACTCCTTGTAGTAGAAGACCGAGGAGGCCACGAACAGGGCTCCATACAAAGCGGCCGACTCGAAGATGGGCGCGGGACTCTCCACGCTCTTGCTGATCTTCATGTACTCGGGCTGAACCTTGACTAAGACGCCCACCAGCAGCAGGAAGAAGAAGCCGAACAGCGATAGCAACGAGCACGTCAGCGCCCCTGTCGGCGTTACCAAATAGAGGTGAGTGGAATCAGGTTGAGGCCGTTGCGAGTGTCAAAACGCAGGCTTACAGAAGGTCTTGTCGGCCATATTGGGCAGGAAGCGGGCGGCGATACTGTCCAGACGTGCAAGGCGATGGTGGGGCCCGGCTTGACTGCTGGGACGCCGGGGAGCTTCGATATGCCACGGTCGGAGTTGCTCGGGTTTGTCGAACGGATCTGAGTATGTGGAAGAGGAGAGCTTGATGCGACGTTTCTATTGCGGGACGACGATTGGTAGATATTAAGTAAATAAATTATACGGATTGGTAGATATGCTACGTCCGGAATGAAGTGGTATTTTCTGACGCGGTAGCGTGCCACTCTTGTATGCAATTCACACGCGTGGGAGAGCTCCGCAAAAGATACGTCCTTTATTACGGGACGCAGCAATCGGAATCATCAATGATGAATAATCATCCAATATGAACCAGTTGAAGCCTGCAAAGCTTTCACCCAATCGCTGACCGTCCAGTGTCACAAAGCGCATTTGGCAGCGTAGAGCACAAGTCCTAAATCGTCACAATGTACGACTTCTGCCTCACGATCCCGGTACGTTCCCGTGCCATTTAGCGCCCACCAGGCATCCCCTTATCTTTCTCCTTGCTCTCCTCTTTCTTCTCATGCAAGCTGAACCTCTAACCTTTATCTTATACTCACGCTATCGTCTGGTATCCGCATTCCGGTGGTGTCATTCTATAGTACGGCATGCTGCTGGGCCTGGGCGGCCTCATTGGCTTCGTGAACTCGGGTAGCACCATGTCGCTAGCTGCTGGTGGTCTGTCTGGCGCTTTCCTGAGCTTCGTGGGCTACTGCAGCTACAACGAGTACACGCAGAGCCCCGTGACGTCCAAGCTGTGGCCTGCCATCTCGCTGGCCGTATCGGCGCCGCTCACGGTCATCATGGCCAACCGCTACAACAAGACGGAGGCTTTCTTCCCGGCTGGCTTCGTGGCCGCCTACAGCGCCGGCATGTCCATCTTCTACATATGGATCCTCACCAAGAAGAGCAAGCCGCAGTACAAGAAGAAAGCATAAAGAGAGCGAAGGACGTAATGAACTGGGTGGGTGTATTGCAGTAAGGTGAGGCATGCGGGGCGTGTGTGTAAAAGTGACTGCTTGGTATGATCCTGTCAATACAAGCTGCTGGAAGAGCTCTTGGAGCGCGTTCTATTCATTTTGAAGAGGCTTTTACGGTTTGAGTGTGTCTTTTATCAGACGTATCGCTATCTTGATTTTTGTAAAACCTACGTACAATACGTTGGTTGGTTTTTAGTAGATTAACAAGTATCAGAGCAGGAGAAGCTGATGGTATGCGTGTGGACTGCGTTTAGTAGAGCAGGACGTTCCGAGACGATGGGAGCTGTCGCGACCGTCTTGCCAGAGCGGTTGAACTAGGCATCGTGTCACTTGAGCTGCTACTGTCGCTAAAACTCGTAGTGTTCGCCTTCGCAGCCTTGTACTGCTGTGCGAAGGACACGATGTTGCGCACGGCGTTAGCGAGCCACTCACGATGTAGTGAGCTAGCTACCTGCAGGTCCAGTGAACGCGTAGGCGTCACCAGGGACAAGCACGACTCGGGGTCTACTGCAACTGCCGCAGCGGCCTTCTTGTTCCCACGACAGAAGGACCCTGCACCGCCACTCAGCCTCGAGCTGTCGGGCACCTCAATGACTTGGATCTCGTCTACAATCAAGTACTCGACGCTGCGCTCACCGTGTTTGCGTCTCCAACGCAGTTGAAGCGGCGTAGTCGGGTCGTAGAGCAACCGCGACGAATGGGGTCGACCGCGTCGCCCGAATTTGGTTACAAGAGTGTCATTGATGACACTTGTTGCCAGTGTCAGCGTGACTGTGAGACGCTGTTTGCGAGCAGTAAGTGCGCGGTGTTGCTTGGCACGAGAGCCGATTTCGCGCTGTACTTGATACCCGAGTGCGTTGAGCTGGGGGTACAATTCTTCCTTTGTCACCTCTTTTAATGTGTATCTTGATAATAACGAGCGCAAATGAGCTTTTGCCCACGGAAAGTCGTGCATCATCGACTTGACATAACGCAGTTGTCGAAGCATAATGCCGTGCTGGGCAGGCCCAAGCTCCATAAAGTTGGCAGCACTCACGAATGGAACACGAATACAGCGCTCATTCCAGTGCCACACTACGAATCGAACGGGTTTTTTGGCAATCACGAGCTCGGGCACACCGTCGCCCGAGCGCTCACGCACACGCAGCACCATTTGTGTTTGGGTCGAAGGCACAGCGGAAGATGGTGACAATGTGGACGACCGTGGAGATCCCGACGACGTTTTACCGGGGGAAGCAACTGTTTTTTTTCTGCTGCTGAAGGCGAGAATTTGCTGCTTTATGGCCGAGAAGCTTTTGCTGTTGCGACGACTCAAAGACATACCAGGAGCAGTAACGTGGCATGCACTTGTAGATTTACGACGCGCCGCCCAAAGTTGTTTGGTCGATTTCGTTGCATTTGGCGAAGCTGACGACGTTCTACCCAACTCAGACGCAGCACTCGCGCTTAATGGACCGAAACCAGCAAACGCGGTGCTTTTGAGTGGACTTCGTTTCATAGAGAACGACTTTCGCCGTAGTGGCACTGCGCCGGTAATTTTCGAGTTTGGGCTGAAACGACGATAGCTGCTGATCAAACCTGGACTGAGAGCTGAGCCTGGCTTGGTTTCTTCATCTTCTAAGAGCTGCAACTCTTTTTCGGGAAATTGGAATTTAAGACGCGAATTTCTCCCTGCAGCCTTGGGCAACGATTTGGTCGTAGTTGTGGCGTTCATATTGTCCGAGTCGCTGCTACTACAACTTTCCTCGCTTCCACGAGGAAGTCGGGGGACCTCGACACCCTTGACAATAATATTGGCCGTCAAAATCGGAAGAAGCACCCGCAAACGCGATGTGGTTGATGGAGCTGCACTCTGTTTCACCTGTTTGACCGGTTCAACGACCTCTTCGATCTCAGTATCATCGCCATGTGTGCTCGTATCTCGCTCCTCGGCATCAGCTTCGTCGTTTTCATCGTCGGCTTGGTTCGATACTGCTTCGATCGTATCTTCCGTGATCCTGTATCCGATATCCTCGTCTTCGTCAATGTCCACGTCGATTTCAACTGCAGCTTCTCCCATCCTGCCACACAATTCGTCGAGTTCGTGTTGTTGGACTTCCTCGT
Source organism: Phytophthora sp. 'mugwort' (assembly GCA_033558025.1). NCBI lineage: Eukaryota > Oomycota > Peronosporomycetes > Peronosporales > Peronosporaceae > Phytophthora > Phytophthora sp. 'mugwort'. The sequence continues at coordinate 2,860,833 of JAUCEF010000004.1, read as the reverse complement.
CTCCAATATTGTCACTAGGATCCTGGTGGTCATCACTTATATGACAATAATTGTGGTCGTCGTCCTCAGGAACTTCGTGCTTCTCGCCTCTCGTTACGCACCGCTGTACGAGATGCACGAGCTGATGAACCTGCGGGCTAAGCATGACAAGACAAAAAGTGTGAGACTGTGGCATATTTGTCGAACTTTTGACAGAAGTAATGTTTCATACTCCTTCGGGTAATTACGACCAAGTTCTTGAACCTGCATTAATAGAGCTGCCCAAACGTTCGCATGCTGGTAGCAGTCCGAGTTGTATGCAGTGACCTTCTTGGCCTGTTCGAGCTTTGCGTGCATAAGCAGCTCCGTCAGCGCTTCACGACGTTGATACTTAGGACAGCGAGCAAGTGCGTCTTCCACGGCATCAATGGCCTGCTGAACGACATCGAGACCATCCGTGGAATTGTCAAACACGACGGGGGAAGAAATGACGACTTTGTCCTGCTGGGAGTTTCCAGCTTCATTGTGACGGTGAGCGCAGTTTGTCTCCATCTTGGCCAATGACGATAGTATGATGAGGGTGTCATCGTCGCTTTCGAGTCCGTCGCTGTCGTACTGCGTCGTTGCTGATGCAGTCGGAGACGAAGACAGGTTGCCGGTGCTCGGATTGTTACTCGCCATTGTCTACGGAGCGTGACGGGCGAGCAAGGCGCGAAATGAACAATTGAAGATGCCACGAGGCTCGTTTAGAAATGCGACGCTGTGGCAGGTCTCTAAATCGGAGCACAAGCCCAAGCTGTAATTGATTGATGGCTGCTGTGACCGCAATACTACGGGAAGTACGTTCCCATCAAGCGCATAACTGCTTAAGCAACCCCGAGAGAGGCATGCGACGGCGTTTCCTAGGTATATTAATAACACGTTCACGATCTCCGAGAGGAGCACTGGACCAACAAACGGCTCCACTGTTTTTAGCACGCCAAGGCCCGTGTTCATGTGGAAAGGAGATCCTGCAAGACACCGGCTCATCATTTCCCTGCAGCAGGGGACACTGAAGTCTGTGCACCGCCATGAAGTTCACCAGCTAAAATTGCTGTTACAATGGAAGTTGAAGTTGTGAATACCCATTTCCATCGGGGCACTGACCGCACAACACGTGTTCACGGACAGCAAATATCCAGCAGGATGCAGATCGGGTACTGCGACGCACTGCGCCGCTTTCTCAGGCCCGCAATCGAGTGAATCAAGCCATTGAGCTTTCATTAATTGTTTGTTGATCAATCTACATAGTACGACGCCCTAGCAACATGCTCCTATGGATATGCTGTTAGAGACACAGATGCTGCGTCTGCTCGCCTCGCTGCCTAACAAGACCTTCGCCAACCAACTGCAACTTAGTTACAGTTAGTTGGCCGGGGCTTTTTTCTTCTTGGAGCCGCGCGGGAGCTGGACGCCCAGTGCGCGGTTGAGCTTGGAAATGATCTGGCCATTGGGGATGGCGCGGCCTGACTCGTAGTCGGCAATAACTTGCGGCTTTTCGTTAATGAGCGTGCCCAACTGCTTCTGGTTCATCTTCTTGGCCATGCGCGCCTTCATCAGCGCCTGCGACAAGCTACGGTCCACGGCATCGTGCTTAAAGTTGTCTGTGTCCTCCTCCAGCTTGCGCATGTTGACATTGGCGGCACTGTGTGCCCCCTTGTTGGTGCCCGCACCGTCTGAAGTAGCGAATACAGTTAAGACGTAGCGTCAGATCTTGTTTAAAACCCAAATCCCCCAGGCTACTGTAAAAACGAACACTTGGTCTCGGTAACGACAGTGCCGGCACGACGCGCACTATTAAGCGCCACCTGCTTGGCAGCACCACGAGGAGGCGCGCGGCTACCCCAGCCAGCCGATTCCCAGTCCTGTCCCTGCGAGAAGTTGCTCATCTTGTCTTCTATATGATGCTGCTGCTTGCGTGGCTCGCCGGATTTTACAAAGTGAGCATCGGGAACGGTTACACGTACGTAAGGGGAGCGACCTTCACTCTGACGTTCGAGAACGTTTTGCCCATCTGTCGCATGCGAGGACGGACCATAGTGAAGACAAGATGTTTACTGATTCGAGTGCGCCACAATAATATGGTGTTTCTGTCGTGTGGCTCACCACATATCACGGAGAGTTCGGGGAAGCACAAGCAAGCAGTGGACTGAAGCAATAATGGTCAAGACGGCGGGCCCCGACCTCAAGCGATACATGGACAAGCGGCTGAGCCTCAAGCTCAACGGCAACCGCAAGGTTTCGGGTGTACTGCGCGGCTTCGACCAGTTTATGAACGTGACACTGGACGAGACGGTGGAGGAGGTCTCGGCCACCGAGTCCAACCGCATCGGCATGGTGGTAAGGCGGCAGCGATAGTCCCGAGGGCTCTCTCTGATATTGACGCTTTCTGTATTGCTGCAGGTGATTCGAGGCAACAGTATCGTGCAGTTCGAATGTCTGGAGCGGATTTAATTGACTACATTCAGTGCATAAGACCGCGAGTGGCAGTAAAGTTTGCAGGAAGGAGAACTATGACGCTAGTTTAAATCTTTTTTTTTTTTGATCTACTGAGAGCGTTGCATTGAGTGTGGGTGTGGATACAGTTGTGGGCATCAGGTGCTGTGTATGAACGTTCGTAACGTCGTGCTACGTGTTGGGATGAACAACAGAGCTCTTGCTGTAAACAAATACGGTGTCATTGTTGACACTTGGGCCGCTGGAAAAGTTTGTTTTCGTTTTGCTTTTTCCAGGGAAGTTACAATCATAATCTACTTTGGAGGCTAAGCGGGGCAATATCCGAGTCTCTAATAGCGCCCACGGCCACCGAAGCTTCCCCGGCCGCCGCCGCGACCACCTCCACGTCCACCAAAGCCACCACCGCGACCTCCGCCACGGCCGCCGAACCCACCACGGCCGCCTCCACGACCACTGAAGCCTCCACGACCGCCGAAACCGCCGCGTCCTCCTCCGCGTCCACCACGGGCACCACCACGACCACCGCGGCCGCCAGCACCTGCAGGCTTTTTGCCGGGCTTCTCCGTGAACCGGCTGAGAGGCAGCAGCTTGTCGGGGCTGATGAAGACCTTGTCACCAGATTGAAAGGAAGAGGCCGACACACCCGAGTCGGGCTTAATCGTGAACATAACCTCGTTGATAGAGCCGAGGATTTCGTCCACCTTGCCGATGCGCGTCTTGTTCTCAAGGAAGGCGCTGGCGTTAAAGTAAGGCACCTTGTCGTTGGAGCTCTTGTACACCATCTCGTTCTCACACGCGTGCATGAAGGAACCCAGCTCTGCAATAGTACGCATATAACGTCAGTCAATAGCTACGTCTCTCGAGGTGAATGTATAGTACGCACCGACAACGAAAGCTGGCGGGCCCTCAGGCTCGCGGAAGCCACCGCGACCGCCGCCACGACCACCGAAGCTTCCACGGCCGCCCCCACGTCCTCCACGTCCTCCACGAGCACCTCCGCGTCCACCCCGAAACGACATGGTCCTATGTGTCTAGCTGATACCTGCTGCTGCTTGGGCGGTGCTCACTGACTGCAATTGATTGACGCGAGCTAAGCGCAGGGAGGAGCTCCGTTCAGCCAACCGATGGTTGGCGTCCAATTGGGCCTATTTTTGACGAATCAGAGCGCAGATGGTGAAATTCGATTGGATGTAAATTTGGGTCGTTCTTGTTGAAGTGCCTTAAAATTCTTTGAATTAGACTCACAAGAGTATGTGTAGTTTTTACAACCGAAAGCAATTACCTTACGAAGTTATCATCGATATCACGCCTGCATGTACAGGAAGGAAGGGAAATCCACAAAAATCGAGCTCAGAATGCTCGTATCCAAACGGTGGATTGCTCGCGTCTCGGCTGTGTCGCCCTCACAACGCTGATCACTGTAGCCTTGGACAGGATCGGAAACATTTCCTTGGTCCGTGGAGGAGCCTTTTGTCAATGCCTCAAGTTGCACGACACGATGAAGCTTGGTGAGAAATACAAATTCTGCGGAGTGATGAAGTACTTCAAAGTATTTTTCTAGCTTTCACGTTTCACGTTCGGGTTCCGTTTGACGACCTAACCAATCTTAACGGAAATCTGCCGCTGCACAAAGGGCGAGATTTTTGGGTTTCTCAAACGACCTCTGCGCTTTTATCAAAATTAGCCAGTCACAAGCTGAAGCGATGGGCATGTCAGGTAGTACGAGTATTGAGCCCCTCCTGTATTAGCTATTGGATAAGCAAGGTAAGGGTGATGTAAAACAAGAACTCGAAAATCGGAGGCCGAGGTGATGTCGAGACAACGCGGTATTAACTATTCTATCCCATTACCTGCTCAACTAGTTGCAGAGAATAAAAAATCTACATTATGTCCGCACTCCCTGTGTGCCCTTACAAAACTTGCGCTGGTTGCAATGAGTCAACGATCGAAACTAAATGCTCCAGCACTACAACAATCAATCGAAGGCGATTGGTCGAAATACCAGGTCGACTCTCACCCCAAATAGTTTTTGGAATGTTTTATTTGCTTTACGAGGCTAATGCAAATGCAATCACAACTTATATAGCATTTATCTACGGAGCTTTTTGCTCACTTAACTGTGTCGAGGCGAATACACGCAAAATTGAACAAAAATCTGTAACTTGGTCGCTTTCAACACGGGCAGTGTGATATCGATTGAATCGCTTATTTCGTCTCTAAACTTCCCGAAGGTGAATCACAGCAAAAAATATGTGCTTCATATCTACAGACCCATTCTGCATATTTTCATATCCGCCACGAAAGCATCAATAAAGCCCTTTCCTGGTGCGAAGCTCAGCATAGCGACGTACTTCGCAATTCTGAAGCCTTGATGGAAAACTATTTCTAGAAAAAGAAGTATTCTTCAGATTTCCACAACTTCCATCACGTTTAGATTTTGAGAGTTCCCTGCGTTCCTTTGAAAAATTAAATGCTTTATCGTCGAAAGAACATAAAAAATCAAGTAATGAATTGTGTTATTTATGCTGATATCGTTGGGAGTCAATTATTGTTGAAAATACCGCAAGCCTAGTAATGGTCAGCTAGTGACTTATATTATAATACGATACGAACTACGCGACGCTTGGGTGTTGCGGCAAACGCGAAAATGTAGCCTATAAGGGTCTCATTGAGTCGGTGGGTAACCTTGATGGTATCTGTGCGGGATTCAACAGCGTCCACAACACTGATCATCGCAGCCTTGGATTTAAGAGGTAACTTATCCTCCACCGCCGCAACATAACCGCCACTGTGTGATCTAAGTGCACCGATATAAGCTGCGCCCATCTGGCTTGAGCGCGGGATTATGATCTCCAGTTCCTCTAGCTCGCGTGCCATTCGGTATCCTGGATCACCCAAACATTCCGACAGACCTGCCACTTCTTCCGAGCTCTCAATGAACAGTTTCTTGAGACCCCAGTTCTGTAGGTCTTTACTGTTAGCCACAACCACGTCGAAGCCCATAAGGGAGAGCTCTTCAAGGTTGGGACAAGCTGCTGCCACACTATCTAGCAGTATACTTCGACGTCGTCCTGTCCAAAACATCCCCATCTTGAGCGATCGTAGATTGCCACCTATTAAGGATAGCAAGCTCGGGATGAGACTCGGATTTTCAATCTCAAAGAATTCCAATGTCAGATATCGCAATCCGGCTGATCCGTTGACCTTATACTGCGGCTTCACGTAATCAGGAATGCACATGTTCACACCATCCCCAAGTTGTAGCAAGCACACACCGTAACCGGGAACGACAACTTCTGCTTGGCCTCTTAGATCAGCGGGATCATACCGTGCCCGGCAGCGGTAACCACTTGAAATAACGATACTGCTGTTGTCACTAGCATCCAGTCCACAAGGACGTAACTTGGTTCCTTCCTGGACATCGATAAATCCGTAAACTGCTGGATCAGCCATATTCTGCTCACGCAGAGAGGGAGGGTAGCAGTTCGTTAGCACCGCAGCAACCGAGGCTACTGTAGACGTCGACAGATGGACATTGGTAAGTCTGGCTGCCTCAATGGAGGTATTTGATGCACTGCTCCACAGAGCGTAAGCTAGCCAACCCCACCGGACTTGATTGAACCATCGAGCGCTGTCTCCCAGAATCCCAATGTTGAGCGTCAAATGGTGAATTGACGATGACTCAACAAGTGCTGAGCAAATTCCGGCTGGTCCACCGACAGAGTTACGAGCAAATACCACGTCCAACTCGTTAATAGTTCCACGTCGTTGGAGCAACGGGGCACTGTTCTCACCCCTCGAGTCCTCGCATAATGAACGTCCGCATACCAATGTACTCAAGAGACTTGCAGCATTCTTAGATGCTTCTCCGCTTTCCACCACTTCATCAAGATTGAGACGGAGCGTCGACAGGTTCATGCGAGAAAGCGCCACCGTCACTTGCGCTCCTCCTAGCTCTGCAAATCTCGGCTTCATCATTTCTACACTCACGGGCGTTGCATTCAGAGGCAATCCCTCCCACATCTTCATCAATTCCATCGCGTCCGAGACAGCGCAGAGTTGGACAACAGAAGGTACTTCAGTCTTCAGCAGGGCGCCGAGTTCGCGCGAAAACGAGTCCTTTAGTTGCGTGTCAGCTTTGCTTCTCGGTGTCACTAGCGTGCCTTTCGTCGGCACCGCCACATGCTCTGCCGTCCACTCGATGACGTTGCTGGGGTTACTCCATTCCACTTTTGCTTTTTTTTCCTTTACGAACGCGCACAGCACGCCAGTCATCTGCCGTCTCATGACCTCCAACTGCTCTAGCGCACAACGGAAGTCCTCGGAATACTGTAGCGGGTCTTCATCACACCCGAATAACTGGCCCCATGTCGTCACACCCGTCTGGGCTACAACATCGTCCGACCTCAACGTCCCCACCAAATAACACTCCCACACTGGATACACAAATATATAGGGTGACGTGAACAGGTCGTCGAAGTTGTCCGCTACCACAATAACCTCCGCCATCAGCTTCAAGAACGCCGGTCTGCTCACAGCCGCCAACACATTGAACAGCTCCATAGCTTCACGGATTCGGCGCAATCTTTCGCGGTCGCCTCGAAGCGCCGCATCTGCTGGAAACGGTACGGGGATCGAGCACCGACCGGCCAGTTGCTCGTAGCCCTTAGGCAGCGTCAGCCAGCAGCGTATCGACGCGTGAACCGGCAGCTGCGAGGCTCGGAACTCGCGCGAGTCCACGATGTAGATGCTGTCGTGCAGAGCTTTGCACTCGCGGATGGCCGCTCGCCATGGCTGCAGGAACGCGAACTTGTCGTTCATTGCGGAATAGAATGTGAGGCCCAGAGGCTCGTTAGAAGTCTCGCCGCTGCCCCTCGATTCCGACGTGCCGCTTCATTGCATTTCAACGGTATGGGGAGGTGACGGGAGGTCGCGCCTCTTAACTTGAAGTTGTTTTGACCGAGAACATTTAATACCGTTACGCTGCCGGATACAAATTCCGATTACGGTACTGCATTTCCAGTGGTTACTTTACACTACCTGTTATAGGTTAGGGTTATGTCAAATCGGAGGCGAAGAGCATCATACCGGTACAAGTACGGTATCATTAACAGAACGTTATATTAAAGGCGAAATTCCGAAATGCGACTCAAAACAATTTTCGAAATGTGTGACTCAAATCAATAACAATTTACCGTTGTGATTGGAGCGCAATGGCATTCTGCCACGAAACAACCGAGCTGTTTTAGTGTTAACGGCTCAAGTGGTAAGGCTGTCCTTTGCTGCCGAGGCTACCCGCGGAACCATCCAGGAGCATGATTCACTCGAGCAGCGCAGATTTCGGAAATCTCGTCTCTTATTGACACGACAGCACTTTTTACGGCCGTTAGTGATTCAGCTTTAACAGAGTCGACAGCTTGTTTTCGTGTAGTCCATCGCAGTGCTGGTGAAGGTGTGCATGCTCACCTCCATCTTCGCTCTGCTGCTTCAACGACATATGAATTTGGAACAACAATATGTTCACTCCATCTAAAAACACGTTTTGAACTTTACGGTAATTTATTGTTTTTGAGTCACACTTTTGCGAAACTTATTTTGAGTCACATTTTGGAGTTTCCTCTCAAATTGTTCTTACTGCTTAACTTTGCACCTCCAGCAACATAGCGCATTTTTTCGTTACATCCAGATCCGATTATTATGTTCCGTTCTACATAGTACGGCCTGCTATGTCGTGGTTGGACGTCGCCAAGGACCTGAATGCCGGTACCATCGGCGGCGTGGCGGGCATCATCGCTGGACACCCACTGGACACCATCAAAGTGCAGCTCCAGACCAGCAGCGAGACGGGGACCGGCGTCTTGCCGACCCTCCGACGTGTCATCAGCTCTCAAGGGATCGCGGGACTCTACCGAGGCCTGTTATCCCCTATTCTCTCCAATGCGCCGATCAACGCCGTCATCTTTGGGGTTCAGGGGCAAGCTGTGCGCGCGATGCAGAGGCAGAAGGACGCCCCGTTGTCCAATATCCAGCATTTCATTGCGGGATGTGCTGCTGGACTGGTCCAGGTGGTATTCGCTGCGCCGTCGGAGCACGTTAAGATCCAGCTACAGACAGGGGCAATGGGTGAGGAACACAGCTCTCTCAAGGCGGTGCGGACGATTTTCAGGAGATACGGGGCAAAGACGCTGTTTAAGGGGTGGGAGATCTGCTTGTTGAGAGACATGCCGTCGTTCGGGGTCTATTTTTGCAGCTATGAAGCCACCAAACGAGCGTTGACGGATGGGAGGAGGGAGAACGAGACAGACTTGAAACTCATGACGGCGGGCGGAATTGCGGGCATGCTGTCTTGGGCGGTGTGCATGCCGTTAGATGTAGTCAAGAGTTGTGTGCAGGGTCAGAGTTTAGAGGGTAAGCAGATGTCAACGAGGGAGATTGCAAGAACGAGAATGAAGCAGGAAGGACTAGGATTCTTCATTAAAGGTTTCGGTACCACCATGGTGAGAGCGTTCCCCGTCAGCGCGGTCACCTTCCTTGTATATGAAAAAGTCATGCAGTTGACGTCGTAAATCATCATTGAGTCAGGTAGCTCTTTCGATTGTGACGTGCTAAACCCGTGTCCCATCAAGTATTTTGTGTGAAAATAATAGGCATAAATCAATCCAATACGCTAACAATGTATAGTGTGAAAAGTATCTTGTTACAACCTGTTTGTTCAACCATTTCGGAGGGGGGGTTATGAGATCAAAACGGCCGGAAAAAAAATCGCTGCTCAAGGAGGTTATCCATTTCGCACATAATTTAGCAGATAATTGCATCTCCAAAAATACTTTTAGAACGACCTTTTGACGAGTGATGAGTAAAGGCAGGTCGCGTGGACACCCTGCGCTTGTTAGTAATGACTCCTGCGGACGCGCTACTTAAATTAACAGCATGAAGGAATCCCGAATATAGCACTTGATCGTTTCTGATTCAATTAAGAAACGATCAGGTTGTGCTATGCCCTAAAGCTGTACTAAGGCCTCCCGTGCGCCAACAATAGTAAGTGATCACTTGATTTTGCTTGAAGAACGCCGTCTAATACCTCATCACTCTTATAAGTAAGTATAGACTGAATTGATGGTTTCCTTCTTGCGTTGAAATAAGTTTCTCAGTAGTGATTAAGATTGATCTTCAAAGTAATAGTATTCTCTATCGGGAAAGTCAAGTTGGCGGGTGACCGTGCGTGAGTGTTCGCAGCGCTGACGCAGAACATTTAGTGAGCCAATTCGGGAACCAAATGTCAGCTAACATCAAGAGTATGTCAGTGCACTGAAGAACAAATGTCAACCAGTGCTTACCTGGTTGACCTTCGTGGAAAAGAACCTGCCTGTGGCCTTCAGGGTTGCCTAGTATTATGGGTGAGGGAAGTTTTCAGCTGCACACTGTGCTATACGCGTACTCTGCAATTTTGATCTCGGCCGCTCAGTGTCGGACGATTAAGACATAAGCAACAAGGAGAATGGGGCAATAATTATTTTTTTTTACGTGTAATGAACTGTCGTACACGCCTTGACGACAGCAACAGTAGATAATTAGCGAGCTGGGATTGACTTACTCGCGTTGATATTATCCTCGCATACGCTTCATTTTCGGGGTGGATGTGGATTTGCACCGTTTTTTTTCTATTGCCTTGCAAAGAGTATGTGTCAAGAACCCATATCACCGTTAAGTGCGTGCAACTTGCCGACACTCGTCTGCTTTCACGTACTATTTATTAACGACAATTTGATAAAGCATCACGCAGTAGCCGCTGCACGCAACTAGCAAGTATACTTCTACTGCTAAGTACTCCAAAACGCTCGAGTCCAAGCGCTGATATTGACGTTGGTGCTGACAACTGCGAGTCGTACACTGAGAGGAACTAGCCGTACTGTCATATTCGCCTTGTAAATTACAACGTACCATCCTCGGATAGTACAAATCGTTGGAATACTAGAGCCTGTTAAGTTGGTTGTTGTCTGGAAATAGCGCCGGCTATGAGTAAATCACCACTTGTACTGTATTGTCCATGTATTCCCAGATGACACGTTTAAAAAATATACGGTCGTTATCCTTGACCTCTAGACAAGCAAGATAAATCGACCTGCGGACCACAAAGTTCCACCAATCTGACACAACAGCCTCAATTACGTTTCACCTTCAATTTCCCACCGTGACAGGACCGATGCCGTTCGAGGCCATTGACGGTTAGCCAACGAATCTAGCAAGTACACGTTGCGGAGGATATTCCGTTGCCAGGAACAACAATATCTGATTACGGTTCGTGTGCAATAGGTGAGTATGAGTTCTCATACCATGTGGTCATCGACGGATAGATCCCAAATCGATCGTATATGGAACTGATCAGGAAATGGAACAGATTTCTGGGGTTGCACTCCCAGACCACCCGCTGAAGAAAAACAAGTTCTGGAAAACGGCAGTCCGTTCGCTACGGAGCTCGTCGCTGGGCCCGCCTACGCAAATACCGAGCACGCCTGCGTCGCTGGCACCCCGCTTGGGTTTGCTACGGCTACGCTCCTCACACCCGCTTGGTTTTGTTTCATAAAAAACAGCATTAAAACCTGTTCCATTTCTCCGTATCCGATCAAAAAAATCTACCGTCATCGACATAACCGTACAGAGGATATATGGCAAATGCATATGGATGAAGGTACAGTAGTTCCGTTTTGCAGCAACTTACGCCATAGGGTTATACTTAGTACCGACAGTCCTCTCCGCCGTGATAGTGCCGGGACCGAACACATTATTACTTACTGGAATTATTACAATGCAGAATGTGCCCTAAAACTGGTACATTCCGGATATGACGCCGCTTCTCTGACCAAAGTTAAAGTTGCTTTTGCCGCCATTACCGGCGGCAACATGTGCAGCACGCCTTTAACAAGCGTAAAGCAGACCCGACTATGGACCAAAGCAGCGTCGCCAAGCTCTACAGCGTCGACGCGCTGCAGGCGGTGTTGTGGAGCATCGAGAGCTGGAACGCTATGCTTCCAAGCGTGCTGGAATAAGACAGGCTTGCTTGACCACTACACGTGCGAGTACGCGAAGCTGGAAGCGGAGGACGGTATCATGAACGAGCTGGCAGAAATGCTGTCGCGTCTACACCCCTCGAATCCGATCGATCGAAGAGCTGTTGAACCCACCGGAAGAGAACATCCTCGCGGATGAGCCAACGGACGAAGATTTCTGCCGGGTAGAGCTTCCACGGAGAGAGAACAGTTGCGGGCAAGATTGTTATGGGTTTTACTGGGAAACGAACTCAGCCTTGAGTAGTTGCAGGATAAAGAAGACTGAGCTGTATTCAAGTGCCAGGAGTCGGCAAAAGCGAGTAGGCGCGAGCCGCTACAGCTAGAACGTCTTGGGCCAAGAAGATGAAACTTATGAAATCTGAAACGCGCTGCAGTGCGAAGCAGAGTGCAAGAACCCGCTCCGGTCGGGCGATGTCCTTCACAAAAATGGCGATGTAAGTTGTCCCGACGAAGAAGACGATAGTGCTGTTTCTACCGATCCGACACCGGAGAACCTGTCCACAGAAGAGCTAAATGATTGTCTTCAGTGGATGGCACAACTTTTCATTAGAGAGATTTCGGAGTCGATTTCCACATCCGTACCTGTATACGCGCGGGTACGGGTAAGGAAAACTATTTTTGCATTTCGGCGCATTTCGATTCTGTACCCCTTTTGACCATGGTGGGTACATTGCTGTAGATGACATGGTGAACGACGACGAAGTCGCGCTTTTGCTCTTGCTATGGCGCCGCCAGAAGAAGTCTCTTTGCGCTGAGCTATGCAAGAGTGCGATCGTGGAGCGGCCGATGATCCCGGCGGCACGTCTAAACCTGCAAGATACTAGCAACGCCGACTGCAAGCTGATGTCCCGATTCGACAGAGACGGTATCGAGGTGCTCGCCTCGCTGCTTCGCGTGCCTGAGGTTATAATTACAGCCACCAACGATCGAAGCATGGCGGTCGAAGCCCTTGTCATCGTTTTGCACTGACTTGCGTGCCCAGTCTGCCTTGCCTCCCAGATACGTGTTTTCGGACGGTCAGCTCCATCTATTTGCCGCGTCTTCCTGGCTACGATCGACCACATTTACGACACCTGGGAGAGAGCACACGTTCCTCCCGCTTGTCTCCTAACTGCTCGTATATCGACCTACTCTAGTGCCATACAAGCGAAGGGTGGAGCGTCGAGGGCGTGTGTGGCTTTCTGGACGGCACGAAGATCGCCACCTGTCGCATCAAAGGCCACAACAACATGCAGAAACAGATCTACAGCGGACACAAGCGGGTTCACTGTCTTAACTTTCAATGTGTGACTGCCCCTGATGGTCTCTGTGTGCACTTTTACGGCCCGGTCTAGGGCAAGTCGCATGACTCGACGATGCTTCGTCGCAGCCGTCTGCGCGAAGTGATGGTACAGCACGACGCGGTCTTTGATGGACGTTCATCTATGAGCATCCTGCTTATGGCGTTAGCGACCAGATCATTGCTCCCTACAAAGGAGCTGTGCTCACCGAGCAGCAAAAGGCGTTCAATACGGCAATCAGCAGTGTCCGCGAGGCGGTCGAGTGGTCGTTTGGACGGATGAAGACTCTATGAGCCTTAATCAACTTCAAGAAGAACACAAAGTGATGCTGGCCCGGTCGGTAAGATTGTGCACGCAGCAATGCTATTGACAAACTGTCACTGCTGCTACCATCGCGGCAACCAGATCTCTGAATGTTTTGCCTTAGATCCCCCAACGCTGACTGAGTATCTCAGTGACGAATGAATATATGAGCTCCCTACTCAGGTGTTGTTGTCAGCGCGTGTTGCACTTCGAATAAGCGCGTTCAGTAACGACAGAGTCTTCTGCTTTTCAAGTTCAGCCAGTCGCAGACGCTTCTTCCGCTTTTCTTCCCGCTCGCGCCGGCCTTGTTCACGCTCCAGACGTCGCTCCTCCAGTTGGTGACGGCGGATATCGAGCTCCTGCCGCTTCAGCTCTAGCTCCTTCTCGCTCTCCTTCGCCAGCATAGCCACAATAGTCTCCATCCTTCCTCTTTTGTCAGGCGATTTGCGCTCGCTGTCGGGGCCCTTCTGTTTCCCAAAAGACTGCATGGCGAATTCTCGGGCTCGGACACCAGCAGCGACTTCCTCGTCTTTTCTTTTCTTCTCTCGCTCTGACCTTGCTTCCTCCACGAGCTTGTGGTCATTCACCAACGACGAAAGCAAGTCGAGTAGCTGCCTCTTTTCCATGTAGGTCTCCGAGATCCCTGATGCCGTTGCCGATACTTTGTCGGCTTTGCTGTGCTGTTCCAAGAGGGCAGAGACCGGTTTTGCGCTTTTTTTTCCGTCAACACTCGATCGAGAGAACTCACCCAGACCGCTGATAACCACAGCAAGCTTGTCCCATGCCTTCATTACCCCTCCATGCTTCTCCTGGAACGGAGTATCGGCGCTCACTTGCCGCAACAGGATCACATCGTCTTCATCGCTCCAGTTCTTCTTCACCCCATCACTCTTGCGAAGTGCGGATTGAATCCGTACAAAGCGGCCTTTCCGTGGATCGTTTTCTATACCGTAATGATTTCGAGGGGGGGGGGTGCTCTTTTTTTTTTTGTAGAATATGCGGGTCTGGATACGGATTTTGCCCTCCGAAATCTCCCTATTAGCGCCGATGCGATGGGGGTGCCTTTAAGAGAGATTATCGGGCTTCGAACGATGCAGAGAGCGTTTAGCGAGGAGCTTATCCGTGAAAGGCCACAATCAGCAAAAGTCGATGCTCGACTTCTTCTGACGTCCTGCACCAAACGGACCTTAGCAATAGTTAATCACCTTTGCGTAGTGATAACGGTGGCTTTGGTATCACAACCGCTAAGTAGAGGGTAGAGGCACGTTTGCCTTGTGCTTGTATGGTGTCGATCATTGGGAACCCTCTCCGTATCTCTCCGTGGAATTTATCAAAATTCAGGATGTCGCGACCGAGAGGATTGTCTGTATGCATTGTTGCTTGCCATCCTGGATGCAGATATTGTAAGATAAATCCCCAGACCGCTGCCGAGTAAAGTTTGTGTAGTGCGGTCCATTGCTGAATTGCTAAAGGTTGTTTTAGCAATTCAGCAATGGGCCTTGCTAAAGCAACCTTTAGCAATCCAGCATTGGACCGCACAACGCAGAGCCACTATCAACTCATCACACAGACAACCAGCTTAATCTATGTGACGCTAATAGAAGTATGCCATTTATGCCCACTTGGATCGCCGGCGCTTTTCTGGCAACCAAATCCAGCGCTGACGCGATGCCAAGTATGCATCGGGTCACGAATCGCTTAAGAAGGTGGACCACAATGTTCATAGTCGTCGTGAATGCTACAAAATCGATAAAAAATACTGCTGGAACTATGACGTTTGCGCTCTTTGCTACAAAATCGATAAAAAATACTGCTGAAACTATGGCGTTTGCGCTCTTTATTCCGCCATCGAAGTTCAACTATTTATTTAACTGCGTAGCAAGTTTAGTGGTACAGTAGCTGTGTCAAAATTCTCAAGCGATATGCAAATGTATTTAACAGTACCGCCCATCTGTAAGGCTCAGGAACTGGGCGGATGACGTATTACATATTATCGTCTCAAATACCTGGAAATGATGAGAACAACATAAATTTCATCCTAAACCCCTGTTAGCGTGCCCAACGTTTTAATTGAGTTTTTAGTTGAAACACGAACGATAGACTGGCCATGTAATTAAAAAAAGTAACTTCACTGCGACACACGAGAGGAACACATTTAATATAGAACTTTAGGTCATCGAAATTTCTAAACATGCCTGCTCAACATAATGGAATGGCGTTCCTGCAATGATAACTCTCTGGAGAAACTGGCTCTTAACGCAACGCTATCCGCGTACGCTTATTCGTACTTAAACAGGTTGCTATGGTAAATAAATTAGAATAGCTAGAACGGGTGTCATGACCAACAAATCGCTAACGTTGGAGGTGTCGACAGAAAAACTATCACCCAGCTAGTCCCCAAAACCCTTCCCTGTCGGGTCTAACCTATAGGGCCGAGCAAATGATACCATATATGATCCTGGGTTTAAGACCGCGTACTCCGCACAAGGATTTTAAAACCGCAGGCGTTGTGTCGGCTAGGTCCCAAAACATCATTTTTTCACCCCTCCTGGAGTTAACGTTGCAGGACACCCTTTCATATTATGACGCGAATCCTGATATTCCCAAATAGATTAAGGAATAAATCGTTGTTCGTATGGTTTGGAGACACAATATAGGCATAAAGTAGATCATTTGAATCAAGTCAGGTGTGGGATTAATTCTTCCATGAAGTTCTAATCCCAAATGATGAAGGTTTCACACAGCTTTTGCTGAGATGGTCGGGACATTTTTATACCTTGTTACAATGCCGTCCAGAAACCAAACTGACTCATACCTCTCTATACTTATACTATTCTATCTGAAAATTCATGTCTCCAAATGATGTTCACAAAATCGATTTAGATTAACTATGGTGTACTGTTTGAGCTAAATATAATGCTGCCCACAATTGCGGTTGTTTAGGGGAAGCATTAAAGGCTCACAGAAGTCGCCTCTCCCACCGAAGCTTCGCTTTGGCCATGATACGAAGCTTGAACGTGTTGCCTCCTGCATCCGAAATGCTCGAGGACATCATAATTTGGAGGCTGAAGAAGGCCGCATTAATGGTTGAGGGGGGAATCTTACAGTAGGCACCTGTAACGGCATCGATCAGCTCGTCCATGCTGCGAGGAGAGCTTAGTCGCTGACAAGCTTGAATGGCTGTGAAGAGGCCCAGATCCAGGCAATTGGTCGGGCGAGTTTGGCGGCTGGCAGCATAGATTAATGTTGGGCCCCCTGCTGCCATGCTGCAACCGCGAACTGCGCGCGTCGGGGCTGATATGCGCGGGGGTGCTGTTCTGCTGCACCCGCATGTGCATACCTTCGCCAGCCGAGTGCCATCGTTCGCGAACTGTCGGTAGGAGTTTCTCCAGCGTGCAGTGGCTTGTTGTTGCTGGTATACTCGTTGCTGGCGTCTTACTTGTAGTTTTGGTTGTTGCTTTGCCCGACGTTTCGTTGATTATCCGCGACTTTTTCGTGCTGGATGTTCCCATTGTTGCGAGCCCTGCTGATGTATATCTTACTGTCGGCATTGCGGTGTGGTATTGCAGCACGGTCAAATTCATCAGATGTAGTTACTTAAGTAAGAATCACAACAATAGCCGAGCTAGTCGGCCCTTGTTAGCCTGTGCGGGGTTGCCCTTCCGGGGCAGTGGTGTCTCGCTTCCGCCGAGACCATGTTCCCCAAGCCAGTCAATACACAGAGGTCAGCTGAGCTGACTGCCTCTGGCTTAGTTATCCCGTGTCCTCCGCTAAAAGGCGGAAGACGGCACGTTAGCGCTTTGATGGGTCGCCGAGAGCAAAGGCTTCTCGGCTAGAAGTGTTACGGTACCCGAGCTGTGCGGCTTACCGGACCGCCGAGTTCGGCAGGACTTGTTCCTTCACGCTTGGCGAGACACGCCCTACTCCGGGCCGACTTAGTTCTCTTGGCGCTACCAGTCAACACCCTACAAGTTATGCCTCTTGGGTGTCAACGGTAACTTCAATCCAGCCCGTGCTGGGACTTACGGGATAGTGTACATTTGTCTTGGACTTGGAAAGAGTTACTCTGTTATTATTATTATCTTCCGGGAGCTCCCAAGGGGCTCCTCCTATGCTAGCTATGTTCCTATACAAATATCAAGTTAAATGAAGTGTTGTCGGTTCTCAACCGACTCTTTGCAAAAATTTCAATGTAACCACCCAAAATCAACGGTCAGCTGAGTTCATCCAGTCGAGTAGCCGAGTTGCTAGCTGACTTCGTACCCAGCGAGCAGTACCGTGGTCGCTGCTTAAGTGCGATGTGTGAACCACTTCGTCCGGCGTTCGCTACACCACGGTGGTGTCTACCGGCGCTGCCTCGCCGGCTGGTGGTACTGGTCTCGTACTTGCTGCGAAGTATGAACATACTCCCACTTTGTAATGTCTTTAAGGTATTTCTACGGAAAAGCGTCAAATCAAACGCCGGAAGCACTGCAAATCTGCATTTATGTCTATCTAGTCCCAGTTTTCGAGCTATCGCCCAGGTGAAGTACTGCCCCACGCAAAAGATTTAGCGGTCGGGGTGAAGGACACTTTCGTTTATATCTACGACGTCACCAATAAGTACAAGAAGCTTCACGTCTGTGAAGGCCTCTCGAGCGCAGTGATGCAGTTGACATGGAACAAGGCATGTGACATCCTGCAGAGCAATACAGCGGATGGTGAGATTCTTCATTGGCTCGTATCATCTACAAGGGCGAAACCAAGCAGATTACCGATGCGTTCCTAGTCCGTGACGTGCACTGGATTAAAAGGACGTGCGTATTTGGGTGGCCAACGCCTGGCATCTAGTCAGAGGCCTCACCCAATCTTGTGGATATTGCTGCTATCTGTACTACGGGTCCAAAGACGGTAAGTGACTATTCCGAATCAGGGAGCATGCAGTCAACCTCCAGCGAATACTTGCTGGCTGTTGCTAGTCGATCAAGTGTTCATCTTCTGAAGTACCCTGCTCATCGTGGTGCCAATAGAAAATTGTACAAGGCTCACTCATCAGCTATTACAGCGTTAGGTTCTCGTATGATGATGCTTATTTCGTCACTGTCGGATTTGTTTCCGCGTCGTTGATGTGATTGATGTCGCATCCCTGCTCGCTTGTGGTGCTATCAGGGTTTCGAAGGTTACGATGGTAATGGCCCCTCAATATCCCTAACCCATTACCATTATGGAGGGAATTGGATTTGAGGGATCATTTCTATGGCTCAGAATGCAAACGACAATGTAATGTGTGCTGTGCAGGGCGAAAGGCATCGATACCTGCTCCGTGTGCGCCATCACCAAGCTTGTCGACGCGGTTTCGCTGCCAACACAGCAGCTCACTTAATGCTAGACCTCACTAAAACATTTTCGCCCCAACAGTCATCTATCGTCGTGTTCGCCGCTCCGCAATCATGCACGTGACAACCTCTGTGCCTCCAAGAAGGATATAGTGGATGATCTTTTCGATAAGGTGACGGGGTACCCCGTCACCTTATCGAAAAGAGCATCCACTATATCCTTCTCCTCGAGCTGCATCTCGCGCTTGTGCCATGCTAGGCGTACACAGCAAGGGAACAAAGGATACACCAACCTAGTTGACCACCTGTGCCACCCCACACGACTGCCGTTGTGAATGGCACTTTTCACCAGTGCAGAGTTATGGCATTGAGAGCTGTGTTTTCATCAACGTCAGCCTCGCAGCCGAGCCGATGTTTAGTTAGATCGAGTGAGTGCTGACGGTGAACCGCGCGCTTTCCTTCTGCGAGCAGTCGTTGGTGCGCAGACACAGTACCCTGGATAAAACATATACTTCTACTATCCTCAAAGGAATGGAAGGCCTCTCGGACTGGGTAGAAACTAGGATCGCTGAGAAGCTATAAGACAAGCGAATCGGACTTCTTTTTTTATGCATGGTCTGCAGCAGGATACCACTTTGTTGTTTTCATTGCGGTAATCCCCATCTCTGGTGTCACGACTATGCCATCGCGCGTGACCAGTCCCTGCTCTCGTTACAGACCATAGATCCAAACCCTTCGACGCCTCGAAGAAGCTGCTTGACGCCGATGCTATCATTGAACTGTTTGACGAAGCGCTGGACAAGTACAGCATTGTGGTATTGCCGGTCCGGATAAGATGGAAGTTGACCGGCAGCTGGGGGATCCAAGTCGCCAGCAGCAGCCATGACATCGTCAAGGTGATGGGTCCGGACGATGCGACACGCCTGGTCTGTATATGGTCGGATCCTAGACCTGTCCCGTGGGATGAGATCCTAAGTACCGGATTCAGTTTAGTGCACCCTGGGTAGACGATCCGTAGCTAAATCGAGGCAGAGCGGAGACGGTTGGCCAGGAGAGGGTCAGACATGGGAAACTGGGTTATAAGTAGTCCGTAGGATAGGTATTGGGATAGGATCCGAAGGTAGATAGGCTAAGACGTAAATCAGAACCGAATTTGCACTGGAAGACAGACTCGACTATTGTATAGGGGATTTCTATTGGCCCCATACATAGACAAGTCTAACTTTGGCGATCTTCCTGCACACGTGGCAGCCCCTGGATAGCTTGGCCAGGTCGCGCTTGCCCTTTGGCTTCTCCCCCCCCCCTCAATATCCCGCTATTGGAAGCGGCAAGCATCGTAAAGGAACAAGAACAACTACGATAAGGAGCAAGGACACCCTCAAGAAGGAGCAATTCTGGATACCGTATTTCTATTACGGATCCACAAGGGCTACGCAAGAGCTCAAGACCAAACCAACACCGAATCTCGTGCGCAGGAATACCCACGCGAATCCATCCCCTTCCAAGTCACCACAAGGACGTCCAAGATCCACCACGTGCGCATCTCGTGTCAACTTGAGAGCTGTAGCGGTCCGCCGATGGGTGCACAAGGTTAACCACTCGGCAACAATACGACTGTGTCGGAGTACCCCCTCCGTTAGTCGGTGTCTGGGCGCAGTGCGTGTGAGCTGGGATCCTACTGAATTTCAGCGGATCCGCTCCACCACAGCATCGATGCGGGCCAGTCGTTGTTTTTTTTTTTCGTAGGAGATAACGCGAGTGCCAATGGGAATGTCGGGCAGAAAGCGAAGCTGCGCCTCATTGGCTGTGCCTGCCACCGCCTGAACCTGGCGGTGGAACGGCATATGACACTGTACTCTGACGAAGTAGAGAAAGCGAGGCATTGATGCGCAACTTATGGATGTCTAAGCAGAGAGCTGTATTGCGCAAGATCGCGTGTCCCATGCCTGTCGTGAAAACGTGACGCAGGGGCCAAGCACATTCGAGATGCTGTAGGTACAAGGCGATGGTGCCTTATCTTAACGGTTTAAATGCTGAGATGGTTCCCCTGCTTCCTACTCCCCAGGAAATGGTGAATATCGAAGCGCTTTATAATGATCTCAAGAAGTTTCAGTTTTCAACGGTCTCAAGGCATCACGCTACGAAACGCACGAGTTCTGTTTGGCAAGCTTCTGAACGAGGTTGAAGAAAAGGGGACCTGTACTACATATCTGACGCCCAAGCGCAAAAATCGTGGCATTCCCCGACTTTGAGAATGGTCTCATGAAGCTTTAAAGTGGTCGTGCGCACGATTTGTTCAAGGTCGAGAAAAGGACGGTAAGACGTTTTCTACATTCCCCTGAAGATGACCCACCAACCACGACCGCAACTCAGTTTTGCTGATGCGGCTCTAGAGGAGAGCGCATGGCAGCGGATGATACGTATGTGGACGTCGACTGGATCCCCCCTACCTCTGACGACGTCGAAAAGATAATTTTCTTTAGCATGCTGAGTCTTTAGTGAGCAACGCAGGGCGATGCTTCCGGCCAGGCTGGAGCTCATCGTGTATCTTCGTTTCAACAGAGACCTTTGGGACGCGGTCGCAGTCTCCAAAACGATACTTCGCGCAGAGCATGCTCGTAAGCGTACGCGGCAAAAATGTTTGATAAAAGACAAAGCTGTTTTGTAGATCCTACAACACTAAGCATGGATTTCCATTGAGGGACTATGGTCCCTACCTTATGGATACGGAGAAGCACCGTCCCCTTCGTATCCTGTGATCATTTTCGAACCCCTGGGTGCTATGTTCGTCTCAATCGCCATTAATGTCGTACTGCGTGGTGCTTCTGTCGTCGTCGCACTTCCCGCCGTGATCGCTACCGCTTTTGCCTCTGGGCTCGTCGTTAGCTGCAGATTATTACGCGTCCTGTTGTTTCTCCCTTCTTCAGTGGCTTTCGTCAATACAGCTAGCTGCAAGCTGCGCTGCAACCGCTTGTCATTTGGCCGCTATCGTCTGTGGTATGGAGGCCGCACTCATCGTCGCCTACTTGTTGGGTCATTTCCTCCGTTTCAGCACGGTCTTCGCCAGATTTCCTGGGGTTCTTGTCGCTCAACGACTCCAAAATTGAATCCGCGTTTCGGTCACCCGTCGCTTGCCTTTTGTCGGTCGTCTCATTCGCACATGGCTGCACACCGAAATCTGTCGTCCTCGTGTTACTTGTAGTGTGCTATTGTGCACACCGTTGCCGTTCTGGGCGGACTGGCCGCTGCGCATATCCGTACGTGCTTCGTTCGTTGTTTTAGCTGCCGCTGGCAGCTCAGTTGTGTTGCTTCTGGCCTATGGCTCACCGGTTTTTCAATGAGCGGCTGTTGCCACTTCGCCGGCTGCAGTACTGCACGATTGAAGCGTTTCGTACCGCGTCTTCCTTTGCTCTGTCCTGCTCGCCGACTATTCGTCTCCGTCTGGCGGATTCAGCGTCGTAGTTGTCATCGTGTGCCCCGCCGCTTCTTGGCTCGCCGTCACTGGTTTCTTCATCGCCATCACGCCAGGTTGTACTGCTGCTCGTTTCTTCGCTCGACATCGCCGTCCAATTGCTGCCCGTACCGTGGTTGGCGCTCGCGACAAAGCGTCTGCTACCACGTCCGTGCTATTAAATATCAGAAGTAGATTCTGCAAGTTGAGCGCCCATCGGTGTAATTTTCCTGTCTGGTTGAGAATCGTCATCAACATCAATGCTCTTGATCAGTGATGATAGTGAACGTGCGTCCGTACAGGTATGGCCTAAAAAAGCTTATTGTCTACTCCACCGCTAAACATTCTAACTATGTGATTCTTGTTTGGCTCCTTGACGCTGTTCACTTTGCTCACGTAGGCCACGGGTTGTCAGCCTAGCCCGTGTCTCTGCTGAGGCAAATCAAACCTTGGTCGGGCCAGTAACTACTCGAAAAGGCAACCGAAGTCAGGGTAACGAGTTAGTTCTTCGGCGCTAGTACGGTCTTCACTTGCTCGAATGTCGGCTCCTGCGTCGTCAGCCAGTCCTACAGCTTCGTCTTACGCAACAACTTAGTCACTAGCGTCATTATGGAACCAAACGTTTCGATGAAGTTGCGGTAATACCCTGCCAAATACACGAAGCGTTTCGCTTATAGGACTGTTTATCAGGCCGAGGCAAGCGATTTAGTGCGGACGAGGAACATCAGTATTCTACGAGCCCGACTGTGTTGCAATAGCGTGCTGAGCGGGCCATGTGGGACATAGTTACCGTTAGCGGCAAATCGTGCCGCCAACAGCATCTACGTCAGGTTGCAGCTGAAGAGACAGCTGCAGCCTTTTGTGGTTCTAATAGGATATCAATCTGGGATAGGAAACATGCCATAACCATTTATATGATTGGTCTAAAATCATATATGATAGGCAAGAATCCAGACAGGTATCTGAAATACTACATTGAACCACAAATACGCGGAAGTTTAATCAAGGCAATTGGTAGGATAGCTACCAACTGGGATTAGAGAATGATAGAGTTTAGGATAGGCACTAGATATTTCAGGAAGAGCCACCGGGTAATTAGTTAGTCGCAGGGCAATCCATAAGATCTAAGCTCAATCTCAATTACTTCTCAATTTGCTTTTAAAGCAACAGCTACGTCTCCTCTCCGACCTCACCCAGGTCGCCAACCAAGCCCCGCCGAAAGGCCCTTCACACCAACCGCTTCCTCCACGCTTGTGTTACATAGTAGCACTTGTCGTGTCAACTTCAAGAGTTCAAGGCAAGGGTGCTCGTGGCCACATAGTGGGAAGCGAGCATCCTGTGGTTATTGGTGCGAGCCACATAGTGGGGAGCACTAGGTCACAAAGGTAGCTTTTAACAGCACGAACTTAACGTTCAGTGGCTAGTTAGTGTGGTTGCACGCCAGTGGGGTAGATACATCTGGGCCCCTTCGGTAGGCCTGTGGTTTAGTGCTTTCACCTTTGGTGAATCCCTGTCCCGCTACTGAAAACACGGAGAATAACTTCTGGATAGCTGCCCACTTGGTTTAGCTTGATCTACATCCATTGCTACTGAGCTACTGAGCTGTTTCGTTGTGCTTCGTTGTATGGGTAACGAAAGACTCGTGAACCCGAACCTCCGTTTTATAATACCACTGAGTCCCTTACCGACCGTAACAAGGAGCTTGACAAGTTTCGAAAGGACTTGTGGTTAACAACGGTAAAGCAGCTGAAGCTCGTCCAACTGATCCGGAACGAAATCCCGGACTGTAAGGACGCAAGTGCCAGGAACGTTGCTCACGACACCAAAGAACAACTGAAGCACCAAATTCAGCAAACGCAAGGAATTTTGGAAGACTCATTTGATCACTCTATTCAACGTAACAAGAAGCGTAAACTAAAAAAAACAGAAATTAATCAGTTCCGTTTTCAATTTTTAGCTTTAAATAGGGTTTCGGTAGTTTTTTAAAAAGAGCGCTGAGAAGCCCAGCAAGTATGCCCAAAGAAGAGGTCGTATGACTGAGCGCCCGTCTCCGAACCCTAGACCTCGTCAACAGAGCAGAACCGAGCGCTCCTGACGACACTGAAGCTTCACGGCCAACGTCGCGCCCAAGTACACAAGCGCAGACGCCGCAAAATGCAGCAAGTGCCAATGACCAAGCGGAAACGGCCGCCCAGGCTACCGCAACTCCTTCTGCGACTGCAGGACATACCACATTGCCCATGTAGGAACTGATGATGTATCTTACGCAGCAACAACAGCACATCAAGCCCGGGTGCATGCTCAAATGCAAGCCCAAATGCAACAGGCTAACGAGCGCTTCGAGTTTCTTGTCGCATCAAAGGGGAGCAGAAGAAGAAGGATCCTCCTGTTTATGAAGGAAAGGTCGGTGAAGACATTGAACTATGGCTCTTCGCAACGGAACAATAGTACGCTCACAAGCATCACCTGATGGCAGCAGAGTCGTCAGACTTTGTGACGCTAATCTCGAGCAATTTGAGCAAATCCGTGTTGAGTTGGTATCCTGCCTTTATAGTGGGCTGTGAGCGCATGAACGTGTACAAGACATGGAACATTCAAAACCCGCACACGCTTCAGACCCAAAGCTTTTGAGTATGATCTTCGAGAACGGATGTTTTACCTAAAACAGAAGGAAACTATCCACGAGTACGTCTCTAAGTTCCAGGACTTGTTGTCCAAGCTAGAGATCAGTGAACTAGGGAAGCGGTTCTTTGTCCAGAATGGATTACGTAAAGAAACTGCGAAGGAGATTAAGAAAGCGAGTCCGAATAATCTCCAGGAGGCTATTGAAATCGCCTCTAACTAACTTCGAGTTTGCACATTACTCGGGTAAAACACCTCGTGTTCCGACCAAGTCGTCTAAGTCAACGCCAGTGGAATCGGGCTTTCGTTCGAGCAAGTCACGACCCCACAATTAAGCGCTTCGAAAAGAAGAAGGACAAGAATGACGACTGGACTAAAACAGCGACATGCAACAATTTTGGCGTCGTTGGTCACATTTCTCCACTATGTACTGCTCCAAAACGTAAGGAAGCGAATCGATACATTTGTGGTGCGCTGTATGCTATCATCGAAGCGGAAGCTCAAGCTGTCAAAGGCGCTGGTCAAGAGAGACCCGTCACCGTCTTCATCGATAATGGATGCAGCCTAAACGGCCTATCCGAGGAATTGGTGCAGAAACTTGAGCTTGATGTCACCGAGGGTGAGATGATGCAAATTGACCTTGGTTGCGATCAGGTTATTCACCGTCCGCGTCGAACCGTGCAAATGAATATACTGATACCTGGCTGTCCATTGACAAAGAGAACATTCCAGGTTATGCCTGTTCTGGAGAACAAGGATGTTATCCTAGGCGTGATGTGGCTTCGTGAGCAAATCCGGATGTCGACTGGAGTACAGGACGCATGACACCTCGTATTAGAACGGAACACCGCGAGAGGTTCAACTAAAACTGCCGAAGCAACGTCCAGCCAAATGGGCTGCTGGACAACGCAGAGCTCGCATAGATCAGAGCCGGGAGATTTTCAATACTATCGGCAGCAAGGTCATCATGACCGCTATGGTATGACGCATCTTGCTTTCTTCTCAGCAGTTCCTAAGAATGTTGCGTCACGACAAAGACATTGAATCCGTCTTTGTCATCAATCCACATGATTCGGAGAAGGCCGAACGCTTTAAGAATCAAGGATGGGAAGCTCTCAAGGACAGTCAGGCGTATGCAACTCTACGCAAGTATGCGGACACTGTCTTTCTCATGGAGCTTCCGAACGAGACACCTCCAGTACGGGACACGAAATTCTGCTCAAGTCTGTTGCCAAGCCTATATCAGTCAATCAATGATGCCAGGATCCTGAACTGCGTGCGACAATCCAAGAATGGACCAAAGAGATGGTTCAAGCAGGCATTATACGACCCAGTTCGTCTGCCTTTTCGGCGCCGACGTTCTGTGTCAAGAAGCCTGTTCGTTGGCACATTGTACACGATTATCGTCAGCTAAATCTAGCGACGATATTGCCGGCAATACCAATGTCGCGCAAGGAAGATAGTTTTGACGCCATGTCCGGCAGTCACCGGTTTTCGTGTATGGACCTTCTTTTGGGGTTACTACCATGTTAAACTACGCGAATCTGATATTCCCCTTACTGCTTTTATCGAGCTCTCTGACGACAAGCTGCGCTGCTTCCACGAACTCAAATGTCGCTTGACGTCACCACTGGTTCTCAGCCTTCCGAACTTTTCGAAACCATTCGGTATACGGATGAACGCCTCGAACTTCGCGATCAGGGGAGTCTTGTTTCAAAAGGAGGGAGAGCTAGAGCATCCAATTGCTTTTGCCGGTCGAAAAATGCAGCCAGCTGAGCTGAACTATCCTGTTCGTGAGCAAGAGCTGCTTGCGATCATGCATGCTCTGAGAGTATGGCGCGTGTATCTTCTTGATCGACCGTTCACGGTCGAAACGGATCACAAGAGCTTTGAAATGATCCTAACTTAGAAGACTACAAACCTCAGAGTGGCGCGATGATTCAATGAGCTTGCTGGGTTTCACACTTTGTTCAAGTGAATTCCCGGCGAAACCAACACTGTGGCTGTTGCATTGTCGCGCAACCCGGAATTCGAGCGGAAAGCTGCCCAAGTAAGCTTGCAAGAGCTACTGGAACAGCGAAGAATCGGGAAATCGTGGCGACGATCAGAACCAACAAGGTGACAGTGGCTCAGACCGCGAAGACGTTTTACTCGTGGAACAGATATCTACAGTAAATCATCAAGAAGCTCATGCAAGGAGAGGAAGTTCCCAAGTACTCCTTGCTGGATGGTAGTTTGTACTACCAACAGGCGAAGATGAGACTCCACGACTGTATATTCCGATGATGAAGATCTGAAGAATCGTATCATTTGTGAGAATCATGGTTCAGTAGCCGCGGGCCATCCTGGTTTCTACAAGACCTTCTTAGGAGTACGCGAGCGATACTACTGGCCCAAGATGATGAAGTATATACATCGTTATGTCAGCACCTGCGAGATGTGCCAGCGCAACAAGGCGAGACAAATCAAACCGCCGGGACTACTTCAACCGTTGGACATACCTAAAGGTAGATAGACCGACATATCAATGGATTTCATAGTGTCATTGTCGGTCACTACCAAAGCCAAGGATGCTATTATGGTGATCGTTGATCGGCTGACGAAGAGAGCAAAGTTCATTGCTACGAAGACAACCAATACAACTACGGAGATCGCCAATGTGTTCATGAAGAACTATGTGATGGATCATGGCTTACCCAAGACCATCGTATCCGATGGAGACACCAAGTTTACGTCCAAGCTTTGGCAGAGTATTGTGGGCGCGCTAGGAACGCAGCACAACCTATCATCCGCTTTTCGACCACAAACGGACAGACAAACTGAATGAACGAATCGTTTCATCGGAGACTATCTCCGAGGGGGTGTCGTCAATCCAGCTCAGAATGACTGGGACGACTATCTCCATTTGGCCGAAAAAAAATGCCTATAATCGACGTGTACACTCCACGTTGGAATGTCACCGTTTGAAGCGGATCTCAGATATATTCCTTTCATGCCAGACGACGTGGCATCTGATCCAGAGTTCATAAAATTGGAGAAGTCAGCGCAGGAGTTTCTAATACGTAAAAAAAACTCTGCTCAAGGTCGCGCAAGACCGCATGAGTGAAGCGTAGGAGCGCATGAAGTATTACTACGACAGGAACAGGCTTGCCCAAAACTTCGAGGTTAACGACATGGTGCTGTTAGACGGTAAGAACTTGGACATCCGTCACAAGGGTTATGCCCAGCCGAAAAATCTTGCTCCACGTTACATTGGACCATTTCCAGTGTTGAAGAATATTTCGAAGGATTCCTACAAGTTAGGATTATCGAAAGGATTGAAGTTACATCCCGTATTACACGTCACCTCTGAAGCCATACCACAAAGACCCACAGCGTAGGCAGCAAGTGAACAAGGTCGTGTTAGCCGACGGAACGGAAGGACAACTGTTGAAGCTGTCATTGGACATCGCAAATATAAAGGTCAACCGCAGTACAAGATTTGGTGGCTTGGTAAACTTAAGGAAGATGCCTGGGAACCTGTGGAGAATCTAACGCAGATTCCCGGACTCATCGACTTCTATTGGAACTCCAAGAAACGACCAAAACTGTTTTCCAAGTAGGCGTCTTCGCGAGCAGAGGTCATGTGACTTAGTTACCGTTAGCGACAGATCTTGCCGCCAACAGCATCTACGTCAGGTTGCAGCTGAAGAGACAGCTGCAGCCTTTTGTGGTTCTAAAAGGATATCAATCTGGGATAGGAAACATGCCATAACCATTTATATGATTGGTCTAAAATCATATATGATAGGCAAGAATCCAGACAGGTATCTGAAATACTACATTGAACCACAAATACGCGGAAGTTTAATCAAGGCGATTGGTCGGATAGCTACCAACTGGGATTAGAGAATGATAGAGTTTAGGATAGGCACTAGATATTTCAGGAAGAGCCACCGGGTAACTAGTTAGCCGCAGGGCAATCCATAAGATCTAAGCTCAATCTCAATTACTTCTCAATTTGCTTTTAAAGCAACAGCTACGTCTCCTCTCCGACCTCACCCAGGTCGCCAACCAAGCCCCGCCGAAAGGCCCTTCACACCAACCGCTTCCTCCACGCTTGTGTTACACCATGGAGTTACTAACATGACGAGCGCGACGGACAGTAGTAGTTCAAGCGAGCATAGAGAATGAGAACGAAAGGCAAGAAATAGAGAGTATTGGAGAAGCAATACATAGGACTTAGTCCGGCGCCTCTGGAAAGGGCCCAAATCGTGTTAAAGTGGCGAACGACAGCCTCTGGTATTTCCGACGGCGAGAGCGCTGGGGCTATATGGACCCGCATGCAAGCAGGCGAGAGGAGACTCGATACATGGTGATCATACAGGGATCACATGTATTGCAGCGATTAACTACAGCCACGAACGAACATAGCGAAATGTAATTGGGACGACATTGCAGTCGTCGTCAGCGAGAACCAGATCTGCGGTTCAGAACCAGGCGGATAAAGAAGCGGCTACCGACCCAGCTTCTGACAACAATGCTGGCAGCGGAACCGAAGATGAAGGTAACAGCGACGACCACAAAGCCGTTAGCACGAATGGGAGAGGTGAGAGAATGCAGCAGCAGGTAGATGTGGCGCATGATCCACCTCCGGCTGAGCAGCATGGCGAACCCACGGTGATCGAAGGCGAAGCCGAGACTGAAGCGTAGGCGAGGAACCCACCACCAGCCACGAACCGACAACTACAGGAAGTTCAACCAAGAAGACCAGCAATCACGATGGAGAATGAGAGACAAACTGGCGATGATCAATCACCACAACCATTACTATTAGCAACAACGATGAAAATAAGTGCCCACACGACGGCTGTGCAGCAGCAGTGTCAAGCCTGCAAGGGCAGGCAAGCGTTGAGGCGGCAAAGACGCGCCCAGCCGCAGCATGATGAAGAAATACCACGAATGGAAGAGCTACTGGAAACAAGCAGAACAGATACTCGTGAAACTAGATGTGATGAGCGGCACGTACAACTAGCCCTACCACGAGCACTGACTGTGCTGGTGCCAAGGGCAGCAGCTACAGTTCACGCCTTTAATATTTACGCACGCCCACAACGTTCCAAAGGTAGTGATGGAGTCCATTGTGGATCCACCTCCTTAGTGTTTATGAAGGCACGGGACGCTTAAACACGTTGCTTGTGCCGCCGGTCACGTAGACGTCCGCCAACGAGAAAAAAATCAGGTTTTGTGAAATGGTACCGTAGCAAAAGTATTACGCAGGTCATTCATTTTCGTAATATATGCGAAGAATTACGAATTAATGGTAATAAATGCTAAAAATGAACGGACCTTGTAGCGCGCGTTCTAACGCCATTTTCCCCGCCGCTCAACGATCGACCGAAGATGGGCCGCGCTCGCGAGCTCGCCGCCGACCAGTGCGAGACGATTATCAAGCGCAAAGTTGAGAAAGCAAGTAACAGAGCCATCGCGAGAGAGATCGGGTGCTCAGAAGGAGCCGTGCGCTACTTTCTCAAGCAACCGGAGCTGTCAAAGCTGAAGAAACGGCCAGGAAGGCCACGAAAACTCAGCCAGAGGGCGGCTAGAATTGTTTTCGGCTCGCTACTGTGAAGAACGGCTCCGCCAGGCAGATTTCCAAGTCTTTAGCTGTGAAGGTATGCAAGTCTACTATCTTACGCGCTTTCGGCGCAACATCTGGGCCATGTTTGCTAAGTGCCCCCCCCCCCCCTCCCCGCTCTCAAGCCCCATCACAAGAAGGCACGGTACGAGTTTGTCGACGCTTGGGGTGAGACGGCGTCGCTTCTGGCACCGCGTCGTCTTTAGAAGTTCAACCTAGACGGGCTTGATGGCTATCGCTATTACTGGTGCGATCTCCGTCAGGCCCCTCAGTACCTCTCGCGCTGGGTGTGCAGTGGCGGCAGTGTGATGGCGTGGGCAGGGGTGAGCTGGTACGGTGAAACCATACTAGCGATTCCCAAGCGGAGACAAAATGCTTTCGCTTACACCAACACGCTGCGCTCCGCGCTCATACCGTTCCTCGCAAACTTTCCGGAAGAGTACCCCTATTTCAGCATGATAACGCCTCTATTCATGCTGCCTGATTCACTAAAACGTTCCTTCAAGTGCAGGATCTTCCCACGCTTGATTGGCCAGCTAAACGTCCGGATCTCAGCATCATTGAGAACGTTTGGGGCGTCTGGTGCGACGCGTGTACGCGAACGGGCGCCAATTCGAGACTGTGGCCGAGCTGACGGCGACCATCATGTCCGAGTGGGAGAAGATCGACATTAAATACATCAGAAAGCTGGTGAAGAGCATGCCCACGCGCCTTAGAATGCTGTCGCGAGCTAAGGGCGGCCCGATACCGTATCACGCGTAAATAGTTTTGTATCTCATCAAATTTGGAAAATTCTTTGTATCTTGGCAACTACCTCACTTTTAATAGTCTGAAAACACTACACCTTCTTTTGTTCTTCCCCGCCTAATATGCAAACCTTGTTCCTATTTTTGGAATGGAAGTGGACGGGGTGTCAAATTTGGGGGTGCGTAAATATTAAAGGCGCGGACTGTAATGATCGATGACGACGAACCGAAGTCAGCGGTCACGACTCGAATCGAGACGCCTAGCGGAAAGCAGGTTGTCGAGCCCAATCGGCCATCGACGTACGACACACCGTGATAAACTAGTGCCCCGACAGTGGCACGAAGAAGAAATCGGAGCGGTGGATCACCACCCATCGACAGTAGCAGTTCCATCGATTCTTCCGGAGACGACGGCCGAGGACGACGAGAACGATGCGGTACGAGCGATGATGATTACGAGTCGAAGAGCAGTGGCTTAAGCGGCTCGGACGACGAGTGGTGCATCGAACCGTCACGGACGTCAACACTGCCGCGCGGGACATCGACGAGAAGAAGACACAGGCACGACCATAGACGTGGCACGGGCGGCGAAAGAAGAGCGTTAAAGATCTGGAATTGTTATCCTTCACACCCTTTTTATGTTCAGTATCGACGTGGTTCAGGGGAGTAGACTTGGATCGCGATGATCATTTGGCGAAGGAACGACGCCATTACGCCAGTACAGTCCAGGGAAGTCCGACAAAGTGTGATACAACGCTTTACTTGACATATTGCACAGACACCGTACTACTCCAGGTACGAAGTACAACTATTATGGATATCCGTCTAGGGGACGGTTATCCGTTAGTATTTTGTTTTGGTTAATCATTGAGGTGCTCAGTATGTGCCGTACAGCCATGAAGACAACACTAACTAAAGTTTGCGTTGTTCTATCTAGGGAGTACGGGTAAAAACTGTCACATAACGGCTAGAAGAACGTGACATATTTCGAAACGAGATATCTCGGGGTTGGTACAAATGTCACATATCGGCTAGCAGGATGTGACAAGTGTCGCTTATCGTAAGTACTCGGCGACTATCGGACCATTCGGCAAATCACGACCAAGTATAGTGAAGAGGAATGGGCAACATTGAGGGCATTGAGGAAGATGCATTCTCGGAAAGGGTAGAGCGTTTGCTAAAGCGTTTTTTTGGGGGAGGAGAGGTATATGATTGTATCTAAGAATTTTCGCCTGAGCTCATCTTGACGTCTACATCAAGGCCGAGGATGCTGATGAAGCGAAGAAAATGAACCTTTGTTCCGTCTTCAAAGAAAGCGTCAAGTCTTTCAACGAAGACAGACTGCAAGCTCCACTTTCGTCCAAGGATTACAAAGTGTTGTAGAAGAACGCGAATCAGCTGCTGAAGCGTTTTATGTGATGGAAAACACAAAGTAGGGTGGTGCTTAAGAGCTTGTTTAATGGTGGCAAACAAGACCGCACCGTGATATTCGAAGTTTTGAATTGGTGCTGCACGCAAGAAATACCCCAAGACAATTCAAGCAGGCTTGATTGTTGACCTGATGGAGAACGCCAAGCTTGTGATGTACCCCAAGTGCTTTGCAGAGGCAGATCCGCGTCGCCGAACGGAGATTTCTATTGGTGCCGTGATTACATCATCTTTCGTGGAGATGTTATTCACAGTGGAGCTGCATTCAGGCCATTGAACTATCAAGTTCATTGTATGTTGAAGATCAAGGGCATCGAGTGGAAGGCCGATGTAACTGAGTTGGCCCTACCTCCGGCGTATAATTGCGATTATTGCGAATTTATGACACCAACGCAACTTCAAATACGCAAGCACAGCAAGTACTGTAGAAGCAACCCAAGCTACGAATAGATCGCTCCTAGAGCTCGAGAGCTTAATCTATTGGGCAAGCGGTGCGCCATTGCAACAAATACTTTCCCAAGCGCAACAGCTTTTACCAGTACTGCCGCTGTCATCACAAGTCCAACACCGCGTGTGAGCCGAACCTTGAATAGTCTTTGCGAGTTCAATGATACTCTACAATTGCGCGCACTAAACAAACTGCTCGGAAGTCGATAACCATCTATTGATTCCTAAATACGTCTAGTGGGAGAGATCCGGCAGTACTACAAAGTGGATCTGCTCATAGCTGTTCAAGAAGCCACTGAAATCATTACAGTGGAGCTAGTTGAATATGCAAAAACACCCTAGCGATCCATGCGAAAGGTGTTACCATCAAACCGGAGGACTCAATCTGGGCAAATTAATGGCGGTGAATGCCATCGCGAATGTTTTGCGATAGACTCCTAAACGAGCCATGAAAACAAAAAGGAGGGTTTTCTTTTGTTTTTTTGATTAGAGGTAGTTAGCTACCATTAATGGTCCACAGTCCCTGGTTGTTATCTTAATAAGTTCAAGTGCAGCATACTCCCTCTTGATGTTGTAATGAGGATTAACGCACGTAGTTAGTCTGTCATTGAATCGTGAATAAAACCTATGGAGAGACGTTGGCGATTGCTAACGCCACCCAAGCAACAAATCCGCATAGTCTATCGTGAAATGCCTCAGTAGATCGTATGAGTTGCTTTAGAATACCAAAGTAATAGTAACATAGGGAAGATCTACTGTTTTTGTTTTGGTCCAGTTTCGTTTAACAAGCTCGACAACGTCCTGACAACCTCGGAGTAGGCGTTTCCGATCCCTTGGACACGATTGATCCAAGAGTAAATGTTCATTCTTGAGAAATATGTTTCGCGCGGCAATGACGTCCTTATCAGTAGTGAGGTGACAATGCGGGCATGTAGACACCTTCTGTTTCTTGTTGTTACGATTGATGATAGACCATTGCGTGAGCACGTCTTTGTGGTATAATGTTCTTGACAGGCAATAACTCGTCGGCCTGTTTTTTTTTTCATTTGTAATTCAGCGTCTTAATCAAGTAATGAGACGAAGTGAGCACTGATCTAGAGGTTTACTTCAAATCAGATTAGTTTTTGTTTTGAGGTCATTTCCGATGTATTGAATGATGGAATTAGTACTTCATTTAATTAGCTGGTAACCTTTGGCTACCTTGCGATGCATGTCAGATACCATCGCTTTCAGCCGTTGAAAGCCACGATAGATCGTTCTCCGATAACGAGATCGTTTGGGTTGTTCTTATGACAATCGAGATTGGAGATGCTATATTGCGAGGCGGCGATTGAATATTTCGCTTTTGGTAGCGTCCAAAATTAATGTATGACCGTCTGGAAACATGCAGGGTAATAAGCTACGAACACCGAGAGCAATTGCGCAAGTTCTTATCGACTGTATTTGGGCAAATACTTAACGCGAAGGATACAAAGGTAATAACGCCCTTCTCTCGTCGTTGCAATCAGCTGAATAAATCAAGTCGGGTAGCGTCTCCATAATGCAAACATGTCCTCTTGGGTAAACCCAAAGTAATTTGGAAAGAATCGCAATGTGATACTAGAAGATTTGATTGAACGTATTATCCCTTTGGGAGTTAAATTTAATTTCTGGAATGTTGTGTTTTCTCCTTTACTCTCAAGTGATTTGGACAGCGCTCGCGATGCTTTATTCACTTTCAAGAAATCTCTATATGCTGAATCTATAACTTCTTCCGGCACTTCCAGATGACGTGCCGGAAGGTAATTGCTTAATGAATGTTTTGCGAGATGGGTGATTTAAGCCTTGATGCTTTAACTAATAACGCATAGCAATCACTTTGAGTCTTCGACTAGCTTGATATAGATTGATCTATGTGTGCCAAGCATCGTACTCAATAGCTTCCTCGATCCCGTGTCGGGTCAATGGTATCTTGAGAATGCTGTTCAGAATCGTATTAATCTAAATGACAGTCATCCAGAATGGGAAGCCTCTCAAGATAAGGGTAGCTATAGTAAAATTTGCTTTTGGGGGGGAGGTGTTGCTGTATATATCAGATATCAGACTTGTCAATTTTATGATGTTGCTCTCAAAACAAATGATATAATCAAAATATTTAGCGATGCTTTCCGACTTACTGGACATTTTCTAGCCATATGTGACACTAGTACCCTCGCTCAAAGATAATTGTTTTCGAAAGATGGCACATTCTACTAACCCATATGTGGCAGTTGTCAATTCAAGAGCTCTCGTACGCGCTGCTTGAATCGCTAGCTGACTCCTTCGAGCTTTATCTCCAATCGACTTCCGAGCAGTTTGTTTAGTGCGCGCAATTGTAGAGTATCATTGAACTCGCAAAGACTATTCAAGGTTCGGCTCACACGCGGTGTTGGACTTGTGATGACAGCGGCAGTACTGGTAAAAGCTGTTGCGCTTGGGAAAGTATTTGTTGCAATGGCGCACCGCTTGCCCAATAGATTAAGCTCTCAAGCTCTAGGAGCGATCTATTCGTAGCTTGGGTTGCTTCTACAGTACTTGCTGTGCTTGCGTATTTGAAGTTGCGTTGGTGTCATAAATTCGCAATAATCGCAATTATACGCCGGAGGTAGGGCCAACTCAGTTACATCGGCCTTCCACTCGATGCCCTTGATCTTCAACATACAATGAACTTGATAGTTCAATGGCCTGAATGCAGCTCCACTGTGAATAACATCTCCACGAAAGATGATGTAATCACGGCACCAATAGAAATCTCCGTTCGGCGACGCGGATCTGCCTCTGCAAAGCACTTGGGGTACATCACAAGCTTGGCGTTCTCCATCAGGTCAACAATCAAGCCTGCTTGAATTGTCTTGGGGTATTTCTTGCGTGCAGCACCAATTCAAAACTTCGAATATCACCGTGCGGTCTTGTTTGCCACCATTAAACAAGCTCTTAAGCACCACCCTACTTTGTGTTTTCCATCACATAAAACGCTTCAGCAGCTGATTCGCGTTCTTCTACAACACTTTGTAATCCTTGGACGAAAGTGGAGCTTGCAGTCTGTCTTCGTTGAAAGACTTGACGCTTTCTTTGAAGACGGAACAAAGGTTCATTTTCTTCGCTTCATCAGCATCCTCGGCCTTGATGTAGACGTCAAGATGAGCTCAGGCGAAAATTCTTAGATACAATCATATACCTCTCCTCCCCCCAAAAAACGCTTTAGCAAACGCTCTACCCTTTCCGAGAATGCATCTTCCTCAATGCCCTCAATGTTGCCCATTCCTCTTCACTATACTTGGTCGTGATTTGCCGAATGGTCCGATAGTCGCCGAGTACTTACGATAAGCGACACTTGTCACATCCTGCTAGCCGATATGTGACATTTGTACCAACCCCGAGATATCTCGTTTCGAAAAATGTCACATACATTGTTGGAGCTCAACGTAACGCAGCGTGGGCACGGGCTGTACGCAAGCGACCACTCTTCTTACCCATGGTAGTGAGCCAATATAAAGCGGCTCAGTCAATTGAGTTTTAGCCGTGCTGTCTTTTCATTGCAGACTGAATTGGATGCAGCTCTAGCTAGCTCCCACGCGGCAATTTTTAAATGTTTTGACTTGACTTTTCTTGTTGAAGTTATCCGTTAAATGGAGAAAACAGAAAAAAAAATGTTAGGGGATTGCGAAAGATTTCCAGCGCCAGGTACAATTTATTATCACGAGCAGAGACAAAAAAGCCGGGGTGCATGATATATTTCCAGTAAAAGTTTCAGGAAAACCCTTCAGTTGACTTCATCTTCAATCTCGACTACTGCAATACACACGATCTGAATTTCTCCATTTCCATTTCGGAAGT
This sequence comes from Phytophthora sp. 'mugwort', assembly GCA_033558025.1. Lineage (NCBI taxonomy): Eukaryota > Oomycota > Peronosporomycetes > Peronosporales > Peronosporaceae > Phytophthora > Phytophthora sp. 'mugwort'. Next base: position 2,824,229 of record JAUCEF010000004.1, on the reverse strand, counting down.
ACGCAACAAGCAAACTACCCCGTATTCCGTTTGAAGGAACGTACTATCCACGCTAAGCCCACGGTCAGCATAGGGTACAAATGATTGCCGGCTCTTTTGGGATACAGTTGCGCAGAGCTTGAAACATCACTCTCAACTTCAGCAACCGCGTTTTGCTCACGTTTGTTTATCTCTCTATATACGACGGAATAAACCCATACTGAAGCAAACCATCTCCGAAAACTCGATATAAAGGCGCTTGCTATGCAAGCGTTGCCGAATCATCATAGACGACAGATCTTGACCACGTTAATAGAAAATGGACATTCAAGCAGCCCACGCTCAATCGGTATGCCCATGAGCTGCTTGGCTGTCCATTTTCAATTCATTGTACGTGCACATGTTGCGTCCGTTTCAACGGCGCAACGATGAGGTATGAACTGTGACGACCACTCGAACTCGCTCCTGAAAACAAATTGCACAACAAGCCGCAGGTTGAACTTGTACAAGTGCTTTGTATCGACGCTTGCCGATAGCTACCACTATATGGCCTGCTCACATTTTGATTGTAGTGAATTACAGCAGCAATGATGTCACGCTTAAGAACTATAGGTATGCTGGTTGAAGAATGCCTTATTGCCTATCTTTATTCTCCTAGTATGCGCGGTTTGATTCTTAGCTTCTCGCCCCCACCGTTCCTCCACCTCTGACAGTCGGTTCAATTTCGGAGATAGCCTTGGTTTTTAGATAGCCTTGGTCTGCGCCTATATTTAGTCTGGCCTGCATGTGGCGCGCAATATTTAAACATGGCGCAATTTGTTAATTTAGATGTTTTATTTTCCTATATGTATTTTACAACGCAACAATAGCCGTTATTTTATTGTAGCTAAAACAATTATTATATACAATATACATTTATACTTATTTAATGGATATGCTAAATATATAATGTTTGTGTGGTGGAAATAATTAAATTGTACCGTCATAGGAAAGTATACACGTTTCCTTTTTTTTCAGGCTATTTCTTACTAAGTAACTCGCTATTTTGATTCTCTACATGTAGTATATGCATAAAACCATCCTAACGCGTTACGCAAATTGATCACGAGTTACGTCTACTTCCGTCGACAAATCGGATCTACGGTAATTGAGAGCTAAACTTACAGAGAGCACTCAGCCAAATGTCAAGATAGTTAGTTCACTGAGACATTGAAGTAATTAAAACAAATTACATTGATCGTACATATCGATTTCTTTCGTTAATCTTCTTGAACCAATGGCCAATGTCATCCATACTGTCCGTGTATTTTCCTTGCTCCTAGTTCAGTTCATCGGAACGCTAACCATTAGGGGGTGTCAGAATTGCGAAAAGCCGCTTCAAAATCGCATGCCATTTCGGGTCGAAATGGCATGATTCTTAAGCAAATGACATGCCATTTTTTTTGAAGTTTCGTCCAGGGGGTATCAGAACTTGATCGCCCGTCAGGTGGGCAAGTTCCCGGCGCTCTGTAGTGGCGTACAAGTAGTCGACTATGTCTTCGGAGGCCGAACTCTTGATCTGCTTGGGCGGTCCTCCAACCTTCGGCTTCTTGTCCGTGCCGTAGATGGCCCTGAAGTTTGCTTCAACTTCGATCCAATCCACCAGAACTTTGTGTAGTCTTCCGCAGATAAGTGAACCTTCAAGCTTTTGGACAAGGCGCTGCGTTTTCTGCTCATGTCTGTATGCATAAAGAAAGTGTTACCACGCGAACAACAGTAGCTTGGAAGATACAAAGGAAACGTACTGGTTGCGGACCATTTAAAAGAGCAAGCAAGCCTAACGAGGAAGCGCGCTTTAGCTGTGAGTGGTGGTGCCCGAGTCACATTGCGGGTAACGTGGTCACAGCCAAGTAACGATGGTGGCAGCGTGGCCGCGACGGAGGCATCAGGGAAGCTTCTTCGCGTCGAAGGTTGAAGATTGCCGTTTGCCGTATGGGATATTGACGGCAAATAGCAGGTGCTATTTCGCGAATCGCCCATCTCTGGAGGTGGTTGGTTTTGGTGAAATGACATGCCATTTGCCCCCAAATCACATGCCATTTCGGGGCGAAACCGAATGCGATTTTGTCGGGACTTTTGTCAATTCTGACACCCCCTATTGGATCGAATCCATCCGGTATGTGCTTACACTACATCCTTATTATATAATGCAAGATCAGTTGCGTGTTAATATAAGCGCCAACGCAACCCCGCCAAGTTTTATTCCGCCTCGTGCTTACATACTGTATCACGTATGGATACGTAGTGAAAACAAGAGGCGGCCCAAACGAATGCATTCCAACAGCTATGCACATGATTGGCGAGGGAGGGGTGGGGGCAGCAGCTGTACGCTCTCTCTCGACCAATTTGTTCGTCTGTGCGCAGTCTCGAATGGGAAGGCGAATACCATCAGGTCAGTTTAAATAACACGGTAGGGTACTCAAAGACGGATGGACAAACTCGGTTTCTACACCGATTCATTCGACCTCTTCCACCGTCTCAGTCAGGACCTGTCGTCTTCAGCTCGCGGCAGCTTCAGCAGTGAAACGCTGCGGTCAGACGACGTCCAATGGCAGTGTCCGAGTTCTTCCATGACGTATGGGATTTCTTACGTCGATCGTTTGAGGATTGCAAAAGCTGCAGTGACGTGCTGGACCCGTACTATTACAGCAAGACCTCACCCGGTGTTCGAAAGACTCCACCCAAGTTCGACCGCGCATGCTGGGAGAACGACCTCAAGTACGATTTCTCGATATCGCGTCCTCCGCCGTCATTTCAGCCATCGTCCGATGTTCGTGTTGGTTTGACGTTGTCACATTCGAGATCGCATTCAGCATCGCAATCATTCGAGGAGGAGGACCAACAAATCCAGTTCTTGTTTTACGGTGGAAGCGACATCTCGACGCCCAGGTCAACAGAAAAGCTCTGCAGGAGTAGGTACCGCAACGATGTGATCTGCAAGCCCATAAGTCAACAGTCTCGGGCTAGACCGTCGCCGAAGATCAGCCATAAAATGCCGTGTTTTGTTTTACCGCGAGATACACCAGTGCAGTCTCCATCGTCCGCGCCCACGTACTCGCCTCATCTCTTCGTGGTCAGCAAGCGAGAGCAATACCAATCCACATAATATGGTACGTGGCAGCGCGAGCTGGGTCTCTCTAGTGCATGCAAAATAATGCATACAAAAGTTGCGTATTTCAAGTGTGTGTTTTACCTTCGTTTGCGTTGAATTGTCCTCTCTCCAATTTACTAATTTCGTGTTTACCTAAAGAACAGCATATCAATAGACCCGTTCACATTTTTTAAGCATATCAATAGACCCGTTCACATTTTTAACGGTAAGTGCATGTTTTTGAGCAACTTGTCACCATGGTTGCAGTTTTTTTTTACTACAGTACTAAGTAAGAAATGCGGGCTCGCAGTTTGTGTAGCGTTGGGTAAACAGGACGGGGACAAAGATCCTTATTGTATTCGAAGCCTATAGATACTCCATACCGCACATTTTTTTAAGCTAATTGTGCAACGGGCCGAGTTCATGCCGGTCTGCTTCGCTGGCCACACAATCTCGTGCACGCGGCTCACCTGTAGTTTGTTGAACAAGTTGGGTAGATGAAACACACGAAATGCCCTCGTCACGACTTATCATCTCGTTTGAGAAACTGAGACCACCCGCTTCTTGAGCCAAAGGATCAAACAGAAGGATCCCGAGAAGATAGACCCTCCCCAACCGCGAATATCAGCAGACGCTTCGGATTGACGGACGACACGCGCCCAGTTCGCCGTCTTCTGAACGGACGGGAAGACTCGATTGCACGCAATAGGTTACACAAGATCTTTGATGTGTGTATCAATGAGTAGCAAGTAGACGTGGATGTTCTCGATGGCGATCTGGAAGCCAGCCAGCCTCCGGCCCTGCATTACATTGATGGCTAATTCTCATTTACATTGCCGTTGCTGGCAGCGAAGAAGGCGAGTCGGTGCTTAATGTGTGGCACTCGTTGTCAGTAAGCTTCGCCCACTCATTGAGGTCGTGCACCAGGTTAACTCCTCGGCCGTCCAGAAGGCGGTTCCGCCTTCTGATTCATCTGGCAGACCCCGTGCTCAATAGCACGAAGCGGTTGGAGAGACGAGGAACGGCAGGGGCTGGAACTCGCCGCTCCAACCTCGGACATCTCGAGCTTAAGCTGCTCCTCCTTCCCATTGGTGGATTCGACAGACGAAGCCCTCCACGAACTTGGGCTCAAACTTTAGCTTTCGCTGCTTTGAAGATTTGACAGAGACGGCGCGTTCCGCGATCATTGTCACTGGGCTGAAATGGTGGTAACCAGACAAGCAGATACTTGTAGGCGGCTGGAAAAGTCGCTTGTCCAAGACATCGATCAGGTCCTTGATCGAATACTAGGCATCGTCAATCTCCTTCTTTCGCTCAAGTGAAGAAGCTGCCGAACACACAATAAAGAGAGGTTGCTGACATAAGCACGGGAATTTAACCGGTCAGTGTGCACCAAATTGAAGTTGGCAAGTTGCTCTTATTCAGCAACTTATACGCGACTTCAACACGTCATTTGCTGCCTCGAGCCCCGTCTTCAATCCATTGCCCGGTAATGCACCGGTGAATTCGGTAGAAAGGCATCTCTATTGGTTTCACCCGTGTTAATCAAGCTGTTTTGGGGAGAAGAGGTATGCAGCGAGCCGAAAATACCGCTTTAGTGGAACCCCACGGTACATAATGCTACTATGGCTATACGAACGTGGGGTGGTTGTACGCCCGATTCAGTCATATCTGTGCAGCAAGGAAGATCAGAGCTCCCCATAAGACCGGCTATCCGAAATCCTAACTTTCTGAAAATCAGTTTCTCCAGGTTTTTCCCACCACGTGGCTCATGTGCCTACAGCGCAAGACGCAACTCCTTTAACAACACATTGAATCAAAACAAACAAGCTCAACATGGTCCTTTCCGCGGCATCGTGCCTCCCATTCAAGTTGCAGTTAGTGTGAGACCAGTCCAGCAGCAGCAAATCTTCGTCATTCATTTATTCGCTGACTCGTAACGATTCACGATTAGCTCAACACGTTGAAGTTGCGCTTGGATCGACAAAAAAGTTTCTCAGCAACATAACCCAGCTCCACCTTTAAAACCTAGCTTTTGCTCTAATTATCCAGCCAATGGCCTCCAGATCTGCAGCACGTCTTCAAGAGCTCTATGCCATTTCTGAGTACCGGTAAGTCCAAAAAACGTTTGTATCATTCGTGGAATCCGTTCGCCAGCCGCAGGATGGAGTGGTTGGACATCGCGAAGGACCTGAACGCCGGCACCATCGGCGGCGTGGCGGGCATCGTGGCCGGCCACCCGTTAGACACGGTCAAGGTGCAACTGCAGACCAGTCGCGAGGCGGGCGCCGGCGTCTTGCGCACTCTGCGCCGAGTCGTTGGCTCCGAGGGTGCCGCCGGACTGTACCGGGGCCTGCTGTCCCCAATCCTGAGCAACGCCCCCATTAACGCTGTGGTCTTTGGCGTGCAGGGCCAAGTGGTGCGCGGTTTGCAGACAAGAGACGACGTCCCACTGTCGAGTTCCCAGCACTTCATGGCCGGCTCCAGCGCTGGACTTGTGCAGGTGGTTTTCGCAGCGCCTTCCGAGCACGTCAAGATCCAGTTACAAACCGGGGCCATGTGCGCAGAACACAGCTCTCTGGCGGCTGGACGAATTGTTCTGATGAGATATGGCGTGAAGACGCTATTCAAGGGATGGCAGGTGTGTCTGCTGAGAGATGTACCAGCTTTTGGAGCCTACTTTTGTGGGTATGAGGCGACCAAGAGATGGCTCACGGGTGGACAAAGCGAGAACGAGACGGACTTGAAGCTCATGATGGCCGGAGGTATTGCAGGGATGCTGTCCTGGGTGGTGAGCATGCCACAAGATGTGGTCAAGAGCTGTGTGCAGAGCCAGCATCTGGAAGGCAAGCAGATGACGATGACGCAGATTACAAGGACAAGGATGCGGCAGGAAGGACCAAGATTCTTTTTCAAGGGATTCAGTGCGACCATGCTCAGAGCTTTTCCGGTTAGTGCGGTGACATTCCTCGTATACGAGAAGACCATGCAGTTCATGTCCTAAGAGAGACGGGAGGTCTCACCTCAGATCGAGGCGAGGAGGCCGGGCGACTATTATGGTACCAACCTGTTGGTTAGGATAACGGTACTTCTTAGTTGAGAGAGGTCGAGAACTTCGAGTCATTGGTGCCCAGTTCTCGACGTAGCGGCAGAAGTTGGCCTTGACAGATGAGACTACATGTATTTTGAAGATAATAGACGATATATACCAATTATTGGGCAAGCGCCACAATGCATAAATCGACACCCTTAGGTAGCCTGTGAAATAGCTCGAAGGTTCGGTCGATTACTTGATAACCACCTCGCCTCAGTAATGTAGGATCGAAAACCTGAACTTCAGTGATCAAACAGAGCTAAAACGGAGCTTGAAAGGTGGGAAATTCCAATAACGAAGTTTTTCATTTGTCATTGTGAGGGAATCGTTAAAATCCAATAGCGACAGCCAAAAAACACACTAGCTTTAGTAGGTAGTCCGCATCCCCAATCGCAAGCGTCAGTATCTGCACGAATTCTTATGTATCCGTATTCTGGCGACGTTACTATCGTTTCTGCAATGCTCAATCCGTTATGATGTTCCTCCGGTTAGGAAGGTTCGCAAAATCTCCACATTTTTTCTTCAAGGAGATCCAGCGACAGCACTGCAATTTTCGCTAACTTATCACCGCATGACGACGGAATAGCACTGACTTCCAATAAACTGCTAGGTGGTCATACTGATTAAAAAAATGACGACGGCTTCATTTCCTTAAAATAAGCGGGCTGCAATATACTTCTTCTGGCCGATTAACATCTCAACAAACGTAATCAAGGGCGACTAATTTTGTCAAATCAGCTGCGTTTCACGCGCTAATTGGACTAAAAGAAAGCTGGCGATCTCAGCTTTCTAACCATACAACATTTCATCACACCTCATTCTGGGTTCTCCACCAGTCGTTCCAGAAGACAGCGCCTCATGCCTCTCATTCTCGGAAATTCCGCCATGAGCTCACTGTCCCTATACAGCTGCCACCAAAACTATGCAACCCAACCTGACCGATGATAGCACCGCGAGATCATCGACGAGATGCTGGAACGCAGTATTGACGGAGTACAGCCTCGAGGACTACAGTCGGAGCTGGCACGGCGTTGGGGCCGCGATCGGGCCACAATGTCCAATCTGTGGCACTCGTGCCGGGCTACAAGAGCTGAAATAGGTAACGCCTAGAAGAGTAAGATCAAGCGAAAAAGTGGACGGAAGCGAAGAGATCCCGCGGGGGGGTTCGCCACGCTCCGATCCACACGGCCGAGGAAGCGTACGAAGAGATGTCTAAGGAAACGCTGAACAACATATTCTTGTCTCTACAGAACTGCATGCGTTGTATTCTTGCAGTGGATGGTGGAAACGACTACAAGCTCCCCCATATGGCCAAGGCAAAGCTCAGAAACGCAGGTTCACTACCTTTTGTGTTGCCGTGTGATACCTCCTATTACAAGCGAGCGGTGAGCGCTCTTGTCCAAGGTACGCGTGGAAGTGCGTTGTTCTTCAGTCCCTGCTCGTCTTAACCCCTACTTTAAACGATTTGGGTTACGTTTATTCGCATCGTACGAATTGCATCCCATACAACCGTCATATTGACTTGTTGAAATGTTTTCCAACCAGAGGAAGTAATAATTTTAGAAGCAATACCAGTTCAGATGTTCCGATTTCAATCGAACGAGACTTCCTTAGCAGTTATTATAAACGTTCACGCACCTAAAAATCCAAGAACGAGCTAATGACAACACTGTCAGCCCGATAACTGAACGTATTCGCATACTCAAACCAGCACAGCAACTGGATCTGTCTTGCGAGACAATCTCCAAACGATAATAGAAACAAATTGAGAATCTCTGTATGGCTCCATGTACTGTACTCCTTCCAAAACTTTAGACAAAACTCCGCTCGCTTCTCTAGCAGCTCTGCAGTCGGCATTTTGGCTTTTTGGGGCCTTTACGCCGAAACGTCATTGCTACACAACGCAAAAACAAAAACAAAATCAATTAAAACAATAATTAATTTGTAAAAACGAAGATTTCAGTACCAACAATGATTTTACCGCTTGCAGATACGCTGGCACATTCTCTCAAGCGACAGCTCAGAGCTTTTGTGCTCCTCCATCTACCTCGCACACAAGTTCGGCCCCTGCAGCCACATGTTATCGATCACTGAATGCGTCGAAAGGGCCTAAGTAGCATAAAGTATAACAAAGTAATTATATATGTTAAAATAGTCCCTATTAGTTATCAATGCCAACATACCCTTTCTTCTCGGCGTGTATCTTTCATAAACGTCACTAGGGCTGGAACACTAGAAACTATTCCTTGCGCCCCTGCCCCTTCAGGATCGGCGATCGAGCATTGCTACGAAAGGCGAGCAGGCGGTCAGCCTGCTTCCATTACTCGAAAATTGTGCCGCGTGGCCGCTGGAGCTGGCGCGCTGCTTTCGCGCCATTGAGGAAGTGCGCGCTTACTTTTAGCTCGGCAGGCAGCGACATCCGCCCGATTTTGTTCTTGCTGAATTCGCTATTTAATTGAACATTCTCGAACCCTGATTCGCTAAAATTATTGTATATTTTCTATGGGGACCCGATTGTGCCTATGCCTTTTGCCGGCTTTTTTAGTCTGTCGGCTTTGTAATGTCGTTGTCCGTAGCCCAGGCGTTGCTGTGACCTTTTCCGCAAACGATAAGTTGAAATATTTCCTGACTTTTCACGACTGGGAAGCTCACAAATATTTTTCGTGGACAGGGAAAGACTGCACTGAGGCGAAGTCAATTCAAGTGGTGCTTTGACATTTTTAGATAAGCTTACCTTATAACGTTATGCTTTCGCTGAACAGTGGCATGCACTGTATGCGACATGTAAAAAGTAGCCATACTTCACATGTTGAAGTGGGCGACTAGGTCAACTCCAAAGTAACGGTAGTGCGCTTCCCCTTTTATTCCATGTGATTTGCAAGGAGATAGTACCTACGAATACAAACAAGATAAAATTTCATCATGCTCTTCTATCAATTTCTAAAATGTATCTACCCCGACAGGTTTGCGAAAATGTTACTTTTGAGTGAATGCGAGCCAACACGATGTTGCACCTTTGCCGCCGCAACGTCAGCCACGAAAACGACGACCGCCGCCTTCCGCCAGAATTGCTCATTCGGCATTTTGCTGCCTCGGCCGCAAGTCGACGAAGAAGACCAAGCCTCATTTCACGCCCAAGCTCCAGTCGAAGATGCCGCGCATTGAGACCGAGGTCCGCCTGGATTTCAAGGACGTGCTCATCCGCCCCAAGCGCTCCACGCTCAAGAGTCGCTCGCAGGTGGACGTGCAGCGCGAGTTCCGATTCCGCAACTCGAAGCGCACGTGGTCTGGCGTGGTAGGCAGCTGCTCTTGAGTCAATCATCACTCTTGCCTTGCTCTCTGACTTGACGCTTGTATACTGTGGTGCAGCCCGTGATTGCCGCCAACATGGACACAGTTGGCACCTTTGAGATGGCCGTTGAGCTCGCGAAGTTCCAGTTTATCACGTGCGTGCACAAGCACTACACGCCTCACGACTGGACAGCTTTCGCGGTCAAGCATCCGGACGTGCTGCCCACTGTTGCCGTAAGCGCCGGCTCTAGCGCCGCGGACATCGACAAGATCACGGCCATCCTTAAGAGCCACCCGGACATTCGTTTCATTTGCCTGGACGTGGCCAATGGCTACTCCGAATTCTTCGTTCAGGCAGTGCGCAACGTGCGCTCTGCCTTCCCGGAGCACACCATCATTGCTGGTAACGTGGTCACCGGCGAAATGGTGGAGGAGCTGCTGCTATCTGGTGCCGACATCATTAAGGTTGGCATCGGTCCGGGCTCCGTGTGCACCACCCGCAAGCAGACGGGTGTGGGCTATCCGCAGCTGTCGGCTGTGCTGGAATGCGCTGATGCTGCTCACGGCCTCAACGGCCACGTGATCTCCGATGGAGGCTGCACTTGCCCCGGTGATGTCGCGAAGGCCTTTGGTGCTGGAGCAGACTTTGTCATGCTTGGCGGTATGCTCGCTGGTCATGACGAGAGTGGCGGCGACAAGATCGAGGTGAACGGCAAGCTGTTCAAGAAGTTCTACGGCATGAGCTCATCCGAGGCCATGAAGAAGCACAGCGGCGGCGTAGCAGAGTACCGTGCGTCGGAAGGCAAGAGCGTGACGGTGCCGTATCGCGGGCCGGTTGCTGCCACGTGCAAGGAGATCCTTGGTGGCGTGCGCTCTACGTGTACCTACGTTGGAGCCAGCAAGCTGAAGGAAATCAGCAAGGTACGAACGCACTTGCGACACCGTGTTGAACGTAGGCTGAGCCTGATTACGTATAACGTTTTACAAACGTGCGTTGTGATCACGTTTTTCTTTATTACTTTGCAGCGCACGACTTTCATCCGAGTTTCGCAACAGTTGAACGAAGTCTTTGGCCGTGCTCCCAATGAGCAGGAGGAGCAGGTGTTGAAGAAACAGAAGACGGTGTAAGCTTTGAAGCTGAAGCCCAAGCATCCAGCTTAGATGCTACATAGCAGTTATCCTCCTCGAAACAGGACTTTAGATGCGTCAATGATTCGCTTTTGTGTTTTAAAGCTACCAGAAAGATACAACAAGCCAACCACTTAGCCAATTATGTGCCCATGCTTTAGCTTTCTGGTTCTTATTATAAAGTAGTTCCAGCCAACCTTTTTTGGTTTGATACTACAATATTAATTGGAAGACAATTCTTGTGATAAATCGCAATCATAGAATTTGCATATATTGTGAGGTGGACCACACGTTGTATTTTTCCCTAGGAGGATCTGTCATTTATCTATCCGCTCCCCAACGTAGACAAAGTATCATGAGCTCGACTGCAGCTGCCGCCAAGACCCGGCCGTACGGGGACCTGAAGGAGGTCATCAGCACCAAGGACTGTTACTGCCTCAACGAGGACCCTAACAAGCCCTTCCGTAACCTCTTCATGGGGGACGACACGCTCGTGCTCAAGTCGGATGCCGACGGTGAGCCACAACAAAAACAAAAATTCGTAAACACGTATCTTATACCTCACTTACCCCGTGAATTTACGTAACCTGCAGAGCAACTGATTCTGTACATCGAGTTCCAGGACACCGTCAAGGTCTTCTCGCTTAACATCGCGGCGCCTCACGGCGATGAAGCCCCGCGCGTCATCAAGCTGTATGTGAACCGTCCCAACATGGGCTTCTCGGACGCTGGGGACGTGGAGCCCACGCAGACCATTGAGCTTAAGGAGGAGGACCTGTTGCCCGAGAAGGACGTAGAGCTGCGTTTCGTCAAGTTCCAGCGCGTTAAGAACATTACGATCTTCGTGGAGGAGAACAATGGCGCCGAGGAGACCGTCATCTCTAGCCTCCAATTCTTCGGTACGTTGCGGCAATTATGGTGTAATCGTAGCCTGTGGAGCGATTTATTGATATTTGAGTATGTTTTTGTGTCCATCCAGGCGAGCCTCTAGCCGGTACCAACATGAACGAGCTTAAGAAGGTCAGCGAAGAATAAGCAAATGAATCCTCCAAGCCGCTCCAGCACTCGCCGTCTCTTATACAGAATAGTACGAGCTGCGAGGTGGTGTGTTGGGCTACCTCTTTTTATTTGAAGTATGTTTCATTGTCCAGTTACTTTACACGTCGAAGCGGTCGTTCGCGAGCACTTTGCTCTTGTTACCACCGTACGTCAAGTAGAACGGCGTCTCCGGATATTGTCCTAGTGTTGACAGCTGAGGCAGTAGATCGCGCTTGTTGCGAGGTACGCCGCGCTTCTTGTAGGGATTCCGCCAGTCGTCCAAGTACTCGATGCCGGCATTAATGCCTGGCGCATTACGCTTCCTCGCGATGTCCTCCTCGGGATTGTAGACTGCTGCGAAGTCGGAGGTGCCAATGCGTCGTAACTTGCGATACTTTGTTTGCTTGCGAGTTTCTCGCTGTACGGCGTCATACGGAGCCGTGGCTTGTAGTGTGGTTTTGTTAGAAGGCGGATATGGCGTCAATCTGGACGGTGGTCGGGTAGCAGCAAGCCGTGATGTCACCACGCGACGGGCGTTTTCTCGAATGTGAGTCTCGATGGGCACGCCGAAACTCGTGGCGCTTGCTGGTTGCATGGGTGAGTTATAGATTCCTGCAACGGCGCTTGTGCTAATCAAGTGATGAAGGTCTTGCGTGACCTTGGCAAGTTCTTCTCTTGCAGCTTTCTCACTCTCTCGTTGTTCTCGTTCTTGTTGTTTGCGTAGGTTTTCTTTAAGCAGACGACGCATGTGGTCGCCCTTTGCAGCAAGTTCGCTGATGTAAGCTTTGCGTTTTCGGAAATCGTGTCGGTGCGTGCGGCTTTGGATGCCTCGCGCTCGCTTCTGGATGACCACCGCGTAAAAATCCAGTACTGCTCGTCGATGAGCTCGCGTCACATCCGCTCGCAGCCGCTTACACCATCGTCGAGCCAGGTGTCCACGGTACACACGCGAGATCATGGTCTCGGCATCCCTGGTACGATCAAGCCGAGATCCACCTGGTGAGTGCGCAGCCAACGACTATTTAGTATTGAAGATACTCACGTCTGGGCAGTGATAGCAGCACGGACCCGCTGTCCTCGAAAGACCCGCTGGATGTCTGTCGCGGCTTTGCATTCGCTCTCAGCCTTGTCTTCGGCGTCACTGCAACGAAAAAATCGTCAGAAAACAATCAACACGACGCAAAGAGTACTAGTCAGTCAGCATCGCACTCTAGAAGCTGCTGCAGACGCTCAAGCGTGGCGCTTCGGCTCTTCCAGCAGTCGTAGAAGAGCGCCATTTGCGCCCAAATCCCAAGAATCGCCAGGCAAGTTAACGACGAGAACTCTGGCAGGAGCCCAGATATATGCGTCCTAAACAACTCAACGCAAATAGAGACGGTGACCAAATTAGACGAATTTATGGAGAGGTTTTGACTGAAATATTATAATAAAGTCGACACTACATTTATTAGGCAGCTGTCATATGAGTGTTCGCGACCACGTTTTGCGTGATTTGATTGGGCGAGCGCTTCAACTTGGTGGTGGACGTTACTGACCATCTCGTCCCACGTAACGGATGGGATCGCCCCAAAAAGAGACGAGAAGCCGGGGAAAGTTCAGGGCCATTATTCTGTGGGGGCGGAATGGAGCTATTCGCAACATTGAACGTCCGCCGCATTGAGGACCAACAAGCGCTCGAGCGAGTTATGGCGTCTCGAGACAAGCGTTGGCTAGCGAGTCTCGGGCTCAAGGGATCGCGCTCCTCTCAGTTGTCAAGTGCCACGACCGAGTGTAGTGAGGAAGTAGATGTAGAACAGGCAGACCCCGATGCCGAGATGGCAGCTCTAGAGGAAGAAATGGAGGGCATGGCCATGAACACACCGGCGGAGAATGAACGGCCCATTCAATTGAGTATGAAGCTCATCCGAGAGTGTCTCGCACTGTCAAAGAAGTCCACACGCTTGAGACCACCCGAAGAGGAAGACCAAGAGATTGAAGCGATGCTGCGCAAGAAACTACTGCGGTTGGACTGGCTGGACATTGGCAAGATTGAGAATTTAGACGCGTTCACCCACGTGGAAGAGCTGTATCTCCAGTATAATTTGATCGAGACGATCGAAGCACTTGATGACCACAAACAGCTCACGTTCCTTGCACTTGCCGGCAACAGAATACGTAAAGTCAAGAACCTCAAACATCTTGATAATGTAAGTTGTACATTACTTTAGATCATGGTTTGCCATGTTAACTGACGCCTTTTGTGTAACTAAAGCTCAAGTTTTTAGACTTGTCGATGAACTACATTGAAGACTTTGACGTTAGCGACTTTCCAGAATCTCTTCGCATCCTGCGGCTGGCTGGGAACCCATTTATCCGGCATATGCCAGCTTACGCTTACCTTTTCTTCGAGCGATTGCCAAACCTCATACAAGTTGATCAGTTCCGACGTCCCACCTCAACTTTTGCAACGGAAGCAGCGTCATTGACAGCGTCATCGTTGATTGAGAACGGAGTCTCAGTCTCGGAACGTCACGTGGCCGTCTTACCTCTGCGCACTCTCCACTCACCGATGGATCAGTATCGAGCCTTGCAGGTCGAAGTGGAGCTACCTCAACACGAACAGGATCTTCTAGAGAAGCAGGAATTGTTCGAAGCAGAGGACAAAGCGGTGTTCAACCTCACAGACTACGAGAAGCAGCGCAGCGACCGAATGTCCAAATGGAAACTGCAACTCACAGCTCTAACGTCAAGAACGCGAGAGCAATTGGCAGAAGGCGGCGAGGGAGGCACTACCAGCAGATTCCGCGAAAGGCGCAGTCTTGCATTGTCACGAGCCCGAAGAGCTACAGATGAAGCTCTCGTCGACGCCGCTAGTCACTTTAAGAAGGTGCGCACCCATGTATAGCGAATAAAAAAACTCGTAAAGCGTCTAGCGACGAACTAACGCTTGTGCCTGTTGTCTTGACAGATGGAGTTGGCGCACCAAGACTGGCAACAACGTCAGCATAGACGACCGACACCCTCACAAGCGAGCTGAGAACATTTTTTTAAGAATGAAGTCGGTATATTTCAAGGCTTATAACATTTCCTAATATGAATTCTAATCCCTGTAGTAGTAACTTACCATTCTAAGATGAAGAAGCGACAAAAAATACCTTAAAGTAATTAATTACACACGAGAATCAAGAAAGCTTGTACGATATTACAGTTGAATAGCGAAGCTGGTATCACAAGGTGTTGCCTGTGGGACGTACTCTGCTAGTGTGCGTAGATGGAGCGTGAACTCTTCAAGCGGAAGGTTCCTTGCATTCTGCACGTGTATACTCTTGGCGATTACGTACGGGGCAGCCTTGTACGCGTCCCCACACGCAGCGATGTCTGTTCGGTGCGGGCTCACCACCACAAGTCCAAATCTGCCAGCGCGAGGGTCAAATAGTCTCCGCGGTGCTCCACCGAATAGTCGCTCACGACACAAACTCTGCAGCAGATTGACTCTCCACGTGGACTTCTCTGCTGCAGACTGAAACCTGCTAGGAGCTCCAATAACATGTACACTGGTCATCGTGGTCGTGCTGTCGAGACAGAATGCCAGCCTCGGGAAGAAGGTCCTGCACATCGCTTCGACGAACTGCACGCTCTCTTCACTTACGATAAAGAGCGGACCATAGCTTGACACTGAGTTGAGCAACTGGATGAGATTTTGCTCGACTGTGGCAAGTGCCGCTTGGAGGTTCGGAGTGCGCAGCACCCGTTGCTTGGCAGCTTGAAGGGCTTGCACTGAAGGTTTGAGCCCGAGATGTTGACGCATCCACTTAGTTGGCACCAGAACGTTCTCCCAGCACATGACGAAGGCGTTGAGCAGACCATTAGCGGGTCCGTTGGTCGCCGGGTACTCGTACAGGTCGCTGGAATAGGCAGACACGTCCATGGAGAAGGATGAGACCATGGCTTGGGACATTATAGTATTGTTTGGCATGGCTGGTGAGTGCAGACAGCTGAGTGGATCGTTGGCAAGGAGGAAGTCCAATATGTCTTGGTTCATTATTGTAAAAGATTTTCTGGAAGAAATGTCTTCCGTGGCAGGTTGAAGGCAAGTTGCAGAATGCCAGAAGAACGCTACGAGCGGGCTTCCGTTAGGGCGCTAAAACAGATGCTGATTGGTCGTTTCGTGTTGTTTCTACGTGTTCTGATTGGAAGTTATCGCATTCGTTGCAGTTGGGCAACATGAGTGATGGTGGCTGAAGTGATGTGCTATTATAGTACAGTAAGAAATGATGGTGCTGAATGGTATGGGCCGTCGATTAAAACGTGTAGACAGATTGGCTGCAAATCCGCGACGACGAGTAAAGTGATAATACTTGTTTTTTCCACCGCTTTAATTGACGTCGCCACGTACATCGCGGGGTAAAACTCCATCTGCATGACCTGGCAGTACGAATAATTTCTTACTGAGTCAACACTAGTAAGTCTGATTTTTTTTTTTTTTGCAGCTTATTGTAACTTGTGAGTATTCGTCCAAGAGACGCAATTGCTTGATCAATGTCCAGCATGGGCCTCATGTGGCACCCATCTGGCTGTTTTAAATACCGGAAGCACGGACGCTTCCGGGCTAAAACTTACATACTCACATCAATGAGGCTTATAATATTAGCGAATTTAGTCATCTCTTCTTGCTTGCCCTCCCCTTTACCTAGATTAATGCTGTTCTTGCATCCCTTATTCGCAATCATGGTTGCTTATCGAGAAAGCGTGAACCCTTGGCCGCGGAGCCTTGCAACACGGTTTTATGCTGTTCGGTCAGCAAAATAATGACTTTATTTCACTATGTCTTAATTTCCGCAAAACGAAAGCTTCGTCCCTTCCCATATATACGAGGGACATGATTGGTCCACGTGTTATAATAGAATTACCCTATGGGACGTCAATAACATGTGGTTTGAACTACCGCGCATAAGCGTGGGCCGTATTTCAGAAAATATCCACATATCGGTTCCCCCTTTTGCCGCTGCCACTCATTCTTCATTTCGCGCGGCAAGAAGAAGAAATGGCGTTCATGATGGATTTCAATGCGGTGTGGCCGCTGCTCCGAAAGATGGCTGGACGTGGAAGCCAGCGAAAGGCCTCCAGATCCAGTACGTGACCTCTAAATGTGGGGGGTAGATATGCAACTGACGTGCTTGTATTCTGTCCTAGCTCAACCTACGTGAAGCCCGGGCGCAAGCTTCGTGGGGGCAAGGAAGGGGTCGACTACTTCAACGGGGAGGATATGCTGCTCGCCTACGTGAAAAGAGACAAGGAGCTGTGCGAGCGCCTCCATATCACTAACGTGACGGTGCGCTCCCACGGTGAGTACGTGGGTTAGTTTTAGCGGGAGGGCGGTGTTGTGTTGTAGCTGACAGTGCTGTTCCGTGTTGCTGCGCAGATCTCGCCAGCACATGCATCAATAGCACAATGCTGAGCGATGCTTTCATTAAATCGGTTGCTGCTAGGTTAGCATCGTCCTACACGGCGCCTCGAAATTATCCACACTGTAGTCGTCGCGAGATACTTTGCCTCTATCGCTAGCATCTTGGATGAAATTGTAACGCCTTCTTTACGAAGATCATTAATTCACCTAACTAGTTCCTCTTTGGGTGCTGGAGGCAGCTTTGTACCTATACTTGTTGGCCGTTTTTTCTCTCTCGCGACTGCCGTTCTTTACACGCACTGTTGTCCGAGCTTGCCCTTGTCGTGTAACCATCACAAGAAAAGCTTTCGTCGCGATTCATAGGCATCGTCACCTAAGTGAGGGAAGCAATCCTTGCTTACCTTCCGAGCATCGCTGGATATCTCTAGGGTTGTCGCGGCGTTTAGCTTCTCACGCGCGGTGAAGGATTTCATGCGGGATTCCGGCATCGCCAAACAAATGGCGATCGGCTGGCGGTCTCATTAAAACGGGATCAAAGCCGGCAAACCATACTGACTTCCCTGGCTTATAGTGGTCGCCTGCATATAACAGTCAGCCAAGCATTGCTCGATTTCTGCATTTCGAAATCCCTCGGCACGTAACGGCAAATGAAAAATATCGGTTTTATTACCGGTTTATATTTGTGGGTCGCGCTCAAAGTCATTCAATTGGCAATGCCACTTCAAGCTGTGCCAGGCAAATGTCATACGCCGTTCACCGCTAGGCAGAAGATCGCCGTGCTCAATGCTCTGGGCAACCCGCCAGATATCGCAAAGGCTATTCGCGATTTTTTTCCTGATCTGAGCTCAACGGGATTTCCTACACCTCCCGGCGAAAGCTGGTTGAGTCGTGGCTTCGCAATAGGGGCAAGCTTAAAGCGCAGTTCAAGGGAATTAGGGGAGGCGACAAAAGGAAGGCAAGACCGAAAGGTATAGGTACTGTAATATAGCTAGAGGCAGAGGAGAAGTTACCTGTGTGGGTAAATGATCTACGAAAGGAGGGCGTGCCCATTTCAACAATGATGCTAGAATAAAAGGCTTAAGATCTGGCTATAGAGTACGCAGTAGAAGGGTTTAAATTTCTTGGAGCTGGTCAACTGCATTTAGGGCCCGCCATAGGCTTGCAATGAGAACTTGGACGCGCCAGGGGCAGAAAACCCCACAAGAGATCGACAAGATTGCCGATGCATTGCTGACGAAGTCAAGAGAACGAAGCAAGAGCTAGGTGTCACAAAGTATACAACACTGATCAGAAAGGTACTGCTCGTTACTTGAAATTGATCTATATGTGTACGTAACTAAAAGTCTGCGCTAAGGTTTAGCCGCCTTTTTTAATTTCTGCCAACTAAAACCTTCAACAAGAAGGGACCGAAACGGTCTGGGTTAAGTTTGCAAGCAAGTCGAAGGCAATGGCTACTGTTATGCTTCTAGGGGACTCTGAAGGCGCGATGTATCACCCTTTCGTAATTTCTTAAACCCTAAAACCCTGGAATAGGCCACTAAGGCACGTCTTAGGCTTGCTGGGTTGCTAGCTTACGAGACCAGCTGCGTGCTCGTTCGCCGGGCACTTCGTTTTCGATGAAGGCCTCATATTGCATCGCCATAGCCAAGTGGATTCGCGAGGCATGGGACAATCTCGAGCGAGACCATTGCGAGCGGCTACAGTAAGTGCTACAGACAGCTTGTAGACGAACATGACGTTGCGGCTGCTGCAGCGCCAGTGTGCTCTAGACAGGAAGATAGGTCAGAGAGGGGCAGACTTTTCTATTTGGCCCTTATGGGCGACTAGATGTCTGGTAGATCCTTAGCCTGGTCAGCAACGCCGGTTCCGCATGCCGGTCCGGTGGTTGTACGGGATTATCACTTGTGGTGATTGCTCTCTAGGCCGTCGCCCCAATGCGTACTGGCACTGCAGTGATCGAGTCCCTTGGATAATTTTTCCGGGCGCCTACGTTCTCGCTTCGCTAGGGCCTTAAGCTGTCTCATTCCTGTTGCCCAGAATTCGACCACGCTTTCATCTACTGATACCTCTTCTTGTTGAAACACCACGCGGTTCCTCTGGATCCATAAGCATGTAATACATACGCGGCTGAGTATGCGCCACATGCGCTTCCACTCGACCTGGTATTGTTCTTCGTCATTCGGGTGTTCGCCTTTTAGACGTGCCGATGTCCCTCGAGATAATCTCGGTGCTAAACAACTTGCACAGTTGGTTATGAAGCCTTGAATGCTGCCGATTCCCATCGTTCTCCCGTCCAGTGACAGATGAGTTTCTGCCAACACGCCTGCGCACAAGGGCACTACCAAAAGACGTGTTCCAGTGTCTTCTTTGTCTCACTACAGCCTTGCACTCTCCTGCATCTACTGTTCAGTATACTGCCCTCATGAAACAGGTTGAGTTCGTAGAGAGACTCGGTACGCCACCCAAACTTGATATTCCGTGAGTTCGTTGTTGTGCGCCCAGACACTCCTCGGCGTTTTTAGTAATGCAGCTGCCTGCCATTCGCTACTACCTGCTGAGTTTTGCAACGTCTTGATCGTTCTTTCCAGCACTGTTCCTTTTCTTTTGTATCTCTTGAAGGGTTGCTTCTTGATAACCTTTACCACGTGTCTGTTCGCGATTGCGTCCGACAGCACCCACGGTAATCGATGAAGACGCGGGTGCGCAAATAAACTACGCTCCCTTCTCGTTCAAATCTCCGTAAATTCTGTATATCTGCTGCCACCGTCGTCTTGTCCTCTTCCGGTGTTTCACCCTCCAATGGATCCCATTCGTCATTTGTTCCAACTCGATGATTTCAGCCGGTTTTGTTGGACAGTTGGGCAGTCGTCCCTTATGCGCCCTTCCTCCCTTGCTTCCCAGATGTAATCATTGTGCAACTTGGGTGGGATTCTAATCTGTACTTCCGTCCCAACTTGTAGTCCTGCCCGGATCGCCATCTTCAGCGAGCTACCGAGGAGTGCTATCGCCCACCGTCTCAGCTTGGCTTGCTGGTGTGCCTTTTGGCCTTCCGTCGGTATGATCATCGAGTATGTTTTTGCCCCTAAGCGCTGAATGTTTAGCTTGACCACGCTCGAATTCTGTCGTATTTCTTCGTAGTCAGCATATTGCCTGTTTGATCCACAATGGGTTATCATTTCAATAGAACGTCGGCCAGAACCGGTTCTCCTCCTCCGTCCTTGTTTGTCCTCGGTTCGGCAGTTGTGTCGGGATTCTACAAACCATTCCTCCACCGTTGTCCAGTTGACGGCCGTCCGCGCCATGTTTTCTAGTTCCCGGTGGTCTGTTCGTTTCTAGTCTCCTATATCTGCTGGACTGGGTTGGACCCAGGCCCCTAAAAGTTGCTGCAACGAATTACCTGGTGTCTTATTTGTCCTTCTGTTATAATGGTTTAATTCGCTCCTGGGTGATATTCCTTCCTTCCACTGTTGCGTTGCCTCTCTAAAGGCCTATGACCGCCATGCAGCGTAGTAAATATCTCTGCGTTGAATTAGCCATTGCATTGTGTGCTTAACCTGTTTTGGGGTCTTACAAGCAATTTCACCGAGACCAGTCCAACTCCTCCTGCTTGTTTCGACGTGTACAATAATCAAGGGTTGATTTTATGCGGACTGGCCTCTGTGCTCGTTGAATGCCTCCATAAAAATTGTTCTTGCAAGTTGCGTATCTGGCTGTCCGCCCAATGTGGCATTTCAAATGCTGCTGCCGTGTATGATATCGACGAGAGCATGATGACATTGAGGATCGTAACTCTGCTTGCAACACTGATGGCAATTCGTGTTGCCAGTTGTCTTTGGAAGTTGCGAATTCGGATCGTCCAATTTACATCCATCAGCTTTCCAGTCCCTACTGCATATCCAAGATACCACACTGTGGCTCAGTGCTTTACCGCTGGTATACCATAGAAGTTTCGGACGTTTACAGCCGTATTTAGAAAAATTATACCGCTTTTCGTTGGCTGGACCTGAAACCTGACAGTTTCTTAAATTGTTTCGCTATGCTCATCACACGAGAAAGCTGCCGCCCCTCCTTGAGAAATACTGTTGAGTCGTCAACGAATATCGAGCCACGGCAATTATGAATCGCAATAGTACCAAGGGGCAACCCTGCCTAATCCCGGAAATGACTTCCTGTGGTTTCGATAATTCTCCGTTCACTAGGAAACGAACTGTGGTACCTTCGTGTAGTTTGCGAATCATTGCCACAATCTCCTGTGAGAATCCAAACTCCCGTAAGCTAGGAACATAAATTCTCTCGCCACTATATCATACGCTTTTCTGAAGTCTAGTAGCAGTATCATTTGACTGAGTGCTACCTCTAAATCTGGCTCGGCATTGGCCTTTGCCAGTATGGCTAGCATCATCATGACCGTTTTAAGTATCTGTCTTCCAGGTACGAATCCTTGCTGGGATTCTCCAATTGGTATGGCTATTACTCTTGCGTTCTCGTCGTGATCACTTTCGCGAAAATTTGTAACCAGTTTGAAGTAATGAGATCGGCCTATAATCCATGGCGTCGACGGAGTCGCCCTTCTTTCTCAACGGAATTATTAGTTCTTCCAAGAATGACTCCGGTGGTTCTCCTCCAGTAAGCAGTTCATTGCCAATTGCTACCATGGCTGGAACTAGCACGGCTTGTGCATCATTAAAAAGTCGTTATTCAGCCCGTCCGCCCCCGCTGCTTTATGCCTGTTTAGCGCTGCGATGGCCTGGATTACCTCCTTCTGCGTGATTTCCTCCATCAGCTTTACGTTGTCCGGTACCGAGAGACGACGCGGCTGGTATTTGGAAAAACTTGTCGAAGTTTCGTTCCAACTCATCTGCCCTCGTGATATTATGTTCTACCCGAGTATAGGCTACCATTCAGAAGCAAATTTGTCCGCTGTGTTCATTGCTCTAACGAAACCGGCTCCGTTGATCTGCTGGATCTCCGTTAAAGTTTGATTCTGCTCCAAGTTAGAGATCCGTTTGAAATCCCACCGTAGTGTTTCCACTGTCCGCTCCAGGCGCTCCCCATCCGCACCAGGTGGGCTTCTCTCGCCTCCGCTGCAGATACTTCTAGCAAGTCTCGGCGCGTTAGCATATGTGCTCTGTTCTGCGCATTGATTCTATGCATTACTGCTTGTCGCCTGCTGGTCTCTCTTTTATCAATTTGCCGAATGCACTCCACACATAGTTTCACTGTTGCATCCTTTGTCCGTGCAGTTTCCTCCTTTCCGACTCCCTCTTTGACAACTCATCCAGCAGCTCCTCCTGCACTCTGTCCGGCTGTGCTGTTCGTATCGGGTTAGTAACTCGTCTCTCACAACGCTTCTGCTGGTGTTCCTTTTTATCATCTCGTATATGTAGCCGTACCCTCTGATGGTCCGACGGCGCTGCTGGTTCTGTTCCGTGACCCATTGTGTTTTGCCGCCCAGTTGACCAGTATGTAGAACTTATCTATTCGACTCGCCGTCTCTGGTCCCCAATATGTGGAGAATTCAGTCGGCTCCCATTCGTCATCATCACCATCAATACTGCTCACCATCGTATATGCGTCCTCCCACTTCTGCTGGATCAATAGGTCGACCAATTCCGCACTTTCCGGTCTCCCTGTTCGATCTCCTCCTAATCTATCAAGCGCTGGAATTAACACGCAATTGAAATCCCCGGCCAGTATTGTCTCCGTTTCTTGCATCTGCCACCTTTTCAAGTGAGCGTAGAACTGCTCTCGTTCCTTGTGATCGTTTGGGGCGTAGACGTTGACTATTTGTAGGTTCCCTAGTTTTACCGCTAAGACTCGCTTTGTCCATTAGTCTTGTTGCCACGGTTGAACTGTGTCCACTACCTCCGGTTCATCAAAATGGCCACTCCCCCTGTTCTGCTTGCGTCTACACTCCAGTATGATAGATCCGGCCCTCCTTCCTTAAGGTGGTGCCCCCATAACCTCATCCAGATTGCATCTAATACTACCGCTTCTTCTTTCGTGCTAACATGTGTCTCCTGAATTAGCCATGCCACTGGTCCTTCCTTCACAGGCGTTCGTCTCCACGCCCCCATCCATTTCATCCTGTTTTCCTCGATAAAACCCCGCACGCTTTGAGATTCAAGTCCCCATTCTCCTGCTTTGCTCCTCTTCCTGTGCTTCTTCTTGTCTCCTCCTGTCCTGCCTGGCAGTATTCGTGCCGTTCATAGACGTCTCCGACTGCCCCATTTCCACTTCCTCTCGAGGGGGTTGGTTTTTGCCTATGGCTACCCTTCATACTGAACGTCCCGCTCCGTTATCCCTTGCTCTAAAGCTGCGGCGAAGAAGCGTGCTACCGCAAACCAATCTACTGAGTGCGTTGCCGCATGGTAGGCTATACTATACCGTTCCTCTGCTCTTAACACATACATGTGTCTTGACAGTCGCGTCAAAACTCCGTTCTCTACCTCATCCTCACGTCCAGTGAGAACTCTGATTTCTTTCTCATAGATAAGCGTACACAAGATGTGCTGTGCGAGTCTCAACTTGTTGCCCACGTCAAATAATTTCAACACTTCATCTTCTCCATAACTTCTATTACGCAGCCGAATCCAGTCGTCTCTGTTATCCGTTAACGATGACTGATTGTTCGGCGCCGGCCGTAGCAACTTGGTTTTCCATTCATCAATCCATCTTTGCGTCGGGCGGTCATCTTATGACTACGATAGGCCACCAATCGGTCGTACAGGCAGTCTCGCCTCCACCCCGACGTCCATGCTTCCAGCACCTTCTCGCTTAATGTGACCAATAGCTCCTCCGAATGCGGAAAGCTCTGAAGTATATGTACTAATGTGCTTGGCTCCTTCTTAACTGTCGCAATCCATTCTTCTGTCCCACTGCTCACTAACGGGTATGGTACCTTAGCGTTGGACGGCCACGCTGCTCCTAATTTCTGCCAGAGATCTGGCCATGAATCCCTCCTACTCTGTGCTCCTCTTGTAGTTCTGATTGGTGGATATTTTCGAACAGGGGAGGTTCGTCCTCCAACCCCGAGGATTGCGGGATTTCAGGAACAGGTGAGTCCTCCGATCCTAATTTTTCTTGCGACCTTGCACCTTCCCATGCTGGATTTTGCGACTCTTCGTTTTCCCGCCTCTCCTCTTCCTCGTTCACCTGCTGATCTTCCAGCGCCTTCAACGCTCTTGGCCTCTGTCGGTCTTCTAGCGTGTTGCCGGGGGGGCTGATCTCCTTGCTGGTCCAGCCCTCCACATCCTTCAGGGGGCAGTGGCGGCGGGGGCTACATGCCCGTCTGACGCTGCTTCCGCTCTCTCAGTTGAGTCAGTGACACTTCGGGTTTATACTCCGCCGGGTACCTCGTGTACAACAGATGAAGGATCTTTATATTCAAATCACGAAAAGAAACATGCCAGCATCAACGCAGAGACTTACGGGAGGCCCGAACTGGGACCCACAGGAAGACAAGCAGCTCGCTAAAGCATGGGGGTGATAATGCTGAAGTGGGGATATGTATAACCTAACGGGTATATATCAGAACTACTACGTCTCCAAAATCAGTAACTTGGTATGTAAGACTTTGACCTGCGTCCCAGCAGCCCCGAGCTCCGTGTTGCGGAAAGCACGAGCCGGAGCCAAGCCCGTTGTATCTGCAGTAGCGGGAGAGGGGCCACACCTCCTCGCCGATGCTTTCGCAAACCGACAGCTCGTCGTCTGATGAAGAGTCCGTCTTGCGCGTCGGCACGAACAAATTGGTTGAGGTCTGAGATTGAGGTCTGAGTGCTATGCGTTAGACAAGGGTGGAACCAAACCTTTTTTCCACTTTATTTTGCGATTTGCTACCCAGATGCGATTTCCTCGTTGGAGATGCTTTAACTGATCAAAAACCCTCCTTGTTCTCTAACTGATAACCCGCGCGGGTAGGGGAACTTCCTAAATGGAAGCAAAATGGTGCCTCGCGTAGGGTTTCTCAACCACTGCCTGCCAGTCAGTTATACAACACCTCTCCCCGGGCCATCATCCAGTCACCAACCTCTCGTTTGAACGTTCAATCCGAACTAGCGTGTGACGGGGCGTACAACACCTTGCGCACAGGAAGTGTGATTTCTGGAAAGTATATAAACTCTCAATGAACGGCAGTTCACAAGTCCTTGGTCTGAGGTGACTGTTACCAAGATAGGTAGATACTAACCTACTAGCCGAGCGCTTTGCGGGCGGTGTGTATTTGTTGGGTCCCAACCCGATCCACTCGCTGTTCCAGCTCGCTCCACTACGCACATCTCGAACGCAACCCGTCCCGCTCGCTTCACTACTCTTACCTTGGTCCCAACCCGTTCCGCTCGATGTTCCAGCTCGTTTCACTACTCCTATCTCGCCCCAACCCGTTCCGCTCGTTGCACTACTCCTATCACGTTGGGAGGCCGCCTCCGTTTCGCTCGACAGCAAAACATCGTTGCGCTAAGTACGCATTATTGTTACCCCACACCTTAATTGTAGCGAATCGGAGGCCGCCTTCGTTCTCTCCGCGGCAGTATTTTGGCCAATGATAGCACAAATAAACTCGACTCAAGTGACGAACTTACGGATGGACGCCGATCTACGTTAGAGTATGTTACTAATATACTGAATATATTTATAGGTGATCTCCTTTAATGCGTCTACATACTAACTATAAGGAAACTATAAAGTGTCCTAGATGTTATCCTATTGGGCGGTTCTGAGGTCTGTGTACCATATGTGTGGCACCCATCCGTGACATCATTACTGTGACGTCATAGTGATATTGACTACACCACTAGGGGACTTGGGTACACCATTCTGAAGAGTGAGTGACTTGGCACCCTTCATGTAACCCAATACATTCTCCCCCACTTAGGTTCTTTTTACCGACCATCAGGCCGAGCGGAAGGAAGTCGCCGCTTTTCACTCTCCAAGTCGAAATACATCGACTTAGCTGCGGTTAGTTTCCGCAGCTGGTCCAATTCCGTTGAAGCCCTGGGCTTTCGCGTGCTCTTCTTCTCGACTTCCTCGTCAGCCTCAAGTAGGCCAAGACTCGATCTAGCAGCGGTGCAAAAGCACCTGCTAAGCCTGTTTCTTCCAAGCAGCCGGCTAAGAGCTCTAAGCCGTCTTGCAAAGCGTCTGCCACTAAGAGGCTCACCAAGGTGGCATCCAAGATGACTCCCAAGGCGCCTGAGCCGCCTGCATAAGTCCCTGAGTACCTCGTGGATTACGAGGAGGACTCGGACAAGTCTCCCGAGTCTTGAGGTGATAATGTAATCCCGCTCGTCAAGGGGTCTGACGGTGACCCCAGTCAGTACGATTCGCTTGGGTCTCGTACCCCGCTGCCCAGCCACCACGGCGACGAATGGAAGACGCTTGAACGGCAGGGAGTGGTAGTTCACCCAAGAAGGACGAAGAGAAACCTCGTTCTCCGGTCAAGAACTTGACGATCGCTGAGGCAACTGCCCACATAAAGGCTGCAAAGACAGCAGCAGCCTCGGAAGTCACCGTAAGAGACGGGCGGCTCCCCGGTCTCCACTCCGTGAAGCGTTGGGGACCATCAGTTACATTGATAAGGGCCTCTTCAACCCTTCTTCCGACGAGGAGGAAGAGGGCCAAGTAGGCCGAGAGATCTCTAACAATCTCGTCGGGCAGCAGTCGGAATACCAGGAAGCTAGTTTAAAAAGGGAGTGCGTGTCCCGGCGAACCGGTCGCCTGTGAAGAATTATTCTTCACCTCTCCGTGTGGGACTGTCTTACGCTCCCGGGTACTTCCCTCCTCAGGAGTCCCACGGCGCTGACGCCTACGTTGGTCAGCTCCAGCCGGCTCGCGTGCTTCTCGGCGGGCGCTCTTCTAGAGGTGCTTATGGGCGCGATACCTTGTGGCCAAGCAGCCCCTGTTCCAACCGAACGTGCGTGTTGTTAGGTGCGTGCTCCTGGCACAGCACAACATTCCTCTTTAAGTGTTCACGAAAGAAGCCAGAGCTCCGGTCGGGACTTCGACCTGTGTGGGGCTACCCAGCCGTGATGCCCCCACACTGTGACTCTTTCCAGGAGGCTAAGGCCGTCCTCTGGAGGTGGGCAGCTACGCATTGATCACAAGAAAACTTGAAATTCTCCGGCAGGATCTCACGTTGGAAGCCACCCCTGACCTCCGCGATCTGCGTATTGCTTAGTTATATTTTATTTTTTGCCCATGTGGTAGGCAAAGGCAGCTCTCTCGAGAATTGCAGAATCATTCTGCTTGTAGCGCTCATGATGAACGCGAGTATGATCTTAGCTCTACGACCACACCCCGCTTGGGCAAGAAAGCTTCAATTACTTACGACGCCATTACCGACGCTGTTCCCAGGGACGCGACAACCTTCAGGCAGTCAGACTGGAGCCGCTCCATCGGCTCCCAGGAGCACCCAGCCTCCGAGTACCCCCTCCACTTCACGCGGAGCTGACGCATCCCGTGAACGCGCCACTCCTGGAACGCACGCTCCTCCCCATTACGGCCAAGGAGAGGAGGTGTGCCGTCATCGTACGAGTATGAGGCACCGCCCCTCCCGTCTGGTTCAAGACCTGGAGTGCCGCCTTCGGCTCCACCTCGGGATGTTGAAAACGCCGCTCTTCGTCGCCGAGTCCATTCGCTTGAGATTGCGCTTGGACTTGGCGAGGGCGGGTCTGCCGCCTGGACAGCGGCAGCCCCAGTCTGGAATGCTGGTATCCTTGGACCGATTCGGGACGACGCGAATCGTCTGGCCGACGACTTATCGGCCCTTGAAGGTCGGGTCGACCGTCGGACAAATGACGTGAACGAGGCCTTCCGACGTCTGGATGATCTTTTGTTGTCCATGGACCGAGTATAGCGGGAGATATGCCTCTTTTGGGACCTCCTGCGGCCTGTGTCCCAGGCGTGAGCGACTCCAGCGTACTCCCAGCCTACCAGTATGGCTCATACTCGACGTATGCAGTCGGGGTTCCTTCGTTTGGAGCCCCTTCCGCGGTCTCGCAGGGGACCTGGGCTGCTGGCCTTGGGCACGCTCAGAGGGATGAGTCGAAGCCTCGCTTCAAAGAGCTGGGGTCTGGGCTGCGGAGCCCAGCGGATCATGGAAGGGTTTTCGACGGCCCACGTAGAACGTCGGGTGGGTCGTCATCGACTTAGGCAGGTCAATGGTATATGCCGCACCATGCCTGGCCAGGACCGCGAAGGGTCCAATGAAGCGGTACTTGAGCTCGTTGCTCCCAACGGAACTTATCGTGGCGAGAAATAAGTTTCTAATGTATAGTAGGACTAATTTGCCCACATTAAATACGTTTAAGTTTCTCTTCCGTGCTTGTCTCAGTACTCCTTTTGTTGTCATGTGCCGCTGCAATGACATCGTGGACACGGATGATTAACTTCAGCCTGGTGTCTGTAGAATACTCAACTTGTTTCCGCAAGGAAACCGGTCTTATGTCCGAGACCCGGGAGGAAAGCGCTTTCCGAGCCTCTTCCCCACTTAAAACCGAACACGGGGTGCTGCGGTGTTGGGGGAGCGGCACCTGTGGATGGCGTAAGCCATTCAAATAGAACGGGGTATACCCGATCGATGCGTGAACCGCATTGTTGAGTGCAAAGTCAACTACTGGCAGGCGTTCTGATCAAGTGCGAGGAGCCTCCGCACATACACTGCGTAGAGTGTCATCAAGCACTCGGTTGATACGCTCCATTCGCCTATCCGTTTGAGGATGATCGGCAGCGGACATGTGCAGCTCCTTCCAAGTAGTTAGAACAGCGTTCGTCAGAACGCAGCGGCGCAGCGGTAAACGCGGGTCACGATTCGAGTTTGTCTCCGGCAGACCATGATAGCGGAAAACACCACCTACGAACGGCTTCGCAGCCTGTCCCCCGGTCACTGTCTCTTTGGCCGGAGCAAAATGCATCATCCTGCTCAGATGACATGCGAACACCAAGATGCCGGTGTTTATGTGACCGTCCGCTAAGAATTCAAGGATGAAGTCCAGACTCATCGACTTCCAGCCGTCCGCTGGAATGTTCAGGATCTGCAGAGGAGTCGAGGCGCGCCCCGCGGGATTCACCCGCTGACATGTTCACATGTCTTCACGTACTGTGCGACCGACTTGTACATGTGGGTCCACCAAAAATACTGAGAGACCGATTGGAAGGTCTTCTCGCGGCCCAAATGACCGCTGGACGGCACATCGTGTGCCACTTGAAGGATTTCAAACTGAGATCCTCGCCGTTTGGTACGACTACCCGTGGGTGTTCATGGGGCTCTACTCGATAGTAGAGCAGGCCATCGTGCCCCTCGTATTGATGGAGCCGGGATCTCTGACGTGGCGTGAGCCGCTCAGCCTTGGCCTCCTCGCCAACGGTTAGGAACTGTACCAGTAGTGTCAGGGCTTCGTTGCCCCGATACGCCATGCATATCGGATCGTATAGATTGGTCATGGCACGACTGATGTGCGCCAGGTTATAATCCGGCCTGCGTAACAACGCATCGGCAATCACGTTAAGCTTGTCAGGCTTGTATTCGAAGCGGAAGTTGTATTCCGCGAAGAAGGACAGCCACCTCGCCATCCGTTGGGACAAATGGGGCGAATTCGTCGCCGTCCGCAAGGATGCGTGATATGTGTAGATCACAAAGGCTGTGAGTCCAAGAGGTGCACCCAGAACTTGACGAGGGCGTACTTCATGGCAAGCAGCTCCTTTTTATGAACGCGGTAGTTCTGTTCGGCGGCCTTGAGCTGCCTGGACTGAAACAAGATCACTCATCGACGTCCTCCACCATCGTGCTGCAGCAAATCCTGCACATCCGATTGCGTAATCGGATGCATCGCAGACGACGCTGAACGGCCTCGTCTCGTTCGGCAGTGCCAGGACAGGCGCCTTCTGAAGGCTTGCCTTCACATTGGCAAAGGCTTCTTGGTGCTCACGCCCCAGTGCCAGTCAGTATCCTTCTTCAAAGGTTCCGACAAGGGTCTAGCCAGACCCGCGTACTCTTCGTTGTATTTGTAGAGGTAGTTGACTAGCCCATCCACTTCCTCAGCCCCTTCAGGGACCTAGGCGTTGGCCAAACCGAAATGGCTTTGACCTTCTCCGGGTCGGCTCGGACGCCGACGTTGATAACGAAGCAACCGAGAACGTTAATCTCCTGCGCCGCGACGACGCTCTTGTCGATGTTGGCACAGAGCTTGTTCGCTCTCATGACCTTTAACACTCGACGAACGTGGCCCTAATACACCTTCATACCCGTCTTGCCTCCCTCGGCATGGCTATGGAGCAGATGTCGTAGAAGTACGACTGCGCATACGCGCGCAGTGGTCTAAATAACTGTGTTACCAGGCGATTGAACGTCGCAGGGGCATTAGACAGGCCCTGGGACATCACAAGCCACTCCCAGAGCATATCGCACGGGGTGCTCACTGCGGTAGGCGTGATTTCTCTCTGGCGCATCAGGATCTGGTAGTATCCGTCTACCAAATCCAGGACGCTGTATAACTCGTACCCGGCCATGTTGTTTAACAAGACATCCTTTCGCGGGATGGGTGTCTGGGCCGGCACCATCGCGCTGTTCTGCTTATTAAAAGCATAAACCAGACGCCACTCCCCGTTCGGATTCCGAACGCAGAAGGTTGGCGTCGAGTGCGGGGATTTCGATTCCCGCACCATGCCTTCCTTGGCTTTTGCGGCGAAGAAGGCATCAATGACCTCGCACTGTTCGCTAGGAAGTGGCCATTGTCGGGTGACAGAGTACTTTGTGCCCGGCACGAGATCGGTCTCGTGCTTGGTTCCACGATACGGTGGGAATTAAGACGATGGATCCTGGACACCACGTCCTCGAACTCCTTCACCAAAGGATACACGGAATCCTTCGAGTTCTTGAGAATTTCAGAACCCAAGCGCGAGGCACGCTATGAGGAGAATGCCTCCAGGACGTCCTCGTCCATAACCGAGGAGGAATTCAATTCCTCTGGAGTGGACTCTTGCTTCAAGAGTACCACCTCCCCGATTTCTCCTGCCTTCAGGTTGGCCAGGAAATCTGTCGGCGTCAACGCTTCGAGGATCAGGCGCTCTGAAACATCTGGTAGCGGTTCTAGCTGGAAGCCGCCTACCTTGTTCCGATTGTCCCGATTGTCGGTCTCGCTGTCGAAGATGTGATAACACTCTTGGACTGGCCGCCGGAAGAACCCGGGCCCTGGGTTCCGAGTCGCTGGAAGCGACTCCAGTCTGGAGTGACTTCAGACTCGACTTGCGGTGTCGACTATGTCGTCGACGGCGACCGCGACGTGGCTTCGTTACCCATGTCTGTGGACGTCTCATTGACGACGTCCAAAGCCTCTAGGGCTTCGTGTGGAACAAGGTTACCCACATAGGAAGCGCATTCTGCGCCTTCCTCGCCAGTTTCTGTCTGGGTGGCACGGTGTGGAACAAGGGTTACCCACACAGGAAGCGCGTTCTGCGCCTTCCTCGCCAGTTTCTGTCTGGGTGACTTGGTGTGGACCTTGGATACCTACCTGTCGGTGCCTCCTGGCACCGCCACTCTTGAAGACTTGGCCGCCGGTCTAAGATTCCGGCGGGGGTTGAGAGGTATCCTGTAAGGACTGCCGCACTCGACCAGTGGCAGCTTTTGCTGCCACCGCTTCGAGGGAGTCACTGAAACGTCGGTGGCTTCCAAAACTTCACTGGATGCTCCTGCATCTCGGCTCCCCTTTTGAACGCCCCAGTGTTTGGCAGAGGTGGGGACATGACTTACCAATGCTATATCAGTAACTGCGGGCCGGCTGGCCCCGATGGCGTTGTTTCGCCTATCGATTCATGGCTCATGTTTCTCGAGCCAGGGCATGCCCAAGGTTAAGTCATACTTGTCCATCGCCAGGACAGTAAACTGCTCTACGCTGTCGAAGTCCTCGAACTTCACAGCTAGATCCACATGAATCTTGGAAACGGTAGTCACCGTCCCATCGGACAGTTGTACCGGCACTGTCCCTTTGCATTTGCTTTCTCGTAAAGCATCCGTCAACTTATTGCTGTTCTCCGCAACCGTCTGTCGGCGGGCGAAGTTCTTCGACGCCCCGGAGTCTATCAAGACTCGGAAGGGAGGGGTATACCCCTGTACACTTACGTGTACTACTAGCAGCCAACGCTGCCCTTCTTCGATTCGAGAGTGCAATAACGCTCAGGGCTTAAGTCTCTATGGTGCGCGCCGCCCGCGCACCGGTCATGAAAACTTAGATTTTCCTCAGTAGGGAGCCCCTCCCCTACTGATAGCCTGCGTTCCCCTGCCCGCGGGGTTGCAGCCTTTGCCAGCGACCCTTGAGCGCGATGGGATTTGGAGGGAAACGTTTCGTTGTCCCCCCGCAGGCCAGGCACGTGTCATGTGCCCTAGCTTACCGCAGCTGTAGCAGCGAATATCAAGCTACTTCGCGAGCCCAAATTTCATGGGAACTGGCCCGATGGGACCCCCGCGACTTAATGTCGCTGTCCCTAGCCATATCTTCGCCGGCGTGCGCGCCTGGTGGTGACTGTACTTCTCTTGGAGTGCGACTTAGACGCCTCGTCCAGAGTATTGGCTTGCACCAGAAATAGCTGGGTGCGGGCCGGGCCTACTCTTAGGCCATCCATGAACACCGTCACTTCATGTGTTCATGGGGTGGGGGTCCCACGAGAGATGCGGTGAGCTCCCACATCTCCTGGATGTACTCGTACAGCCCACCTCTTCCCTGTTTGCATGGCAGGAAGCGTTACCGCTGGCGATTCTCATAGTTCACCGGGAGGAACGCGGCTCTAAGCTGCTCACATAGCTGAGACTAGGATGTGAAGCATCCAGGCGTTGTCGCTTCCCGCGTGTACGCCCAACTCTTAGCACGACCGCTAAGGTTGGAGGAGCGAAGCCACTCGGCGGTGCTCGAAAGAGATGAGAGCATCATCATTGCGAGCTCAGCTTCTCGCACCCAGAAGTGAGGGTTTCAACCTTCTTTCCCTTCGTGCTTCGGCTCTGCGGCCGGAATCGGCAGGCTGCTGCGGACGTGTTCAATGGACCCCCGCTCGTACATGTCGAACCGTTGACGCGTTCGAACTGCGCAGCTTGCGTTGACGATGCCAAGCTGTGCAAGGCATCCATACCAAAGATGCCAGCCATCTTACGGACGGACTCAAACTGTGAGTCGTTCAGATGAGGGAACTCATCCCGGTCCGTGTTTCTAAGACCTCAGAGGTTTCAAGTAGCCACCCGCATAAGCGAGGACTGACTACAAGTGCTACCAACTGTGACGGGGCACACAACACCTTGCGCACAGGAAGTGTTACTTCCGGAGAGTATACAACTATCAGTGAGCGGCAGTCCACAAGTCTGGTCTGAGGGGCCTGTTACCAATTTAGGTAGATATAAGACTAACTATATTTATAGGTGATCCCCTTAAATGCGTTTACTTACTAGCTATTAGTCACCTAAAAGTCCCCTAGATGTTATCCTAGTGGGTGGCTATGAGGTCCTTGTATCATACGTGTGGTACCCCTCCGTGACATCGTTGCGGTGGCGTCTTAGTGATTTGGGCTACATAACCAGTGCTACTTGGGTACACCACTCTGAAGAGTGACTTGTCAGTCTTCATGTAACCCCGTTACACTAAAGCACCTACTGTGTTATCGGGCCCAGTGCGACACCGTTTCCCGGCCGAAGTCAAGTGAATTAAAAAAAACTCGTTAGTTTTTTTTTTATTAATTCGTTGTGATGACATCCCTCCTGCATGGTTGGTGCTGCTGCCACCTTCGCGTCTCATTTGTGGCGTATCCACGTCCTTTAACAAAGATCACCATTGTTGACGAAGACGAAGATAATGCATACGTTTTCTTCAGCTGTTCTATAGAAGATGTGTCCAGGTAAACGTCCATTCGGTTCAATAAACGGCTTCAGAGGTGGAGTGTCGCTCTCATGTCCTTTGTTGTTCGCCCTGGATCCGATTGACGATTATATTACGACATATTTAGTCTTAAATCCACCTTACTTTGGTAACTAGTCTTCATCAGACCAGGGGACTTGTGAACTGCCGTTCACTAAGTTTGTATACGCTCCGCTGCAGACTTCCTCTGACAAGGTGCTATGTGACCCCGTCATACTGGGTGAGTCCCTGTACGATCTAGCCCTTGCCCGTGGGAAATGGAGGAATAACTAGTTTAATAAATAACGGACGGGAAACTGATGGGGGAAAGCGTCCAATAAGAAACTCAAGCCCCATGGCAACGAGCCGATCGGCGAAATAGACGGAGGAGATCAGTCAGAGGACAACTGATATGGGGCAGAAAGTGCGTTTGACGGCCTCTCAGGCTGTCGATCAAGCAAAGAGTGAAGACCGGGTGACGGACGAAGGTCGAAACTTACCGGCGATCAGTAGATCGTGACCGATCTACTTTTTATACGACCACAGTCACTTCCGATCGATCCTAAAATCGCGGCCGAGCCTAGACCACAGCTCCGGGCAAGGGATGAAGGTCAAGACCGATCGGCGACATGGGGATCTGATCGGCGCCGGCCATCAAGATTGAGCCAGAGGCGTGGATCAAGACCGATCGGCGACATCCAGATCCCGGCCGACCTAGATCGACTCTGAACGCCAGATGGGATGGTTCACATGTCGCACTAAGAGGTAGCCACGGTACTACCCGCTGAGTACGAAGTCAGTTGGCAACTCGGCTACTCGACTGGATGAACTCAGCCGGTCGCTGACTTCGGGTGGTTCATTGAGATCTTTACGAAGGGTCTGTCGAGATCCGAGCGCACTTCATTTCACTTGATATTTGTAAAGGAACATAGTTAACAATAGGAGGAATCCCTTGGGGGCTCCCAGAAAGTAAATAATAACAGAGTAACTCTTTCCAAGTCCAAGACAAGTGCACATTGTCCAGTAAGTCCCTGCACGGACTGGATTATGGTTGCCGATAACACCAGCGAAGCATAGCTTGTAGGGTGTTGACCGGTAACGCCAAGAGAACTAGGTCGGCCCGGTGAAGGGCGTATCTCGCCAAGCGCGAACGGACAAGTCCTGTCGAACGGGGCGGGCCGGTACGCCGTACAGCCCGGGTATCGTAACTCTTCAAGCCGAGATGCCTTTGCTCTCGGTGACCCGTCAAAGCTAACGGCCGTCGTCTGCTCTTTAGTGGAGGACACGGGATCTAAGCCAGAGGCAGTCAGCTGAGCTGACCTCTGTGAATTGACTGGCTTGGGGCACTTAGTCTCGGCGGAAGCGGGACACTACTGTCCAGGAAGGGCCAAATCGCTAGGGGCAACCGAGCGCAGGCCAATAAGGGAAGACTACCTCGGCTATTGTTCTGATTCTTGCCTCAGTAACCACATCTGACGAATTTGGGTGTGCTGCAATACCACAGTATGCAGTGGACCGTGATCGATCAAGAACAGCCCTCGATCGGATCGGCACGCAATTTCTGGCAGATCGATATACAGCTTCAGACATACGGGATCTGGCAGATCGGGCCGTTCCGGCGCCCTCAGATCGGCATACGCCCCGTCGTCTGAGATCGGGCAGATCGGGCTGATCGGTGCTCGACGACCGGTATACACGTTTGGACATCCCCGATCTGGCAGATCGGGCTGACCAGTGTTCGCAGATCGATACACAAGTTCCGACATCCGCGATCTGGCCGATCGGGATCCGATCAGCAATCATCCTCGGAGATGGGCAAGTATGAAGCCGGTACGTGTTGAGTGGCTCAAGATGGGCATGAATCAGGTTAATCAGGTGGTACGAGATAGGATCCAGGGTGGAAAGATAGGTCAACAAACAGATAAACAACAATCAGACAAGAATTTGCACTGGACGTCTTAGGCAGGTTTCAATACCGCGGACAGGGAACTACATTGGCCAACCCAAGGTGCCTACCAGTCAAGTGTAGCAGATCTAGTGTCGTAGTGAGAGGATCGGATTGGTCTATTGGCCCACCGTCCCCTGCGATAGTGAAATACTGGTCAAGCGCTCACCTCGATCGATCAGCATTCAATGCTCGGCCGACGATAGCTTCGGCTCCCAACTCGCAGGATCCCGCAAAAGAAAACGGCAAACGACTCAAGGAAAGGAAAGGACTAACGTCATACGGCAACCTCTTCCTCGATCAAGTCCAGGCTCCCGATCGAAGGTCGACTATCCCAGATCGAAACCAATAACGACAGCAGAGCGAAAGCTTCCGCGCTGCTCCACACATTCCCGGGTCCCGCCAGGACGTTCAAGAATTTACATCGCTGCATCCTTCGGAGTCCCAATAGAGCAGATCCAGCCCACCGATGGGTATTCAAAGTGAGACCAAGTCCAGCGGATCACAGATCATCGGGGAACCCCTCCCCCCGTTAATCGGTGTCTGGGCGCCGTTGGGAAGCTAATCGGGTCTTAATCGCATTTTGACCGATCCCGCTATACCACACTGAATCTTTCCATAGTACAATCTCGTTTTGCTGCTGAAGATGGAGGTGAAGCTGTCGCAATACCGAGCGACGAGAAAATATATCTGCTGGAGATTTTCTGGTAAAAGTGACGCGATCACGCTCTACATGCTTATACTGGTTAGAGTGTAGTAGGTATGAGCGACTAATGCCGACAAGGTCATGGATGGTCATTAGCCAAAGAAAGAGAAGTTAAGTGATAATAATGTACCTCCCTGAGAAAACGAATATCTGCAGCCGCTGCGCGCCCAAGATGAGAGCAAAGCATACTCCAGCTAAGAAGTTCCCGAGTTCCCGAATGTACCATTTTGCACTCCAGTTTTTGATAATGCCAACAAGGGATAGTCTGGTAAAAACCAAAAACAATCAGATGATAGGCCATAACCAACGTCCTTTTTACTTCTCCTTTTGCACTTTTTTTAAGAAGTCTGCGCTTGCACTGAGATTTTATGGGATCGCATTTCTGTTCACAGGCCATACCTTCCGTCGATATGTGTATCACACTCGAGGTGATTGTATATTCTTTAAATTCACAGATGTTGCTTGTCGTGGAATCCCGGATCAGATTGTATACCCCTGCCCGTCCTTACGTGACCCAAAGCTACATCACTGGCTGGCGGAACTGCATCAGCTCTGCGGGATGGCTGACCTCCATCGCCACAAATAGAAGCGAACAAGGACGCTATGGCGAGCATGGGGCTCAACATTACGCACGCGACGTGCTGGTACGGCTTGGCCCAGACGGAAGACGGGTGCGTGCAGACACTCGCGTCGTACAATCCAGGCGCCTATCTGCGCAGCCTGATCATCTACGCCGCGCTGGGCGTCGTGAGCGTGGTCGCCAGTGGCGTCATGTACTGGCGAGCAATCAAATATGATGGCTCTCCATTGCAGAATTACTTCTTTATCTTCTGTGCCTACGCCTCCGTCACTGTCATCATCCATGCCGCCGACCCGAGCAGCTACGGCCATATCATCCCCGTCCGATCAGGGGCTGGCTGGCAGATTCCTGCACTGCAGCGCTGTACTCTGTGTAGTAAATGATCGCCAGCTTATCTTGCACCTAGTGACTTGTCTAAACGGTTACATTGTTGTTCGCTGTGGTTTTATTGCGCAGTATTTGGGCGCTAGGCTACTGGGCTCTGATAGTTCAGGAGGGCGCTGCGGTCGTCGTCAAGCCGCAAGACTGCAGTTCTTGGAGTCCTCAGCTATTGCCTTCGTTTGGGTCTTCTATACGGCCTACAATATGTCTCTCTTCGAGTTCAAGGGGTTTCAGCCGCTTTGGATGGTCTACATGCAACTGGTGGTGAGTGTACCCTTGGAGACATCAGCACGACGTTTCTCGTCTATGGAGTCCGGGTACTATCGAGGCTTCAGGGTTATGAGCGCGAGGCGAAGCTGAGCGCATGCTACCCAACGAGTCCTGTAATTTATCGACGACGGAGGCATCCCCATTATTCCGGAGCCTAGACGACAACCAAAAGAAGAAAACCCCCCAAAAAATTAAGAAGATCTTGCTCGTCGCCGAGTCAGTGTCCTTGGTCGGGATGGCGGCTCAGCTCTACATGGCTGTAGTACGAGCTTCAGGCACGCCAGTGGAGCTCTCGTGCGCAAATGGCACGTCGTGCGACACGGTCAACTCGAATGTGGGTCTCCTGCACGTGTTCCAGTGCGCGTGTGTATGGATATTACTCTGGACCTTCCGAGGAATGCACAAGAAGAGCGTCGTCCCGCACCCGATTGTATGATTGTATGAGTCAAGCAAGCTCGACGTCAATGCTACAGTCAGCGCTTCTACTTCCGGTGGGGGGGAAGGGGGCTGACAGTATACTCCTACTACTTATACAGACAGAAAGTATATGTGTAGGTGTAAGTGTGACTTGAGTACAAAAAATAGATTTTTTCAGCGAGGATCATCCCTTCTACAGCTTGCAAATGTGTCCTGAATTGCAAACCGTACGAAGTTCATCAATAAACAAGTTTATAACCTACATATCGTTATAGCAAACGTTTAATAATTTGGCACAGTTTTGCCATATTTTCTTCAAGTCTCTATGTAGAGTAGGACTTCTTTATTAATCGAGTTTACTTTACTATAAATGTTGTAGTAGTTGAGATGTAATGTTCCTGCGCCAGACTGTCATGGAAGTCAAGTCTGTATGTACATAACTCCTTGAAATGCTGTCTTTCGGCAGCAAACTGCGAATAACAGCTGCCAAACTCAGTCACAATAGGAATCGATGCGGATCCAAACATACCTGTCTTGTTGGAGGGAACGCTAGTGCTGCGACTTGCGACCATGAATTCTCAATCAGCTGGCCGAGGCGAATATGTCAGTGCTTTGTTACACCGATCGCTGCAAATTGCAGTGCAATGTCATTTACTCTTCTGGTATCAGTAACTTGCAGCTATGACGTGTTATAACATGCTAGCAATAAGGTGTCGAACTGAGCGATGCAAAAGTCTTATACACTACGAAATGACAGAGCTGCGGTGCTCTACGGTCACCCACAATACTTGTGTATTACACACGACCGCCTAGCAAATCGCCTACATGTGCTTTATCGTGGTACGCTGCGATTGCGGCTGGTGAATCAACTCCATGAGCAGACGACAGCTGGAGACGCGTAGCGGAGCTCGTCGCTTCTTGGATGGTGTCAAGACGCGGCCAGCTGGGCTACACAACGACATTCACTTTGCAACCTCCGCCGAAGCCGAACAACAAACGTGGCGATGTCGAACATCACGGACGCCACATGCGACTACGGCCTCGCGCAAACGGAGGACGGCTGCGTGCGCACGCTGTCCTCGTACAATCCGGACGCGTATCTCCACGTGCAGATAATCTATCTCGTTCTCGGCGGTGTGACGACGCTCGCTAGCGCCGTCATGTATATCCGGTCAATCAAGTACGAGGCGTCCAAGCTGCAGCAGTACAATTTCCTCTTCTGCTGCTACGCATCCTTGACAATGGTATTAACCGGAGCCGATCCGAAAAGTTATGGCCACCTCATTTCCCGCCCCGTCAGCAGCTTCCTATCCGACTCGCTCACCGCCGCGCTCTACTCTGTGTAGTACGTTCCACTTGAAAAACGTTTCTCGTCACCAGAACATATCTCGGCTAACCTGTCTGTGCTCAATACTCTATAGTATCCTGACGCTTGGCTACTGGGCTACTATCATTCAAAAGGGCGCTGCAGTGAGCGAAAGGCCAGCTCAACTCGTCTGTTTGGAGAGTATCGCCATCGCGGTTGTCTGGGCATTCTACATTCTCTACAACATTTGTCTGTTCTTGTCCAAGGGCTTCAACCGTACAGGACTCACGTACCTGCATTTAATGTGGAGTGCGATCATGCTGGGCATCATTAGCACCGTCTTCCTGATCTACGGGCTTCGTGTTCTCTCGCGGCTACAGACATTCGAGCGCGAGGAGAAGCTCCGCATGCCCACTGTGATGTCGGAGCGCATGCTGAACCACTCATATAATATGGCTAGTTTGAGCGACGATGAAGACGGCGTCCCCGTGGTGCAAGAACCCAATTTCGCGAACTGCGGAAAGCCGAAACAGGGCCATTCCGCCAAGATCCGCAAGATCCTATATGTGACGGAGACGCTATCGCTCATTGTCGTCATCGCACAAATGTACATGGCGGTAACACATACAGCGAACGAGTCTGACGAGCTCCAGTGCGCCAACGGTATTGAGTGTGCGTCCATCAAAGCTGGTCTCAGCTACCTTAATGTGCTACAGGTGATCTGCGTGTGGGTGGTACTGTGGGCTTTCCGGTCCATCAAGAAGAAGGAGGTGATCCCTCGGCCGCAAGCGCACTCTGTGGCGTAGAGATTGTTATGTGTTTATTGTTTGCTAGGTAATAATTGTGTGTTCCTTACAGTAGTAGTAGCGCTGGTAAATCAAGAAGGGTAAATGAGACAGAGATTCTCAAAGAGCACGAATATCGTGTTGACGTCTTGACCGCCGATCCGCGGTCCTCTCTTACATAACGGGGTACCAAGGTACCCTAGGTGATGCAGCCAACATCACTATGACATCACGGTAATGACGTCACGGAGGGGTACCACACGTATGATACAAGGACCTCATAGCCACCCACTAGGATAACATCTAGGGGACTTTTAGGTGACTAATAGCTAGTAAGTAGACGCATTTAGGGGGATCACCTATAAATATAGTTAGTCTTATATCTACCTAAATTGGTAACAGGCCCCTCAGACCAGAGACTTGTGGACTGCCGCTCACTGATAGTTGTGTA
Source organism: Phytophthora sp. 'mugwort' (assembly GCA_033558025.1). Classification (NCBI taxonomy): domain Eukaryota; phylum Oomycota; class Peronosporomycetes; order Peronosporales; family Peronosporaceae; genus Phytophthora; species Phytophthora sp. 'mugwort'. The sequence continues at coordinate 2,783,477 of JAUCEF010000004.1, read as the reverse complement.
CTCTCCGGAAGTAACACTTCCTGTGCGCAAGGTGTTGTGTGCCCCGTCACAGTTGGTAGCACTTGTAGTCAGTCCTCGCTTATGCGGGTGGCTACTTGAAACCTCTGAGGTCTTAGAAACACGGACCGGGATGAGTTCCCTCATCTGAACGACTCACAGTTTGAGTCCGTCCGTAAGATGGCTGGCATCTTTGGTATGGATGCCTTGCACAGCTTGGCATCGTCAACGCAAGCTGCGCAGTTCGAACGCGTCAACGGTTCGACATGTACGAGCGGGGGTCCATTGAACACGTCCGCAGCAGCCTGCCGATTCCGGCCGCAGAGCCGAAGCACGAAGGGAAAGAAGGTTGAAACCCTCACTTCTGGGTGCGAGAAGCTGAGCTCGCAATGATGATGCTCTCATCTCTTTCGAGCACCGCCGAGTGGCTTCGCTCCTCCAACCTTAGCGGTCGTGCTAAGAGTTGGGCGTACACGCGGGAAGCGACAACGCCTGGATGCTTCACATCCTGGTCTCAGCTATGTGAGCAGCTTAGAGCCGCGTTCCTCCCGGTGAACTATGAGAATCGCCAGCGGTAACGCTTCCTGCCATGCAAACAGGGAAGAGGTGGGCTGTACGAGTACATCCAGGAGATGTGGGAGCTCACCGCATCTCTCGTGGGACCCCCACCCCATGAACACATGAAGTGACGGTGTTCATGGATGGCCTAAGAGTAGGCCCGGCCCGCACCCAGCTATTTCTGGTGCAAGCCAATACTCTGGACGAGGCGTCTAAGTCGCACTCCAAGAGAAGTACAGTCACCACCAGGCGCGCACGCCGGCGAAGATATGGCTAGGGACAGCGACATTAAGTCGCGGGGGTCCCATCGGGCCAGTTCCCATGAAATTTGGGCTCGCGAAGTAGCTTGATATTCGCTGCTACAGCTGCGGTAAGCTAGGGCACATGACACGTGCCTGGCCTGCGGGGGGACAACGAAACGTTTCCCTCCAAATCCCATCGCGCTCAAGGGTCGCTGGCAAAGGCTGCAACCCCGCGGGCAGGGGAACGCAGGCTATCAGTAGGGGAGGGGCTCCCTACTGAGGAAAATCTAAGTTTTCATGACCGGTGCGCGGGCGGCGCGCACCATAGAGACTTAAGCCCTGAGCGTTATTGCACTCTCGAATCGAAGAAGGGCAGCGTTGGCTGCTAGTAGTACACGTAAGTGTACAGGGGTATACCCCTCCCTTCCGAGTCTTGATAGACTCCGGAACGTCGAAGAACTTCGCCCGCCGACAGACGGTTGCGGAGAACAGCAATAAGTTGACGGATGCTTTACGAGAAAGCAAATGCAAAGGGACAGTGCCGGTACAACTGTCCGATGGGACGGTGACTACCGTTTCCAAGATTCATGTGGATCTAGCTGTGAAGTTCGAGGACTTCGACAGCGTAGAGCAGTTTACTGTCCTGGCGATGGACAAGTATGACTTAACCTTGGGCATGCCCTGGCTCGAGAAACATGAGCCATGAATCGATAGGCGAAACAACGCCATCGGGGCCAGCCGGCCCGCAGTTACTGATATAGCATTGGTAAGTCATGTCCCCACCTCTGCCAAACACTGGGGCGTTCAAAAGGGGAGCCGAGATGCAGGAGCATCCAGTGAAGTTTTGGAAGCCACCGACGTTTCAGTGACTCCCTCGAAGCGGTGGCAGCAAAAGCTGCCACTGGTCGAGTGCGGCAGTCCTTACAGGATACCTCTCAACCCCCGCCGGAATCTTAGACCGGCGGCCAAGTCTTCAAGAGTGGCGGTGCCAGGAGGCACCGACAGGTAGGTATCCAAGGTCCACACCAAGTCACCCAGACAGAAACTGGCGAGGAAGGCGCAGAACGCGCTTCCTGTGTGGGTAACCCTTGTTCCACACCGTGCCACCCAGACAGAAACTGGCGAGGAAGGCGCAGAATGCGCTTCCTATGTGGGTAACCTTGTTCCACACGAAGCCCTAGAGGCTTTGGACGTCGTCAATGAGACGTCCACAGACATGGGTAACGAAGCCACGTCGCGGTCGCCGTCGACGACATAGTCGACACCGCAAGTCGAGTCTGAAGTCACTCCAGACTGGAGTCGCTTCCAGCGACTCGGAACCCAGGGCCCGGGTTCTTCCGGCGGCCAGTCCAAGAGTGTTATCACATCTTCGACAGCGAGACCGACAATCGGGACAATCGGAACAAGGTAGGCGGCTTCCAGCTAGAACCGCTACCAGATGTTTCAGAGCGCCTGATCCTCGAAGCGTTGACGCCGACAGATTTCCTGGCCAACCTGAAGGCAGGAGAAATCGGGGAGGTGGTACTCTTGAAGCAAGAGTCCACTCCAGAGGAATTGAATTCCTCCTCGGTTATGGACGAGGACGTCCTGGAGGCATTCTCCTCATAGCGTGCCTCGCGCTTGGGTTCTGAAATTCTCAAGAACTCGAAGGATTCCGTGTATCCTTTGGTGAAGGAGTTCGAGGACGTGGTGTCCAGGATCCATCGTCTTAATTCCCACCGTATCGTGGAACCAAGCACGAGACCGATCTCGTGCCGGGCACAAAGTACTCTGTCACCCGACAATGGCCACTTCCTAGCGAACAGTGCGAGGTCATTGATGCCTTCTTCGCCGCAAAAGCCAAGGAAGGCATGGTGCGGGAATCGAAATCCCCGCACTCGACGCCAACCTTCTGCGTTCGGAATCCGAACGGGGAGTGGCGTCTGGTTTATGCTTTTAATAAGCAGAACAGCGCGATGGTGCCGGCCCAGACACCCATCCCGCGAAAGGATGTCTTGTTAAACAACATGGCCGGGTACGAGTTATACAGCGTCCTGGATTTGGTAGACGGATACTACCAGATCCTGATGCGCCAGAGAGAAATCACGCCTACCGCAGTGAGCACCCCGTGCGATATGCTCTGGGAGTGGCTTGTGATGTCCCAGGGCCTGTCTAATGCCCCTGCGACGTTCAATCGCCTGGTAACACAGTTATTTAGACCACTGCGCGCGTATGCGCAGTCGTACTTCTACGACATCTGCTCCATAGCCATGCCGAGGGAGGCAAGACGGGTATGAAGGTGTATTAGGGCCACGTTCGTCGAGTGTTAAAGGTCATGAGAGCGAACAAGCTCTGTGCCAACATCGACAAGAGCGTCGTCGCGGCGCAGGAGATTAACGTTCTCGGTTGCTTCGTTATCAACGTCGGCGTCCGAGCCGACCCGGAGAAGGTCAAAGCCATTTCGGTTTGGCCAACGCCTAGGTCCCTGAAGGGGCTGAGGAAGTGGATGGACTAGTCAACTACCTCTACAAATACAACGAAGAGTACGCGGGTCTGGCTAGACCCTTGTCGGAACCTTTGAAGAAGGATACTGACTGGCACTGGGGCGTGAGCACCAAGAAGCCTTTGCCAATGTGAAGGCAAGCCTTCAGAAGGCGCCTGTCCTGGCACTGCCGAACGAGACGAGGCCGTTCAGCGTCGTCTGCGATGCATCCGATTACGCAATCGGATGTGCAGGATTTGCTGCAGCACGATGGTGGAGGACGTCGATGAGTGATCTTGTTTCAGTCCAGGCAGCTCAAGGCCGCCGAACAGAACTACCGCGTTCATAAAAAGGAGCTGCTTGCCATGAAGTACGCCCTCGTCAAGTTCTGGGTGCACCTCTTGGACTCACAGCCTTTGTGATCTACACATATCACGCATCCTTGCGGACGGCGACGAATTCGCCCCATTTGTCCCAACGGATGGCGAGGTGGCTGTCCTTCTTCGCGGAATACAACTTCCGCTTCGAATACAAGCCTGACAAGCTTAACGTGATTGCCGATGCGTTGTTACGCAGGCCGGATTATAACCTGGCGCACATCAGTCGTGCCATGACCAATCTATACGATCCGATATGCATGGCGTATCGGGGCAACGAAGCCCTGACACTACTGGTACAGTTCCTAACCGTTGGCGAGGAGGCCAAGGCTGAGCGGCTCACGCCACGTCAGAGATCCCGGCTCCATCAATACGAGGGGCACGATGGCCTGCTCTACTATCGAGTAGAGCCCCATGAACACCCACGGGTAGTCGTACCAAACGGCGAGGATCTCAGTTTGAAATCCTTCAAGTGGCACACGATGTGCCGTCCAGCGGTCATTTGGGCCGCGAGAAGACCTTCCAATCGGTCTCTCAGTATTTTTGGTGGACCCACATGTACAAGTCGGTCGCACAGTACGTGAAGACATGTGAACATGTCAGCGGGTGAATCCCGCGGGGCGCGCCTCGACTCCTCTGCAGATCCTGAACATTCCAGCGGACGGCTGGAAGTCGATGAGTCTGGACTTCATCCTTGAATTCTTAGCGGACGGTCACATAAACACCGGCATCTTGGTGTTCGCATGTCATCTGAGCAGGATGATGCATTTTGCTCCGGCCAAAGAGACAGTGACCGGGGGACAGGCTGCGAAGCCGTTCGTAGGTGGTGTTTTCCGCTATCATGGTCTGCCGGAGACAAACTCGAATCGTGACCCGCGTTTACCGCTGCGCCGCTGCGTTCTGACGAACGCTGTTCTAACTACTTGGAAGGAGCTGCACATGTCCGCTGCCGATCATCCTCAAACGGATAGGCGAATGGAGCGTATCAACCGAGTGCTTGATGACACTCTACGCAGTGTATGTGCGGAGGCTCCTCGCACTTGATCAGAACGCCTGCCAGTAGTTGACTTTGCACTCAACAATGCGGTTCACGCATCGATCGGGTATACCCCGTTCTATTTGAATGGCTTACGCCATCCACAGGTGCCGCTCCCCCAACACCGCAGCACCCCGTGTTCGGTTTAAGTGGGGGAGAGGCTCGGAAAGCGCTTTCCTCCCGGGTCTCGGACATAAGACCGGTTTCCTTGCGGAAACAAGTGGAGTCTTATATAGATATTAGGTTGGACGTGATCAGCCGTGTCCGTGACGCCATGACAGATGCACAGGACAAACAAAAAGGTATTCTGATAAACATGGAAGCGGAAACTTAAACGTGTTTAATGTGGAGGATTTAAAGCGTACTAGACACTAGAAACCTATCACTCGCCACAGTAAGTTACGATGGGAGCAACAAGTTGAAGCACCGCTTCATCGGACTCGCCGCAGTCCTGGCCAGACATGGTGCGGCGTACACAATCGATCTGCCTAATTTGATGGCGAGTCACCCGCATTCTACGTGGGGTGTCTGAAAAGCGGTATCATGATCGGCAAGGCCCGGCAGCCCCGCAGGCGCCGCATACAGAAGAAAGTCCAGCTTCTGGAAATGAGGCTGCGTCTCCATCGCCTTAGAGAGCCCAGGGCCAGAAACCCAGGTCCCTTGCGGGACCACGGAAGGGAACTCATACGAAGAACTCCGACTGCATACGACGAGTATGAGCCACAGCGATAAGGCTGGGAGTACGCAGGAGTCGCTCCCACCTGAGCCACAAGCCGCAGGAAGTCCCGAAGGAGTTGCATCTCTATCTGGACAGGGTCCACGGAGGTCCAAAGGGCATCCAGACGTCGGAAGGTCCTGTCCACCTCAGTGGTCTTACGGTCGCTCGAATTTTAAGGGCCATCAAGACGCTTGCCAGACGACTCAAGTTGTAATTGCCGCCCCGATGATCCCAGTGCTCCCGGCCCGGGCGGCTGCACGCCCGCCCTCACAGACGCCAAGGGCAATCTCTAGCGCAAGGACTCGCCGACGAAGAGTGCAGTCCACAACGGCTCGAGGTGGAGCCAAAGGCGGGACACCAGGTCCTCAGTCGGACCGTGGAGGCCATTGCCTCGTACTGGTACGAGGGATCCGCCCCCTCTTCTCGACCGTAATGGGGAGACCCACTACCGTATAGCGTGTGCTCCAGGTGCGGCGCGTTCACGGGAAGCTCCAGCTCCCATGAAGTGGAGGGGATACTCGGAGGCTGAGTGTTCCTGGAAGCCAATTGAACGGCTCCAGGCTGATTGCCCGAAGGCTGTCTCGATCTTGGGACTGAACCGGCGATGGCCTCGTAAGTATTACGAGCTTTCTTGCCCTAACGGGATGTGGTCGTAGAACCAACACCTTCGAGCTCATCATGAGCGCTAGAAGCAGAATGCTTCTGTAGCTCTCGAGAGCTACCGTTTGCCCACCTCACGGACAAACTCAATGCGGAGATCAAGGAGGTCGAGGATGTCCTCCAGCGTGAGACCCCACCGAAGAACTTTAAGCTGTCCTTGTGAGCAGCGCATAGCTGCCCACTTCCAGAACACGATCTCAGTTCCTGGAAGAGGTCGCAGTGTGGGGGCATACCGGATTGCTAGCCCCACATAGGTCGAAGTCTCGACCGGAGATCTGGCTTCTTTCGCCGGCTCGTGGCCTCTTTGAGAGGGACATGGTGCGATTCCAGGATCAAACACGTAGCAGCAAACAAATTCTGTTGGAACAGGGGCTGCTTGGCCACTAGGTGGCGCTTATACGCGCCCTTGAAAGAGCCCCCGTCGAGGAACACGAGGCGGCTGGAGCTGATCCAAGTAGGCGTCAGCTCCGTGGACTCTGTTGGAGAGAAATACCCGGAAGCTTAAGGCTTTCCCCCGTGGCAAGGAGTCGAATACTTCTTCGCAGGCGACTGGGTCGCCGGGACGCGTACTCCCTTTTTGACGGGCAGCCTGGTAACCTAACAGCTGCCCATCGAGATCGTTCTAGATCTCTCGGTCCACTTGGACCTCCTCCTCGTCGTCGGAAGATGAGCTAAAGAGGACCCTTTCAGTCTTGTAACTGATGGTCCCCAACTCTTCACGGAGTGAAGACCGGGAAACAGCCCGTCTGACTTCCGAGGCTGCTGCTGCCTTCGCGGCCTTGGCGCGGGCTGACGCCTCCGCGAACGTCAAGTTCTTGATCGGAAGGCGAGGTTTATCTTCGTCCTCCTTGGGTGAGCCAGGACTTCCCTGACGGGCAGGTGTCTTAGACTCGTCGCCATCGTCGCCATGCCGCTGGAAAACGGCGTTACGCGATGCAAGCGAATCAGATTGGCTCGGATCACCACCAGACCCCTTAATGGGCTGGTCCCGGAGGTTATTGTTGCCCTAGGACATGGGAGACTTCGCTGAGCCCTCCTAATTTTCCACAAGGAGCTCAGGACCATCCGCAGGCGGCTCAGGTGCCTTGGGAGTCACCTTGGATGCCACCTTGGTGTGCCCTAGAAGCAGAGGTTTTGCCAGACGGTTTAGAACTTATAGCCTGCTGTTGGAAGCAACGGGACTAGCCAGCGATGTCTACCGCTGCTTGACCGAGTCTTGTTCGTGGTTGAGACCGACGCGAGAAGAGTAAGAGCACGTGGAAGTTCTCGGGCTCACACGGAAATTAGACAGCTGCGGAAACTAATCGCTGCCAAGTCGATGTCCTTCGATTTGGAGAGTGAAAGGCGGCGACTTCCTTTCTCTCGTCCTGGATGGTCAGTAAACCGAACCTAAGTGCGGAGGATGTAATGGGGTTACATGAAGAGTCCCAAGCCACTCTTCAGAGCAGGTGTACCCAAGTACACTAAGTGATGTTGCCGACGTCACTTATGACATCACGGATAGGTAACACCCATATGGTACAAAGATCTCAGAGCCACCCAATAGGATAACATGTAGGGTACTTTATAGGTGACTAATAGTTAGTATGTAGACGCATTAACCCCCCCCCGCACTCAGGGCGGTTATTGCCCCCTGTCCACGACGAAACATGTTGTATATACAACATGTTCAGACAAGGACTAACTTGATTTTTTGTCTCGCCTGCTATAAGTACGACGTCCTTTTATATTTGCGGGAAGCTAACCTGATCCCGACAGATAGCTTTCAAATGGTATCGTAGCGCTATGCACCAGCATGTTGTCGGATACACCAACGTCGCATGACGGATTTCAAACAGGTTGAGTATTATACGTAGTGGGATTGACCATTTTATAAGAAGCGGACAGAGGCCAAACCTTTCTGCCAAACTATGGAATGTAATCATTGATTGCTACCAATGTAATGAACTAACCGCCCAAGCAATCAAATACACTGTTGGTACGCCTTCACTATACGCGTCGTCACTACTACTATCGGCTTCGTCACTTGCCGTGCAGCGGGGCTGCGTAGCGTAATGCGTCAGAGAAATACGTATAACTCTCCGAGTCTTAGCTGTGGTTCTTCGAAACCTAAGGTCTCCGCAGAGTCTTAGATCAACCTAGTTACCACTAGAGACTCAAAGCGTCAGTATCCTTAAACCTAAGGCGATGTCTTTTATGCTAAAACTGAACTGTTATTTGTTTGCGTATCTGCGGCAAAGCCGCCTGTGGTGTGAATGTATGACTCTAACTATCTACCATAGTTTAACCTAGTCAAATGCATATCGAGTGGCCCTTTGGCCACGTACTGAAATCCCGTTAATCCAAGTGGTACCAAGTACCACTTACTGCAAGGTGACACGTAGCATGGCTACACTCGTCTTACCTTCGTGTAACCCCGTTACACTCTCCTCACTAAATCATGGACACATTGTATCTACGAGGGTCTGATTGTATCAATCGCAAAAGGACCGGAACCTTCCGCTCCAAGAGCGTATCACTGTTCGTTCCGCATCGAGTGCTCGAACTCAGATGTCCACATCCAATTGGTCTTTTGGCCTCGCTCGTTCGCCTCACGACAACAGCTCTCGCCGCGGGCTAAGCCCCTCTGTGTCTCCGACACCTTCGTTATCCACGTCATCCCGTCCGGGCGAGGTCTTAGCCCGCGCGCCACCAGTATCCGCGAGGCTCTCGGTGCTTGGGTATCACTCAGCGCACAAACCTATACGGTCAGAAGACCATGAGTGCCGGCGGCGAAGCCGCTGGAAGCAGTGCCCATGTGCGCTATGCGCGAGACACCTTGAGGAAGGTGATGAAGTGGTCGACTACACCAAGTCTGTGACCGGTGGTAGCCCTGTCCGCTCGCCGAGCCCGCGCCACCAACTGCGCGCTCCAAATCCCTTCGAGCTCTCGACTCCATGAGCTTGCGCAATCCGCTCCGCTAATTTCGCGGGGACCAAAAGATAAACCCAGGGGATCTGGTGTCGTCACGAACCCTTTGGACAAAGTCCAGGAGCTACAGCTTGCTGCTGATCCGCAGCTCTCACGCTCGCAGCGGCATATGGCTCGGCCATTGCTTACTTACCCCGTCCCGTCGTGACTATGGCATCGAGCCTTGCTATCCAAGCAAAGTGGCTCGCCGAGCAGCGACGGAGTTGCTTAACACGTATGCGATTGGGCCGGTTGCCACTACGCCCGACGAACTCGCCGCGCGTGAGTCTCTCCGAGAGAGAGACTTGACTCCTCAGGTGACTAATCAGCGCGAGTATCGTGAGTGCCTGGAAATGCAAGCTCGGCACGGCTCGGTCCCACCGATGCAGATTTATCCAGTGGTGCTCCTGTCAGGAGAGACGTATTCGGAAGACGAGGCTCAGTTCCAGAGCTGGGTCGAAGGTGCCCGCAAGCTCTCTTCCATGGATACGCTTCGGGCTAGTTCCGTGCAACTGATGTTCGAGTCGAACGTAGACTCCGTTTCGAGTTCGCGACACTGAAGGCAAAGCGCCATTTGTGTTTTGTTGCCCACCGGCCGCGCCCCCAGGGCTCTCATGCACATTAGCCCCCCCCCCCTCCAAGACCAGAGCGACAGCTTTGGTACTGGCCTTGGATCCCCAGCGGCTATTGCCGGGAAGCGCCAGGCGAGCGACGCATCGATCGCTGGCCCTCGGGGCGCTGTTGATCGCGTCGACCGAGAGTGCCCACGACGTCAGGGCAATCTTGCCGGAGGGGAACCGCGTACTCCCATGAGTTCTGTGAGTGAGGATATCTCCTCCACTTCACCAGATATTGGGTACGACCCTGGCGACGAACTGCGCCACTAAGCGTTCCACATGATAATGGGAATCTCCCTGCTCATCGAGCAACGACGGCGGCAGTCTCTGACCGGCTGGATCCTCGCGTTGCGAGTCGCAGTGATCTACTATCGGTCCAGAACCGGGTGCAGGACCTTGCGGGTTCGCTACAGCGGGCGACGAGTCACCACAACCGTCTCGCTGACGGGATCGATGCCGTGCATCATCGGATCGACTGGTTCCAGTCTCCTGCCTCGGTTGCCAACTGCCTGGAGCTCCTGGAGCAGCCCTCTGCTCGTCGCTTCGAAGCACAGGGCCGTTCGTTCGCTGGGCTACGTGGTCCGCTGGACCTCCTCGTGCACCTCCAGCGCTTCGGCCAACCACCGGCTGTGGCGCCAAGGCCTCCGCGCCCACCTGAGCCGGTTCTCGAAACGGCTTAAGGAACCCTACGTAAAACCCGGGGTGTGTATGCATCTTCTTCGGAAGATTGAGCGTGTACGCAAGGCCCTTCCTGGCCACGACCATAAAAAAAAGAGGCCGGTGAAGCGCTGGCGCAACTTAGTCTTAAAGACCGCAGACACTGCATGTGTATGTAGGTTTTTAGCGTTTAATAAGACTTTGTCGCCGACCTCAAACACCTCAAGGTTGCTTCTGCACTTTGCATCAGTCTGTTCCTTCTGAACATCCTGGCTTTCAGCCATCGCATCGCGTACTTGTCGTAAGAAACTCAAACGCGTAGACACAAACGTGTCAACTTGCTTGCAAACTGCAGCTGGGCTGATATCAGCTAGCCCATCTGCTATCCCTCCCCTCACTAAGCCCAGAACGAAGAGTGGTGGCGTCAGCGGGACGCGAGGGTGGGTGAGGCCGTTCAAGTAGAACGGGGTGAAGCCTGTCGAGGCATGCACCGCACTGTTCAATACAAACTCAACGAGTCGGAGCATAGCGCTCCATTGCTTGGGTCTGTCCCTACAGACACTCCGAAACATGTCTTCGACAACGCGATTCTCTCGTTCCGTCTGACCATCGGTCTACGGATGGTCCGCCGTGGACATATCGTGTCGAGTGCCGAGCACCTTTAGGACCGACGTCCAAAACTTACCCGTGTTCAACGGGGGTCTCGATCCGAGACAATTGCATCCGGCAGACCGTGGTGTCGAAGGCACGATCCATAAACAGCAGGACTGTCCCTTCTCCATCGATGGAGTCCGGCACCGCCGCTAAATGAACCATGTTGCTCAATCGGTCGACAAAGTCACAATGGCCGTGTTGCCCACTGCATCCCGCGGCAGTCCGAACACAAGTCCATACTCATGGATTGCCAACACCTTGTGGGTATAGGCAAGCTGTACAACAGTGCAGCCGAGTGTGGCGAGGGTTCAACCCTTTGACACGTCTCACACGTGCGTCCATACGTACTGACCCACTTGTAAAGCTTCGGCCACCAGTAGTGGGAGCTCACCGAGCTGTAGGTCTTTTCTCGATCAAGATGACCTCCAAGTGGGGTATCATGTGCCTCATAGAGGATACGATAGTTGAGATCCTCTTCATGAGGAACTACGACATGTGGGAGGCTTCTGGACCAGTACCGTAGTACAACAGGCCATCATGTAGAATATATCGATGCAGGCTCGCGCGCAACTGCGCTGACAGCTTGATCCACGCTTCCTGGCTCATGTAGCAGAACTACGCAAGACTCGTCACGCGCGTGCGCAGCGCGGATCAAGTCTGTCACAGACGCAGTCACCGTGGTGGCGTGAGCGACCTCATAGTCTCGCCTGCGTGATAACACATCGGCCAAGACGTTCTGCCTGCCAGGTTTGTACTTCACCTCGAAGCTGTACTCCGCGAAGAAGGAGAACCAACGGGCCAGTGTAGATCACAAACGGCTTGGAGCCGAGCAGGAGAACCCTGAATTTGGCGAGCGCATACTTCATCGCAAGTAGCTCTTTGTCATGAACTGGATAGTTCTTCTCAGCAGCCTTAAGCTGGCGAGATTCAAACGCAATCACGCGTTCATGCCCTTCAGCGTCTGCTTGCAACAAAGCACTGCCGATATCAAAGTCCGACGCGTCACAGGCGACACTGAAAGGACGATCGGGATCTGGCGGCGCCAGGATCGGCGCCTGAAGGAGACTCTTCTTAATGGCTTCAAAAGTCGCTTGATGTCTGGTGTCCCAACACCAGTTCATATCCTTCTTAATGAGATTGGGCAGTAGCCTTACCACCTCAGCATAGGTTTTGCTGTACTTGTGCAAGTAATTGACCAGACCAAGCCACTTCCGTAAGTTTTTCTGGTTCTTTGAAACCGGGCTGTCTACAATGGCCTTAAACTTAGCGGGATCCGCTCGAAGGCCCCGTTTCCCAATGCAGCATACCAGAAAGGGGATCGCTTCGGCGCCGAAGACCCACTTGTCAAGGTTGGCATACAACTTGTGTGTGCACATGCACTCAATCACCGCTCGCAGGTGCTCAATGTGGTTCTCCACATCAGTCTCCATGCTCCGCACGACTGTGGACGACTATATCGTCGAAGTATGTCTGAGCATACGCCCTGTGGGGCATGAACAGTTGCGTCACAAGACGGTTGATCGTCGCAGGCGCGTTCGACAGCCCTTGGGGCATTACTAGCCACTCCCAGAGCATACCGCTTGGAGTGCTGACCGCCGTGAGCGGAATATCGCTTGCTCACATGAACAATTGATAGTATCCATCGACCAAGTCGAGGGCACTGTACACTGTACACCCCATGTTGTTCTGGAGAACATCCTTCCTAGGAATAGGCGTCTGCGCCGGAATAGTGGCCGAGTTAAGCTTGTAAAAAGCATGAGAGATTCGCCACTTGCCATTCGGCTTTCTGACACAGAACGTAGGCATTGATTGCGGAGACTTTCTCTCGCCCACCATACCCGCCTCGTGTTTAGCATGGAAGAACGCGTCAATTGACGTCACAATGTTCTGGTGGCAAAGGCCACTGCCTTGTCACGCAGTATTTGGTTCCAGGAACCAGGAATCTCATGACGTACACCTCAATTCGGAAGTAGCCTCGAGGGAGATTCTTTCGAGACCACGTCTTGATATTCCTTCACCAAAGGGTAGTACGGATCCGAAGGGTCCTTGAGGATGGAGGATCCTGCTCGCGCATTCAGCGCCTTCTTGGTGTCCTCAAGGACTGCTTTATCCAAAAGCGACGGCGAGTTGAAATCCTCCTCAGGTCGTAGAAAGACCAACTCGGCTAACTCGCCGGCGTTCAAGGCGTCGTCGAACTCGGCAATGGACATCTCGTCCAGCTCCAACAGAGCGTCCGCAGTGGGCATAGTCTCTAGAACGCTGTCGCCATCGACTTCCCCTGTTACTCCGTTGACGAGTGTATATAGCTGTTCGCTATCACCAGGAGTCTCTTCACTCGTCATCCTAGACGCATCAGACGCTCTGCGTCTCATGGCTGACGCTTGGAATCGTAGCCTTCTCCCCGCTGAGACTGTTTGCCTCGGAGAGGTCCTAACAGTCACATCAGCTTCGCCCCTAGGTGCTTGCACCGTGTGCGTCTCACCGAGACTGGTATGTCTTGACCGACAACCGTCGCAGCGCTGCGATGATCGCAGTCTCCACTCCGTGGATTACGTGCCACGTCACCTCCATCAGTGGGCCCTCAGCCGGCCACCACGCATGACGTGTAGCGACAACTCGCCGTCGTGACGAATCTCACCGTCGTGAACAATGTCACCATAACGTCGGTCTCCCAGCGGATTGCCTGCCGCCCCACATGCATCCTGAGGCCCGCGGCCATGATGCCCCGGCATACGGCCGGCCACGCCACGCATGGCGTGTAACGACACACCGTCATCATGACGAGTGTCATTGTCGTGACACATGTCACCTATGTCACCCAGCGGGTTTCCTGCCGCTCCAGTCACAGCCTACGAGCTCTGCTCGGGACTCTTGTCCTCGACACCTTCAGTGTCTACAAGTTCGAATACTCCGATGTCCAGCACGTTGACCGACTCGGTCCAGTGCCCGCGCCAAAAGGCTTTTGTTTCCTAGCAGAGGTGGGTTCATTACTCACCAAAGCTCCATCAGGAGTAAAGCGCGTTGCGCCCAAGGTCTTCGACCTCCAATCAATCCATGGCTCATGGCGTTCCAGCCATGCCATGCCCAGGATGAGGTCGTACTTCGAATCCAGGTCCAGGACTAGACAGCGTTCCACGCCATCGAAGTCGAGAAACTTCACGCCCAGGTTCAAAGGAACCTTGGGCATCGTGACGCGGGTCCCAGTCGCTAGGCGAACAGTGACCATGTCACCCCTGTGGTCTCTGAACACCTCAGCGTACTGCTGACTTTCTTCTATCGTGGAGCGTTGATCATAGTTGCCCGAAGCTCCGGAATCGATCAAGATGATCCATGGCTTTTTGAAGCCCTTCACCGTATACTCGACGACGATCAACCCCGCTTGCATACACGTTCCGTGTTAGAGAGTACGGCTCTCTCCGGGGCTGGGCCCTGTTGACCTCCTCTTCCACGAGGCTCAATAGAACTCAGACCTTCCCCGCAGGGCGCTCGTGCCTACTGAGTGTCGCAGTTTCCCCGCGACGAGCCGATGACTTGGCTCGATGCAGAGCGAAAGCTCGTAGGAGGTTGACGCGACCTGCGCGACGGGCAGGTTGACTTCAAATGGATGGTGCTTCGGCATATGAAGCACCGACGAACACCCATGCGCTGCTCGGCAGCGTGAAGCTCAGCTTCCTCATCGTCAGCGTAGCTGTGGTCCACAGGGACCGGTCCGTCGGACGGAGTAGCGTTATCAACGCCCCAGCCAAGTCGAGACGACTTGAAGTTGAACTCGGCGTTCAATGCCACTCTCACGGCCTCTTCAAAAGAGGCAGGGCGAGTGCGGAGGCCCTCCATAAAAACTGTCACAATCACTGCCTCTGGCAGAGGATCGGCCGTCATACCGGGATCAGTGTCCGCAACTCCTGAACGAAGTCAACCAAGTCCTTCTTACCCTGGCGGGTACTCAGGAAGCGTGACCGCACGCGGTACGCCTAGATAGGCGGATTGAACACTCGCGAAAGCTGGAGTTTCAGCTCCTCCCAGCTCGGGAAGGCAGCGTCCATCGACGCGCCGCACATTAGTGCCCAATCTCGCGCTCGACCACCGAGCTTCGATTTTGTGCAACGCGTTGTAGCTCACTACGGAGCATGGCCGATCCCATCACCATTTCGATCTCACACGGATCCATAACATGGGGCTCTCCCCCTCCTTTCCTTCGAAAGTCTTGACACTCAGGATGAGCGATTTAGGCCGGCGAGGGGGGGCTTCCTGCTCTATCGTTGACGTCGACGTCGTGGCAGACGCATACATCCTCTGATGGAGGTGCTCCAATAGAGCATTCTTGCAGCTTGAGAACGCTTCCAGACGCGCGTTCACCGCGTTTGGTCCTTGCGGAGTAATATGTGTTATGCCCTCAGGGACCATAAAAGACATAAGCTCTTTTTCAGCGCGTGTTGCTGGCTCTGGGACAGGTTGGAAAACGCTGTCTGCTCCATCCTCACCGAGGAATAGTCCTAAGACTCTGGTGCAGGATTGACTACAGGTGCCACCAGCTGCAGCAGGGATGCGTAGAGTATCTGCGGCGAAGCCGCCTGTGGTGTAAATGTATGACTCTAACTATCTACCACAATTAAACCTAATCAAATGCATAGCGAGTGGCCCTGTGGCCACGTACCGAAATCCTGTCAATCCAAGTGGTACCTAGTACCAATTACTGCAAGGTGACACGTAGCATGGCTACACTTCGTGCTACCTTCGTGCAACCTCGTTACACGCGACGCCGCTGTGGCTGCCGCATCGCTTGCATCACCATCATCATCTTCTCTTTCCTCATCCTTGTTCTCGCCGTCTTCGGTCGCAGCGCGGCGTCGCTTCTTGCCAAGCCCGCGCATCTAGATGTCGCGGCCGACACGAGGCCATTCGGCGTTTTTCCATTTGACGTGTCAGATCTGATTCCACGTCATGGTGTTGCCCACGTAGTGGTTGGGACGCGTACGTTCACACAGATACACGCTACACCACCAAAGCACAAGCAGCCAGTTAGTATGCATGCAGAAAAGCTCACCTCCACACTTATCGCTTATTCCCCTCGCTGCAAACCTCGCACTATAATCTCGTAGCG
Source organism: Phytophthora sp. 'mugwort' (assembly GCA_033558025.1). NCBI lineage: Eukaryota > Oomycota > Peronosporomycetes > Peronosporales > Peronosporaceae > Phytophthora > Phytophthora sp. 'mugwort'. The sequence goes on along the minus strand of JAUCEF010000004.1, from coordinate 2,767,450 downwards.
CAACCGCTGCCTCCCCTTTATCCTTCCTGATGGAACCGACCTTGCACTGGTACTGGTACCGCTTGCGAACACCCTCTCGAATCTGCATCCACTCTGGAAACCCAGTGTGGCGATGCTCAGCCGAAACAGTCCCCCCTCGTGGGCGTTGGAGGTCCTGGCGAACAGCTCTACATCAATACACGCGTTAGCAATATATATAACATCCTGGCGAAAGATCATATGGCATATGCCTCCTCCACGATAGCTTCGGCTCGCGCCTGCAACATCTCCAGGAAATGTGCGTGATCTGCTGTCAGTTGACCTCTATGCTTTTTAGGCCTCGCGATAGACGATGAACGCATTCACGACCGTCATATCGACAAGGCCCAAGACGAGTATTTCCTGAAGCGCACGAGGACCTGCAGAGAATAGCGCTGCAGCCGCGATTGGTCATGGGCATCAAACCCACCCATCCCGCGATGGTAGCCACACATCCCGGACGGGCCCAGGTATGATTGTCCTCCAGGAATGTGGCGGCCTGTGTTCATACAACCACAAATACAGCATGTTAGTTCCTGATCATTTGCAGTAGAGACTAGTATTCTTACCGCATGTTTCCATAGTAGTGCTGATGCCAGTGGAGGGTAGATACACTGGAAGCCTGTCCCACCACTGCAACATCTGAAGGTCGGGACAACACATCGCAACAGCAGTGGTGGCCGACTCGCGAACTATATTTGCTGGGCGCGACGCTTCCTTGACAAAAAGTGCTGGTGGGAATCCCTTCTTGTTCGTCTATATCGTTCCGACTGTGTATACGACCTCAAGCCCAGCATGTAGAATATACAACATAGCCAACGGGTAACATGAGTTAGTTTACAACAAGTGTAACTTAGCCAAAAAAGCACCGCTGTCTCCATGATGAAGGCGCGGTGCAAAACAAATACAATACGCAGCACATAATACGTAAGAGCATACCACATGCAGGGAAACGTACTGGAGACAGTAGGCAGTGTCGCGCAACAGGTCATAAACAACTTAGTACCCCATTTGTGGGGCTTGTCCTTCATGAAGTGCCTCGTCACATTGTAGCGGCTTCTCGACTGAATCATAGCTGCGTCAAAAGCCAGTGCTGGAGGCACCATGTATCCTCTGGCGACTGTCTACTGCAACGTATCCACCACTGACCGAACCTTCCCAGCTCGATCCGTCTCCGCCCGCGAGTCCGTGATTTCAGTGAAATGTAGATTCTGCATTACCCCCCCCCCCCTCCCCAAACCGCGCCTTCGACATATAGCGCCCAAAAGTCCTTTTTGGGACAGCACCAACAGACGTCTTTCCCCAGTGATCAGCGAAGCGACGCATGTTAGGGCACCACATCCTAGCAATGAGTAGTCCGATGCAATGCGTAATACCCTCTTGTAGAATCTTCTTGTGTTTTTTCGACTCTCGAAGCAGCACATCATCTCGCGTAGCATTCCCATCTTGGTCCACCTGCTTCTCGTATATCCTGTCCACTCTTTCGTTCAGATGCTGACTATAGTATCGATTGCTCTCCATTGCAACACGCTGACATAGCCCGGGGGCATGAAAAAAAAACAGTTGCAAAGGTGACTTGGCTCTTTCGAGCACAGCATCATTTGGTCGTACTCTCCGTCGTACAACCCCGGATACGCCTCCGTTCGTTCAGGAAGTGTTCCAGCATCTAGAAGCACAATACAACATGAGGCGAGTTAGAGCATGTTATATATACAACCTGTCGTAACGATGAGCACACCAGAATCTCACGCGTCCACTCGCATCTTCTACAGCGCGTTCTCGTCCAGCAGGAGGACCTCCATCTCGTCCGGCGTCAACGTATCCCAATTCGCAGTAGTCGCTGCCCAGTTTATCGATTGCAGCTTTTAGCCGCTTTCGCTGAAGCTCACGTTGCTGTTCGCTTTTCCCTCGAAGACTAAGTGCCTCACCGTCCAAACCTCCATTTTACCCGACAAATCATCTGCCTCATCAGGCCCACCTCTCTCAGCCAGGAATGATTATTCAGCCTCCAACTCTACCGCAGCCACACCCTTCGTCTCAATGTACCAGTCTTCCCGAGTCTGCGTCGTCTCCATCCATATCCGAATCAAATATTTCGGAAAAATCACCACGAGTAATTGAACCAACGTGATCCGCCGTCACACTACAGCATCATCAAGTCCTTCAGCTTCAGCTAACTCCATAGTAAGTGCCCTATAAAGCATAGCGTACATGTCAAACATACGACGTCAACAAGTTGTGAACTTGTTGTATATCCATCATGAAAGAATACATACCTGGATGCAGGCCGCGGTGGCTGCTTCCCAATCGTTCGTCAGTTACTTCGCCATCCATATTGACACACAGGCACAATCACACGTACCACATCATGAAAATCAGAACACGACGTATATACATTATGGAAAGGTACCCACATGCTCACACCATGTGTGGCTTCTACCGTTGCCGTCGAAGACACACTGTCGTCGTCATATCCTTATCCTCATCAGCGTCTGCAACACGAGACATCGATTTCTTCGTCTTCTTATTCGCCTTCTTCGAAGAAGACGTGTTCGGAGACGCTTTCCTCTGGCCTGACGGCTTTGCCCGTGCAGCACTCACTACGGCGTCGACCTTCTTTCATTAGAGATCTGCAAGTGCCGCTTCGCCTGCCATCCGCACTCGCTCACTCGCCTTGGCAGCTGAATGCTGGTTGGCTGCTGCCTTCGCGCGATCAACAGCCCTCGCCTCCTTAACCTGTTCTTCCTCTCTCGCCCTGGCAGCCAACTGCGTTTTGTCACCTTCTACTGCTTGCCCGGCGCCTTCTTGACTCCGTCTGTTGTCGACTTGGACGGCACTTACCTTCCCCCCCAAACATTTCTGCCCTTCATTGTTTTGGCTGCATTCTCCTCTAGGCGGTCCTTCATCCGCTTCTTTGCAGCAGCAATGTACAATGCCGCCTTGCCAGTCGAAGAGGAGGTGCGGCTGGCTTCTGCACAGGCACCGCTGTCTCCGCCCTCTCCGTGCCGGCCGCGTCTACCACCGTCCCCGTGCCCGCTGCCCTCTCCGTGTTAGCCGCCAACCCCGCGCCCGTCACTTCCGCAGCTCGGCTGCTCTTCTCCAAAGTCAGTGTTTTCTCTCTTAGCTCATCCAAGTACGCACGGTGCTCTGCCATAATGCTCTGTCAGTCGGATACGGATCGTTCCTCATGCCGGGCCACAAAGTTCTCGTGATCGCGGCGAGTTTCGCGTCGTGCTGCCATCTCTCTCGTTCTTGGTTGCTTCTGGATTGAGAGAGGTGGCGGGTTCGCAGTCACGACATGTGTCTTGTCGCAAAAACAGCAATGATTTCCAACAGCTTTTTGTTTAATTTCAAGAACCTTTTTTTGCGAATTTTCAGCCTATTCCAGCGTCTATAACATGTCGTATATACAACAGGTTCGGAAAAGGGACATTGCGCACTTTTTCCTCACATGTAGTCAAATGCTACACGTAAGTACAGGGGAATCAGATCACATATAGATATATTCAGTCTTATATCTCCCTATTTTGGTAACAGTCCACTCTGACCAGGGACTTGTGAACTGCCGTCCACGAGAGTTTGTATTCTCTCCGGAAGTCACACTTTCTGTGTGCAGGTGTTGTGTGCCCCGTCACAGGACAGGTGTTCCCGTTATCATAGCAACATAGCAAGTTTAGGATAGCACAAAATAAGCACTTAAACCGACGACAGGCAGGGCCAGAATGGCCCCGGGGACACGGCTAGGGAGGAGGATGCAGATTCACTTGTGTGGCTTCCTTGCCTTTATCGGACGCCAGCACTTCCCTGCACTGTGTCCACGAAAGTTTTCCTTTCTCCCGTTATGTATCCGTACCTAACGTATACGCTCATTTACCTATACCTTCCTGGCTGTCGCACTGGCTCCTTTAGTTCACATTCGCGCAGGATCTCGGAGACACTATCCGGTCAGAAGCGACCTTGTTCCTTTTGCAGAAAATGTAAAACTCCTGCGACCGGTAGGCCTCTAACTAATGGCGATTTCTTTTCAAGCGAACGAAAGCATTGAAGAGGTACAACAGTTATAAAAACATACTTAGGCATCAATACTTAGCATGAAATGAATTCAAGAGCACAAAACGAAGAGGATGAAGCGATTTGACGTATTTGTCGGGACGAAGTAGAAAAGGCCACTATCACGATCACGCACGCTGCGTCGCTGTCTGGTACTTCTTGTAGAACCAGTCCGCAATGTACGCGAAAGGTGTTTCCACACCGGAATTCTGTTGCTGAGCACGGCAGACGCACGAACAAAGTTGTTAGCCAACTGTAGCCATTGCCATCCTACTTGACAGCAACACGCTTACTGCGGAACACTCGAAGTACTTAAGGTCGTTGCGCTCTGTAAACTCCTCGGCCTCCTTCGTGGAGATCGCGTCGCGATTGTTGTAGCGAAGGTCCGTCTTGTTGGCCAGCAAGACACCTGGCACGTAGCAAATTTTAAGTTTGTTTAGCCACGGCTCCGAGCAAAAGCAACGGATTCCTACCAGGGATGTTGTGGTTCGGCGATGCGTCTCGGACATCCTGATACCACTTGCTGCACGACTTGAATGACTCTTTGTTGTTCACATCGAACACGATGAGGGCCATCGATGCACCTTTGTACTAAAACTCATTGCATAATATATTAAATATATTAGCTTTTCTCCGTGCCACGTCAAAGCAAAACTGAATGGGAAACGTACATGAACAGTGCCAAAGTCGAGCTGGTTGAAAACGCTCTGGCCAGCGCAGTCGAAGAGGTAGAGCTCCACAACCACGTTCGTATCCGGGATCGCAATGCTCTTCGTCGACAGCTCCACGTCCGATGTCTGTAGAAGGCAAAGTCAGTCAGCAAGTAATTGAATACATCGTAGTATCCTCTGTCTCGTTGAACGCAGAGCGTTACCATCACGTAGTTTTTCGGGTACTCGTGGCCATTGCTCTTGAGAACCTGCAGTAAAGCCGTCTTGCCCACTGTAGCATCACCAACGATAGCCACCTTACAGCGCAACACCGTCTGCCATCCAGAAATCGTCACACGAAAACGAAAGTCTTCTAATACCATGCTAATGGTCCGTACCGTGCTCTTGTGGGTCGTCTCCATACTACGCAAAGCCGACATGATGACAAGGTGAGTTCACGAGAAAGTCGTAGCTAGCGACGCTGAGACTTAAAAATGATCCTTGAAAAGACACCGTCGAGGTGAGGAGTCGTCGGCCCCAGCCAGGGTTAGTATATTACGAAGAAATATCTACCACTGTTTTCCTTCTTAAGGCCACCTTGGTGGTTTCCTATCGTCTCCCTGCAAGAAACTATTTCGCTCATCGTCATATTCACGGGCAGTGATGTCGCTGAGCTCGCGCATTTGGAGGAATCGTGCTGCCTCCTGTCGGAGCAACTCGCGCAGCACAATGAAACCAGCAGCGGTCTCCGCTAGGAGCAGCAACACGATGAGTGCTCCTGCTATCAGGTCGAAAGGAAGACGATGCTCTGCGAAAAAGCTCAAGTACACGAGTCCAGGGAAGAGCGGACAAACTGACAGGAACACGAAGGCCGTGAGGGGAAAAACCTGTGGTCGCAAGTTGCCACGCGTGCCCAAGAAATATCGTGCCACCTCTGCCGGGATCAGCACAACCAAGCAGCAGACTGGTAGTGCACGAGACAACGAAGAGCTATACTGGAGAGCAGCCAGCTTCCGTGCAAATACAACTTTAGTCATCTTCTAGTACAAAGCAACTCGAGTTTTTCTACTCACCTTATCACGTAGGAGCAAGCACGAGATCGGATAAAAAAGACAACCGAACCATGCCTCGTAACATATCGCCTGCTGTAGCACAAGCCGTGCGCGTCGTCGCTGTTGGGCAAGAAGCATCCGATCTTGGCGTCTGAAGAGTCTGCCTGAGAATAGCCGACCAAATTGAAAAACTACGAGGGAGATGCAGTGAGGTGGCCTGTATTAGACTGGAAACGCTATGCGAGCTCGTTGCAAGTAGATGGACGTGCAGTAGTACTTAGCAATCAAGGTAGTTGGCCGCCATGAGCAGCTCCATGGCGATCTCTGGCTCGATGACAAACTCGGGCAGCCGCGACGTGCTGTCCGCGTACTGCGTCTTGTAGTACATGTATTGCGACACCTTCTCCAAGATGGGGGCGCTGATGTCCGGGAACGTGATCTCGCCCTTCCTCTCCGTGAATTGGCCTGCAAGAGTGAGATCCTTGTCAGCTCTGTTGTCATTTTTTTCAATGACAAATGTGACAGTTCTGATGCACGCACCACTCAGCATGGCGCGGATGGTACCCGAAACCATGGCGCACTTCCTGCTGATGTAAATCTCATGGCCTTCGGCGCTGTGTGGTATCAAATATCGCAGTAGAACGTCGCACACGCCAGTCAATACTTGCGTCGACATTTCCAAGCCCACAAAGGGAGCTACGCGCTCGGACTCGGACGGACAGCAATAGCAGCGAGATTTTACCTGATGAGCTTGACCATGTCGAGCGCTGGGGCGGCGTTGCCTGCTTCCTGCGCCATGCTTCTCGTAGCTACACCTCACTTGCTTGTTCAGTTTCAAACGAAAAGCACCTGTCACATTCGGATACTTAGCTGATCCATAATGTAAAGAACATAAACGTGCTGTAATGACTGCATCATCAACTCGTTTTGAGCGATCTTTTAGCAAATGGACGTCAGTGCGACTGCCTTCCAAGTGGCTGTGCCAGTGCTGTGCGCGCTGGTGGTGGCTGTCGGGGTCTCAATATTCACACCCGCAGTGCGAGGTCGACCCGGCATGTTCGTGCAAGCTGTCTTCACTGCCCTGGTGCTCGTGCAGCTCTTCTACTTGTACCAAGCGTCGAGGCAACAGCTCAGTCGTGTCGTATAAGCGAATTAACAGTCTATCGAGCTCTTAGTGGTTGCAGTGTCATATTAACAGCAATATAGAGCGCTCCTCGTGTCTTGCTGAGGTGAGTAGCTTAACCCGCCTGGTTCTTAAGCACCTGGAAGACCTTCTTCTTAATCCACTCCTTGCCGCAGGGCAGGTACGTCTTGGTCTCGAGGTCCAACACGAGCGCACTGAGGTCCGTGAGCGAGTCAATGTACGTGTACAGGTCCTGGATATCGTACGTGATGTTCTTCAAGTTCGGGTTCAGCTGCTTCAGCTTGGCCTCGTACATCTTAACCACGCCGTCCATGCCGCCGTTCACCGACTCAAAGTCCAGGTACGTGCGCGAGTTCGGGTCGCGCGTGTACTGCACCAGAATAATGGTATGCTTGGCCTGTCGAAACTCCGCCTGCGTCGCGTAAAGATACACACATATGCGTCAGATGCTGCTAGTCCTCTCTGTCGTCAGCTACTTCAAGGCCGCGTACCATCGCCGTTCTTCTGGCCTTCACTATGAGATTCCCCTTCCGAGTCTGACGGGTGGCGGGACTGATTTTTCCAATTACGTACACAACTTGTACATCAGCTTACGTGCACCACAACACGATCCGCTCGACAGGCGCGACCTTTTAGGATCGTGGACACTTGCTCTGCATTGCTGCGATGGAAGGCCAGGACGTCGCGCGAGGCGGGGGCGCCGCCAAGTCAGCCACCGTTTTGTTCGATGCTTCCAAGAAGGAGCAGTTCTATCCGACCAACGGGCTTAAGAAGCTCGCGCGCAAGCTCAAACCACTGTGCCGCGTGGACGTCAACAAGGACGACCTGTCCCGGGATCGGATAAAGGACGCCAGCGTGTTGGTGTTCGCCGGTGTCCGCGAGCGCTTCAGCTCCACCGAATTTTCCACGCTTAAGGAGTTCCTGAATGGCGGTGGTAGCATCCTGCTCATGCTGGGCGAGGGCGGCGAGCAGACGTTCGACACCAACCTCAATGGCTGGCTCAAAGAGTGAGGGCACTGCAGTTGCATCTAGAAAATATTCAGAACCTGTCCGACTCACTGGTTTACTTGCTATGCTGGTTGGTAGCTTCGGCATCTTCGTGAACCCGGATGCGGTTATCCGGACAGTCTACCACAAGTATCATCACCCGAAGGAGGTGTTGATTTCCAGTGGCGTCGTGAACCGAGAGATCGCGCGCATGGTACCACGCTGTTTTTGTTAAAGTTAGAAATTGGGTCTGGATAAGTAGACACTAATGTTATTTGTATTTGCTGCACCAATTCAGGTCAACGAGTTGTATGGGAGAAAAGATTTGGTGGTGTCAGGCCGCGATTCAATCCCTGGGGGATCAAAATCGACAGGACCGGGTTGCGCGTTGGAAAAGGACCAAAAGGGGCTGACGTTTGTATACCCTTACGGAGCTACCCTGACGGTGAAGAAGCCAGCAGCCCCGCTCCTTTCTTCGGGTTTCATTTCGTATCCGGTAAACCGCCCGGTTGTGGCTGCGTGGCAGGAAGGTGGTGTTGCAGCACCAGTATCAAAATCTGGGCGGCTTATCGTGTTAGGCTCGGCACAATGTTTTGTGGATGAGTGGATTGACAAGGAAGAGAACTCAAAACTCCAAGAGATTATTTTTCGCTGGCTACTTAAGGACAAGAGTATCAAATTAAACCTCCAGGATGCCGAGGACCCGGATCTGAACGAGTATGTCCGGTTGCCTGACACTCAAGCTCTCAGTGACCGACTGCGCTCGTGCATGCAAGAGAGCGAAGAACTCCCAAAGGACTTTACAAGACTGTTCGATGACTCGCTGTTCAAATTTGACACATCTCTCATTCCTGAGGCAGTAAATTTATATCGTGAGCTTGGCGTCAAGCACGAGCCCCTCACGCTCATCCCGCCTCAGTTTGAATGTCCACTGCCACCTCTCAAGTCAGCGGTGTTTCCTCCAGCACTGCGTGAACCCCCTCCACCAGCACTAGATCAATTTGATCTGGACGAGCACTTTGCGAGTGAGTCCTTGCGGCTCGCTCAGCTGACAAACAAGTGTTCGGACGACGACCTCGAGTACTACGTGCGAGAAAGCGCCGACATTCTTGGCGTCATGACGCGGCTCGACCCAGATCGAAGTGATGCCAAGCACGCCCTCGAGTTTATCTTTCAGAAGATCGTCAACTTCAAAAAACTCAACCAAGACACGCCCCCCGTTATCGTCGGCTCCAGTAGGCTTACAAGTTCTGATAGCACAGGCAACGATGCATCTTCACGAGCTCCTTCACTTGTACACCTGACTGAATTTAAAGAGTCGAAAGAGTCACCGCCATCTAGCGGATTTCGCAGCCGGTTGGACGATGATGACGAAGATAATGGCAAGGCTTCCACCCCATAAATTATGCAGTCTTCTCCGACCGCGTTTTAGCAACTATTGCAGTAGACAGAGCAGTAGGAGAGGAAGGTATAATGCAGTAATATGACTATCTTCTAAAGCCAGAACGACTTGAGGCCCAAGCTACTAGCGAGGTTTCTGGTAAAAAGTACTGCTGTGGCCTAGCGAGTAGCCACGAGCACCAGCAAGCTCCATCGAGGCTTCATGACGAATATGCTGCACATGCTCGTGGGAACTTGCTCGCAGATGCTTCTTGGTGTCAGTCAGCACGTCTCCGAATTGCTTCGTTGCAATGTCCAGCTGACGCTGTAACTCGCTCCGCTCTTGGCGACGAGCTTCCAGGCGCTTGCACATGGGGGTGTATCGTGCCAAGATGTTGGCAACCTCGCGGTCGATATGTCCGATCTCGCTCTCGTAGTGATTCATTGCTGCCTGGGTGATCGCCTGCTTCTGCCGCATCGCAGCGACCAGCTTGTCCAGTTCGCCGATCTGACGAAAAAACGAGGTAAACGTCACGATAAGGTTGATTCCTAGCAATTGAAAGATGTCAAGTACACGAAGCGTGGCGAGCATTGAGACGTCTCCTTTCTCCAGTGCTTGGCGCTCCATGAGAGTCACGCGAGAGGACTGCACCAACAGCAAACAGTGCTCAGAACTCCGACCTAAATTAACCTAATAAACAACATGGATCGCTTACACTAGTGGGGGCGCTCGTAACCTGAGGACCGGCAGCATTCATGATTCGATACGGCAACGACGATGGGAGTCTGTTCACTGCTGCTGTGAAGTACGGGACTGGTTATCAGAGCTTGCCACGGCTCCACCTCACCAGCTAAATATACGTTGCTGCACGATAAAATGAGTGCATCCTAATCGCCTGACACAGCCACAACATCAACGTGAACGTTTGCGATTGCAGCAACGCAGACCAGCACGGGTCTGCCAACTCCTGGGCACCGAGAAGAGAGTATCTATTCACTGTTTTCCATCTCTTACGTCGCTCTCGTCCGTCAAAACGCACATAGCTCAAAGTGCCATACGTAGCGTGTCTCCTCCCTAAAAAATGCTACTCACTCCACGAGCTTCCGAGGCCTCCTCTCCTGTTTGACAGTCGCTTCCTTTAGACTAACTGGTCGCAACGGGAAAGCGTCCGCCCCGTCGACTCGGGACTAACGTTGCGCACGGGTCGCTTATCCGTACTGCAGGCGGAAGACATCGTTGTGGATGTAGTACTGTCCGGGCTGGTGGGCCACGAGCTGGAAAACCTGCGTGAACTGGATGGGGTTGTTTTCCTCGATCTGGATCTTCCCCTGCACGAAGATGATCATGGCGTTGCCCGACGTGGACGGCTGGATGTCTACAGTCGGGTACTCGTGACGCACTGCCGGTAGACCTTGGAGCTTGGCCATAATGGTTTGCTGGCCGGTGGAAAGCTGGCCCTCCCAGCTCATGTTGGACACGCCTTGCTGCAGAAATACATAGGAAAAAATAGCATAGTTTAGTAAAAAAAAAAGTAATCCGGATACACTATGTGAGACTGGCGCTATGAGTGGGTGTGTAGACACGTACGTAGAGGCTGGCTAGCCCCGCCCGGTTCGTGTCGAACGTGGTGTAGTAGTGCTGCACGAAGGCCTTGGCGACCTCCTCAGCGGACATAATTCTCCTCCTTTGTGTCTCTTGCTTGCTTCCTTCCCGCCGCCTTATAGACTGGCACTGAGTATGAGAGCGAATTTAAATAATATTCGTGGCCTGAGCAGTGACGAAATTTCATTGGTGGAAAACGGAGAACCCATGCTATTCGATAAAATCATGCAAGCTTAGAACTACGAGGGACCTACAACGCGCAGGCCCGCTTGGACGCAAGAGCTTCCGAGGAGGCCAGATCTTCGTGCTCGACGGTCTCCGAGGACGGCGAGGGCGAAATGTTGGAGTTGCCGAGTAATCTCAGCTGCTGGAGGGTCAAGAACGACTGGAACAGCTCCCGGGACGTGTCGCACTTGGGAATCACGTGGCCCTGGGTGTGCACCGAAGTCATCACGCGGTTCTCGAGGGTCTGTTCGCCCAGGGCATAATCCTGTTAGTCTGGAATGCATCCTAAGTAGCGAAACAGTAGCAAAGCACCCACCTCTTGCTGCTTAAATATGTCCACCACGTACTGGCTCTTGGCTGCCGGGATAACGTAGTCGTTCGAGCCGAACACGTGTAGCGACGCAATGCCTGGGGCAATACCCGAGTCCAGTGAGTACTGTGGAGATCCTAGGTAGCTGCCAATCAACACGGCTAGCTTCGGAGACCACTGCAGTTCAGCAAGTGCCTGTCAAAGATCCGATCAAAAGGTAAGACTCCGTCAGTTACACTGCACTGCGCTGAACAGCAGAATTCAAGCTTTCATGTACCTCTTCCGAGCACATCCACGCCGCGAGACTCGCTCCTTGAGAGAAGCCCATAACGCCGTCCACCTCTCCGATCTCATGCAGCTTCTCGTGTAGAAAGCCCATGAGCACGTCCCGGTCGCCGTCCAAATTGCTGGGGTCGTCTTGGTGGAAGCCCAACGGCCGCCACCACGCGCGGAACTCCGTCTTCTTCTTGGCACAGCGCACGCGCTTGGGCTTGCTGGAGGTCACGCAGGAGGCACTCAAAATGGGCGGCACAATGGTGAAAGGCCCGTCCAGGAAGACAAAGTCCACGCTGGCGGTGGCACCGCGCAAGGGCTTCGTCTTGCCCATGAAGGTGGCCGCGTCCTGGTACATGCCATGCAGACACAGCAGGCGCAGTTTGCGGTCTGAGCACCTGCTCAGCAAGCTCGTGGCGGTCATGGTCGCCACCGTCTTGTCACGCGCTGCCCGCCGTAACAAGCGACTCCAGTGCCTGGGTGATTTGTAGCTGCCCCTCTTAATGGGAACTTTTCATCCAATAAGAGGAATTTCGAACGCACCATTGGCCAATGAAGCGCGGTGAACAAGAGTACGTACCAAAGATACTATGTCTCAGTACTGTACTTGTATTGTGCCTTTCCCGACTTATGGCCAATCTGACCTCAAAATATAGGTCCTTCGCAAGTGTGTTTTAGGGTCAAAGGTATGATTTGTCGAGCCACTGGTAAGTGCACTTTGCCTTCTTTCTTCCGATGGCTGCTGGAGAAGCAAGTCCTACGGATGAGCTCCGATTTGGACTAAGGACCACCTTTTAACGAATTTAGGACCGAATGGCCAAAATTCATCGGCCATTCGGACGTCCAAAAGGGCTCCCAGCAGATCAGGTATGAAATGGCCTACAGTGTCAGTTGAGGGTAGGGGTAAGTTTAGACATAGGTACCTAGTCAGTTAGGAGGGCTTTCGTAAGACCCCTCCTCCTACGAAGGCCCTAAACGGAGGGCGTTTTGTCAAAAGACACAATACTAAGACAGTATGTGAGACATCGACTGATGCGACGTCAGGACCAATCAGGGCACGAGGTTTAGAAGGCAGTGACGCGAGATTATTATGGTTTTTAAGATGCCCCAGCCCTTCATCTAATTCTTCAGCAGTTTTTGGCCCAATTGCGCAGAAGCTCAAGAGTTAAATTAACCAGTTTTGTCCAATCAAGACTACCGACGTCGGCGGAAAGATGTGACCATTGTCTAAGTTTAAAGTAGACTGCTAAAAATTATCTACAAAGTTTAACTTCAACAAAATCGGCATATATTCTACTAATCAGAATACAAAGTTTAACATCTACGAAATCTGCATATATTCTACCAATCGGATACAGACTGACCTGAGCGCAAAGCACTTCTCGCATACTGGCGCTGTCATTGGCTTGACGGCCACCACGTTTAGCGTTTAACCCATCCAGCATCCTGCACGTCACTGTAGCGTTGGCGCCTCAAATCTTAACATGTAGAAGTTGGATGCCCTCGTTCTGCTCAGATAGGGCACCGTGGCAGTCGCTAATCTATAACGGCTCGACAGCCGGAGCGGGATGCGCTCAGCTGCATTTTGTGGGTGACGAAATTTGAAGTGTTCCTCGTTTTAATTGGCTCACACTCATCGGATTTTATAGAAACGTATCGGTGGGGTCGGAAGATGTGACCACACTACGAATTTTGGTTTATGACCTCCCTTATCTTCAATGCACGTTGACTTGCATATCTTGAACTACCTGGTTACATCTTTCCGTCGATGTCGGTATGTAGGTTAGGTTCAGTAAATTCCAGCTTATTTCTGGAAATTCTGAACGTGTCAAATAAGTTCCAATACAGTAACCAAAATACAAGCCTTTCATTACAGGATAAACGAACACTGTTCCAATGAACTCCAACTTCGCCGGTGAAAAAAAATAAAATGCAGTGGGAGTAGAGTCTCATTTTGGGGGTTAAGTGGTCAAGATGCGTAGAGCAGCACGCGGACTTGGCATCCCTGCCGGGGCGATGGGGCAAGAACTGTCTGCTGAGAAATTGCTTGACGAGTTTCTTGCATAGCCCAACGACCATAGATAACATGCATAGTTCGCTCGTTTTAGAAGCAAGCCTTATCATGTAACAATTCTACTCTTTACTAGCTGCTTTTACGATTTTACTGCAGACCAAGAAAAGCACGAGGGCTCGAGCTGCCGATTGTGTGCTGTCCAAATCAACTGCACTCGGATATTTTCCGAAAATACTGGATATGTTGTGTGGCGTTTGGGTTTGTCCAGCGGTTAGCCCGGCAACACTTGTTAACCCTTTCGGTGATTGGTCGATCACCTTTCCCGTGACAGACTGACAAGGAAATGGTAGTGACAGAGTCCTCTGTTTGTCTTAATATAACCCCAGCCGAGGAGCCGATGAGGTTTGTAACCATCAGAGCCGTATTTAGGAAAGGTTGTTCGAACAATCGGCTTTGTAGAGTCGGACCCCAGGCACTCCCACAGAGATCTGTTAACACCTGATATGTGTATAGAGATATTTAACTTTATTATGGAAGTGTGGTATTGCAGAACACACAAATTCGCCTATGTGGATACTAGGCAAGAATCACAACAATAGCCGAGCTAGTCGGTCATTGTTGGCCTGCACTGGGTTGCCCCTAGCGCCTCAGCTGTGCTGTCTCGCTTCCGCCAAGACCAAGAGCCCCAAGCCAGTCAATACACAGAGGTCAGCTGAGCTGGCTGCCTCTAGCTTAGATATCCCGTGTCCTCCACTAAAGAGCAGACGACGACTGTTAGCGCTTTGACGGGTCACCGAGAGCAAAGGCTTCTCGGCTAGAATTGACACGGACCCGGGCTGTACGGCGTACCGGATCGCCGAGTTTGGCAGGACGTGTTCCTTTGCGCTTGGCGAGGTACGTCTTTCCCCTGGCCGACCTTGTTCTCTTGGCGCTACCAGTCAACACCCTACAAAGTATGCCTCTCGGGTGTCATGGTAAGAATAATCAGCTTGTGCAGGGACTTACCGGACAGTGTACACTTGTCTTGGACTTGGAAAGAGTTACTTTGGCCTGGGAGCCCTCAAGGTGCTCCTCCTATTGCTAAATATGTTCCTATTTACAAAATATCAAGTAGTGAAGTGTGCTCGGCTCTCAACCGACCCTTTGCAAAGATCTCAATGTAACTACCAAAACTTAACGACGACTGAGTTTATCCACTCATGTTATCGAGTTATCAGCTGACATCGTACTCAGCAGTTAGTACTGTGGCTGCCGCTTTAGTGCGATATGTGAACCACCCTATTTGGTGTTCGCTACACCACAGTAGGATCTACAGAGGCTCTTAGAGCCGTAGTCTTACTATAATAAAATCAGCAGTTCTCCCCTCAAGCCATCAAGGGTCAAGTCGGACTTCAGTAAATGAAGCTAGCTTGTTGGAGTGCCCGGACACGCTTGGCTGCATGAGATGCCTGTAAGTGAAGATAAGGTGCATTGACCTAAAGTTTACCTTGGCCAATCCAAGCGTTGTGTGTAGCTGAGGGTGCGG
Source organism: Phytophthora sp. 'mugwort' (assembly GCA_033558025.1). Classification (NCBI taxonomy): domain Eukaryota; phylum Oomycota; class Peronosporomycetes; order Peronosporales; family Peronosporaceae; genus Phytophthora; species Phytophthora sp. 'mugwort'. The sequence goes on along the minus strand of JAUCEF010000004.1, from coordinate 2,752,219 downwards.
AAGCGGCAACAGAGTATCGCTTCATATATATATATATATATATATATAGGGACCGAACGTCCCTACGTATATTTGACTGTCTGCCGAGGATAATTATCGGCACCCCGTACTAGGCTTGACCACCGGGAACTCCTCCTTCTCAGGAACAGCGGGGGTCCGCGCAAGAGCTCAATGTATTGCATCCTTGCCCTCATTCGTGGCTATTGATGCTGGTTATTGGGTTGACCGAAAATCCATGGTATACATAGGCACCTGCAAACGACCCGGCGTAGGGGGTCGTTCCTGGTCTTCAGATGTTGATCCAACCCTCTCTGGTCTTTGTGAAGAAGCGTGTGTTCTTGGTGGACTCATACCGTTTGGTAGCGAGAATTTCAGCGTGTTCTTACACGACACAGATATACAATGAAGGTTAAACGAATATACCCCTAGCTGGAGTCGGACAAGTGGTCCGGACGACCCCAAAGAGGATCTGCTATTTCGGTTCATGGCAGCGATGGCAACGTTAGAACACTCAGCTGTAACGAATGTGGATAAAAGAAGCATGGACGTAGCTGAATTCGAATACTCAGCTAATGAGATTGATCGATAACGCTCGCGAGTTGGCTTTTCTGCAGGATTTGAACGATTTGACGCCTGCTGTTCTCGATTACACGGGAGATAATGTGATATGCAGTGCTTGAACACCGGAGCAACACCAACGGCTGGTGGCGACACTTAAACGACATGAAGGCATCATGATCGCGAGTGGTAATACATAATGCACTACCAACAGCAGCCTATGGCGGCATTTACGATATCGGCGTCCAAGGACACCAGTCGATCAAACAACGAGCTCGGCTATCCCCACTAAGAATCTCAAGAAGCTGTACGAGCTGCTCAAGGGTCTGATGGAATTTCGGGTCGGTTGCCGTATCGGACAGTCCTTAGGCCTCCCCGATCGTCATTGTGCTCACGCAGAACGGGGTAGATATTCGTTTATGTATCGACTCCAAGATGGTCAACATCGTCACGGTGTTTTGGAATATGCCATGCCATTAGTCGATGACCTGCACACGGAGCTGGAGAGCTAGTTGTTGTTTATCGCCCTGGATGCAGCCAGCCAACGGGCTATTATTATGATTCAACGGGCGCGGAAATTTTCGGCTTTTGTCTGCACTTTGGGTAGCTCGGAGTGCCTTTTAACTTGAAGAATGCGCCAATGATCTACCAGCGGCTAATTGAGACCGCCCTGTGGCTATGTACAACCCGAGGCGGGTGGACTACTTATGCCGACCGTGTCCGCCAAGCTGAAAACGCAGCCGCAAATGAGCGCAGCCAACACGGTGATGAAAGAACTCGGCTAACAGCCAAGTTTGATAGCCCGACCAAGCTCGAAGGTAGATGGACCAGATGGTAGCATATTCTGCAACTGAGAATCCGATGCATCCAAGCATTTCCCGGTGTTCGAATGCCGGTCGTTCGTGGATGGCATATGTTTGGGTGGAAGACGTTGATGATTGCTTAGCGACATTGGACCGACTCCTGACTCGATACGCCGAGTTAGAATCAGTCTCACCAAGAGCATCTTCGCGCAATAGGCAGTCAATTTTCTCTCTCACGGTGTCTTCCCAGTGGTATTTTTGCCACCCAAAGAAGTTGGCGGAGATACCTGAGTTGCTGTTCCTGAAATCGAAGAAGGGGATGCAAGCGTTCCTGGATACTAGTCGGTTCATTCATAACTTGGCGGTATACTGCGCAGTCTTCCATCCGCTCAAGGATGCCGATTTCACTTCAGGGAGCGATCCGACTGCAGCAAAGTCCGCTATCGCTGGATTGAAGAAAAGGTGGTTCGAGCCCCAATAATCCGACATTTTGATCCCGCTAAAGACGTCTACGGTATGCTCTTCGCTAAAGACTAGGCGTTGAGTTATACTCTGATGCAGCCCCATGATAGCAAATTGCACCCAGTTCGATTCTGTGGTCGTGTCCCCAGAGACAAAATGAAGTAAGCTATCACCTAGCTGAGAAGTAGCTATTCGCCTTATTTCACTTGCTAGAAGTCTGGCTCCTGGCAAGCTGAACACTTAACTGTCTACTCGCTTTTCGACTTTGGAGTGGAGTTTCCAGTCAAGAGAACTATACGGCCGAGCCATGAGTTTCGCCGTGCTGCTATCACCATTCCATCTGAAGGTTAAGTGGGTACGAGATAGGGATGTCGACTTTGTCCAGTTGCTGCAACGTCGATCACTCCCCACATCGGACTAGACGAGTCGCTCGCCCATATGACTCCTTCGTCGAAGAACTCGGCTGTGGTGCGGCTCGAACCAGAACTATTGTATGCGCATTTACCTCGAGATTTTGAAGGCTACAAATTACCCTTCGATGGGTCCGCTAAGACTGAGAGGAGCGGTGGTTACGGAAGCTGTTCGTCGATTCTGTGGCGCTTACCGGCATGAGACATTGAGATACTGCGAGTGCGTACCTCGCTTCCACCACGGTCAACACAGATGAGTACACCGGAATGAATAACAAGGTGTCAGCAGCTCTAGACCATGGGGTAACCGACCTGGTAAGCGCCGGAGACTACAGGCTTGCAATTCGGCAGTCCATGGGGGGTGATCGCGTTTAAGAATGAGACTTTGCAAGTCGAATGGACGCGCCACACAACGATACCTAGAAGCTAATGTCAGTCCGCTATTTGCATATAGTAATACTAGAACGCAGCAGCCGACTCCATCGTCACAGAGCGCTTGAGAATACGGCAGGTCGTATGGTACTCAGCGGGGAGCGGAAAGCTGGTTGAAGACGCTGAACAGAATCGCTGAAGACTTGTATGTGAAGGGTCAAACCGAAAATGGCAACAAACGTGAGAAGAACACCCGGATAACAGCAATGACAAAGAAGGCAAACCTGCCGAGTACATTTTGAAGATGAAACCATATAAGACCCGGCAGAAGTGCCACCAACGTCAGTTAGACGGATACCTAAGTCGGCCGGAGACGAAACAACCTCTGGCTGGATCTAGATGCTGTTGGAGCTAAGTTCAAGCCACCATAGCCATAGCCGAGTCCACTAAAAATGCGCCGAGTAGAGGGTCCGACCCAAACACAGGTTGACGAGAATCGCGTTCCCAACGCAATCCGGTGGTGGTGCAAGCAGAACGGCGACGGCGCATATCAGGAGGTCAAGACGAAAAGTTGAAATGTACTGACTTGAAGACATTACTTCGAGGAGATTTGATGCCCCCCCCCCCCCCCATCGCACCCAACGAGGAAGCAAACTAGCTGACAACTTCAAGCAAGCGAAGCAGCCGACAACTTCGTACTCAGTGAAGACGGTCTACTGTATTACCAAGGTCAGAAATGGCGATCAGCTGAGTTCGTGATGGAGACCGTAAGCTGAGATGGGTGATACTAACAACGATGATCGCCGAAGTCCTCCAGTGGGTATAAAAGTTTCTAACCGTTTTTAATACCCAGCTGTTGATTTCAACGACGCAGAGATTCGATAGGATTAGAGTAAAAAGAGAGCCTTATACGTTACACGTTGTCGCATAAACTATAGATTAGCTTAGAGCACGAGGAGTCACCCGACGCTTCAGGAGTGGTTTCGAAAACCGATAAACCAGAACACTCAGAGAACTCATTCCACATTCAACCAACCCAAGCACAACAAGACCAAGAGCCGTCGAGATGGATCGCGACACTGAGCTCCATCGGCTTAAAGAGCAGGAACAATACCTTCAAGCAGCCTTACGCCAGCTCCAAATTGAGGAAGAGAAGGTGAACATCATAGCGGACGATTCAGAAACGAGGACTGAGAAGTGTTGAATGAAAGGTCTGAAGTAGAGGCAGCAGCAAAAAACGAGAATGAGACTGCGGTAAATGAAGCGAAAGCTGTCATGTTGAAAGCGATGGAAGCGGCTCGCGCGAAGGAAAACAAGACGACGCAGGAAGCGATCATGAAATACAACACTGTGCGTATCGCGGCAGAGACTAGATACAGCGCCGCCAGAACGCGTTATCAAGATATACAAGCGGAGATATAGAGCGAGTCGAGAGCGCCAGAGCCGCAGGTTGTGGACACAATGGATGAAATGCTATAGAGCAAGCAGGTAAAAGTAAATGAATGCGGTCTTTTACCTCCCTTTAGTAATACTTTTTTATTCTGATAAATGTACAGTCTACAATATATAAAGATGACTTACTCTCCTGAGCGATATCAAGATAATAAAGAACGCATCAAAGAAACTCAAAATAACTACTATCTCAAGATAAGAGAAACGCGTATCGCTAAGTAACGGGAGTATGACGAGAAGCATCGCGAGCAACTTAATGATCAAAAGCGCAAATCCTACGCAAAAAAACAAAGCGAACTTAATCAACGCAAAAACGAACCTAATCAAGAAAACGAACTTAATTAATCAATTAATTAATTTAAGTTTTTTTGTGGTGCTGAATATAAAGACGAACCTGATCGAAAAACTATAGAATATAAAGACGACAACGTAACTAATAAAGACAGCCAAATAAATATATATAGCAGCCATGTTTGGTTATGAACTCGAAGGACTAAAAAGGTTAAATATTCACCCAATAAAATGGGGAGGTAAATACCGAGTCAAGGTTAAAGGTAAAACCAGTAGGATGCGTATATTAGCAACTTATCGCGCCCCAGTAACCTGAAACGTGTAGCTGAGCTCGAGCTCTATAAAGTCGACATTGACAAGTTAAAGAAGCATATATCCGAGAACTTCAAGACCGACCCCAAACATCGTTTTTACAAGGGCATACACATGGAGTCGCAAACGTACGAAAGTATCCAGGCTGGTAAATTGTACGATAAGCTCGAGAACGTACTTGAGAGTCAGAAGATTGCTTTTAAGATCGATATTGCTCTCGATACTATGATCTCATCAGCAAAGGTGATGATAGTTTTAGTCAGTATTGGCATCCGAACATCGGCAATACGGCTGTATTCAATAATCCTGTTGCCATTAACAACAAGGCGGATATTCGTAAGAAGGTTATTTCCGAAATTCTTTCTATGGAGTTAGCGGACAACCTCAACTACCCATCGAGTGGATAGAAGCCCAGGGCCATCACTGGACTCAAGATTTAATATCTATCATCGCGAGCATGACCTCGGGGATAACAGCGCTATCGTTCCCAAGATCATCCGCGACAACAAGCATATAATAAATTTTCCTAAGACAAGCAATAAGTGCGCTTACCATTGCAATGCCTACCACACCCGATCAGATCCGAATAAAGATTATCGGAGAATACAGGCTCTGGTGAAGGAGGCATTTACTCGCTACTTATCTTACCTCTTACAAGGCACTTAGCTACTCGACGAAGTTCTTCCGTAATGTTAAGCCAATCGATCTTCTTCAGCTCGTTGAGATGGAGGATTGCTTCAAGCTCAGCATCAATGTGTATACGATGGATGTGGAGTCGGGAAAAGTTGAGTGCATCCGCCAGTCGGATAAGAAATATGAGCGTCTCAAAATTTTATCTCACGAGGTTCATGCCCTCTACATCAGTAGTCTGGACACGCTCTAAAGCAAGTATCAGTGTCCAAAGTGTGTGAGATGATTTTCGTTATATCCGACAAACTTAAAAATCATAAGAAGAACCAATGCGAGCTTATCAACATTGAGAGCTTTCCAGCTGAGCCAACAATCTACAGGCCGCCTCTGAACATTATCAAAATCGATGCTAACGAAATACTCCATTAAAAAGATTGATCAGTACATTCATCACTTCATCGTGTATGGTTATGAGGCCATACTGAAGCCGACGGGTATTCAACATGGTGAAAGCACTGTTTTCACGAATGAGCATATTCCTGTTTCAGTATCGGTAGCTGATAGTCTGTCGGGGAATGTACATGCTTTGTTAATGCTGAGCCGAACGCTAATGCTGAGCCGAACGCCTTCGTAAAAGATATGTTTAGCTATATTAAGGAAGTCGTTTCATATTCAGCAGTACAATGTCCAAAGTATGCCTACCTTCTACAGAAGATTATCAAAGCTCATGGTTTTAGTGGTATGGAGATCCATCGTTTAAAGCTTTGGAAAAAGTACTCAACGGATGACGTTGATAACTGGATCAAGGATGAGACTTACGCCAGTTTCTTCGATTTCCATAGCAACATTCGATTCGGAAAGGAGACGTCTGATTACGGCAAAATCAAGCGACAGCTCGATTAAGTACCAGTATTGGAGTTTAACTCTGGTAGATACGATATCAATTTGATGAAGAGCGACCTGTTCGCCGTCGAAGGTACGGAGAACAACAAATCTGTAATCAAGAACCCGAGAAACATGTGCATCGTTACCTCAGACCTGAAGATGCTTGATATTAGCAACTATGTTCCTGCTGGAACAAGCTATGAGAAGTACCGTAGTACATATCTCGGTGAGTGTGAGTGCAAAGACAATATCCGCTGTGTTTGTGGCCATGCTAAAGGGTTATTTTTTTCATATGAGCACATCAAATCATTCGATGTACTCAATCAGACTTCTGTTCCTTCAAAGTCGGATTTTGACAGTGATTTCCGAGAAACAAGCATCAGTACTGTGGAATACTAACGAGCCGAGCTCGTTTTGGAAACATTATAAGATGAAAACAGTCAAGGATCTCCTGATCCGGTACAATAACTTCGATGTAGTACCATTCATCAAGGCTGTCGAGGCTCAGCGTGAATTATTTAAGCATTTTGATCTCGACATGTTCACTGATGGTGTCTCGCTTCCGGGACTTTCGGAGAAGGTTATATATCAAACTTGCTTTAACTAGCTACAACACCCTCTAAAAGTATGAGTGTCTACAAGCACCAAGATGTTGATGCCAAGAGTATGACGCTTGATCACTTGGACACTTTACCCAAACAGCCAAAACACCTGTGCGGTCTATGCTGGTGTCAGCTGACTGTCGATACTACATCAGCCGATCGGATCAATAATATATTGGGGCATATTGACGGTAATGTCCTCATCTCATGCGTTCAATGCAACGTCGCACGCAAGGACATGACTCTCAGAGGGTTCAGATTCAAAAAGCTACTTGAATTCAACTCAGACAGACTTGTGTACTCGATTGATCCTGGAGAAGGACATCTATAATAAAATGAAGGCAAATATCGCTGGCGGACCATCAATCATCCTCTACCGGTACGCTAAACGCGACGAGGCAAAAATTCGTGGCGACAAAACTTGTAAGAAGATCGTTGGATACGACGCTAATTCGCTGTACTTATGGGCGCCGGTAATGAGATGCCATGCGGGAGATTGAACACTATCGAGATTTATCCCGGTATCGCTGCAGACATCATTTGTTTTTGCTTCCTTGGATGCGACATTCGTACACCAGAGCACCTGAAAGAGTACTTCAGCACGAGATGACACCAATTTTCAAGAATACGCTAATCGATTGCATCGATGAGACCATCATTGCCTCCCACATGTATGAGTACAACCAGAATCGTGGAAAAAGCCGAGCGAAGCCAGCTCACAAATTTCGGTGAGAAGATTCTAATCTACGCACCGCTTCTCAAATGGTATCTAGCCCATGGGATGGAAATCACAAAGACGTACGAATTCATAAAGGCCAGCTCTCACAAGGCGTTTGCTTCATTCATGGATGCTGTATCGAGCGCACGTCGTGTCGGTGACGAGGCAACTCCGCTTTTGGACGATCGGGTATGAACATGAGTAAGCATAAACAAGTCAAGTATGAGTCTACGGAGGCAAAGATCAAGTCGCGTATTGAACACTTCACGTTTCATGGATTGGAGGAGCTGAACGATTGTTGTGCGGTTACTATGAAGAAACGTTGTCTAAATAACAGGAACCCAATCCATTTGTCCATTGCCATCTACCAGCTTGCTAAGCTACGCATGCTTGAGTTTTGCTACGATTACATTGACTTATACTTCGATCGAAGAGAATAACAATATCAGGAGATGGACACGGACTCTGTCTACATCGCTTTTAGCTGCAACAAACCATATCAGGAGTGAGTCGTCAAACCTGAGCTACGTGAGCACTTCGAACAGCGCAAGTACGATTGGTTCCCGCGCGACTATAACACGGAAGTAGCAAAGTTTGACCGTCGAACCCCTGGTCTATTCAAAGATGAATGGTCAGGCGATGCCATGGTCTCACTATCGAGTAAGAACTATGTGTGCTATCTTCCAGACGAGCTATGTAAGGTGAAGGTTTGAGTTAACGGTGTGCAACAGAGTCGGGGTCGCAATGAGGATGTACTTAACCCTTTAAGGTTTGAGTCAGTTGTTCACGAGCGTATCACACTTCGGCGTATCAACAAGGGTTTAGGCTGTCAAAAGAAACTAAATTAATCATCACATACAGTCAGACCAAACCTGCTTTGTTATATTTCTACGACATACGACAGTTGCTTTCGGATGCATATCAACTATCCCTTCAATATTTAGTGAGAAAGCTTTGGTCAAAAACAGAAGCTGTACAGTTTTTTAGTTGATTACAGTATATATAGTATGACTGAGCTCTTGAAGGATCTCTGCTATGATCTAAAACCGGATATGTTGCTGCTCGAAATCTATATGATAAAGCGAGAAAACTAGACCCGAACATAACGCTTTAAATCATGAAGGAATGATATGGGACTCGGTCAGATATTCAGCGCTTCCAGGAGCAGAAAAAACAATACGATGGGTTCAAGATCACGTCCCCTAATCCAAATTCATGGCAGATGGATCTCGGCTTTTGGGAAAAGCGACCAATACTGACAGTTATCAATATCAACTCACGGATTGGCTACGCTAAGTTACTCAAAAATATGACTGCATCTGTCGTATTGACTGCGCTAAAATATTTCATTCGATCTCATAAAGCAGACATCATAACCAGCGACAATGTAACGAGTTCATGAACAAATAAGCACAAGCATGGTTTAAATCCAAAACATTGAGCCGGGAGATCACGGAACGATGAAAAAAATTGAGCGATTCAACAGAACGATGAAACAAGGACTAACTAACTATCACCCAGAAAAATTACGCAAAACCTTGTCAGCGACATTATTGATAACTATAACAGCACTATCCACAGATCTATTGGAATGACTGCGAACGAGGCCAAAGGTAAGGTCAGGGAGCCGGAGCTTGTCCATAATCAAGCGGAAGCTGATAAAATTGACAACGAATTCGAAGTAGGAACAAATGTGTTATACCGACTCAAGAAGCAAGACGTTTGTACTCCATCCGGCGCGTCCACCGGGACGATGAAGCGAACGACAGATCTGTGCCAGCCAGCCGACTCATTTATCAACGCAAAAATAAAGATGCGTGGAAGGTAAAATGGAATGAGAAAAAGGTGGCGCTGATAAACCAAGGTCGCTGGCAAAATAATGTCCGAAAATACGATTCATGGTCTGGCAACTTCAAATTCCCGGGAAAACACTTTTCTGGAGCTGGCAGCTGAGGCGGTACGAGCGGTGAACCACCAGAAAGATAAAAACGGAATGCTGTACGCTCGCAAGACCATGATTCGTTGTCGACTATTGCTTGGCTTGATGGGACGTGGTCCGAGAGGCAACTGTACCCGCACCTGCAAGAGATCATCAAGAAACAACGAGTGCACTCTGACGGCGAGCCTGCGGGCTCACATCCTGCAGACATGACTAAGAACAAACCCTAGTGGCACATTTATACGGTTTTTGAAACGCTCTTAACTAAATCTCAATTTGGCTCAGTCGTTTGTGCGGCACCGTTTCAATTCCGCTCGCAGAAATGTTTTTGTTTGCTATTCTTCAAAATAAGTATTTGCCAATAAATAGTCTTACATAGACTATTTAGTGTTAGCAAACTTAAAAACAGTCCACATTAAATAGTCTCAGTGAGACTAATTACCGTAGGCACTGTAGTAAGTATTTGATTGGACAAGGTACAGTAGGACACACGGCTGTCTCATCAACCAGAAATTTCCCTACCCAAGTCAGAATTGGTGATAGTGGCATTTAACTACCGGTAAGAAGGTAATCTAGTAGTTATCGGTACCGGTTGGTTTTTATATCGGTATCAGGTATTGATATCGGTATGGGGTATCGGTGTCGGAATTAGGGAACTCTTGTCTGTACAATGAAATGAATTGTACCAACGTGTCCACCAGGTCGCAAACAATTTTTGTCGTGAGTTGTGCAGTCCACTACCAGCTGCATGAATAAATCATAGTCCCAGCCAGCCAGCAAGTAGGGGTTATTTTGCTCGCGAAGCGATTTTCCCAATCGCTCACAAAATGTTTTCTGCACTACCACGTCCGGCAACCTATGCACGTAGAATAAGCTATGGTTGCTTTTACCAACCTATTTTGCCGATCGTATAGCAAAATAGATTCGAGGCACAAGAGGACTAGCATTATCCTGTACGACAAGGATGCTCTATTCTACTGCGTGACTCTCTTGATGTAAATTTTTGGCATATTCAACAGCCAAGACTATTGTGCTAATGACGTTGAGTTCAAACACGCATGACACTCACAAAAAAGATCGCACGCCTTCCCAACTCGTCGGCAACAACCCGCACTTATTGATATGTTGCACCATTTTGCAGTCATCCGTCGAACCTTAAACGGGCAGTTGGTTAACATCTGGGTCTCTTGCATGTTCTGACACATTAGGTACTTGCAAAAATGATTACACAACTTCCCACGTCTTTGACAACCGCACCGCTTCGTATCACAAGCAGTCTTGCAGTTGCACGTAGAATCTTGAATGGGTGAATGGATCGCATCATTCCTTTGATCGCTTGCCACAACTCGTGGTAGACATCTTTCAACAAGGCTGTACCAACATTCTCCTCCTCATGAATAAAGTTATCTGGGGCAACAAATAACCCCTTCATTACCAGATTCTTCGATTCCGCAAGCGTTCTCCATAAGTTGAAAATGGCGCCAGCGACGTATGCGTCTTGGCAATCGTTACATTGATGCCAACAAGCGTCGTGTCAGTAACAGAATCATATCGACGCCGGCATAATTGAAAATCAGAGGGTCCAAGAGAATCCACCACGAATTAGTTCCCTTCTCTTGGATCACCTGGTTGAGCATTAACTCTTCAGTTCCAGGGGCGAAGCAAATTCTCTTAATGGTCCAATCGTTCGGTCAGGGACAGACTCCGACTACACCTTGGCGACATATTTGGGCTTTGATGATTTCTTCTACATTAAAACCAAGAACAGATCGTGTAGTACATGCGGCAACAGGTCGGGCCATCGCGTCAGCAAACCATCAGCTGCAAACTTCATCGATCTTCACGATAAAGTAATCGCTATACGATTTCGTTCGTGGCACGGAACCCCAGCTTGCGATCTCGATAGAGGAAGCGAAAATCTACAATCTCGGACTCCGACAGCCAATTGACTGATAACGTACACACCTTCTAACCAGATCCCCGTCGATATTTGCATAAAACCTCATGAGCAATTCCATCCAACCTTCTACAATCTCATATTGCTGAGCACGCTGCACAAAAATATATTCCCAAGAATCATGGTCATTGTAAACGCGATAAATACAGACAGCAACAGAGGGACTTTGACAGTCAAGAGCGCAAGTTCATCCTCATGCTCGGTGAAAATGGCCGGATGATGCTGCAGTCAGACGCCAAACTCGTAGGCGTTGAAACCTCAGTAGTAGATGTTGTTGTCGTCACTCGTTTGCTTGGGTAATAGCAAACGCCACGTGTTCGCATTCATCGACATTCCGTGAATCTCAACCGCGACAGAGGTGCCCACGCATGACCCCAAATGGCTCCGTGCCGTGTGGCACTTGATGTCTTCATTGTCGATCGAGTTCCATTGATCTGCTACAAGAATCACCTGTCGACCCCGCAGTACTGCGAGGACGTGATTGTGTCGAGTGGCCCTATATAATCCGGCATATTTAGCAAGATGCTTTGCTTTAGAATGGCCACAACACGGTGTTCTCCAGCCAACAATTTCCTACAATCGGGAAAGTAGCACACAAATTAAAAAGAAATGGCACAGATCCGAATTTGGACTGGATTGGCTTCTTCAGCAGCAACAGCACCAACACAGCCAGCATGTGCGACTTGCCATACCCAATCGTCTCCGCCACATTCACCGTAATAGAGCGCTGGTCCACCCATCGTGACACAACGTTTTCATACGACGGTTTCAACTCCGACCGGGCTTGATACTTAAAAAAAAGCACTCTCATTGAACTGGAAACGATTCGGTGGAATCAATAACGACGGAAACGGCAACTTTACGACGGAATCAATTGCGAAAATCGAGTCCCAGATGCACTCGTGAATCGCGCTCATCAACGTTTTTGCCGCGGTGGCTGATGCAATGTCGTAATCACGACGAGCTTTTTTTAATCCACGTGAATAGGCTTCTCCTTCCTCTCGTACCAATTTTCTTCACTCCTTCGAAACGGTATCCACTTGATGCTGTGTCGGCACTTGCACAATGAGCGCAGCGTTCTTTGAGCCACAAGCGACCCAATCGGCGAATCTTCTTCCGACGCCTTCTTCGCGTGGTACGCCGCCCGGTTCACGAAGACTCTGAGGTCGGGCGCAATGATATTCGCAGGGAGGGCACGAGAGACTTTGGCAAACACACCGTCCCGTAAAGCTTCAATATCACGGGGACAGCAGCAACCGTGGTCACAGCGTTACCATCTTCGTCCACGAGCTCGAACCATTCCGCGCCATCACAGAGGAAAATTCGAGAATGACTGTCAATGAACACTCGCGAAATAACCTCAACTGAGGCTTAATACTACGGATCTGCATCATTTATGTTACTTAATTAGGGGGAAATGACAAAAGGCGTGGTCAGGGAACTTATGTGCATAAGGCGTGGTAACAGTACCCTGAATGATTGTAAATTTTGGAGCTCCCGTGACCACTTGTCGAGACACGTGGCACGCCTCAAAGCACCAGCGTTTGTTGTTTATTGTTCGCTAGATATACCACTAGTTTGGTACGGAATGGGCTACGGTGCGTGCTTGGCCCGCCTTCAGAACCCATTTGTGGAGCCGGTTTGACCCGAGTAGCCCACCCGCCCACGGTTTCGTGTGTGAGGGGCGGCAAAGTATAAAGCAACCCAGGTCGGTGTTCACTGCTGCTTCTTCACAGAATGGCCGCGCAAAATTATATGGTCTCCGTCGGAGTAGAAGCTGCGTTAGCTGAAATCGACAACATACAGCAGTTCCGAGAGACGTCTCCACAAGCGAAGGACCACACGCAACAGCTATCATGTGCCCAAGAATCGCGAAGCGTGTCGATCGAACGTTGAATGCGTTTTTGAGGGCTAGTGAAGGGAATGTATTACTCCGGGCCACCAGCAATTCGAATTGCCAAGACCACAGAGGAGCGAGAGCAGGAGGTGGAAGTCGACCTGTTCGCCGACGACAGTGCGCATGAAACGGACGCTCTCGGTTCGGGGAGGGCACTCCTTCGGTATCCATTATGACAGGCGACGCTGACTGGAATAAAACGAGCCGTGACGTAGTAATTTGGTGTCGCTATCGATCGGGTCGATATCTTTGGCATTGCATTCTAGTAACGTCAGTTCTACTGGATTCGAGATTGTGGACTCCGACGGAAAACCGTTCCGCGCTCCCAACTATTCTGGTCGCCCCTTTACTGGGCGAGACTATGAGCCAAGCATAGTGGATCTAGTATCCAGTAAACCCAGTTCAATGATTTCCCACTTGAGCGATGGAGAAGTTGATTTCACGGGGGGCATTGTAGCTAACGATGGGGAAATGATTCGGCCGAGCATGCAATTGAATTGCGCTACAGCAGTTTCGCATGTGCTGTCTGTAACCGCGGTGACGATTGCTCGGACGGTGTCGATGGACCAAGCGACAGCATTGTGGCTCTGGTATCGGACGAGGCTCTGCCTTGGCCTGACGAAGTAAAGAGAATTACCCATCTTGAGAAGCCGAAAAAATCACGCTTAAAGATGTTGGCCCTGTGGACTGGTGTCCATGTATTGGTGTTTGCCAACCCGATATTTGCCCCCAACGCACGCTCTGATCTATTTTGCGCCAGCAACAATTGTCGGCCGGTCCGTTCTGCGAAAATCGACCTCGCGAGGTGGCCTATGGTTTAGTACTCAAGACAACGGATCGTGGTATCAAGGTTTCGCGACGAGATACTTCTCCTCAGGGACAGTCTTGGGTGAGTATGGGGTTGTATTAATGACCCATGACTACGATGGTGACGAGGTCCGTATCAGCGACTGCGTGCTGACGTTAATTACCAAGTCTAAAAAGGCGAAGCCCTCTATGTGGAGGCCGCGATCGCGGTGCTATATCACGCTTCATGAACCACTCGTGCGACCCAAACTGTTACTTCTTCGAGGTATACAATCGCAGGAGGGTGACTATTGTTGCAGTCTCGGTGGAGGAGATTGCGCCCGATGAAAAAGTGACGGTCGATCCCCGATGATTTGTGGTTTCATTACTGTGGTGAGTCAGGAAACTGTCGACGGGGTACAACGGCGGAGGACGAGAATTAGAGCGCGTGGTGAAAACAGTTGAACACCTCTTCGGAGAGAACAATGGTTCACAATATAACTTGATTCCGCTATATTGTGACTGAGGGAGTTTTTCATAACTACAGGTCTTGAACTAGATCACGTGCGTAGAAAGATGAGTTCCGGCTCCTCTGATTAAGATACCAATACCTAAAATATATTCTTCCAAATCAATTTGTGGCTGAGGGAGTCAAATTTGAGTGCAACTCCAGCGGTTATGACCGGTGGACCCGATCGACTGCAAGGATAGGTACTTGACAAACCTCCACCCGCGTCTTCTCCGTTGCTACAAATGCGTCGCTGTTTGCGACGACCCAAACGTCGGTGAAAAATGGCTGGAAGTTCAGCGTTCTTCGCACGTATGTAGTGTTCATCAAATATCCGAGACCATATCGCTTGAAGAAATTCAAACGGGTGCACGCCGCACAGCCCCACGATTAGCTGCGAACCGAAGACGCTCGCCACATAATTCGATGTACGCCACCTAAAAAGAGAAGTGATGCCAATATTTGCATGAACACACCATCGAATTGGAGGGATGGCAGCCACGTAGTTCTTGACGTTTGCTCCCAAATCAAGCCCAATGATGGCTAGTACGCTTCAATATTCCTCGGAAGTAGATGTGCCTGAGGACGCCACACCAGGTTTTTGGGGGGTTGCGAAAGCTTTCCAAATTAATGAACAATATCCCGGATAATGTGCAGTGTGCAAAACTTCAGGTCCAGATCGAAATTAGCGGCAACCGATAGTAGTAGTAGTAGACCGCTTCCCCGATCGCAGAACATGGGTATCCTGGCCAATGGTAACCCTCACGTAGAATCTTGTCGACGAACCATGCATAGTTTCACCATCCTCTCTCTCTATTGGGACCAACGCGAAAGCAACCGTAATGTTTTTGAGGTTTCCATCGCGTCCAACAAGCATCATGTGAACTCCAGAGTACACTGGGCACTTGCTATGAGAGCAGTCAATACCAAGAACCGGTTGTCGAGCTCAACGGCGGAGGCAAATGTATGTACGATCACAATTGCTCTCTTGAAGCGGTTGTTGTCATCCTTCTTTGCAACAGCAACGCAGCCCGGATTGAGCCGACCAAATCCCTCCAGTAACGATGGAATCCTCCCTACAGATCGTTGTACTGCTTCGACAGTCACTTCGTTGATCGCCTCACGCGCACGGTAAACAGTACGCTTGTGTTTACCGACCACCCCATCACGTTCCTGAGTTTTTTTTGGGGGGGGATGTAAGTGTTGAGGCAAATACAGACCCATTCACACGCACAGCACTCGAGAAGGTCGGCATAGCAACAATTTGACGTTTCGTAGGCTTAGCAGTCGCGGTGCAGTTGAGATGCACCAACTCCCAACTCGATGTACACTACTTGCCATAGGGCCTTATCTGCCCGCTTGCGACACTAGATGTGCACGAAAACGTCAGACACACAAACCAATTTCCGCCCCTTTCCACTGCTGCTCGCGACACTGACCGATTTCCCTCTCGGAGAGCATGGTCTTGGATGGCGTACATCGCGTCTACTGCGCGATTGAACTCTTGGCCAACAACCACGAGGCTTGGCATAACCGCACCCTCACTGGGGGTGGGTCATTTTCGTCGGATGACGACGAGTACTCCATGACGTCCCTCAGTCAAAACGGAAAATGCTCAAACGAAGTGTCGGATTTCTCTGTGCTATCCAGGTGACCGAGAGGGTATAAGTACGCGCACGGGTTAGAAACCGTTTTTGAGTGGACAGGAGACCAGCCACGGATTCTGTCATAATGTGGCGGGAAGCCACGTCTTGGGAAATAGAGGGCGGGTTCTGTCACCTTGAATATATCTACCACATCTTCTGTCACACAGATGGGGTTGTGTCATTTGGCACACCCTGACCACGCCTTTTGTCATTTTCCCCTTAATTAAGTAGTACGTCATTTCTCTGCTGAGTGATGGTTACGCTGTTAGAGTTTATACCCTCCTCAAGTCGATACTGACACCTACATTTAAAATCCTTTTGATGACTGAGGCGATATATACTACTCAATTCAATACCCTGGCGAATTCGCTGTTGGCTAAAAATCGTCTTTCTTGCGTTTTTCACTATTAAGAATTTGTGTCGGCCTTCTTATAGATTGATTGAAGGGTGAGGCACGTCACTTAAAAATATATGCCTCGACCGTATCTCATGGTATGATACGCTATCATTCTTAAGGTTGAAACTAGCGTTTAAAAACTGAATTTAAGGTAATAAATAACACTATTTTTTGGATAAATTTAGAATACTGTAACTCAAATGATCGTGGAGTTTAGGATTGACTTAATTTTAACTTCGAATACAGAGCTATATATTATGGGACTATGTGAATCGTGTTAAGTCTATCCTTGTGTTCTAACCCTATAGAATCCGAAAATAACAGCTGGATATTAGAAACGGTTAAAAAAAAAAAAGTGTATTTACATACTCTTGATACCGGATTAAGGTTTTAACTAGAATAAATTAATAAAACTTACGTAATGTATAGAAGATACTATTAACGCTTGCCTTCCAGTCCGCCCTAACTAGGAACCGTGCCATATTAGTCGCTGGAGCAAATAGGACGAACGGACCAAAAACTAATTTGGGATCCAGAGTTGGCGCGGGGCCAGCTGGATCG
Organism: Phytophthora sp. 'mugwort'; assembly: GCA_033558025.1. Lineage (NCBI taxonomy): Eukaryota > Oomycota > Peronosporomycetes > Peronosporales > Peronosporaceae > Phytophthora > Phytophthora sp. 'mugwort'. The sequence goes on along the minus strand of JAUCEF010000004.1, from coordinate 2,735,033 downwards.
CGACCAGTAACACCATTGTGCTGATCTTGTGCAAAAGTGGACGAAATGTTGCAAATTTTATTCCAACACAATCCCAGTTACAGGCCCAGTTTAACGAGCAACTACGGATATAAAATAGCGGCCCGGAAAGCCGAGCCACCCCAGTACCAAGGAATGCTAGATGAAGACCTGGAACTGTAGTTTTTCACCATTGAACAGTACTACTCGGATTACCATCTCCGAATGGTGGGAAACTCACCTACGTTTGTCACGATGGTGTTAGGTCATTTGGCGCTGACACCAATGAACTGGTACCGCCAGTTTGTTCATGGAATGCGAGCGGAAACGAGATTACACCCACGTGGGAGAAGTTTAAAAGCGCGCTGCGCAAGCGCTTGCTGCCACCGGGCAATGGGTATTAGCTGCGCGAAAAGCTGTGCAAGTTGACTTTGAAAGGATATCTTCATGATTATATCTAAGAATTTCAGAAAATTTTGGTGCAGTGTCAATTACAAATTTCGGCACTGGAACTCCGGTTTCCACCTTCTGCAAGATATACATCAGGAAACAGCAACCACATTCGCGAACACCGAGCTCGCCCTTCGCTCGATCATAGCCTATCCGGTGGCCGACAGGCCACGCTCGGTAGAAATCTGCGAGCTGCCACCGTTGCCGCCAAGTCGGTCACATCACCGCCAAGTGTCCTCAACTACACCTGTAGCCTTCTCTTAAAAGGGGGTCGTGTGACGTATCCACGCTGGCAATGGGTTTATCAACAGAGATCAACCAATCATGTAGCCTAGAATATCATAGGATCTGTAAGCTGAACTTCTACTGCAATATTGCAGTTGAACTGCAACAACAGGCTCTAGTAGCCGACGACAGCAAGCCGACAGACAACCTAAGCTAAATGCTTGCTCACTTTACTTCTTACCATCGTGTCACCAAGTCCTTCACACTCCACAACACCATCCGCAAGAAACATATGACTTTAACTGGCTCGACTATCATTGTGGAAGCGGATTTGTGCTCGTCTAATGAAAGCAGGCATGCCTATTATTCGATATATGACTGTTGATGGAAGAACAAGGAAATACATAGTTGTTTGCGCGCATGTAGCAACAAAAATGAATAATAACAGACTCGACTACGACGCAGAAAATAATTACAGCCTTACTCACCTAACGGTCTACAAGCAGCTCTCTACAGTCACCACATCCCAATGCGCACAGTTAGTCTTTCAGAAACAGAATCATCTCCAACATCATAGGCCAGAGGCGATGGCGCTCGTGGCGCAAAACAGCACGAACCACACTGAGAACCACACTGAGCAGCCTTTCCAAATGTTGAACGTGAGTGGAATAGCCTCAAGCAACATGTAGGAAGCCATTTTGCGGCAACCTTGCGGCACTTGAGCGTGCGCTAGACAAGGAGGGCGACACCACGGGGTACTACCGATGGAAGATTTGCGGCAAGTGCCGCAAGTACACACTTATGACGGGGTACACCAATACTGTGTTCCACGTCAGGGTAAGCACCCGACCTTTGAGACCGACATGCGTGGCGTCACCGTGCTGGTGACCAGCACGCTGAGCTCAGAAGGCTTCGCAGGGATTGAAGAAAAACCGGAAATCTGCCTGGACATGAAAGTGGGCTGCGGACGGGCAGCGAGAAGGCTGTCGGCCATTGCAGAGGGAAGAGGAGGGTAGAAGGGCTTCCGAGTCCTGACGGTTCCTTAAAAAAGAGTTGTGGGTCTCATGCTGAGATGCCAACTCAAGATGAATGGCCACAGCAGACCCGTTGAGACGAATAAAGTACCGATTTTGGAGGTGGTTCAAGTAAGTTTCTTTTTTTATTGATGCTGGTCCGAAAATATTAATTGATACCGAAATATAGATATATTTTCGAGGTTATTTTAAATATTTTTGGCCATCCCTGGATGAACAGCAACCTCGAAAAGACGACAGAATCCACTTTGACATGCTGAAGTGGTGGGGCAGTTCAGTGTAAGAAAAAATCTATAAAATTCAAAAGCTGGGCAAGGTTGCAAGATCGATTTTGTATATTCCTGCGGCCACAGCAATGCCATAAAGTAACTTCTCTAATGTTGGGATCATGACGAGCAAAGCCTGAAACTCTCTTAAGCCGTCCATTTTGAATGATCTCTCGCTCATAGATTGATACGATGAAAATGAGCGACTGCATTCACAGCTAGATAGTTCCTACAGAAGTTACATCAACTGAGTTTTATTTGATGGATATCGTTTTCGACCCCCTGCGGTGCTCGGACACGGATCGCCATGAGAAATACCGGGCGGGTGCCGGTACCCGACTCGAGTTGACGGTCGAACGTGTACACGTACCCGGATTCCGTTGGCCGGGCGGACCAGGTAACCCGAGTCTCTCCGATTGCGAGCTCTGGTCGTTGCTTCGTCGATTTACACGCACTTGTCGACACAGGAATAGCCGGTTCCTGCCCAGGCACCAGCTCGCGTCATGGGATGGCTGGATTACTGAAAACGATGGTGTTCGGCTTCAAGTCGGCTATCAGAGTCTTGCACACTAAGTAGAATTGTGAACTCATGTGAGTTGTCCATTTCGTGTTTCTGGCAATCAAGTTTTACGAGATCGGTTAGGAAAATATGGGAACGGCTACTAAAGGACCCGGGCTCAAGTTTCATCCGGCTCACAACAGATTTATGAGCTGCTTACGTACAAATTTATTTCTTCTCGCGGTAAAGTGCCAAAGTGGTGGTTTATGGTCACGTTTTGCGTGGAATACGAAAATCTGGACCGTACAGATGCTCTAGGTAAAGCGTTCGTCTCGCCGGACACAGCACGCGGAAGTCGGCAAACTGGCAACTCAGCAAGGGGAATACGTAGTATCGCGGGATGAGAAGTAACTTGGCGTATCGGTCTATCTGCAAGCACTTCGAGCACGCATGCCAGCAACTTGACGGATGGGTGCCGAGCATTTCGACCCCATTGGCCTCCGACTCGGCAAATACGAAGATATCCACATAGAAGCCGTAGGTTTTGTCCACAAGCCGAGCGGGGATATTCCAGTCGCGGTCTCGTGCTAGATGGAAGTTGCTATCGTACACTTGGAGCTCGAAACCCCCTGGAACGGTCCAACGAGTGTCCCGCAGCAGTTCGTAGCCTTCCATCGTCATGCCAAAGTCGGCGTCATCGTCCCACGGGATAACAGATTGTGTCCGGAACTGACCCAGCAAAGTGCCGCTGTCGACCCAATAGTCTACGTCGCGCTTGTCGAGAATTGCACTAAAAATCCGCACGAGCTCTGTGATGGACTCAGTGCGCTTGCTAGCAGAGACGCAGGCTTCTGGGCGATAGTAGTGCGCATCAATGTGTCCTTTAAGCTCCACGCACCAGAACCCACGAATTCCGTCTGGAAGGCTACGCACCAATACATGATCGCGGTCCGCAAGCTCTGAGAGCAGCCACCAGCACAGCGACGAGATGACCACCGACGCCAATGCGCCTGCTATCCAAGGGGAAGTTTGCAAATAATTCAGTGCAGGTCGCCACGTCGTCCAAAGTCCCAGCATCTTCTTCATAAGGGCACGATGATGCGCGCGGTATCGACTCTTAAAGGTGCGATACGCCACCACTAATGTATATAGTACGAGGAGTTATTATAGAACACATCGCGCAATTTACATTTGCGATCTGAAATACATGTATTATACTACGTAGTAAAGAACTGAGTAAATTAGTATAAGTGGACAACGCAGGCGACGACAAAGGTAGAAAGGATCCCCTAGGCAAGCCAGCTAACGCATAAGTTAGTGATTAGTAGGAGAACCTTGCTTGGAAAGGTTTTCCTACTAATCACTAACTTATGCTAGTCGTTGCAGCGAGTTCAACAGGCTCCAGCGCACTGCATCTTTTCGTTCATCAGCGGTGCAAATGCTGCACCGGCAGAAACTCCAGCTGTAGCGATTCGATCAGCATTTCATCAGAAGCTCATAGCATTCCATCAATACTTCTTACGCAGTCCTCGATCCTTCAAATTTTTATCCGCACTACACCGAGAGCGCCACCCTAACGTTGCGGTAGCGCTCACTGTCCTTCTCCGCGAGAAAGTCCGGGTCGGTGGCCACGCGCTGACGCAGCATCTCCTTGAACTTGTCCTCAAACACCTTGGTCATCCCAGTCTGCGCGAGCTGCGAGACCAAGCCATCCCGTAGCTCCCGCCACTGGTGGTTGTGCTCCAACTGCGAAGAGCGCACCGCTTCGCTCAGTAAGTTGGCGAGCATCGTGCCAACTTCCATGTACACGTTCGGTATCGCCGACGGACTGTTCGACCGGTAGGACCGACTGTGTGGCTTGGTCAAGATCTCGGCTGCACTGGCGATGCGCAACTTAATAGCGTCCTCGTCGATGGTCGTAAGCCAGTCTTCCTGCTCGCTGCTGGGCACGTAGCGTGTCACCAGCTCCTGCCACGAGACTGGGGCTTGCTGCAGCGAGCTGGCGCCGCCTCCAAACATCGGATTGGTGCCGGCATTACCGCCAAACATTTGCGACATCATTGGCATCATCTGTGACATCATCTGGCTCAGGTCGGGCATGGCCGGCGGAGGAGCCGTGGCAGTGGGCACTGATACAGCGCCACGGGACCACGAGGGCGGCGCGGCTGGCTGCGCGATTTCCTCCCCCTCCATCTCCATGAGCATGTCGTCGGCCAAGCTGTCCAGCATCTCGTCGTCCGAGAGGGACATGTCGTCCAGCATGCCGTCGCTCATCTTCGGCGCGTATTCGAAACAAAATCTTTTATGACGGTTGGCCGCCATAAACTGCGTCAAACTGCGTTCTACGAACATATTTTACACTTTAGGAGGGAATTTACACTTCACGAGCAGAAATACCTGTATTGAATTGCTACAATACCGGTAGCAAGTGGGCAGTCTTCAACTACTTCTTGCCCTTCTTGGCGGTTTTGACGGGCTCATCAATGGCGATGATCTGGTCTTCGTGCACGCGAACATCTCCGGTAGCATCTCCAGCAGTCGGTCACGCAGTCGCCCTGCAGCTGAATCTGTTGCTGGCCTGGTCCGTCTTGAAGAGCGACGAGCTGCAGGCGAGCTTTTTGCCCATGCTCTTGCACGCATCTTTGATATGGACCCCCTCGAAGTCCTCGAGGCCTGTGACGAAAGTGAGGCGCTTGCGGCCCTTGCGTGAGCTCTTGGAAATGGTCACCATGCAGTTTTCCTTCCGCTTGGCCGCCTCCTCAATCTTAGCCTTCTTTTTCTTCTTGAAAGTCTTGCCCTCGACCTCGAGCGTGATACCCTCCACACCTTCGGGATCTGCTGCTCCACCTCCATCTCCACCAACTCAGCCACTGCGCAGTTGTACTTAGTGAGCATCAGGTCGGGGCAGTGCTCAGCCAGCCAGCCACGGCTACCACTCGTTGAACATGGGGCCGTACTCGCAGTACTCGGGTGGAAAAGTGTCGATGGGACAGTAGACCACGTGACGCAGCTTGAGCTGGCCGTCCTCATCCTCCTCTTCGTTCTCCTCCTCTTCATCGTCATCGTCCTCCTCATGGTGGGCGTCTTCCTCCTCCTCGGCTGAGTCACTCGGCTCCGGCCGTGCTTCTTAACCAGCGCGTCGAAGAGCTTGGACTCCTTGCCCACGTACTTAGCCAGGACCTGGACCCCGAGAAGGTCGCCCACCTTCTCGGGGTTGTACTTGTGGTAGAAAGCAGGCGTCGTTGGTGGTTAAATTCCTTCGCCTCCTCCGATTCAGCTGCAGCAGCACTGGTGCCGCCACTGTCTCCACCTCCTCCCCCTCGAAGTCCTCGTCCTCAGCGAGCTCGGGGCCGTACTTCTTCACGAACGCCAAGAACAGTTGATCCTCGCGCCCTTTAAAGCGCTCCAGCACGCCGTCGATCTCATGCAGCTCCTGGGCATTGTACTCTGGTAGAACGCGTCAGGCGCTCGCGGTGCGGCGACATGGGACGATCCCTTTCCTGCTTTGCCACTCGTTCGGGTTAACTCGCAGACGCAATAGATATCATATATCTCAGATAAATATTTAAATAGAGGCGTAAAATAAAGAGAACCTTTAGTAACCGGTACATTCTGATATCTACAATTCCGGGCGGATGGTCCGCCCGTAGTTCGGACACTGTAGCTGTTCTCTACATGTAGCTCGCGTATCGCCGCTATTGCTTCTTCCTCTCAGTCACTGACTCGTGCTCCAAGTAGCTGGCCTCCCGCACGCACTTGCATACCCTATCCGCCTCGTATAACCACTGCAGCGCTGGCACTTCTGAGACATTGACACACTCGAGGCCAAGATGCTGTGGAAAAGCTCTCACCATGAGAGTCTGGATTATGGTGCGAAGCCCGATAATATCAGATTATAGGTTATTAATACTAACTTTTATCGTTTAATGTTAACTGCAATGGGGGAGACCTGTTCGAGAGCGTTGTGAACAAGTCCGGCATGGGCTATAATACCGGAACGGCCAGGAGAAGAACCGACTCATTAACGCGCATTGGTTTCTCCCACTCGTCACGGGTGTAATGATCTGCACGCACAAAAGCAGAACGACACACCATATGAAGCCGTCGCCTGCATACACACGACGGTTGTGCATGCGCTCGTTACGGTGAGCCACAGTCAACCACCGCATGTTTAAGAACGCGCTCCCCAGAGCATCCGTAGGTAGACATATAGCACAGCAAACAGATAATCACAAGATCAGTTTCCGTTTACCTCTAAACACACACATCCAGAGCAACCCTTACACTTTGAAGCACCTGAAGATCCAACGCGCGCTTCTCCGACCTCAATCCAGTTCCAAGTCCGTCCCGCGTCGCCGTTGTGCACGCCATTCCCAGTCCGTCCCGCGTTGCCGATGTGCGCACCGTCCTTCTCCAGTTCTTCGAGCCCGCCGCGTGCGCGCACTCCACGTCTGTTCAGCCCAGCTCCATCGTCGCCGACGTCCTTCATTGCCGCCGCGCCCTCTTTTCTTTTCTGGGAGAGAAGTCCAGCCACGCATTGTCACACGTCACTAACCCGTCGACACCCCATTGGTCCATTGAGTCCAATCACGTTCTTCTTCCTCGCGTGCTTTCGTCGGCTTTCATTCAGTCGGTGTTGCTCTGTCCTGTAGTACCAGGCACCCCTCACCCGGTCTTCCTAGTTGACGTCGTTAGGGGCGTTTAAGAGAAAGAGGGGGGGGGGTACCGGAAAGGGTACATCTCGGCTTTTGGGTTACTCAGGATTTGCCGGATGCAGCGCTCCAGGAAGCGTCTGCGACTTCATTCAACTCTTTGATTAATTTGGCTGAGGAGCTTGCGCGCCCCAGCCATCCAATGACGACGTGTTAGCGAAGGTGCAACCATGGACGAGCAAGCAATGCAGCATGAAGATAGCCTCCAGCAGATGTTCACCTCCCTCGCAGCAATGATGCACGAGCAGCAGTAACAGTATATGGCTCAGACCGCCGAGCTTCAGCGTCAAATGACGGCCACACTGCAGCAGCACCAGCAGCAAGCGTCCTCGCCATAGCGACCGCCTTCGCCCGATTCATCATCGGAGGACACTCGTGAGTACAGGGCTGAGGGCATCACTATGCCCAAATTTTCGTGGACGAAGGAGGATGACGTCGCGGACTACCTGTTCAGTGCCAAGCTGTATTTTGAATCCAACAATATTAAGTACGATGCGGACTCGCCCCAGCAACGTCCTCTGTCGCCCTTAGTGACAAACTTGGAGGACCAGCCGCCGCTTGGTATTGTGGGTACATCTCCCACGAAGGCAATTTTTTGCATTCGGTGGTCCAGTTCGAGGAGATGATGTGACAAGCGAGTTCACGGCCCCAGATCGGCAGGAGCATATACGTGACCAGCTTTTACGTCTACGCCAGAACAACTTCGTGAACCTGGAAGTCTACGTCTCGACGTTTCAGTATATCATCTGCAACGGGAAGACATGTCAGACATTGACAAGGTCATGCACTTCCGGAAGGGCCTGGTCGTGGAGATACGGCAAGAGGTGAAGCTGTGTCACTTCCGGACCACGACGGAAGCGATTTCGTTTGCCTCACATGAAAGACCGCACATATGCTGTTGGATCGCGTCGCAGCCATGTGCACCGTAGAGGGCAGGGCCCCCAAAGCCAGCAGCAAATGCCACAGTACGTCGAGGATCCGACGCCTACGGAGATCGGTAGTTCCCTCTTCGTTTCTCGTGACGAGTGCGGGCGCAGGTAACCTATGTTTCTACTGTAAGGAACCAGGAGATCGTTTAGCGACGTGTTCTAAGCGACCAGGGCGCAACAATTCTCGCGGTGCGGCTCGACCTAATCAAGGATCAAGATCATTTCGTACGCACCAGAGCTCCTTCCGCCGCATTGTGGAGGACGAAGAAGAAGATGACGAAGTATTGTACAGTATGCAACTGAACATGGTGTCAGTTGATGTCCCGCAGCGCGACCTTCTTCGATTCGATGGAGTTATGAATGGTGAGCGAGTTCGGGTTTTGATTGACAGCGGAGCGGAATAGAACGTCGTTCGGCCGGGGTTTCTTCAGCACTTCGTCGATGCCGCCAAGATCACAGCTGAAAGATTCGACGATTCTGTTACGCTGGCTTGAACGGCTCAACAATGCCTTGAGACGTTGACCTTCGACGGCATAGACTTTGCCAATGCGTCTCTCATCGAGTGGGAGGTGTCGCCGACACAAAATGTCATCCTGGGGCATCCGTGGCCCATACAGTTCAACCCAACGATCGACTGGCAGACGGGGGGCATGAAGTTCGACTCTTCCAACATCGTGAGGGAAGTGCGGCCAGTTCCATCGACCATGGAGTCGCCTGCTCATCGACCGGTTGGTGCAATGCTACAAGCCAACCCGACCATGAGCCGGATGGAGGTCTAAAATGAGGTTGTTCCGCTGGGATACTATCATGTGCCGCTTTCTTCAGCTGCCGATGCTACGACTGATGCTGCCGATGATGCCAACGACGCCGCCACAAAACTGCACGAGGTGTTAGACTCTGAATTCGAAACCAACATGAAGGATCAAGCCTACGTGGAGATCTACAACGTGCGCGAAAAAAACATCTGCATACCCCAAGAAGGTCCCACATCAGTTTCAACCTGTATTGGAGGAGTTCTCCGATGTATTTCCTGCTGAGCTGCCGCCCGAATTACCTCCGGTACGTTCTATCGAGCATGAAGTGGTGTTGAAACCTGGCGCGCAACCCAGCAATCGAGCTCCATTTCGACTATCCAGACTAGAACAAGAAGCTCTTTAACTCTTCGTCGCGGATCTACTGAGGAAGAATTGGATTCCGGTGTCTGATCCCCTTGAGTAAGTAACATTTTTGACGTGTCGAAAAAGGATCCTGTTAGTTCCGTCTAGGCTTGAGTGGTTGCATTCGACCTATCCTAACATGCCGATCCGCTGGGTCATTGATTACCGCTTGGTCAACGCTGCCTCGGTGATCACCAAGATTGCGCTTTTCACATCGATGAGTTGTTCGATCGCATGGAGGGTGCCAGGGTATTCTCTAATCTGGATCTTGCTGGTGGCTATCATCAGATGAGGATGGCTCCGTCTTCCAAGCAGTATACGGCTTTCTGGACCAATCATGATATCTACGAGTGGAATGTGGCGCCCATGGGCCTCGCCGGAATACATGGTACTTAGACCCAACTGATGCGTAAACTGCTTTACAAGGTTCCCTTCGTGGTTGTCAACTTAGACGACATCTGCATCTTTTCAGGTCGATGGAGAAGAACTTTGAGCACCTTCGCCAAGTATGTGAAGTGATTCGTGATAACCAGCTGTATGCCCGTCCTGGCAAATGCGGTTTGGTCAGGATTCCATTGACTTTCCCGGCCATACCATCTTCTCGCAAGGGTTACATGTGGATGTCCGCAAGACACGTGCGATTGCGGAGTAGCCGGAACCGGGCAACGTCAAGGACCTGCAACGGTTTCTCGGGCTAGCTGGCTATTATCGCCGCTTCACCCATAAGTTCGCAACTCTCGTCTTGCCACTGAGTGCGCTGGTCAAGTCGAATATTGAGTGGTCATGGCAGGAACCACAGCTCCAAGCGTTCAACGCTATCAACCTTGCCCTGCAACAGGCACCGGTCCGATCGATTGGCAACCAGGACCTAGTTAAAACGGAAACCGGTAGGCTACTGGTACACCGGTAAGGCAAATTTCATGTGGAAAACATAACTCCCTCGCTGCACCATGGGAATGCACCTGATGGTAACTAGTAGTTGGTCTTGTTGCCCTTATTTTCGTGTAACGGGGTTACATGAGAGTGCCAAGTCACTCCTCAGAATGGTATAAATAAGTTCCCTGACTGATGTAGCCAACAAAACTATGACGTCACGGTAATGACGTCAAGGATAGGTACACATATGTATTGAGGGTTGTCGGGTTTGGTACTGTGTATCAGTACCGGTTAACCTGAACCGGTCCAACACGATCCCGCGATGATTATGGTACGTTGGTTACGCAACCGATGATTAGACGAGTAGGATGATTGGACGAGTGCGGAGTATTGGTGATTGGACGCACCAAATGATTGAATGCAGGGCTGCATATTTATGTGGTAGACTAGGTAGTGTAAGCTCCGATAAATCAATAACTATCGAATCTTCCTTCTTCAGATCAAGTGGTCTTCACTCCGGTTCTCGCACCAAGTGCAGAACTCCCTTCGCTCCGTCCAAGCTTCGCTCATCAAGATCCATACCTTATATCAATACGGTACAAAGACCTCAAAGCCACCCAATAAGATAAGATCTAGGGTACTTTATAGGTGACTAATAATTAGTACCGTAATAGCGATGTCATACATATAGGCGGTAATATGTCATAAGCGGTCGCATTTTTTCGGTACATGCGTGCTTATAGTTTTCATTGGTAGCAGTCATCTTATCGAGGATTAAGCAGAAGACACGCACGCCAAATTCAAAGAAGAGATCGACAAGTTGGAAGCACTCAACCTTGCTGAGGGTGCTACGCGAATGCAGACAGGCGTAGTGGATAGTCTCGGTGCAGAAGAAATATCGGTAACCGAGGAAGCGTAAGGCGTTTAGAATTATGTCACTTTACTTGGCATATTTGATGTCGTTCTTCTCGTCTTTGTGACACATGACGCAGCGCTCGTACAGCGCTCTGATCGGGTTATTCTTTTTGCACACTTCCAGCTTGATATACCAGTGAGTACCGGGCCTGGCCGTTTGGCTGCCCTTTATCCAGCACTCGAAGACGCAGAGAAATTGCCCAGCATCTCGTCGTTCTTGTACGAGCATTGTGCCCACGCGGGGCAGCGGTCTATGCGTCGCTGCGGCAGCTCCTCGAGCCTAATGTGCAATCACCTTTCTCCATGTTTGTGTCATTGGCGGTGCTATTAGTATTGCGTGAATCTGATGTACATGACCACCGCCTTTGACATAGACATTACGGTATGTAGACGCATTAAAAAGGGTCACCAATAAATATATTCAGTCTTAAATCGACCTGATTTTGGTAACAGTCCCCCAGACCAGGGACTTGTGAACTGCCGTCCACTCAGAGTTTGTATACTCTCCGGAAGTCACACATCCTGTGCGCAAGGTGTTGTGTGCCCCGTCACACTTGGTAGCACATGTAGCCAATCCACGCCTACGCGGGTTACTACCTGAAACCTCTGGGTTCTAGCAACATGGACCGGAATGAGTTTCCTCATCTGAACGACTCACAGCTTGAGTACGTTCGTAAGCTGTCTGGCATCTTTGACATGGCTGCCTTGCTCACGCGTTCGACATGCATGAGCGGGGGCTCACCGAACATGTTCGAAGCAACCTGTAGGTTCTGGCCGCAGAGATGAAACCGGTCTACCCCAAGTCGTTGAGGCTGAAGGTAACCCCATATAGAGGGAAGGAAGGTGAAAACCTTCACTTCTGAGTGCGAGAAGTAGAAATCGCAATGGATGCGGCTCTCATCTTTTCGGAACACCTTCGAGTGTTTTTTTTTCCCTCTCCAACCTTAGCGGGCGTGCTAAGAGTAGGGCGTACACGTGGGAAGCGACAACGCCTAGATGATTAACAAGAAGTGGCGTCTGGTCCATGCTTTCGATAAGCTGAACAGCGCGACGGTGCTGGCCCAGACACCCATCTCGCGGAAAAATGTGTTGTTAAACAACATGGCCGAGTGCGAGTTATACAGCGCCCTGGATCTGGTAAACAGATCCTAGAGCGACATCCCACTGTGGAGAAGCGTCAACACCCGTCCAAGAGCCCTGTCTATACCATTACACACAAAAAGTCGCCCTTTCACTGTGGAAGAGACAGAGCACCATTTCTATTGCTAATATTCATATGAGCTATTTTCGAGAATTTTTATAGCATCTACACAACCACCAAATATTCTCGAACGCTAATATTCAGAGGAATAAAATCTGAGTGGAAAAGATTTCTATTTAATCAGATGAATACTAAGTTATTAATTACAAGCAGCCAACAACAACAGCCAACCAACAACAAAATGATATGGATTACACACCCAAACCAAGACTTCTTGATTGATGCATTTTTCTATTGTATTTTTAAACCACAACATCAACCTGATATGACTTATGAGGAAGGGATACATCTCCAACGAGAACAAAATGAACATTATTGTATCTTTACAGACGGCATGACTTATCTAAGTCGATTGTTGCTCGATAAAAAAAGGATATTAAGTATAGAATGCAATATGATCGATGCATTCGACAGTTAGCGTTTCATCCTAAGTTTATGAATGAACGAATCTGACAATTCAATGATATCGAATATTTTTTCGAATCAATGGAGTGCTAAAGTATCCACTCTTTTTTATAATTTCTGAAAATAGTTAAACTAAAATAACAACACGAGCTTACGTTAAGAGTTAATCTACTTCGCTCTTCAGCTTCGGCATTTTAGTATTAACGAAGTCGATTTTACTTAACCATCCGAGGTACTTATCACCACATGACTGGATCTGTCTAATCGTTTTCCCCTTGTATTTGCCGAATGACATGATGTATGATCCATCATCATTGCTAAATTTCTGATTAAGGAACTTGCCAACATCACTGCTGTTTTCAACGAGACTCTTTTGATTCGATAACCAGCGGCAGTATCCTGGATCAGAGGTATATACCTCTTCAATAGTCTTCGACTTATGCTTTCCAAAACTTAACGTCTGAAGGTGATCGGCAGTGGACATGTACAGTCTTGTTCCAAGTAGTTAGAACAGCGTCGCCAGAACGCAGCGGTAAACCGCGGCTCACGATCCGAGACAATTGTCTCCGGCAGACCATGATGTCGGAAACGCCATCCAGGAACAGCATGATGCTCTCTATATAAGTAGCCAGATCATTTCTAATAATTAAATTAAATTAAATTAATTAGCTTTCAACAGAGGTGTTCAATCAATTCTATGAACTTCTCATGTGAGACGGCCGAGCTTAAATTCGCGCTCGTAAATAACGAGCACGAGCAGATCCATGCCGGTCGCCAGCCGTTGATTCCCGACACCTGAATGGCCTGAGGCACCTCGATCTCGGACAATCCGTCCGAGATCTCACTGGAGAGGTCACCATTAATGGCTCCCAGTTTGCTGAACTCGTGGCGGAATGATTCGAAATCGTACTCCTGGCTCTTTTCGAATACGTTTGTGATACCGATGGTTACCTGGAAATTGCGAATCGATGCGCCTGGCATGCAAGTCCATGGAGAACTATCGAAAGGGCTCCGATACTGCGGCGTGCCGTGCTGGGTGGCGAAGTGGCCAGCGTTCGTCTCAGTGAATGGGATGAGAGCTACGTATTTGACGTTCTTCTTGTACCCGGAGATGTTAAGATCGAAAGGAGCATTCAACTGACCAGTAGGTGTCTCAGAGGACGTACCAGCGCCCTTGAGGAACATCTGGGTGAAACAGTCTTGGTAGCGAACGGTCTTCACCGGCTTCTGGATGATAGATGTCAGACTGCATAGATGATAGAACGGAATCATTAGACGGCTGGTTGTGAATGGGAAATACTCGCCAGCCTGGCTGGTAGACGTAAATGCATTGCCAACTGGGCCGAACGAGAATGAAAGCTGAGAACCGTCAGCCGTCAGTACATCGTTCATTGGCACGGCTGGAATGATCGTGTCACTAGCCGCGGTCTTAGCAGCAGCTGCAGCCGGGGCGACCATGATTAGAACGTCTTCCGGAGGTCATCATGGTTGGGCCGAGCTTCATAGTCGAAGCAGTACCCGATAGAGCAACCATACCAGCATTAATACGCAAACGAAGCTTTATCTGTGGATTAGCACAGAGGTCGATTTCCTTGAAATGTAGTGTAGATCTACGAGCTTGATTTTTAGCATATGAAACCAGCGACCAACAATTTTGTCGTTGCCGAACGAGGTTACATCCGACTCCTTAAAACAGTCGCGCCCATTCTGCTGAAGGATCTGTTTGGTAGCTGAAGTACCGAACGAGGCCCACGAGAAGGCTCCACCGGCCTCAGTAGAGTCGATGGGAGCGGGAGTGTTCGTCAGACGTTTGATGAACCCACTATTGTACGCCCACGGCTCCTGGGCTTGAGATAACGTTGTGCCGAGTGGGTCGCTGGAGCAGAACCACTAAGTTGATTCCAGACCACGTATCAGGATATAAATGCATATCTGCGCCATGCTTCGCCACCTCATCCTGGGAAAGTTCAGTCATCGCTCGTAGGTTGTTCCAAAAGCCTTTGTATTCAGATTCCGTGACAATTGTTTTTACCGTTGAGCTCGACAGTCAGAGAGTCGACGACATTAGTGACGTTACATTTGAGCGCACACGCAAATCTAGAGATAGTGCTCTTGTTGAGGTCAGCACTGCCGGTGCTCTTAGCAATGATAACATGGTAGTAGAAGGTAGCCATCCTTTAGGCTAGTATATCCTTACGAGCCTGTTAGCTGCAAGGTGGCATCAATCATGATCAATCCCGAGTTGTATGATCCCAGGTTGTCATCATAGATGACTGATACGGACTTACCCTTCGATGCATTGATGGGTGCCTCGGATTTGAGGCTGATTGCAGTAGATAGGCATCTGCTATTAGGTAGTGTCAGACATGACTGGAAGTATGTTGCGGCTGATATAGTCTGGTGAGAAAATAATTAATGGATTAGTCAAAGGTGTCACCTCTGATCACGATCTAATCGAGTTGAGCAAGCGCATCGGAGTAAAGATTGATAACATAGTCGAGCTTTCCGAGATCGAACGCCCGCTCCCCGCAAAGGGAAGCCATCTGGTACTGCTCAGGACGAGCCCTGGAGTCGGCCATTGGGTCGCTGTATGCGATGGTAGCTACTTCGATAGCATGGGCGTCCCACCTCCGACCGCGTTCGGAAATCTCCCATACTGCGACCAGCAGATCCAAGCTTCCACAGCTGAATATTGTGGAGTGTGGTGTCTCGTGTGGCTCAACTGTCGCCAGCACGAAACAATGCACCTAATGGATAGGTTAATGGATTGGATATTGATGTTATTTATTGTTTTGAGTTTTTAGCTCTCAATCTAATATCTCAATCATGTTTTACGAGGAACTATCCGTTTCCGATGCCATCCCAGCGGCTCGCCTCCTTAAGGCTGACCAGTCCGGCAACCTGCAGCTAAACAAATCTGATCTGGCTGGCTCTAGCGCAACTCTGCATTTACATCCAGAATCGTACGCTAAGGTTATGAAAGCTAAGAAGGCTAACAGCGGCGTTCGCATTACTATTACTCCGCACGAGATTAAGTACCCAATGGAAGCTATTGGTGGTAGTCTACAAGGTTCGTCTGTATGGAAAAAAAGATCTGGGCTGGCCTCAAGAGTGCTTGGAAACCAGTAATCAAACCTGCTCTATCGGCTGCCACGGACGGGCCGCCAGCATGGGCTCTGCGTACGTAGCATCGACGGGTCGCGATCCGGCTCTCGTCGGCATTGCCTGCCAGGCAAAATTTACAGGAGTCGGAGTTGCCGAGGCTAAGCCCTCCCGATGCTTGAGCCCTGCCAAGGAGTCTCCGGAGATGAAGGCGAAGATGGCGCGACTCCGCGCGATGCGCAAGAGCAGTGGTAGCTCTAAGCGTACCGGGAGGTTTCGATTATAAACAAATATCATTCTCTAATTTTTGCCGAACGATCAAGCTGATCAGCATGTTCGTATCGTTCAGTCGAGCAAATGTTCGTACTGATCTACAATCGTCAGCGTCACCGAGGCGTAGCTTCCATTCGGGATATCAGCCCAACTGAACTCGTTAGGTTGATAGCTCACAAGCTGACCAATAGTGGTGCCTGCTGTATTAAACGTTGTTAATACATCATCAGGGATGCAGTAGGGGTTGGAAACGAGCGAGCATCGAAGCTGATAGCTTGATGCGGGATTGATCTGCGGCGGGATTGGCGGTAGGATCGACTGTAATGTATATAAGCTCTGAGTTGGGAGTGTACCAAGCTCGAATCCAATGACCTTTCCGAATTCAGTGTTATCAATATCGATCTTGGGAATGCACGAGAACCCAAGCGGTAATCCAGAGCCACTGTCCGAGTATAGCCCAGTTGGCGGTCGAGACTAGCCCGAAGGAAAGGTCGTCGGCACAGGCGAGAGATCAACCTGGAAGGAGTAGAATGTGGGATTCTCAGCCAGATTGAAAAAGAAGACATTGTCGCCATCAGCATTGATTAGGTACGCTCCGGCGCTCACCATCGCTGCTTGAACAGATGCATTGATATTGACATAGCTGTAATATCCGTCACGAAGTATGATCTGGATCGTCGAGTAGTCATTGCCGGCTGCATCAAATTTTGAAATAATTATTGTCATATGTAGTGGAATCGATGTTGAACTGAGAATTATACATGTTCATGCTGTGGATAGCAATTTAGGTATTGACAAACTCGACAGAGCTGCCAGGGAACTCGCATCGGACCGTGTTGTTGAATCCATTGGAAATGATGTGGCGTGTGGATAGGGTAATGATGTTCGACATGATTTCTGTATATTACTAAATTGATATAATTCTGTTAGAAAATTAAAAAAAAAAGATTAATCAAGGACAATGAAAGGGTCAATCTATAAAATCATCAATGCTGACGAAAGCATCGTTTACATCGGAAGTACTACAATGCCGCTATGGAAGAGCTGGAGCGCTCATAAGACGAATTTTTAGACGTTGGGGTGAAGGCGCTGGAGGGGGCTGCTCAATATTTCATAATTTCAAGGATCATGGTATTGATAGCTTCGGTATTCATCAGATTAGCGAACATGAGATCGAGGACCAGAATCAACTGCATGAGTTGGAATTAGATCATACACCAAACACAATCATAGGAATTGAGCATTTTTGTAACCAGATCAGCGCCTCGAACTTCCGTCAGCGACGGGGCGAAAATCAAGATCTTATCAGAGAACAGTATCGATTGTACTACCGCGATCACCGTGATGTCATTGACCCACAAAAGCGTGTCCAACGTGTTTGTGAGTGTGGGTCATCTGTTTCAAGTCGCAACATGGCCCAGCATCGCCGTTCCTTGAAGCACCTACACCTAATGGATCAGCAACAAGCTTAAGCTATCCGTCTTTTTTATATTAATCGCTGAACGTAATTGGTTGTTCATTGAAATTATACCTTAGAACGTCTCTAAAGTTGTCGGTCAGTAACGACTGGTCTTTACCGCGCGTAGACTCGTTGTAGGCTCGTATCAGTTTATCGGGCGTGATTCCTGGGAGAGAGAAGTCGCTGATGACCAGCCTTAAGTCTCGTTTGCTGAGTTGGCCTAATGTGCTTGTCCGTGCTGAACCACGAATGCGTCAGAAACAGTGTTAGAATCGTTTCTGGGCTGAAGAGATCATTCTGAAGCTTCTTATCCGAGCTGTAGTCATCAATGATGACGAGTTGGATGCCACCCCTGCTATCCTTCTGTATATCATCAACCGACGGTGGTGCCGATGGATCATACACAGTGATGAAGCCATTTAATTTGTCTTTCATATAATTATATAGCTGTTAATCAGGCTTGCGTGCGATAATGTGTAAGTGGCTAAAACGTTAGGCCTGTTCTTAACGATATGAAAAACGAGATTGGTCTTTCCCGCGGTGGAGGGAGCAAGAATGATTCCTCGAAATAGTTTCTTGATTCCAAGCGCCTTGGTGTCACCGAGAGAGTCTGAACGATACTCTTTCGGAAGTGCTACTCTCCAGTTATTAATTTTCGCGCCATCCGCGAGCACTGAAAGTATATTCAATGATATATAGAAATCAAGCCATCGTAATGGGATTTACAGCTCGTCCTCCCTCGCAAGAATCAACAATCTTCAATCCAAATTACTATGGGAGCGGAACAGACGTTTTGAGCCTCGAGATGGCTGATGCCCTATTTCTTAGCAAGACTGACTATAGATTAAGTATTATTTCTGGGACCACGCTGGGAGAAGCAGCGCCCATGTCAGGTCTCGTCGTCATTTCAAATCGAGGCATTTGAGCTATCAAGTCTCTCGATTGTGTATCACTCATTCTCAATGGCTCAAGCGTCGACCTCAGCAATTTATCTTTGCTATCCGCCTCGCCTGGTCAAGCAACACCATCTAAGGCTATCATATTGAATTTTAATAATGAGGTATCGACTCTCAACAGCATCGATTCTATCTTGTACAAGCAGGATGGCGTTGCTTACGATATCAGCCGATTGTCAACCTTTAGGTATAGTCGAACCATGCAAGGCTCTGGTCGCTGATATCGGGTATGCTATATCTGGCCTCCACTACCTTTCGATTAGCGGAGGCTCCTCAAACAAGTCCCTCATAATACAGAACGATAATACGGCATCTGCAACCTCTATAAACATTGTGAGCTTCTATCAATGCGAAATGGAGTACGCGGGTCCGCCCACGGCTCTGGAGGAATAGATTCTTCATTAGGTATGACAACAGCGATCAATTGCTCATGGATGCGTCGGGAAACATCTCAATTGGTGGAGCTTCGACAAGCTATAAGCTCGATGTGATCGGATCATTCAATTAATTGTACGAGCCTATACGTTGATGGTACCCAAGCTGATCTATCGCTCGCTCCTCGATTATCGCTGACAACACTTGGTGTAGTTGAACCAAGCAAAGCTCTGGTCGCGGACGCTGGTTATGGTATCACTTGTCTTCGATACCTCTCGATTTCAGGAGGAAGCACGAGCAAAGCTCTCGTGATCCAAAAGGATAATGTGACATCTTCAGCTACTATCAGATCGAGCAGGGGGTTCGCGGTATTTCGAGTGCAACCACAACAAATTGCTATTTTGGGCGATACGGAAATTCAGATCGATTACTCATGGATGCCTCAGGAAATATCTCAATCAATAAAATCGGAGTATCCACGAGCTATAAACTCGACGTTAATGGAGCACTCAACTGTTCGAGCCTATATATTAATTGTCAGGTGATTGCCGATATCAACGTAGTGAGTCCTGGAGTAGCTGAACTGAGCAAGGCTCTGGTTCTGAATAGCGCTTCCGGCATTAGCGGAATTGCTAATCTCCGGCTGAAGTCAAACTCGACTGTATCTCTCTTTAGGAACGCAGACGCTCGACAAGTACGATCTCGTGATCAAGAGAGATAACTCTACTACAGGAATGAGCATTGGAATTTGTTTTCTATGTTCGCCATTGCTCATGCGGACACTGTATATTCACCCGGTGCAGCTATCTGCTTTGCTGCCCCCCCCCCCCCCCCAGCAGCTGGTGGTAATATGATATTCGCCACAAAAAACATTAATGCTCAAAACGGATCGGTCGATGAACGAGTACGCATTACCTATCATGACCGCCTAGGATTAAACGCGACGTCTCCAACGAGTCTGTTTCATATCGTAGGTAACAGCAATGCGCTATATGGTTCATGGCGGCGAAGTATGGAGGTGTGGAATGATAATGCTAAACCAATCAAACTTGGTATAATCGTCGATGATAACTCGGCGGGAGCCGCGGATACACTTGGGGTCTCAATGGGCACAATACGGCTGATCCGGTCAGATGGATGGTGATTAGTACCAATTGGATGATGCTAAACACATCAGGTAGGTTATCGTTTAATCGGGTCTCTCCGGAAGCCACATTCCATTCTGGTGGCCAAATTTGGGCTGACAGGCAGATTCATGTCAAAAGCAATCTCGCGGATAAGGCGATGTACCGTTGGAATTCGATCCAATCGAATTACCCCGTGATCGGAAATCATGTCAATCCACCGACTATCCGAATTAGCATTTGTGACTCTAATTATGCACGGACAGGGTATGCTGCTATATGAGGATCGTATACAAATGGCTCAGATAGAGATTACAAGAAGGATATAAACGATATCCCATATGGTTTAGATACAGTGCTTGCGATGCTCCCTCGCGCCTTCACTTGGAAGCAGGATAATCGACGCTCTATTGGTTTTATAGCCCAGAAGATGTTGGATGTATGTCCGATACCTGTTAGTGGCGATCCGGGTCGTCCGATAAACCCCGATACAGGCATGCCTAACGATGGGATGGGCATTGACCTAGGATCGCTGACGGCGGTACTATGCAAGGCGATCCAAGAGCTCAAGGCCGAATTGGATCAAATTAAAAAAAGTCTTGATCACGTTTTTAGCGCGAATGTACGTGTTTTTTGGGGTTCATTTTAGCCCATACGCTGGTGCCCGAATAGTTGGCCTAATCATGGAATCATTCTTGGGTGGAGTTTTAACTACGAGCTTCTCCATGAGGGCTTTCAGCTCCGTTAGGTTTCTCTCGGCCTCGCGCTGGTACGCGTTGCGGGTGTCGATTTGTCGAGTGTTGATGAACATAACCATTTTGCTATAGGATGGCGAGCACAACTTCTTTGAACTCATCGTCATAAATTAGTTGTGCAGAGTACATATCCACGAGCATTCGCTGGAGCTCACGAATCATGACGGACTAGCGTTTCCGAGCATGAGCTCTCCCTTCAGCTTTAGGTACTCTTGCGTGAGTACATCGCGTGGATCCTTGATCGGATCGCGTAGCGCGTGCTGAGTATGCGTGATACGAAGCAGCTCATGAAAGACTCGTTTGTCATCCATGAACAGTGATTCATACTGCTGCCGGTTGATGGAGCCATCGAATACCAGAGTCTTGATCAGCTCCGACAACTCCTTACTAATTTCGCGATGTGCTTCGACGGTCGAGCGATTGGGATAAACTACTTTTCGGAGACACTCGTTGAGCTTCGGGAGATGGACAAATTTAGTCTCAATCCGTTTGTATGCCAGCGCTGAATAAGTACCGGTGCCCTCCAGCTGCGTGAGATTATAGCTCCGGTTGGAGTGGTACTTGATCGGGTTCCCATTTTTATCAACGAGCAATTAACGTATCCGGCTCCAGGAAGGCCCCACTCTCTTACGGCTGGTTTCATCTCAAAGATTCATATCAATCGATGGACCATCGCTGCGGACAATAATATTGAAATTTCTCAAACTATCGTGGATTAGCTGAAGCTGAGGTCCGAATCGATGCTTCTGATCTTATCAGGATTCTCGCTGTAGTATTTCACAGCCTGGATGAGATATTCGACAACATTTTGGAAGGTTTGAGGCCAGCTAAGATTCATACGATTCAACACTTCCGCCGTAGCAAGCGGATCCCCAGTCGGATTCGGTACCGGCGTGCCGTCTCTGTTTTTATTTTTGATTCGGCGAATACCGCCAATAGATCGAGTAGTATCCACTCGGATCGTATTGCTTATTCAGCTCCGGTACTGCCGGAGGTAAATATTCTCGAAGCAGCCAGGGATTATCTGTGGATAGGTCCTGAACGAGCTTCTTCTAATCGCCAGCAACCTCTACCATATCAAAATTGCTCCCAACCGATCGACTCAGCTCGTTGAGGTTCGGTAGCTTCTGATCGATGTTTAAGCCAGATACAGCGCTATCCGTGGTCGTTTTGTTGCTAATTTCATCGCGGTTCCGCTGGTATTCAGTACGATGTCTAGGTTCTGAGCGCTTTAGAAGAGAAACTGTGGAGTGTTGGGCCATAATAGAAGAGATGCTCTTTCTTATCGGATTGACGATGATTCGAGATTTGACGGAGCTTGAATTGGTCGAGCGACCCTCACCCAGCCTCTCACTACCGACGCTATCCTTCAGAGCATTGAACGTAGTGCGTAGAGCAGACAATTGCTCTTGTAACTCTCGAGCTCGAACATGACCATCCACTAATCTACTTCGGGTGAGGATGTACTTGAGAGTAGCTTCCCAGTCGATGATACCAACAAGTTCACGTTGCTTATCGTTTCGAACAGCGATCCGAGACGAGCGAAGATAAAGTTTAGCATCAGGGCCGAGAAAGTACATATCTCGTTTTGCTTTAGCATCAGATACCAGTAACGGATCAAACATTGGATGAAGATCCCATGATGCGAGGTCAGGCTGGTGTTTGAACAAATCGACTATTGCCTCGTAAGTCTTCATCTGGCGATTCTCATCGACAGTTGACATACATGTCGTCGTCTGAGCCAAATTGTTCTCTGATGTAGTTGTTTGAGTTCCAGTCGATACCATGCTTGATGCTACCGGAATTATGCTCGCTTCGTTATCTGTGGCCCACATCGTCTCCACATATCGTTGCTTGAGATGATTATCGATAGATATCTCGCGCTCAGCATCGCGGAATAGTTCTTGTTGCTTGCGTTCGCGCTGCGATAGACTAGAAAACGACGGAAACATCGTTTGATTATACAACAGCAGAGATGGTACCGACTAGAATATTAATTATACAATTTTAGTATGAATACTGGCTGGTGGTAAATTAATGAAATCTCCATTGATCACAACTGTGTGGATGGACGAGAGCATTTCGCCTCGTGAGCAATCGATCGTACTCATCTTGAACCTCCGCGGCCGTCATATTAAATAGTTTCTCAATATCTACCCAAAGGACGGATTATCGATGATTGCTCGATATGAATGATTATCTCCGCCAATTTTGATCAGTTCCGATTTGATGTAGTCGAATCTCTGTATGACATCAATCTTTCCTTTCAGATCGTTACTTATCTCAGTGTATCGCCTGACTCGCTGATGCATCTTCGCGAGCTCCTTGCAGTACATAACGAGCTGTCATCTTTATCGTGCTAAAAGCAATACCCTGATTTGAGAGCATTGCGAGAGCACGGGACGTTGTTTTTAGTGGTTGCTTGGCATTTACTCGTATCAATTTTTTATCGCTATCTATATATATCACCAATTGTTTTTAC
The DNA here is from genome assembly GCA_033558025.1 of Phytophthora sp. 'mugwort'. Taxonomy (NCBI): domain Eukaryota; phylum Oomycota; class Peronosporomycetes; order Peronosporales; family Peronosporaceae; genus Phytophthora; species Phytophthora sp. 'mugwort'. The sequence goes on along the minus strand of JAUCEF010000004.1, from coordinate 2,711,781 downwards.
ACTGGATGAGATCCAGTACATCGATTACGATGCTCTAGATGCCGCGGGAGTCTATGACAACACTGGTGATGAGGAAGAAGCTAAAATTATTGTCAAAAGTATGTAGAGCTCAGGAGACGAGCTGAGATAGCAAGGATTGAGCTTGCGCGATTGACACTTCCGAGGCCGGTCAGATGTCCGTCTCCGGCGAAGCTCGATCAGTAATGCTTCTCCAGCGTGCTCATCTCATTTTTGTTGATTTTTTTTTTTAGTCGGAGATTGTCCTGACCCTCCCACGACGACTCGTCATACCTTTTCCATTTGATAAAATATTATACTTGCCGATGCGCTTTTTTTATGATTCAGATCGCCTCCACTTCATATATCTGACCAGGTTCAACATCCGTATCCTTGATAGCAAGCTTGACGCGTTTGAGCTCGTTGGGGGACTTATAAAGAACGTGGCCGTTCTTGAATCGTATTTGGATGCGATATCCATCTATTCCTGCAACTTCATATACTAGCGTGGTCCATTTAGCTGATTCCTTCCCAAATTGTTTCAATTTGAGTTGATAGACAACTGTTTCACCCTAGTGAATTCAATATCAACCTCTCGTAGTTGTTTTTAATTATGGTCGAGCTCCGTTTGAATGACAGTTTCCCTGGCATCGTTTGGGGTCATACCAATGGAGCTGTGCTTGTATGAATTGTAGTTATCAATCAAATCGGATACTAATCGCTTGGTTAGCTTAAACCCTAACGTACCAGTCGTTGCTTTATAGTGCGATTGAATCGCTCAACCTTTCCCATCGTTGAGTGTTGTCCAGCTTTATTGTTGAAATGAGTAATTTTCGACTTCTTGAAATAGCTCTGGACTTGTTGATTCATGAATTCAGATCCGTTGTCGCTCGTTATGACGCTAGGTTAGTGTTGCTTCACGAAGCGTTTTAAATCTTTCAAAACTGTATGTGCTTGTTTGTTGGGCATTAGCTCTACAGACCCCAATCGACTATGGATATTGACTGCTGTGAGAGTGAGCGAGTCTCCCAGAAAGCCAAGTCGATCTGCCATGAATCTGGATTGTTGCTCGCGATATGGAATTGGTCGAATCAATTCCTCTGGTCCTGAAACGGCTGGGTATCAGCTTGATTCGCGTACCATGCTTTTACATCCTTGAGTTTGATTGAGCTGTCAATGCTTTTAACCTTCTTATACAGGCTCTGAACACCGACGAAACCAGTTTTGGGGTCGTTGAATAGCTTGAATAGCAGCTGTGAAGCTGTTCGCTCGCACTTGTGCGTGCGGTCTGCGACCCCACCCTCATCGTGTTTTGTGACTCTCTCTATATATATATCGAGCAGAACAAAATGTGGTTTATAACACTTTTAGATGTCTAGCGGAATCGTTGAAATACCATCATCTGAAACCTTACGCTTGTCGTACCAATAGTTAAGGGCAGGCGTGTGCTGTGTGTAGGTTACCATACCCTTGGTCTCCTAACAGATGCGGAAGCCCTTGTTGTTCCCGAGAGAGTGACCTGATCATTGACAACAGACTCGGATCCATCAGGGTTCAAAACAAACATCACTGTTGCGGCTGCGACCCTGTAGAACACATTTGGCAGAGATCTTAACCTTGTACGACTCAACTGGCATGTAGCAAATGTACTTCTTGGAGTTCAGACTAACCATAGCATCACCTGACCACACATCCTTGAACAAGCCAGGCGTACGACGGTCAAACGTAGCTACATCCGTGTTGTAGACTCTCGGGAAACAATCGTACTTGTGTTGCTCGAAGTGTTCCTGGGGCTCCGGCCTGATTGCCTCGCTGAAAGAATTCTCACAGTTGAAGGCGATATAAGCACTATCAGTGTCCATTTCCTGATACTGGAAGTCAGAGAGATCGAAAATTTGTCGATGCAGTCGTAGTAGAACTGGAACATATGCAGCTTAGCGAGTTGATAGATAGCGATCAAGCGATGAATAGGATTGTTGAGCTTGATGCGTCTCTTCTTGAGGCTGACCTCGTATGAGCCAGCTAGCTCCTCAACATCGTGGAAATTTTGCTTTTCGACGACGATAGCACGAACCTTGACCGTATCTGACATGTACTTAACCTCCTTGTGTTTGCTTTTATCCATACCAGAGCGACCGAAAGCACTGTCGCCTACGAGCTTAATCATCTCAGCAATCATAATTTTCGTCTTATCTTCATCTCTTTCGCGACGAGCGTCTGACACATCCTCCATGAATAGAGCAAAAGCCTTGTGAGAGTTAGCCTTGATGAATGAATATATCTTGGAGATCTTCATACCGTGAGCCAGGTACCACTTGAGCAATGGAATAAATGAGAATCTTCTGACAAAGTAGCTCCCAATCAGTTTGCGAGCCGGTTTCGCGCGACCTGACTCGCAAGACTGGTTGTACTCAAACATGTGAGAACCGATAATACTCTCATCATTGCAGTTGATCTCAACGCTCTGAATATCGGAGTCATCTCTGAGAAGTAATCCTTGAGATGCCCAGGTGTTCTGATGTCGCATTTGAGAAAGCCGAAGATCTTGTCATCCTTAGTATCATCGATGATACCATCGTAAGCCACGGACGTGGTTAACCTCCACAGGGCATCTCATTTCAAAACGCCCATAGGTATAGAGCACTAGCGTCGTAGCCGATGATCTTCTTACAGGGCTCACCGCCACGGATCTTTGTCTCTTTGCGCTGGCGAAGCGATTGAAGATGATGGATGGACCACCGGCGATGTTAGCCTTCATCTTGCCGTATATCTCTTCTCCTCCGCGTGCTATAGGGACCATGCTCTTACGAGCGCAATTGAACTTGATGCACGACACATTGATGTTGCCGTCGATGTTATTATCGATTCCGTCAGCGGAGGCGTTCTCTACATTAAGCTTACAGAAGCAGTGCGTATAAAAATAGTCCTGTTCGCGAAGCAGCTTGTTGAGGTGATCGGTCGTTAAACCAAACTCTCGATCAGCTATGATATCCTGGTTCTCATAACCATTGAATTGATCGTTGGGGAACTCAAAAGCAGTTCCTGTTGACTTCTTAGGCTTGGTAAGATCCTTGAAACAAATCTGGTACACGACTTTTTCTGACAGACCAGGGAGTGATACACCGTTTGAAAACATATCCAACTCAAGGTGCTTAAATAGCTCACGCTGCCTTGATTGCCATAACAAAAGGTTTGGCATCGAGGTTGTTGTACCAAATTTATAAACCCTTGATCGACTTCGTCCCATAATGCTTCCAAACGAACTGTGGCGCTCGTAGTCAGCATCAGAGATAGTTGTGCCATGTAGATCGCTATCAAAACCGCTCTTAGGTGGAACACTCGTCTCGTTGAGTACATCGAAGCTTTTAATATACTCGTACGGGAAAAAAATCACCTTTTTAGAGATCACAGATGCAAGGAATCTTCTTAGCACACTTGCACTCACCTAGGTATGTCGATAGATACTTTTCGTAGCTCGTTACGGGTGGCAGGTAGTTGCAAATATCCAGCATCTTGAATGTGTATGTACCAATGCACATATAACTCGGGTTCTTGATCACCGATGTGATATTAGTGCTTCTAATAGCTGTGAAGAGGTCATTCCTGATCAGATTAATGTCGTAGATACCAGAGTTGAACCTAATGACTGGTGTCTGGCTAATGATACGACTGAACTTGTGAAAAGGATTTTTCTTATCTAGGCCGCCTCTGACAGTATTAAGAACTCGAAGAGCGATTCGTATTCACCACCCATAATCCACTGTTCAATATCGGCCTGATGAAACGACGACTGATGATCTTTCTCGAGATGTCCATTCCAGTCAATTGTTCTCGTTTCAAAATCGATTTCGTCAACGTCTTGTATTTCGAGAAGTTATACTTACGAATCTCCTTAGATATGGTGTTGATCTACGCGAACATCTCATTCAATAGCTGGAGCGGTGGGTCCAAAATGAAACATTTCACCTCTTCTGTGAGGCTGTTGCAAATCGACACAAACACTGGGATGTGCTGGTTCATGAAAGTAGTGCACTCACCATGGTTGATCGGAGTTGACTTGAGAATAGCCTCGAAGTCATTTACGATGAAGTGGTCCATGTAGTGATCCTTCTCAATACGAAAATTGTTAAGGATCTGGCGGAGCTGGTTCTGAGAAGGAAGATAGATCGTTGGAGATTTCGGAAATGACTCAATAACTTCGAATTCACACTTGGTCTTCTTGGGATTCGCCAGCTTCTGCCACGTATCGAGAACAGCTCCACAGACATTGCATTGAAACTTAGATAATATAACATTGTCTAACTTTGTTATGTACATCGCATGAAATTTATAGTCGAGGATATTGATGCGGTTCGGATATGATCGCTTCGATTCGCGATTCTTCGAAATCTCGAGCGAGTGCTGATCCATCTCAAGCACATAAATCTAAAGCTGAAAACGTCCTCAATTTAATCGAATTGTAAGATATCGAAAGATTCACCTCCTTGAAATACTTAGCTGAGTATTTGATGCTCTTAAACTCGCAGTACGCTTTTTGACCAGCTTCTTGACTGGAAAGATCATTCGATCAACTCGTGCTTCCCTGCTCGAGATGGTAGGTGAGGCAGAAGAACATGCACTTGTTTGCGGTCTTCTGGAAATTGATGATAGAGCGATTGTTCTTGATAACATCTGCAATCTTAATAGTCGAATCACCGAGAATGTGGTTCCTGTAATTAACAAAATCTTTTCCATCGTAATCTCCTTTAATTAGTAGCTCGATGATGGAAGCTGTTCGCTCCGTAAAGCCCTTGCTTTGCATCTCGGCCATAACCTTGCTTTCGATATCACCCTTCGGGTTAATAGCGATAGACGACTTGAAGTCAGTCGTATTTGAAGCAGACCAGTAGTTCCGCTCGATCCGCTCGATCAGCTTGTATCCGAGTTGAACATTTACTTGGAAGCCTTGGTCTGCTTACCGAGCGTCTCCCGTATCTTGGAGTAGACCTGTGCCTGATCATAATGATCGTAGAGATGAGACTCCATCGAGCGACCCTTATAAACAGAGTAAACCCCAGATGGCTTGTAGTTTGGAGAGAGATGGCGAGTTAGTCGTGTCTTAGAAATCTTGTATGATTCTCGAGAAATCTACGGCTGGACCCCTTCTCGAAGATCGAGATATAAACACTGCGTCCATTTTGGTTCTTCACCTTGACGCGGAACGAGGACCCCCATCGCTTAACTGGGATGTAGGGGCGCTTGAGAGCACCGAGTTCGTGGGATAACATGGCGAGTATATGCGAGTAAAAGATATACTATTCGTTTATCTACTTGGTAGACACTATTCTTTTTTCCCCTTTAAATAGGATGGAGAAGCTGAACCCACCAATTGATAAAAAAATAGGATTAAGTCGAGAGCAATCCTACCAGCGCGCTTAGCATAGTATTTCTTCTGCCCTTCGCTTATCGCTTCACGATGCTTCTCATCGTACACTTTCTGATGGGCGAGAATCCGTTCGCGGTTCTTCTCGTAACATTGATTCCTCGCAGCTGCGATGGCCTCCTTGCTCGCTTGATACTTTTCGGGTGAGTAGGCCATTTCTATAGACTCTTGATAGCATCTATATACTAAGTAATTATTTGTTAAGATAAAAAGGATTGGATGACTTACAGGTGTCGAAGGTAAGCCTTATCAATTGTACGTTTGATCCAACAATAATAGCTCAAATCATTTGTTTTGACCCATCAAAGCTTTTCAGCTTATACTTTCCGAAGCAAACATGAGTCTTCAACAGAAATATATCAATATCAGCAAACATTTGCGGTGGATAGTGAGCACCGATGTACCATTGAAGATAGTCATCATCAACCCCGATAAACGACTGAAAAGTATAACCCTTCCACTTACCTTTCTCTAATTGTTTGTCAGGAAATGCCTTTCCACAGTTATCAATCACAATGCTCCCCTGATCTGAGATAACATTCTGTAAAGCACATCTCCGAAACTGATTTCTAACGACTTCACTCTCTCTTTCCACCTCAAGTACGAATACGTATTCTTCCCTCATCGAGTAGTAAGCCATCACTGGACAGGGTATCATGATGATCATATCCAATAATGGCGACTCGTTTCACATGAACAGAGTCATCATACTGATGGGTCTTATGGAGCTTGCACTTGATTCGACAGGTTCCACATCGAGGGGGATGCTTTCCATTCTCTTTATTGCATTGAATCATTGTTTTTTATTGAGATGGAAATATGTCATGCATGTAGATCCAATGAACTCAAGTCGCCCGGTTGGAATATGCTTAATCAAACAATTCCAAACGATCTCAGTTGTGCAATGACAATCTTCCAAAACTACCGGAAACTTATTTCCAAAGCTTTCGAATGGATAGAGTGGTTATGCCCAATGCGACCTCCATCCTCTTTCATCCCTGGGATCCACAAAAGAATTGTTGAACATTCACCCTGTGAAAGCGTATTCATTAAAGTCGCCAAGATATTCCTTCAATAATTTCTTGCATGAAAGAGTCATGGCTGTTGCTTGTTGGCTGCTTGTGATTATATAACTTAGTATTCATCTGTTTAAATAGAAACCTTTTCCACTCAAATATTATTCCTCTGAATATTAGCGTTCGAGAATATTTGGTGATTGTGCTAGATGCTATGACCTTCTCGAAAATAACTCATATGATTATTAGCAATAGAAATGGTGCTCTGTCTCTTCCACAGCGAAAGGGTGAAACTTTGTGCGTCATGGTATAGACGGGGATCTTGGGTGGGTTTATGTTCGGTATGTAAAAAAAGGTATTATACCTAGTTGGTTACCACTACTTATGAGATCTTATTTAGAAGCATTTTAATGCGTGAGGAGGAGAAGGGTACACTCTCATCTATTGATGATGAAATCAAGGTAAGAGAGTACCAATAATTCTACAATGCGCATGCTAATATCAAAAACTTTGATATCAGAAATAATGGATCATACAATAAACTCGAACATATCCTTGATCGAGTACCTGTTCTTGGATTTAAGCTTTGACATCAATCTTATTAAGAATGATCTCTTCTCAATAATCGGGACCGACGACATCAAATCCGTTATCAGAAATTCCAGTTATATGTGCATCGCCACTGACGACTTCAAGATGCTTGATATTATCAATTATGTCCCACAAGGTACATCTCTGGAAAGTTATATCACTACTTACCTCGGTGGGATGCAAGTGTGATGACAAGATTAAATGCACTTGTAGCCTTGCTAAGGGGATATTCCCTTAAGAGTACATAACTTCATTTGATGTAATCAACGAGAGTAAAATCCCACCTAAGAAGGCTTTCAATAGCGATCTTCGCGGGACAATCGCTACTAATGAAGGCTATGAACGCGTCAAGTTCGTTTGGGAGTTCTATGATATCTGCTGATCTGGTAACAACCTGGATGTTGTGCCATTCATCAAAGCTATCCAATATCAGCGAGAATTATTCAAAAGCTTTGATCTCGGTATGTTGACTGATGGAGTTTCTCTACCTGGTCTTTCGGAAGAGGTTATGTATCAGAGATGCCATAAAACCTCAGGAAGCAACCGAGAATAGCTGCTCCAGGGTTTGAATTTCCTGAGAAACGGATGATGGGGTACAATGCTCAAGACGCTGAAGCCAAACGTCAATATGATATAACGATTGGTCATCTAAATACATTTATTAGATAGTCAAAAGTATCTTTGCGCTTTATGCTATTGTCCTCTAACTACTGAAACCGCGTCAGCTGATATAATTAATAACTCCAAAGGTCATATCGATGGCAACATTATGATTAGCTGCATCGAGTGTAATGTGGCTTGTAACGATATGTCCGTCGGTAGATTTCGGAAAAAGAAAATTTATGATTTCAACTCCGATCCGTTAGTATATTCAATTGATTTAGCGGAGAAGAGATCTACCGTAGAATAAAGGACAATATTGCCGGCGGGCCGTCGATTATCTTTAACCGCTACGCAAACGCAATGAATCTATTATTCGTGGCGACAAGCTTGTGAAAAATGTCATTGGGTATGACGCTATGCTCTCTATCTCTGGGCTCTGAGTAATGATATGCCTTGCGGTCGTTTGACTATAATTGAATCATGTAATGGTATCATTGATGACATTATCAATGACAAGATCTTTGGTTTCTCGAATGCGACATATGCATGAGTACAACCAGACACGCGGTAAAAATGCTGCGAAGCCCGCTTACAAGCTTTTCGGTAGCTACTTAGGTGAAAATATTCTTATCTATGCTTAACCCCTTAAGTGGTACCTCTCACATGGGATGGAAATCACTAAGACCTACATCTTTTTCAGGGCGAGTGCTCACAAAGCATTTAAGGTATCTGAAGCACGACGCGACGGTAATGCCGATGAGGACAAGAAAATGGTTGGAATGATGATGAAGCTCGTTGGTAACTCTGCGTTTGGTCGTTCCGGCATGAATATGAGCAAGTATAAGGTGGTTAAATATGAGTATGAAGAGACTGCTATTGAGAAAAAGATCGAACATTTCACATTTCATTCGTTGGAGGAGCTAAATGGTTCATGTGAGATTACCATGAAGTAGCGCCTCTTCAAGAATAAGAATCCGATTCATCTATCGATTACCATCTATCAGCTTGCTAAGCTCCGAATGCTCCAATTCTACTACGATTGCATCGATTTCTACTTCGATCGCAGCGATTTTCTATATCAGGAGACGGACACTGACTCAGCGTATATCGCTTTCAGCTGTGATAATCCTTTCCGCGAGTGTATCAAGCCTGAGCTTCAAGACCACTGCAAGCAACACAAGTATGATGGTTTCCGCGAGACTATAACAAGGAAGTGTCCATATATGATACATTCACTTCGTGCCTATTCAAAGAAGAGTGGCGAGGTGATGCGATAGCAGCACTATCCAGCAAGAATACATTTGCTATATCCCAGATGAAGAACACAAGGCCAAGAAAGATGAAAGACTGTTAATGGGAAAGTCGAATATTTCAAGCTGTCCGCAAAGGGTATTCAGAAGAACAAAAATAATGATTTACTATCGCCTGAGAACTTCGAGTCTGTTGTTCGCGATCGTATAACTCTCTGAGGAACTAACAAGCGTTTCCGCCTTAGTAAAGAGACTAAATCAATCCTTACATACAGTCAAACAAAGACTGCCCTTAACTATTGGTACGACAAGCGTAAGGTTTTACATGATGGTATGTATACCGCTCGATATTTAGGGGGAACGCTTTGCATATTTCTTTTGCTTCTAATATAGACCATGTACGAGCTACTATTGGAGCTTTATCATGATTCTAAAACAGGTATATCGGCAGCAATGCTCTGTACCTAAAAAAAATGAAAAACCATTCGTCTGAAGGATGTTAAAAAGGAGTGGTATGCCAAGCAGACTGATATCCAACGTACAACGGCAAAGCAACTCGATTTGATGATTTTAGGATTGCTTCAAGCAATCCCAATACTTGGCAGGCAGATTTAGCAGTTTGGAAAGGAAAGACGATTCTAACGGCTATCAATATCAACTCCAGAATTGAATTTGCTAAGATATTAGCGGACAAGCGTTAGCGTAGTGTCTCTAAGGTATTACATCTCTTGAATCACTTGAAGTTGATATTTTAACTACCGACAATGGATCTGAGTTCATGAATAGGGATGCCCAAGCCTATTTCAAAAGCAAATCTATCACTCACTACAACAACGAACAGGGTGATCACGGAACGATGGGCAAGGTTTGAACGATTTAACCGTACGCTAAGTCGAGATTGATGAAGATAAAGCAACCACTAACGCTCAAGCAACTAAGCGATGTCATAGACAACTATAACAATACTAAAAGCACACTTCTATCAAAATGACACCGAATGAAGCATCTGGACAGGTTATTGGATCTGAATTAGATCATAACAGCAACGCTATGGATAAGCTTGATAATCGGCTAAAAACAATTGGAGCTTCTGTGTTATATCGTTTGAAGTAGACGCAATTTGAAAAGGAATCGGCGAGATGGAGCAAGGCTATATATGAAATAGTTGGCATCCATGGCTATCGAGTTCAAATTAGATCTAAGAATGGACATACACTTTACAAGGCACCAAATGATATCAAATTGGTTAATGACGCGATAACGAATGCAAAGATTACGAATAAACAATTATCGAGGTTGAGAAGGTTATGGACCATAAGAAACAGCAATCAGGTAAATACAAATATCTCGTCAAATGGATTGGATATGACGATCTATCATGGGGAACCACAAGATAATCTCCGATTGATCAACAAAAACAAGCGATCTACCCTTGAGACTGAGTACTGGAATTCAAAGAGCTCGCATATTGGCTCCGGTGTTGGTTTCACCCGCTACAACAAATGAAGCATCCAATTTTTATATCTGACTATATATATAGAAACCAATCCAAAACATGTGTCCGAATTGTTTTGAAAAGGATCGTGAGCTTGCTAAGTTTCGTCGAAAAGCTATGGATCGTTCAGGAAGTGAGTCACATCAAAAAATGAGTTGTTGGATCTTGATGCAACTGCAAACTTTCGTAAACAGTTGTCAATCGTAAATACCAGTGAGAGTTGGAAATCATCTTGGCATCCCATTTCATTGCATGAATTATCGCTATTTCAATCTACTAAATGAGCGAAATCATATATACCATTCGTACGCATCGTTCACCATGATTCAGTTATGCCGAGCTACTGGTGATAGTATTTATCCACTCATTTTTTATGATTAGAATAATATATAGACTCACAATGTTCCCCAATTTCACATCCCTCGCTCAGAGAGAGCAGAAGCGACAGGAGCTTCTTGAGAAAGATCAGCGTCGTGTTCGGCAAGCCAAAGTCAAGCGAGAGATGTATGAAGGTGCGTCATGGGCTACTGATATCTCGAATGGCATAACTACTGTAGCGAAGAAATCAACTGAACCAACTCAGACAGACTCGACAACCGAGTCGTCTGAGTCCTTAAAAAACGGTGAGTGAAGAATCCTCCCAGACAACCCTGACGTATCAACTGTTGAAACAAATACTGAACCTCACCCTGTTTCAATTGATGGTGATACTAGTACAAACAGAATGCGTACGACTAATAAAAAAGTTCAGATTTGTCCTAAGACTACAGATATTGGAACACAGATTGAAGTAGGGGAAGACTTGGCGGAAATGGATTTATTCAACGAAGGAGATGATGATCAAGAGCAATCTAGGACAGCAGTTGATGAAATATTTGAGGTTTATCCGATTCTTAAGACTTACGTATTTACCCTCTTGCTTCCAACGGCCGTCAGCTATCGAAATATTACATTGGAAAAGAGGCGAAGACATATAGCATTAATATAGAGTAAATTTAGCACCAAATATCGATTAATCTGAGACGTACGATCATATCAGGGAAGTTTTGACTTAAAGATGTTCGCTTCCTCGCATACCTAACTGAAAAGGAAGTACGCCGTGAAATGGGGAAAGAAGATAAGCCGACACCCTATCAGGTATGGCAACTTATTGGATCGAAGCAAAACCGACTTAATGGTTCAGAAGGGGATAATGCAGATCGCAAGAAGCAAAGACTTGATGATAGCTTTCTATTCGATAAGTCAACATCCACAACGTCTGACCAGACTGACCAAGATTAAACTATTCTGGACCATTAGCAGAAATAAGGAAGTGCCTGAAGCTAAGGGGTTGAGAAAGCAAATTATTCCAATTCTAGTTGGGGGGATAAAACACCTTCTGCTGATGTAGATGGATATATATGGATTGATGGTAATTTTTCCGTTAGTGTATTTGGTAATGATAGTAATCGTACGAAGCCTGCTATCACTAAGAGAGTCAATTGGGCAATCACATTCCAATCGTTTTGGAAATATGGCCAACGCCAGAGGACTTGACCTGATATTAATCGGTAAACAGGATGAGAAAAAGGTAGCGAAGGATTTCACACCAGGTGAGGCGGAAGCCCGACATGGAGTAATGAGCGGCGCCGATGAAGATATATACATCGGTGGAACCAAAGCTGACCAACGCCACAACGACGCCAAAAGAATCTTAACAGATTATTACAGTCAGTTGGCGAACGAACGTATCGTTATCGCATTTCGCCTGAAGCCGATTGTTGATACTAAAAATGGGTTAAAACCTCATTTGGATTATTATTTCGGTGAGCCAGCATCCACTCGTCCATTAAATATCAGAAATAGGAAAATAAGCAAGTACTGGTAATGCTTGATCTGATCTCATGAAGACCATCCAGTGGATGGATACTTTCACATCGTTATTGAACTACTTTGAAGAATTAAATCGTTACCTTTACGGCGCTGAATAACAAGTTCCATCAAACGATGAAGAAGCAGCCAAATTGGTGAAGGAGAAGGAACTTGATAAATAAAGGCGAGCAAACCTTGAAGAAAATCTTAAGATTCTAAATAAAGCTATCTTAGGTAGCCTTCAAGACATCAAACGTCAAAGTACTGAGGAATATGTTGGGGGACCAGATGAATAGCAGAAGCTTCACGACGAGGCCGAGGCAGCTTTCCAACCATATGACGAGGCTTAGAAGCGATATGAAGCCGTTAAGGACGCTGTGAGAGGTTCAAACTTAAAATCATTAAGATCAGCTCTGAAGGCCGCTCAATCAGCGGTGAGAGCTACGAAGTCAGTATATAATTCTAAAGCTAAGCGATATTTTGACGCTCTCCCTAAATTAGAGGGACGTGGCCTAAGAGGCACGGGTGTAACTCCACTGGATGGAGTAGTCCGATGGGGTCGTACTTACAATCTCAATGAGATCCAGGGCTTAGCAACTCCAAGCGCGTATATATATCGTCAGCTTGGTAGCAAGTACATACGCTTACCTGATCTGGATGGAAAGACACTCGTGATTGTACAACCAAATCGAAGGGAGTGCGGACCTAAATGCAATATCAGCGATAGTCTCCAAGCTATGGTCAGGACCCTTGTGTATAAGCAGCACATTGACCAAGCTGCTTACGATAAGCTCAGTATCGTCGACAAAAAAAATGTTTGAGGAGATTCTTGCCATCACCCATCTCCAGTATAATGTCCACGACAAGCTCACGGACCAACTCGAGACCCTTCGAGCTGAGTATGATAAGCTAAAGGGCGAGCTTGACTTAGGAAACGATAATCCAAGCATCATCAAACAGCTGAAATCGCTCACTGTGGATATGTACAGCAATCGATTGATTGATGATAAAGCGTTTAAGGAAATTATAATGCGCCTACTATAAATCAAGCGTGTTCTTCTTTAATCCCCGTATCATTTGAGCTCAGCCGATAGCTATGGCGATACCTCTGATCTCAACGTTGCTGAGCTAAAAGCTATCATGAAGAATCTAATCATCCATGATCGACCTTTAGAAGACACAGGCAGCTGTTTGGGCAACAGATTTAGATTTAGATAAAATTAAAAAGAAGGTGGACGTATCGACTCAGACTGAGGGAGGACGCATGTGGGCTTACCAACAAAGAAAAAAAGCAAAACCTATGAAGACGTTTAAGCTGTTAAGCCTCGCGGGTCAGCGACCCCACGCCCCGCGTGTCGCTATTTAAACAAGACCATTCCGCACGAGTCTATTCGATACCCTCGATAGATGTTAATTTTTGTCGCTTAAACAGATCTCAAATATTGCAGACTCCCCATCAGGACTCCGTGTGGGGAGAAAAACGCTATCCCCATGAACAATGATTCTGTCAGCGTGTAGCATGGTCGACCCAACAATTGCTTTGGATCATCCGTAGTTACATTCTTTTTAAGCTCCTTACTCGGTCTACACCCCATGATTATATATTAACTAGACGATTTTTTGTTTTTTCAATCTCATCGAGGAGGTGTTGAATCATCTTCATGTTATATACTGCAATCCTACTGTAGTCAACGTTCAACTGTTGCTTTGCTGGTTCGAGCGACGGATCCTCTCCCTCTTCGATATCGTCTCGATAGAAGACACTGGTCAAATAATTTAGCCGAACAAGATTTTGAGCTAACAACCCTACCTCCTGCCCTGGTCGATTTTCAGACTCAATCCAATCATACAGAACTACATTAACGGTGTCGTAGAGACGCCTGATGCGATCGAGAAAAGCACTTTGAATATTTCGCTTGAGTCGTCGATCAGAGGTCATTGCCATCGCTTGGCACGAAATGTAACCCGAGAAGACAGCAGAGACGTTGTAGTCGATCGGACCGAGAGCGCTTTCTGTAACTCCGTTGTCAGTTCTAAGTCGATATACAGTACTACCGCCCATACGAAAAGTGAACGAATTTGAAGATCCAATGTGCAATAACTCGAAGGGCTCGTAGTACCAATTCCGAGGCGCCCAGTAGAAGTTAGTATCATCCTTGTTGCTCCGTTATTATACCAGTACATGCTATCTGCTGCGCTGCTATGAGCTGTCCCGCCAGTGGATAATTCCCAACTTGAAAACCTAGTACCATCGAGTAGAATGCTTGTCCTACCAGTAAATGGTGATATTTGTTATATAGGTGGAGCATAGTAGATCCACCGACGATATAGGCTCCATTATATGCACTTAAACCATTTATGGTCAGCTGGTATGAACCCGATGGAGTAGTAGTATTTAGGCATTTTCTCCCATCATTAAGAAGTATCAGATTATTTGATGATGCGAAAGCGCTCGTCGTCGAAGATCCTGATACGATATTGAGAGCGACTGTAAAATTGAGTTCCGGCATTCCCACCCCAGGCCTGTAATCCCAATAGACAGCTGTGCAACCAACCGGATTGATAATTAGTAGCAAAGCCAATGAGCTTGAGCTCTGAATGAACAATCTCTTTGTATTCAACAGAGCTTGTGCCAATTACTCCCGATTGATCGTACCCACCCACAAGGTGAAGTAGTGGATAGCGTTTCTGAATAGTATATGCTCGGGTCCCGATGGTGAGTCCCTCATCGTCGAGATCACGAAAGAGATATACTATTTCCTTGTTTGGAGTATTCCCGTAAAAAGCGATGCAACCTGACCAGTTACACCAAGTGGAACGCGTATCACGTTGAACGAATCTGATATCAAAGCTTTGTTGGTGAGCGAACACCGTATCCACCGTCGAGTACGCTTAGGTCAGTAACTACTCCACTGAGTCTGTACGATGACGAATCGATATATGAGGATGCTCCAGTAATAGAGAGTACTCTTGATGACCAGATATGGTCAAGGAACCGTTGACGCTCAGTGATGTAAGAGTACCAACTAAATTGATATTAGGCTGAGCCGTGGTTAGTTACGTACCGCTCAGTTGAGCAGCGGACACGCCGCCATCCAGTACGAGTGCTTTACCAGGAGAGACTGAGCCGGGCGTAATGCCCAATATGTATGAAGGAGTGCGGAAACACTGGATCCATTTACAAACAAGCTTGCACAAGATAGTATACCAGTACCGCTTATATCGCTATTATTACCTGGCACGAGAGCTATACCCTGTGTTGCCGGTGCAGGAGTAACGCCTGATATATAAGTCACGCGATAATCATTTTTAGCAAGGTATAAAGTCTGCGCATATTCGTAGGTTAGATAACCACTGGCATCCATTTTAGATAGAATGCAGGATTCTAGATCGGTGATATGAATATTGGTTAAGGATATGAAAAACCAGAACTCATGTTTGTTTTATCTCGACCTATATAGACTCAGCGATTAAAGACACGACCATGAGCGGTATTCCAGACTTCGGTGCTTCATGGGGTAAGAAGTACAAGACAGTTGGTATGGGTGATATCCTGTGCTTGACATTAAAAAGCTATTTAGAACGATTGTCCTCGGCCCCTCTTTCAGTGGAAAAAAACAATCTTTATATGTTTATTCTCAAACATTTCCCTCACGTATTTGCTCATTTAACGATCATTGCCCGTAATCCTCACCAGGAGCTGTATGAGTATCTCCGCGACAAGCTTGAAGACTTCATCACTTTCGCTGACCCCGATATGCCGCCGAGCGTTGATCAAGTACGTCATACACCCATGAACTCTAACAAACCCGAGCTGGTTATCATAGACGATACCGTAACGATAAGCTACTCCAGAAGAATATCTTTTCCCACTACTATACTCGTGGAAGACACTTCAAGCTATCAACTATATTCTTAAGCCACAGCTATTTTGCAACTGATAAGATGATTCGATTTTTGAAATTGTTGCTATTCTACGAGCAAATAGTAAAAGGGACTTGCAAATGATTGTCCGTGACTTCAATATTAATGCCATAGACGACAAAAAATAATGATTGCCTATAATAAAGCAATATCACGAACAGAGGTTAAATCTTACTTGTAGACAGCGTGAAAAGTCAACCACGATATAACTTTAATGAAGTAATCAATCCAGCTGATTTTTAAGCTTGTTGATCGGTAAGCCAGCGTCGATGCTTCCGTGTTGCGTAATGATTATTCCTCTCAATCCACCTGACATTGTCACCACATTCACATTCGAGTCTCTTCGACATGCTTTGTTTAATAGTTTTTTTATTATCATTGTAGTACCGCTTTTGAAACTCAATGCGCTGCTCTCTATTCTCATATTGGCGTCTGTTGTGGGCGCGCTTTTGTTCTTGAAACTGATCTTCTGTCTGTTTAAGGCCTTTGGAAATTAACCGCGTGTCAGGTTCTATCAATTACTAATTGCTCAAACTCACGTAACTGCCGCCGGTCATGATTTCATGCTCACTGATCTTTTCAATTTGAAAATTTTCAATACCCTGGGGTTCAAAGTATTGGTAAATTGAGCAACCTACTTGTTCATCGATCCAGCGTTTATATTATATTTATGTTCAGCCCAACAAGTGGAAAAAATCTGTGTAGTCGAGCCAATGTACACGATGTTCTCATCTGCATTAGCAATCTTATATACACATCCAATCATACCTATATAAAGTTATTATATTTTTTAGCGCTTATCGCGATCTGATGAATATAGCTTACAGTGTGTGCGAGTTTTATCAAGCTGGATTCCACGAACCTCGTTCAAGATGGGTACAATTCAACTTGGCGATACAGTTTCCGGGTTCTGCTGCCGATTTTCTCGCGATGTTGTTTGCGCCGTTCAATCGATCAGCATGTACAGCTCCGAATACAATATCGATGCGACCCAGGTCTGGAACAACACTTTCGAAATCGAAGTACCTACGGGTGCTACAACATCCATTGTGAGTATCAATCTCTCAGATGGTATTTACACGTACGCCAATATCAATCGAAGCATCCAGACTGCTCTCGTTGATGCTGGCGCCTATCTCATTGATCCATCTGGAAAAAATGTCTTTACATCCAATTATCGGAAAATAGCGTATATTATGCTGCTCAGTTTGATTTCATCGCTACACCAACGACTCTACCTACCGTTGGAGGTACCTGGACTAGACCTACTACTGATCTATATTGCTTCGGCGGTTCTGGTTTGCCTATTACTACGCGCGTTCCGCTCCTGATCTTCGATAATGCTGAGTTTAGAAAGGTTGTTGGATTGACTATTGGAACATATCCATCGTCCCCTGCAACGGTTGCAAGCGCTCAACTTTCGAACATGATCCCTCAGATCCATCATACGAGTTCATACATCGTACTACGCGATCTCATTAAGAATGAATACGTTGCGAGTGGCGATATTCTGAGTGCATTCGATCCAGGTGATGCATCGGTTGGACAGCTAATTAGCTATAAACCGAGTCAATATGCTTGGATGAACTGTCACAACGGTGCTCGTACGACGATTACGATCTCCATTTACAACCAGACTGATCAGAATGTTAAGTATCGAGACACTTCGGTCTCGATCATGCTTTTGTTTGACAAAAAAAAATAAAGCCATTGCTTGTTTCTTTTTTAACGTAATGAGGCGGAAGTTACAATCTAGAGATCCCCGCTTGCATAGGCTTCTTCTTCATGGCACGGAGATTAGCCATATGATCGCGAGCTTCCTGAGAACATTTTGCAAATCTCTTAGCCTTTGTCTTTGGTTTGCCAACACCTACTCCATATCGACGGCGAACCTCACCTCGAAGGAATTGATGAGGTCCCAATGTTCAGGTTTGGTAGCCTAGGAAAGCAGAACTTCTCTGCGGCATCGACCGCATCAGTAATAATTCCCCTGAACTTTGTGTAAGCGAGAGTACGTTTGGCCTCCTTCCTTACATCACTCATAGTTAGGCGTCCTCCTTCCTTATCGCTATCATAAACCCCGATACCTGTCATTGAGCGGATAGCAGCTCTCGCTGGGATAGCCCCTTGGGGAGCACCAAGTGCGGTTGCGAGAGCGGGAACAGCTACATCTGCTGCTTTGCTAAGAATGCCAGAGTCCTTAGCGAAGTGATACGCGGATTTGATAACGCTCCATATCTTAGACCAAATACTGACTCCATGCATACCCCCTCCGTTCATATGTTTGAAAGGATATCCAATCTCTTTATTCGCGATTGCCAAACGAACCCTTTACCAGTTTTGCGAGCTCGAGAGCTTTAGCATACATTCAGGATGAAGATGAAGCGTAGCACCAGAACCACCCAAATCATCTTTAGTCAATGTAAGAGTACCAGACTTGAATGTCTCTTGAACTTAGACTCAGGGATGGATGGCTGAAACTGCTAAATCTTTGACCATGACTATATTAATCAATCTAATTTTATTCTAATTGCTAAAGAATGGTTAGAGTCAGATCTTTGAATCTATTTAAAAAATGCATCTTATGCTTTTGTTTGCAATACAGGAAGAGCATGCACCATTCCACAATAATCTCCGTATACCCCTTGGTATTGTTTAGGTTGTATTTACCAATTCCGTATTTTGTCGGAGCTGCTTCTCCCATCGAGTCGAAAAATGCACCATCATGTACCGCTTGCCACTGTCCCAGATCAAGGTTAGGAGGCCTCAATAACTCCAAGTACGTACCTTTTTGGGGGAGTGGATTCGTTATTTCACTCAATTCGAATATATTATCCAAATGGACCCCTAATCGATCCGCAAGTTCAATTAGATCATGATCGCTCGTGATTAGCTTAATGAGATAAGCCATAATATTTAATTTCGATGAAAGTATATTAGAATCCATA
Source organism: Phytophthora sp. 'mugwort' (assembly GCA_033558025.1). Taxonomy (NCBI): domain Eukaryota; phylum Oomycota; class Peronosporomycetes; order Peronosporales; family Peronosporaceae; genus Phytophthora; species Phytophthora sp. 'mugwort'. The sequence goes on along the minus strand of JAUCEF010000004.1, from coordinate 2,692,684 downwards.
TAGATTCAACGATGAGTGAAACTCAACTATCCGACCAATATATGTACCAGAGCTCGCTCAAGAGCGACCCGGAGATCAAGGCATCTTCCGGTAAGCGAGTGCCCACCAAATCTATCTCAATTAGGGATCGTATCAGAGTCGTGTCATTACTATTGATGCTACTGCCCAGCTTAATGGAGTGAAGGATTCGCTTGTCTTCGCGATGCCTATATCGTGCTACCATACAAAAAAACATCTCGATGAAGAACGGTAGTACTGCCCAGACTCTACCAGCTAACCGCTTCTGTTCTACGCTCAAATGCGGTAACTGGAATGTAATCGATAGCATGTCGCTTGAAGTCAACGGGAAGACCGTTGTGAGTATGGCTGACTACAAGCTGTTTTGGAACAATATCCGAGCTCAGACAAGATACAGTCCTCAGTATGTTGAGAAGCATGGAGCTAAGTCGTTCCTTTATCCGGATGCCGCTCAGTCAGCTTTGTATAGTTCTGCTAAACCATCTACTACGGGAGATGGTTTACACTAATACTATTGCCTTCTCATCTTCGTTTGCTACTACTGGCCCATCTGGTGGTGCCTCTATCGTTAATGATGGTCTTGTAAAGCGTCTGTTGTCGAACCCTCCTAACGCTGAATATGATTTCTCCACTTTGTGGCCTTCACTTGGTGCGGCTGCAACTTCTACTACAATCAAAAATCAATTGGCGCGTGCTACCTTCGTAGCTGGTGCTGCTACTGCTAACGCGATCATGGGAACGTGGAACTACATGCTCAAGATTAAGCTAAACTGATCTACATCCCATTTTCAAGGAGCTAGACCTCACGCCGAACCCTCAGATCCGCCTACGCTTCCGTGCCAACCAGGTTATTTCCATTATTGCTGTCGACGCATCGAAGGGTATGTCTCTCACCTGCACTACTCTCGCAAGTGGCAATACCTGTCCGGTGATGGTGTCTGCTTCGTCGACTGGTAATCCCATGGCTGGAGTCCTTGCTGCTTCTGCCGGGTCCAGTATTGGTTGGGGTGCTGTCGTTAATGCCCTTGAACCTTCAATTGACGGTACTTATATGCCTTTCACCACTTCTGGTCTGTACGTCCCGTTTGCGCATCTTGAGAACCCTCAGGCAATTATTTTCAAGCCTGTGAAGAAGTCCGCTTTAATGATTATTACGCACAATGGTTCTACCAGCGAGCTTGTGTAGGAAAGCAATCGACTCAATACAATGCTGCTTTCGATCTACAGTTACCAGCTTCTGTTAAGACTGCTAATATATCATTCTCCTTCCTTTCGCCGAGCAGACTGGTACTTTCGCTTCTGCTACTGTACAGGAGTTTCAAAGTCTATTTGATTCGGCCCCGTGGACGCTTAACCTGGTTCGAGTATCTGCAACTTCAATGTTCACATTGGTTCCCACCAAACCTTTGACATCAGTCATGACTATGATTTTCATCACTTCACAAACGAGATTGCGAAAATCGCTTTAATTAACGGTGATCCGACTCTTGAGCTCGTGAATGGTCTTCTTGATTACCAGGAATGGCCACTGACTAATCGCGTTCGATTTGCTGACGTAACCCGCCTAACAGAGCGTGATGTCCCACAGGCGATTCAGGTCCAGGGCACGAATGCTGGATGCCAGGGCACCAATATGTTGGTCCCTGTGGTGAGCGAGCAGGAGCTAAGCTATGATCGTCTTACAGGGGAAGTAATCGATTATACCACAGCTTAGAAAAAAAAACTCAATAGCATAGTTCAATTCTTGAAGTAGTTTAGGACACTTCTCAATAACAAATTGACTCTTACGAAGCCAATCGATATAGTTCGAATCCATTCGACTAATCTGCTTGACGGTCTTACCGCGATATTTGCCCCAAGTCATCATATATGAATTATCATCAGTTAGGAATTTGGAGTGGAGGAATATCTTGATTTCCTCGCTAACATTTAGATTGGGTTGGTTCAATATTCATCGACAATAACCAGGATCAGAAGTATATACTTTTTCGATCTTAGTGCCCTTGTATTTTCCAAAAATTAGTTAGCTCGACATGTTATCAGTTAGGTTATCTATATACATAGCCCCTTACTTTTTGAGAAAACATAGAATAAGTTTTGAAATTCAGAGAAAACCTATGAAATTCATACTTTATTTCTGGTATCCACATTTCAGACACATATACTTGCATATTTCTCCAGTTTTATAGCAACAGTTTCTATCCGAATAACACCACGTTCTATTACGTGGATCAAATACTTCAACATATTCAGTTTCCTTGACGAGACCTACGCCACACCCACAAGGCTCTAACGTGTTTTTGACGAGACCATATTCGAGCCGTTTCTGAAACCATGATGTTTCATCTGCCACTTACAGTAGGATCGATCTTTAACTATTGCCTCGAGTGTTGAATGCTTTGAGTTGAAAATTAACTTATTCATTGTTATGGTCCTTATACCTTTATATTTATCTATCAGGATGGAACGTCTATATATTTTTTAACCTGATATTTGAATAACTTCATATAGGCAAAATATTAGATCTTATATTCACAAAATTATGCACCTTTACATATTCCGCTATCAGGACCTTTGAGAACACAAGATATGTCTCTTTGCATATTGGCTATCGACAGAGGCTGCCTAAATTATTTAGGGTTTTATCCCTTTGCTAATTCATGAGTTAAACATTGTTTTAGTACATCCAGATGGAATTATAAAAATCAGCCCCAATTGTGTACTGTAAACCACTACTCTGGTAGGACGAGATAATGTCCCGCAGCTGACGGATCTCCTCCTCTGTGTTCACCTAAGGATCCCCCACTTGCAGATCCTCGATCCGCACCTTGACCCCGTTGAATGCTACCTCCGGCAGCACAGCCAGCTCGCTTTATACTTCTTCGGCGTGCAGTATGCCTCCGTCGTGGTAGTAGACCTCGGGATCCTCGACTGGATCTCCTTCCAGTCGTCATGTATCTTGGTGCCACTATCCAGATCCGTTCTTGCCGCTTCCGCCGGGCGATCCTCCACGCGATCCTTGACTCGGGCCTCGGGCTTGTCGGCGGGATCCTCAATTGGAAGCCGTGTGGCTTGGTCTAACGACGGGAGTTCCACTTCCAGAAGGCCGCCTGACTCCGGCACGTCGATCAACGGTGATTGCTCAGCACCCAGTTCTGTCGGCTTCGTGGGCGGCACCGTTCCCTTCGTCTTCCCTTGCGCAACTTTCCCTCCAGGCCCGAGCACTCAACTCCCTTTGGGGCCTTCTCTAGGCGAGGCTCCCTTCGCGCGGCCCTCGCGGCGCGCATTGCGGTCGTCGGGCGTTCCTGTCGATATGAAACCGTGCCCCGGTCCTTGTACAGGGTCTGGTGACTGGTGGCCTGATCGCCTCATCTTCCCACCGAAAAATCAGCGATACGCATCGCGACAGTGACGTCTGTCGTCGGATCGATCTCGGGATCCCAGCCTCGGGCGGGGTCGTGCGAGGTCTCATTTTGACCGCCGTCGTCGGGTGCGTCTGCCGCACCCTCTTGCACTACCGAGGCTTTCCTTGGGTGGGCTTCCGTCAGATATCGCGACCTTCGCGCCAATTGTCCGTCCCGAAGCACGTCACCGATACAGGGTACACGAGAAGGGCATTATTACGCTCATGTTTTAAATTGGATGTCGCACTGTTCTGTCCCTGACTTGCATTCAGAGGGCCGGTCACCGCCACCCGGTACGCCTCTTGGCGCACGTCCTCAATTCCTGTGGGGTTACGTGCCTTCGATCGCGGCAGGATCTGGTCGGCGTGTCGATCTCCACACGATCAACTGCGGGTTCCAGTTCCGACGCTGGCGGCGCCGCTGCTACGGCGGATGCTGCATATGTAGTGGTTTCCCACGCCAAGGTTTGCCACTCGGCGTAGCGCCCGGATCCTACAGAGACGAAGCCCGGCTAGCGAGGAACGTGATCCCCGGTCAGCCGCAATCCGATCTGCACGTCCCTGTTCAAGATCAGCTTCGTGTTGCCCAGGTTCGTGATATGTAAGTAGTGGATCCTGCCTGGCCCTTTAACTAGGGTGGGCACCAAGCGCTTACCGCGAACTAACCACAGCTTTTCATTGTCAGAAATCGGATCCGCAGCGGGAGCTCCATGGAATCTGCAACCCCCACCGTCAGTTGCTCGTCCACAAACACCGGGCGGGATCTGTCGTTGAAGATCTGGCGGCGCCGCTGCAACAAGACTCGCACCTCGTCCGGTAGGCACATGGATCCTTCGCCGAGTTCCAGCCGGAACCCAGCCGGAACCATAAAGTCCATGCCAAGGATAGCTTGGTAGTCCGGCGGCAGATCGTCTCCCACCCAGACGTCGTAGAAGTACACCAAGGATCCCGCCAAGGTAAGCTTGATCCGTGTGCGTCCTTCCGCGACATATAGCTTTCCACCAATTCCGAGGCATTCTTGACTCTGCCTTGTGTCGATATGGCGGCCTATTTTCGCGCAATGGTGGCGTCGCTGATCGACACCTCGGATCCTGAGTCAAGAAGCGCCACAGCCTTAAAGTTGTTGATCTTGCTGTTCGCTTTCGTCTGCTTGGAGTGTTTGCCGGGGAAATGGTACTTCCAGTATCCGCGCGACTCGCCTTGCCGCAGATCCAAAGTCATCGTGACCTCGGATCGTTGGTAGTCGTCAACAGGTCGAAGACCCTTACAACCATAGCCGTACGTTTCTTATGAAGTTCATATGTATTACCAAATAGTTCAGCTCGCGATCCGCTAACCTGATCCTTCGGCTTCTTCTCCACGAATACATAGATGAATGAGCTAGAACGCTCGTTTCGTACCGGGTTCATAACCGGCGAGGGCCCTAGTTTACATCTTCTCATCAGCTTCAGGGTAGGACTCTCGGATGCTTGCGGGTCGAACCACTGACGGATGAGGTTGTAGAACTCTTCCATCTGGCACTTGCGGTGTTCGTGGAGTTCGCCACAGCCACCACATACGAAGAAACACCGATCTGACGGATGTCCTCTCATGCCTCACTTCTGACAGATCAGACGCTTCCAACACCCAGGATCCGAGTGCTTATGAGACACGCAGTGCGCGCATCGCCTCTGGCCATCTCTGCCGAAACGCGGGCGGCGATCCTGCTGTCGAGTATCCTCTGGCGCATCGTTCGAGCGCCCAGGATCCGGTGTTCTTGGCGGATCCGCTGCTGTAGCTGCCTGAGACTGGTCAATCGCCGCGGTCACGTACGCTCGGCGCAGTTCGCCTTTGAACCAGACTCCTCAGAGTCCGATCCAATCTCGGGTCCGGAATCAGGGATCCTGATAGCGCGTACAGCACGGACTGACGCCGTTGGTGGCGAAGGACTCGGCTTGGATAGGTACTTGCCGGATCCGGCCGACTTCTTTTGGCGCGACTCGCGAGCTCGCGCGCGCAGCACGTCCTCCAGCAGATCCGCGTCAGCCAAGCGCAGCAGTGTGTGCTGATCCGCAAGATCCTGGTCTCCCAGAGTCTCTATAAAGTGTTCCACGTGCTCGCGACGGGCCTTCGCGTCGCCATCCTTGGTCTTCAGCCTCGCGCGCATACCTGCAACGGTGAGGTGTTGCAGATACTCCAGAGGTGTCTCCTCTGCGCGCTTGCGCGCGTGGTAGTATTGCCATGCTACCGAGGCTCCCAATCCGCAGTACTGCGTCTGGAAGCTCCTGAGCAAGTCGCTCCACTTCGACCGCGTAGATCGGCTCAGCTGCCTGTACCAGTTCCTCGAATGTAAGGCATTCTTTTCGCTTGATCCCTCGTGAATGCAGACCTGACGTTGCTGATCCACCCTTGTGAACGCTCTTCGTCATAATCCTTGCCTGTGAATTCCTTCAGATCCGAGATGACCCATATCTTGACGCGTTGAACCGTCGACGATCCAGTCGGAAAGACTGCTGCCGCCGTCGAAGCCGATCGTCTCGTGAATCCCATGTCGAGATCATCCGGATCATACTCCCAGTGATCGAGGTGGTGACTTTGAGATCCCACCGATTCCATGTCGACATCCTGCGATCCCGGACCGCGTGGGGACGGAGCCGGTGGAGCCCTGGTCTCTTAACGTTCGCTCAGGAAACGATCCATAGCCGCTTGGAAGTACGTCTCCAGACCACCCGTCGGTTCCTGGACCGGACCCGCTGACCGGATCCGGGTTTGCGATGGTCTTGCGGACGTGAAGCCGGGATTTTATCTGCCAAAGTGCTCGCAGAACGTGACTGTAGCATAGCGGTACCGGCTGGCCCAAGCAACATCCGTCGCGGCTCCGATGAGCTGCTGGATCCGACTTCTGACGTAGCCGATGCGTACTGCAATGATACGGTGTGGTACTCCGGCGACCGAGTGTACGCCGCCTTGGCCTCGGGTGACGACGTATCCGGCCTTGGCCTCGATTGTCGAGCTGTGGTCGGTCTTGGTCTCGGGCGCTGCGGCCGCCGATCGCTCACACACGAGAGGCTTCAGCAAGTTGAAGAGCGACACGGCCGAGATCCGGGTTGTGTCGGCGTCCAACTGGAACAGGTCGTCAGCGTCGAACGCTGCTGCCGTAAGGCCGGTTTCTTCTAGCATCCTCAGCATCCATTGTGGCGTTCAGCTTGTTTGGTTGACGACGGGGGTGACACAGGTACGGTGAGGGATCCGAGCTGCTTTAGCTGCCGGATCCGCACCACTGGCTCCTTGCGCAGGAAGTCGTTCCGCTCCGTGCGCACGTACGCCGACTCCAGCTTAGATCGTGACCAGGTAGACTTAAATACAGCACGATCTTCGCTGTCCGAGCCTGGTGCCTTGAGTTTCATCCGTGCGGCCTTCGTCTTCTTCTTTGACGAGGCACGTGAGGCCGCTGGAGTGGTGGTGGAAGAAGGATCATTCGCTCTCGCGACGATCCTTCGTCCGGCAGGTACTGACTCGCACCAAGACCTACGGGGGTCCCCGAAGGGACCTGGAGAGGAAAGCAAGGTTTCTCTTCCTCATCCGTTGCCAGATCATCCTCTCTTCCGTCGGCAGAGTTCCTCCCAGTTCTCTGGCGATCCGTGGATCTCTCTTTCAGCAACGCCGTCGGCGATCCGGTCTCCCTCGGCGCTTCATCTCCCGATCCATTGCTCACTTGAGCATCATATTGGGACTCACGGTGAAATTCCGCGTCGCCAAGAGATCCGGGCACGCGCACCAGTGTGGTGGAGTGGATCCACTGATTTTCAGTAGGATCCCAACTCACACGCACTGCGCCCAGACACCGACTAACGGAGGGGGTACTCCGACGGTCGTGTTGTTGCTGAGTGGTTCACCTTGTGTACCCGCCGGCAGGCTAATACTGCTCTCTCGTTGACACGAGATGCGCACTTGGTGGGCCGTGGACGTCCTTGTGGGGACTTGGGAGGGGGTGGATCTGCGCGGGTATTCCTGCGCACGAGATCCGATGTTGGTTTGTTCTTGAGATCTTTGCGTAGACCCTGTGGACCGTAATAGAAAATACGAGATCCGAAGTAGTTCCTTCTTGAGGTGTCTTTGCTCCTTATCATAGTTGTCCTTGTTCCTTTGCGATGCTTGCCGCTTCCAATAGCGGAATCTTGAGGGGGGGGGAGAAACCAAAGGGAGAGCGCGACCTGGCCAAGCTATCCAGGGGTTGCCACATATGCAGGTAGATCGCCAAATTTAGAATTGGTCTATTTATGGGCCAATAGAAATCCCCTATACCATAGTCAAGTCTGTCTTCCAGTGCAAATGTGGTTCTGATTTATACCTTAGCATATCTACCTTCGGATCCCATCCCAAAACCTATCCTACGGACTACTGGTAACCCAGGATCCCATCACTGACCTATTCCTGGCCACCCCTCTCCACGCTACCTCCCTTAGCTACGGATCTTCAACCCGGAGTGCACTAAACTGATCGGATCTAGTACTTAGACCTCACCCCACGGGACGGATCCACCACCTTGACGCTGTTATGCTGCCGTCGGCGACGTGGATCTTCCGGCTGCCGGTCAACTTCCATCTTATCCGGATCTGCATAACCCCATCATCGCCGGCTACGGTCGGTCTCGGCCTGAGTAAGAGCACGAGGCTGATCGTATCCAGGTAGTGAGATCGAGGCTGGGGACAGCGGCGGGACCAATGGCCGCCAAGGAGATCCAGGAGGGGTAACCGGAGGACTTCCGACATCGGATCTAGCGGGACCTTCAGATCCAGAAGGAGAATCTGGCGGACTTGGGGAACTAGGCTCACCTTGAACAGCCGATCCCGTTTGAGCAGCCGCAAGACTGCCGTGTTCAGAGTGTCCAGGACTCGCCGGTTGACGAGCCGCAGGTGTCTCGTCAGATTCGTGTAGAGAACACTCGGTGGTGCCCGGATCGGCTCTCTCGATCGGTTGAAAAGCATCGCCGACCGGGGGTGAGCCGGATCGGCGACAAACTTCAGAACGAGATCGGGACAAAGCGGCCAACGCTTGATCATCGCTGTCCTCCTCTTCGCCTTCTTCACCTCCACCCAAATCTGGCAGTCAGCCTGACGGGGGAGCCTCCGTACGGGACGCAACTGAGCATTGTTCACTGTCGATCCCCCGACTACCGTCGTTGATCTGTGGCTGAGATTCGGATTCGGCTAGGGGAGCGACTCCCGCCGAGTCCGAGCTGCCTGAACCTTGCGTCGGGGCAGTCGAAACTACCGGGCGGCCAGGAGCAGGAACGAACCGACTACGCAACGAACGCTTAGGCGAAGGACCTGGTGGAGAAGGGGAAGTCGATTGGCTGCGTTCCCGTTAACCAGATCGAGGGGGTGCAGATTCACTAGGGATCAATAGTAGTACCACCTCGGCGAGACGCTCGGTGACCAGATCGACGCCCGTGAAGATTTCGTCTTGGGTCTGCCATAGCCGGTGGTAAGCGGCCTGAAGATCTGCGATCTGGTTTTCCAGCGCATGAATGGTCCGTCGAGATGTCCCAGCTCCACACCTGCATCTCAGAATTGTCAAAGGAGAGTTAGGTACGACTAAGCTAACTCGACAGACAGAAGATCATGATACTTACGGGCGTCAGCAGATTCCGTCACAGCTGCATCCCGATCACGGATCGCGGCTGCAAGGTCAGACTGTAAAGGAGATTGGCCACGTCGCAGAGTATCGACCTCAGCTTGAAGGCGACCTCGATCCAGTTGGGGCCGATTCCACTCCGCGAGAAGTTGATCACGCTCGCGGACAAGCTCGCCAGCAGTAGAGGTGCCGGTCGATCGAGTCGTGGACACCGGAACGGCTATCGGAGCGGAAGAAACGACCCGATCGGGCCTGATTCGGGCTTGGCAGAGTTCGTTCTCCAGCCGCGTTACATTTCCGAAAGCTACGTCCAGTTCCCCGCGAAGCCGAGCTGACTGCGTCCCATCGATGTCCGATCGGGGGCTCTACGCTGTCGCTTGGTCCAAAGCAGCTCGAGTGGAGTTCAAGCTAACGAGGTAAGAGTCGGGATCGACCCGATTCTCATCCAGTTCACTCTTTTGAGTGATGATCCGGTCACGTAAGTCGTCGACCTTTTCCTCGCGGAGCTCCAGACGATACGCAAGTTCATCTCGGCGAGACTCATCTTCGGAAAGTTATTGCTGAACACTGGAGAGACGACCCTCCACGTCTTGGATCTCAGCGGCTTGCTGACGAAGCTGATCGCGGAGATGATGAACGATCGACTGATCTCCCTGGGCCGGGAGAGCGTTGTCAACCTCATCCCGGAGTCTCAGGATCTCCTCACCTCGGTCGTGTCGGAATTGCTCCAAGGCACGCAGATCATCAGACATCTTGGCTATGACGCGATCCTGGTGCATGCGATCTCGCAGAAGTTCGTCACGAGTACCGCGCACACGACGGAGCTCATCTTCCAGGTAGGTCACCTGACGCGCCACGACTTGAGTTGTCGAGTCAACGAGCGCATGCAAGGCGACAGAACGACGGGACCTAACGCTGTGGGGCGAAGCGGGCGACGATCGGCCTTTGTCAGAGGCGCGGAGTGGTGATCATTTATGAATTGGGAGTAGATGGCTTGTTGGGGCGAAGATTGAGAAGTGTGACCGGAGTGTGGCCGCTGTACGTCAACGACTTCGGACAGGGGGCGGTTGTGGAGAAGCGTCATCCAAGAATATCAGATCCCTAAGGAGTGGTCAGATCGATGAGAAAGACGGTTCCAGCTGTGAAGTGAGGCGACGATCGAGCCGGATCGAGATACGAGGTAAAGGCGGGGCGACGTTCGATCTAATCTGGGGTGCAAGGGGATGCTTCGATAATGAGAAAGGAAACCAGGGTCGGGCAACCACCCAACATAGATCTGTTATACTATGCTCACCCGACCGATCGGGGATGGGATGGATATTCGGAGCCCGGATCGAGGGGGATGCAAAGATCAGGGTTGGTAAGCGGTGACGGAATCGATCAAACCCGATCTAACCCCTGTTTGACCTCGGTCAAACCCCGACCGTGTGGGTCTGGGGTCGGCGGGTTGGCCGGTCGGGCTGATCCGACGTCCACAGGTCGGCCTACACCTCCCCCACCCGAGATCAGGCAGGTCGGATCGATTTTGCAGACGAGATCGAGCCGACCGATCCGGCGATCAAGATGGCAGATCGGGCCGATCTCGTGTTCAAGGTTCGGAGGATCGGGCCGATCCGGCGCTCACAGGTCGGTCTATGCCCCGCCGTCCGAGATCGTGTAGATCGGATCGATCTTGCGGTCGAGATCGAGCGGATCGGGTTGATCGGTATTTGCCGATCGGCATACAGGTTCCGACATCCTCGATCTGTCAGATCGACATACATGTTCGGAAATACGCGATATGGCAGATCGGGATTCGATCAGCAATCATCCTCAGGGATGTGCAAGCGTGAAGACGGTACGTGTTGAGTGGTTGAAGAAGGACAAGATTCAGGAGATTCAGGTTGTACGAGATAGGGTTCAGGGATGGGAGGATAGGACCAGAAAAGGATAAACAACAATCAGACTCGAATTTACATCGGACTACTTAGGCGTTTTTAAGTGCCGCTGGAAGGGATCTACATTGGCCCTCCTAAGTATTAACTAGTCCAAGGTAGCAGATCAAGCGTCGCGGTGAGAGGATCAAATAGGATATTGGCCGACTCTCTTCCACGCTAGCGAAATTCTGCTCAGGCGCGTACCTCGATCAAACGACATTCAGTGCTTGGCCGACGATCGCTTCGACTCTCAACCCGCAAGATCCCGTAAAAAGAAGCGGCAAGCAACTCAAGGAAAGGACAGGAACAACGTCACATGGCAATCTCGGCCTCGGATCAAGTCCAGGCCCCCGTTCGAAGGCCGACTACCTCAGATCGGAACCAATAACGGCAGCAGAGCGAAGACTTCCGCACTGCTACACGTCCCCACGTCCCGCCAGGTTGTTCAAGACTATACATTGCTTCATGCTTTGGAGTCCCAAGAGAGCAGATCCATCCCACCGACGGGTATACAGGGTGAGACCAAGTTCAGCTGATCACGGATCATCGGGGCTCCGTTAATCAGTGTCTGGGCGCAGGTGGTAAGCGTATCGGGTCTTAAGTATATTTTGACCGATCCCGCTACACCACACCACTCACCGCAGTGAGCACCACGAGCGGTATGCTCTGGGAGTGGCTTGTGATGCCACAGGTCCTGTCTAATGCCCGGGGACGTTGACTCGTCTGGTCATGCAGTTGTTTAGGCCATTACGTGCGTACGACAGTCGTACTTCGACGTCATCTTCGTCCATAGCCGTACCGAGGGAGAAAAGACGGGTATGGAGGTGCATTGGAACAACGAGTGTTGGAGGTCATGCGAGCGAACAAGCTCTATGCCAACATCGACAAGTGCGTTTTCGCGGCGCAAGAGATCAAAGTTCTCGGTTGCTTCGTAGCAACGTCGATGTTCGAGCCGAACCGGAGGAGTTCAATGCCATTTCGGCTTGGCCAACGGTAAGGTCCCAGAAGGGCCTGATGGAAGTGGCACTGGGGGCGTGAGCACCCGGAAGCCTTTGACAATGCCCAGGCAAGTTTTCAAAAGGCTGTCCTGGCGCTGCCGGGCGAGACGAAGCCGTTCAGCGTCGTCTGCGATGCATCCGATTACGCAATCGGATGTGCAGGATTTGCTGCAGCACTATGGTGCAGGACGTGGATGAGTGATCTTGTTTCAGTCCAGGCAGCGCAAGGCTGCCTAACGGAACTACCCGTTAATGGCAAGGGGCTGCTTGCCATGAAGTACGCCCTTGTCAAGGTCCGGGTGCACCTCTTGGGCTCCCAGCACTTTGTGATCTACATGGATCACGCATCCTTGCGGACAGCGACGAATTCGGCCTATTTTATTTGTTCCAACAGATGGCAGCCGTCCTCCTTGGCGGAATACAACTTCCGCGTCGAGTGCAAGCCTAGTGAGCTCAGCGTGTTTGCCCATGCATTGTCACGCAGGCCAGACTATGAGCCGGCGAATATAAGTCGCGCCACGACCGATCTATATGATCAGATACACATGCCGTATCGGGGCGACGAAGCCCTGGCACCTTTGGTGCGTTTCCTGACCTGGCAAAGAAGCCAAGGCCGAGTGGGCTCACGCCACGTCAGAGAGCTCGGCTCCATCAATACGAGTGGGCCGATGGATGGCTTGCTCTACTACCACATGGAGCCCCATGAACCCCCTCGGGTAGACGTTCCAAACGACGAGGATCTTAAGTTTGACATCCTATAGAAGGCGCACGATGCGCCGTCCAGCGGTCACTTGGGCCGCGAGAAAACATTCCAATCGGTCTCTCACGACTTTTGGTGGGTCCACATGTTCAAGTCGTTCGCCCAGTACGTGAAGCATGTGAAACATGTTAGCGGGTGAAACCCTCCGGCACGCCTCGGCTACTTTGCAGAGCCTGCCCGTTCCAGCGGACTGCTGGAAGTCGATGAGTCTGGACTTCATCTTTGGGGGGGGCTTCAGCCGACGGCCACGGAAACACCGTCGTTTTGGTGTTCCTGCGCCGTCTAAGCAAGATGGTGCGTCTTGTTCCGGTCCAAGACACCGTGACCGGGGAACAGGCTGCGAAGCCGTTCCTAGGTGGTGTTTTCCACCATCATGGTCTGCCGGAGACAATTGTCTCGGATCGTGACCCGCGGTTTTCCGACGCGTTCTGGCGAACGCTGTTCCAATTACTTGGAACGAGGCTGCACGTGTCCACTGCCGATTATCCTCAAACGGATGGGCTAACGGAGTGTCAACCAAGTGCTTGAGGACACTCTGCGAAGTATATGTGCGGATTCTCCTCGCACTTGGTCAGAACGTCTGTCATTAGTTGAGTTTGCACTCAACAATGCTGTTCACGCATCGACCGGGTATACCCCGTTCTACCTAAATGGCTTACGCCATCCACGGGTGCCGCTCACTTTACGAGACAGCACCCCGTTCAATTTTAAGTGTGGGGAGAGACTCGGAAAGCGCTTTCCTCCTGGGTCTCGGACATGAGACCGGTTTCCTTGCGGATTACATTCAGCCTGGTGTCTTTTATAGACCAGGCTGAATGTAATCATCCCTGTCCGTGATGCCATAGCAGCGGTACAGGACAAACAAAAGGAGCACTCTGATAAGAACGGAAGAGGAACCTTAAACGTGTTTAATTGGGTGAGTTAGTCCTACTAGACACTAGGAACTTGTCACTCGCCACGGCAAGTTCCGTTGGGAGCAACAAGCTGAAGCATCGCTTCATTGGGCCCTTCGCGGTCCTGGCCAGGCACGGTGCGGCATATACCATTGACATGCCTAAGTCGATGACGACCCACCCGACGTTCTACGTGGGCCGTCTGAAGCGGTACCATGATCCGCAGGGCCCAGCGCATTCTCCGTACGCGGAAGCGAGGCCAGCTTCTGGGAACGAGGTTGTGTTTCCTCCGTGTGAGAGTGTCCAGAGCCAGAAGCCCAGGTCCCTTGAGAGACCACGGAAGGGGAACCATACGAAAGAACCCCGGCTGCATACGATGAGTATGAGCCATAGCGGTAAAGGGGAGTACACAGGAGTCGCTCCCGCCCGGTCCAAAGGCCGCAAGAGGTCCCTAAGAAGTTACCGTTCCCACTAGGTACGATCCACGCACGTCCAAAGGACATCCAGACATCAGAAGGTCTCGTCGATGTCAGAGGTCCGACGAACGAACCGACCTTCAAGGACCGACAAGTCGTTTGGCAGACGACTCAAGTCGTCATGGACTGGCCCAAGCATTCCAGAGCTTCCCGCCTTGGCAGCTGCACTACCACCCCACCGAAGCCAGGCGCAATCTCCAGAGCAAGGACGCTATGACGGGAGAGCGGAGCCCTTAATGGCTCGATTTGGAGCCGAAGGCGGCACACCAGGTTCTGAGCCGGACCGTAGGGGCGGTGCCTCATGCTCGTACTCATTCGAGGGCTCCGCCGCCTCTTCTCGACCGTAATGGGGAGGCCAACTACCAGGTGGAGCGTGTGATCCAGTCGCAACGCGTTCACAGGAAGCGCCAGCTCTGCGTGAAGTGGAGGGGGGTACTCAGAGGCTGAGTGCTTCTGTCAGCCGATTGAACGACTTCAGGCTGATTGCCCGAAGGCTGTCGCGATCGGAGAACAGAATCGAAGACGGCTTCGTAAGTAGTTCGGACTACTAGCCCGAACGGGATGTGATCGTAGAACTAAGACCATATTCGCGCTCATCGTGAGCGCTAGAAGCAGGATGTTTCGGCAGTTCTTTTGAGAGCTGCTGTTTGCCTACCACATAGGCAAACTCGATGCGGAGATCTCGGGGATGTCCTCCAATGTGAGATCCCGCCGGAGAACATCAAGTTGGCTTTGTGAGCAGCGTAGCTGCAAGTTCCAGAACAAGGCCTCAGCCTCCTCGAACGAGTCAGAGTGAAAAGGGGGGGGGGGGGGTACGGAGGGATAGCCCCACACAGGTCGAAGTCCCGACCGAAGCTCTGGCTTTTTTCGCCGGCTCGTGGACACTTTGCGAGGGATATGATGCGGTGCCAAGAGCATGCACCTAGCAGCGCACAAGTTCTGTTGGAATAGGGCTGCTTGGACACCAGGTGGCGCTAATTCGTGCCCTTGGAAGAGCGTCCGCCAAGAAGAACACGAGGCGGCTGGAGTTGGTCCGTGTAGGCGTCAGCTCCGTGGGACTCCTCTGGAGGGAAATACCCGGGAGCGTAAGGCGGTCCCTATGGCGAGGAGACGAATATTTCTTCGCAGGCGCCTAGGTCGCCGAGACGCTCAGTCCCTTTTGGCGGTCAGCCTGGTAATCCAACTGCTGCCATCGAGATAGTTCGAGACTCTCTCGATTCACTTGGCCTTCCTCCTCCTCGTCGGAATACGAGCAATAGAGGCCCCTATCAGTCTTATAACTGATGGCCCCCAACTCTTCACGGAGTGGAGACCAAAAAAAAGCAGCCCGTCTCTTACGGTTGACTTCCGAGGCTGCTGCTGCCTTCGCAGCGCCTTGACAGGGGAAGACGCATCAGCAGGTGGCAAGTTCTTGGTCGGCAGACGACGTTAGTCTTCGTTCCTCCTCGGATGACCCAAGACTCTCTTGACGTTCACGTGTCTTAGGCTCGGCGCCATGCCGGCTGGATAGCGATATACGCGATCTAAGCGAATCGGATTGGCTGAGGTCGCCGTCAGGCCCCATGATGAGCTGGTCCCGGAGGTTTCTCTCATGACGCATCAGCCAACACCTCCTCTAGCCTACCCAGAGACTCCAGAAAATTCCTCGCAACGTATGGCTTCGCAATCGCATTAATTGAAGTTCGGATGAAGTTGAGCTTCCCTTCCCCTTCGTTATTCGTAGCTCATCTTCGTTGTCATTGTCCGACTCGATTACCTCAATTAAATCGTCTTCCGCAGGCTATCATCGGAGTCCAGACTGATAAAATCTTCTGATTTTCCACCGGTTTCCACTTAATTCAGATCGTCCTCCGAATCACTCGACATAATACGGTTTGGTGTAGTACATAAAATACAGCACATGTAATACAGCGTAATTATATGTAAACTGGCTATACATGGAGACACCTCTCGTATACCTTGCGATGCATATTACGAACCGCCGTCGCTGTCATGAAAAGTTGTATCAGCACGACCATCATCGCCATCGCCGTCTGACGAACCGAAGAGTGAGGCGGAAGTTGACTCCTCGACAACATGTCTAGGGCGAAGCTCTCGCGAAGGCATCAATTGAAAGCGACCAGTACGAGCACCATCTGCGGCAGGTTCTGGATCTCTCGATGGCGAGATTACCGATGTTTCCAATCTAGCTGGTGTCTGACTCTGTTCGTTGGCGCCAACGGCTTTACCAAGCAGGGCAGGTGGCACTGCATCTTCCTTCCTCGTTACATGCGGATCTATTACGCCACGATAACAAAGTAATGGGATTTAGGCGCATCAACAACAGTTTCATCTGGCGTTTACCTTTTTGTAGCACAGGTAATCCGAGCGCTTGGGCGGTTGCCGTCGATCAAACTACAGTTCTGGACCAGCTAGTCATTAATGCGCTCGGCCACATAAATGAGAGAAAATAGGCTACATACAGACGGCCGGTCTTCTCCCCCCCCCCCCCCGACTTCCTTTCCTCGGTGCCGGTTGGATTGCCTCCGGCCGGGGTGAATTTCCACCGTGTCTCAATCGAACTAGCAGGGGGTAGATTTTGCGGTCCACCCACTATCTCGCAGCCCACTCCTCACATGCCTCCACGTATCCATGCCTCCCTCGACTATACGCTCCGCGCGGCGTTTGTCCCGAGCGCCGTCCATCGTTCTCCAGCTCGCAAAATTTCAATTGAGACCTGAAGAAAGAGGGAGGATTTCCTGGCCACTCAAAAAAACTGTAAGAAATTGTGCTCGGTGCGGCACTCATGTATCAAACCTGCAATACTAAATTTTCTAAAACGTTGGACGTAGAGACACTTGATTCTTTCACCTATCCAACAGTGCATCAAACAGAAAATACTTTGTTTTGACTTGATATTTGTATTGCCGTGATAGGGTCAGGCAAAACATTATTTTTAAGCATACAAAAGAAACGTCAAAACTGTTCCTGGGGTGTATAAATAGACTTATCCGATCCATAAGATTTTCCAAAAACAAGCACGTCTTATACCCCCCCCCCACCTGTTTGAAAAGGTTAAGAGTGAGCAAGCTTTAGCCGAACTCAATATTGAATATATTGTAGTACACCTATCTAGAAAAAAAATGAAAATACGATATCGCCAAAACAGCATATATTGATATTTTTTTATATTGTTCGGAATCCCTGTTTAGAACATACTGAGGTCCTTGCCGTCGCCTCTGCTGCGCTACCCATGACCAGGGTTTGGTAGTAGTTGAAATTTTCGGGTAGTAGTGCTCGTACTAATGATAACCAACTCTGGAAAGCCTGGTTAGTACCATTAGCATTAGTAGTTGACTGGAGGCATTAGTAGTAGTAGTACTAATAGTGGTACTAACAAGCTGCTAACGAGGTCGAATTGGTGTCTACCATACTTGCCGTTTGCTTTCCTCCATGCGCTTGAGCTTAAGGCGATTGTGGCGCAGTGCCGTTGCGCCAGTACGTTGTCATTTTTTGTACGCAGGGGGCTACGAAGCTATCGAAAACACACGTTCTTGGAACGCCGTTGAACATATGGGACCCAGCCAGACGCGCGCAAGTTTCGCGATTGAAGGTAATTTTGCTTAGCCGTACTCAGAAAATCAGTGACACACATCGCCAGCTGGCACAGTTGCTCGACATCCAACACAGGGACATCCGATTCTTGTCACGCATGCTCAACTTGGCGAATACCTCTTCACATTCGTGCTTCGTTGGATACTGCGGCTTCACAACTTCTGCCCACTCGACTCGAAAGCCTAGCCACTCCTCCAGCAGCGCATCCGCTTTGGCCTTCAGTGTAGCATTGGCTGTGCATTTCTTGGCGGGTTGATATGCCGCTCCCCATACATAAAGGGGCCAACTCGGGGTCAGCGCATTCCAGACAGTGCGAAAGCAGTCACCAACAAGAATCTGAAGGAGACGAAGGCGCTTCGGCGCATTGAACACCATGTGTACTATAATACGCTGCGTGCAAACGAGGTGCTGCTGCTGTCCGTAACGAGGAAGAAGACGGCTGCCGAAGCATTATCTGCTGAACTGCTGCTGCTGTCCCCAACGAGGATGAAGACGGCTGCCGAAGCCTTATCTGCAGAACTGCTGTTGCTGTCCCGTCGTGGTGTGCTCGAAGTGGGAGCCATCTCATTATATCGCTGCTCATCGTTTGCATGCAGCGTGTTATGGTACACCCGGTGTTAAGCAATGACATGCCCATTGCTACAGATGGCTTTGGTAGCCGCTCAGCTATCTGGTGTAGTGTAGTGGTCTACTCATTGGAGCTTTCCACCGGGTGTTCAGGCGCTTGACAGGCTGCTCTTCTTGCTGAATGGGCACTTAAGACTGCACGCTTCTTACCCTTTTTGACTGTCGCCGTGACGCGATCTGTGAGTTCAACCGAAACTGCTGCTACTTGGTAGCCATTGCGTACTTAATACAAAGTGGGTCTTAGCATTTGTTGCGTTGCTGGCGTTACACAGAGACTGCTTCCATGTCTCTGTCTTCAAACACGGCAAGCAAATGTGTGTGAACGTCTTGCTTTTGTACCTAAACGGCCCCCCGAGGTGATGTATCAACTTCCGAATGGCGTCAGTCGACCCATTCCCCTGTTAGTAGCAGGCGAATGGGTGATATGGGCAGGAATACTGTTAATGTCTTTGTTCCACTTTCTCATCGCTTTGGCCAAGGTCGATCTCCATGGCCTGGCTCCACAAAGATACACCAGAGAGGCTATTAGGCGTGAGCTCCTGCGGGTCGCTATCAGTGTTGACGAATTTGGCGATGTATGCACGACTGCAAAACCTGCATATTACTCCTGTTAGCAGAGCAACGAGCGTCAACGAGGGCGCCTACGAGTATACACACGCTGAAGCTGGTACACAAAAAGATTGCCCGCTCCCACAAATGGCTCTACGAGAAAGGTTTAGCAGCGGGTGGACGGTGCGGGTCATGCGGATCGTCTATCGACACTATTGCTCGAGGAAGAGATCAAGGATTCCGAGACGAGCTCGAACCAGAAGAAGGACTTGATCACCCTCTAGATGGATGTCATAGGCAGGGTTTGGTAGTATTCCCGACATTAGTAGCGTCAGTAGAACTAATAGCACTACTACTACAGTATTTACCTCAAGAGCGAGGTGCTCAAACCTTATATCCAAATAAACCGTATAGACAAGGTTTTGTACCCATTGATCCAGCTATGTACTGCGTTAAAGGGAATACGAATCTCCATTTCACCAGTTTTTATGTCTCGCTAAATAAAATTTCGCCAATCTTAGCGTTGATTCCGACGACAAGGGGGGAAGTTCCTCGTTGCACTCGTTGCACTCGCCACGTTCCATAACGATGATCCCCAGCTCATTTCAAATAACGCCGAGCATACGAACCACTAAGACGACAATGCCTGCTTTCTGTACGACCCTAAGACGCCACGACTCTTTACGAGAATGAGGCTGACGAAGCTGCACGAGTTGCAGATTTGCGACCTTCATCGCCGGATGCCGTACGCCACGCAAAAGGAGATAGCTTTATTGGCGCGCATGAAGCTCTCATTGGAGAAAGAACCCTCGACGCAGCTCATCTCCCGGGTGAAGTCGGAAGCATCGCTTCGACGAATCCCTGGCGACTGCTTGGCCACCAATAAGCTGCCCCCCCCCCCTTCCAGCTGCAGCTGGATCAGAGTATTGTCGAGTTCGTGTTGATATGCAGAGCGTACCATCTCTGTCTGTCTGGCGAGATGATCATGCTGCAAGCGAATGTGATTGCGACCCGCCTCGGGGTCGCGACCCCGTTTCAGCTTGTCGTGTCTGCGCCATCTCCAGGTTCACTATGACATTCGGTGGAGAAGAGTGCATGGTGGGTCTGGGGCTGTTGATTTAGATGCTGCAGCAGATGAAATTGGGTGGCTGCGTCGTCTCATTAACACGCATCCGTACACAAATGTATACAATATGGATGAAAGCGGATTGTTTACGGCAACGTCCCTCGCGAATCTATGTGCCTGAACGAAGCCCGCATTGAAGCAGAACAAGTCTCGTATCACTTCGGCCGTGCGCACGAATGCTACAGGCAGCCACAAACTGCCATGTCTTTTCATCGGCAAGTCGAAGAAGCCACGGTGGATCAAGGACAAGCCGTCCGACGTCGTCTACAAGTCCACTGCTAAAGCGTGGATGACGATTGACGCGTTTCAGACGTGGCTGCTAGACTTGGACATAGTGATGCGTGGCCAGGGACGACATATACGGCTTCTAGTCGATAATGCCTCTTCCCATTGTGAAGAGGGAGCTACTCTCAGCAATATTCGTGTCGGGAATCTTCCTCCCAACACGACAGCCAAACACCAGCCTCTTGACCAAGGCAATATATACTGCATCAAACGACGTGTACTGCGCACTAAATGCAGTACGTATTAGAACAGATTGATAGCGGTGTTGAATACCCATACAAAGTAGGAATGCATCTGTCATCAATTGGTGTGCTAGTGCCTGACAGGAACTTCCAGCATACACTATAGAGCACTGCTGGTTGCATTCTCGTATAATCCGTAAAAAGGAGATGGTCTTCATGTTAAATTAACAAACTCCAGTTCGTTCTGTTTTGCCAGTCGCTCGTCTGAAGCTCAATAGCTACATTTTACTTGGGAATTGTATGCAGGTCGGGACCTCGTTATTGAGACAAAATACTTTACTCCTCCTCCTACTATTACTATAGTACTCGTGACCGGTGCATTAGTAGTGAGAAATACAAGCTTAGTAGTGCTATTAGCAGTACTAATTTTGAGAAGCTTCAACCCACGTGGGGAATTGAAAGAGGACGCGAACAGGTGGCTTATCTGCCACCACCCTCTTCCCGTTCATACATTTCTGAATCATTCAGTCGGAAGCCACGACCGATGAAGTGTACGAAGGTTGACTGCAGTTAAGAAGACGTACCAGAGACTCCTTCTTGCAGCGTGTGCGGCGTCTAGTGCAGCACTTTGCTGCAACGTGCTATGTAGCAAGGCAGACCTCTCCAAAATGCGATACTACACTCATTGCTTCGTTCAGCTCATGCTCCCGGTTGCCTTCTACAACCAGAAGCTCGGAGTGCATGAGCTGAATTGGCCGGCACGCTGGCACCACTACCTTCAGGGCGCTCGTTTCGATGTCTTTACCGACAACTCGGCCTGCAAATGGTTCTGCCACATCCGCGGCTCGGGTTGACTTGCTCGCTGGCTGGATTTCTTCGCCTCATTTGATTTCAAACTCCACCATCGTCCAGGCCCAGAACGTAGTCGCAAATGCGCTTTGGCGCCCGCCTGCGCCTCCATCTAAGTCGGGGGGAGGTGCCGGTGACCAAGACAAGGTGGTCATCTGCGCTTTCCGGTTTTCGTCGCTGTATGCTCAACAGTTCGAGAGACTTGGTGTGTGCTCGACGCGCTGCGACTCATGCCAAGCTGATAACAATTCCGTCTCGCAATCAAAAGGTGATGCTCAGCGTCAAGGGTCTGCGTCAACGGGGCTCCCGGTAGGTGCCGCTCAGGTGCAGATTCGTATCCGCGCAGCATCCACGTCACAGTCTACAACGGTTAGCTCAATCCAACTTGGCGAGGCAATGAGGAAGGCATTTCAGAAGGGCTACGCGAAAGACCCTGCGTACAAGAAGCTGTGGAAGTCGAAGCAAGCGGACAACGAGAACGAACTGCGTGGAGGCCTCATTTTCTTGGAGATGGATGGCAACATTCGACGACTGTGCGTGCCAAACCTTCAGCAGCTTCGGTTGGACGTGACCCACAATGTGCATGACGCTGCCATCATGGCGCACCCTGGAATCCGTCAAACGCAGCTTGCAGCAGCCAATGGTACTACTGGCCGAGCGTGAACTTGGATATAAAAAGGCCTACGTCCAAAGTTGCGAGTCCTGTATGCGGTACAAGTCGAGCACGGGGCGCGAGTCTGGAAAAATGCAGCCAATTCCACTCCCTGAGGCTTGCTGGGACGTTGTCTCGACAGACGTCATCACCCACTTGCCGGTATCCGATGGCTTCGACGCTGTCATGGTGGTCGTCGATCAGCTGTCGAAGCGTCCAGTCTACATTCCCGACGCATACAACGGCAACGGCTGAGGATACGGCAAAGCTGTTTTTCATCAACGTCATTCGGTACTACGGGATCCCGTCCACCATCATCTCCGATCGCGACCCGAAGTTCACGTCGGAGGCGCTGTTAAGCATGGTGAAAATCAGAACGGCGATGACCACTGCATGGACAGACTGAACGCCAGAATAGGGCGCTGGAAGACTCGCTGCGATGATCCATTTCATGTCATGGCAACGACTGGAATGAGCATCTGCCCATGGTCGAGTATGTGCATGCTATACTGGTCCTCTAAGTTGCCTCCCTTCTTTGTCGACACGGCCGGCAGCCCAAGAACCCATTGGATATTGCAGAAGGTGCTCAGCCGGTGGCGCAGTCTTGGGTGGAATATGCTTTTCGGTTTGTTCGACATCGTCAGGAGGTGATTGGGCGCGCTTGTAAGAACCTGCTGGACGCGCAGAAGCTCAGAAGAAGTTCTATGACAGGCGCCGTGCCATGAACCCATTCAAGGTCGGCGATTTGGCCCTTCTGTCGACGCAAGATCTGATCATCTTGCAGGCCACTGCAGAGATGACTCTTCGCTCACGGAAGTTCATTCCGCGCTTCATAGGCCCGTGCGCGATTTTGGAGCTTCGGGGTAACGTCGCGCTGCTGGATCTACCTACAAACCTGAAGCATATCAGCCCGCGCTTCAACATCGATAAGCTCAAGGTTAGCAACAGCAACGTCGACCGCTTTGCAGGCCGTGTGACCCCGAAACCAACCCAGTGAGCTTTGACGACGACGGCGAACCGCTGCATGTTGTCGAAGCCCTGATCAAGTAGCGGACCTTCAACCGCCAGCCTGAGTACCTGGTCAAGTGGCACGGACTTCCTCACCATGAAAACACGTGGGAACGGGAGCGTGACATCAAGCACGTCAGCCACTGGCAGACTTTGCTCAAAGAATTTCGTCAGCGTACTCGAGCGACACGTGCCTAGTGGAATTCTCTTCGTAAGGGGTTTCACTGTATTGCTCCTTCTGGAGACGGACTACGGTACTTCCAACGTCAACTTCGACGACTTCAACTTCAAGGTGCCGGGACTTACCCAAGTCGGGGGGGGGGGGGGTAATGATCTGCACGCATAAAAGCAGAACGACACGCCATCATCAGTTAAGTCCACACAGAGAGCACGAAGCCGTCGCCTGCATACTCACGACGGTTATGCAAGCGCTCGCTACGGCGAGCCACAGCCAACCACTGCATGTTCAAGATCGCGCTCCCCAGAGCGTCCGTAGGTAGACATATAGCACAGCAAACAGATAGGCATAATATCAGTTTCCGATTTACCTCTAAACACACACATCCAGAGCAACCCTTACAAAAGGGCGTCATCACGGCTCTAAAGGCGGTCTTTATGCTCTACTTCACCACGCTGCTCATGTCGCTCAAACAAAACCTGCTCGAGTACATCATTTACCATAGCTGGCCAAGCACGTGCTCTTCGGCACCACGTTCTGGAGCATCATAGCGTTCAATCTCGGGCTAGTTGCAATTGCCGCGACTGTCACATCTTTTGGAAAACCGGTAGCAGCGGGATCAGATAAGCGTCAGGATGGCTTTTCAGTGGAAGAAATGGCGGGGAGGTTTACTTGAAGGTGCCTGCGATCTGTGGACATAGGATGCTGCTGCTGGCATGCATCACGTACGGTCTCGAAGTACCAAGCGGATTGTTTGTGCTGTCACTTCCTATCGGTGCAGATTATGGACGGCTGTGGACTCGAGTGATTAACTACTTTACGGGGCTGCAGCACTTGAACTGTCGACCCCCAGACATAGGACGAGTGAGAAGCCTAGCGATGCTTAGCGGCGTGACTCGCATGACCATTTCACGGACTGTCATCATTCTTGAATGTACAGGCAGCTCGAGTTTGGGTTGCCGCTGATTCTCACGTCATTTTTTGCTCGCTGGGTGGGCAATTATTTCAAAGAAGGGATCTACGGTATCCATATCCACCTGCGTCACGTGTCGTTCCTAGACTGGAACCCGCCACTACTCGGCGCCTTCCTTCATGTCAAGCATATTATGAATGCGAATCCGAAGTTGATAACGCTGGGCACGGTGGAGCGTGCTGGTGTCATCTTTGGTCTGCTTATGAGTACAGATCACAATGCGTTCCCAGTCATCGTGAAGGATCCAACGTTCAGTAGCCGCTTTTTCGCCGGCGTCATACTGCGAAAGCAACTGAACGTTCTCTTGAGTCACAGCGACTTCAGCGTGGAGAAGCCCAAACCATTCTAGTCCGGTCGCGTACCACATGCCAGGTCCATGAGACTTCCGATAATCGACCGGTAGGCTTCGACTTCATTTTGGCCTTATCGGTTTCAGTATGCGGCCTTGACTAACTGTACTCCATGTTCCATTGGGGTCAGACAAGGTTTCGCGTTTTCTTGGCCAAATTTCTTAATGATTGCCTCCGTGTACGGCTCCTGGTTGATGATGAGAGTCCGGCGCTCCATGTCATAATCGATCTTGATACGAGGATGAAAGCACGTCCAAGGGCCTTGATCTTGAACTTTTTCGCGATTCCAGCCTTGTTCGAAGCGATGATCGCCTTGTCACGTGATGCAATTAGCATACCCTCCACGTACAGACACACGATGCACTCGACGCCACCTTCACCTCTCGTGTACACGTACGTGTCGCGAGTCGTCCCGACGTAGGACGGTCGACGCTGGATAGAAGTAGTACAGGCTTGTAGGGCTCAAAGAACAAACAAACTAACAAAGTCGAATATAAAACTCAAGTTGTTATTCACCGGGTATATTTACGACTGACTAACTCAAACCTAGGCGGTGAGGCCCCGCTCTCTCAACTCATGAGTCCGCACGCCATCCTTCATGACCTTAGCCGCCCGTCTCCATCCCACGGGTGAGGCACTTGTCACCCCTTCGACCGTTCCGTCCGCACAGACCGTCCGTCGTCAGCACTTACCTCTATGACCTCCGTCCTCGCCGCTACTTGACAAATGACCGCAGTCCCTCTCAACCGGGAACAGGGACGAGACGTAGACCGTTGCCCAACCCGACCCGGGCTGACGGTATAGTGGAGGTTGGTGTAGGCCAGACCCGACTCGCTTACCGTAGAGCACATCCTCGGGCCAATAGGTGTCGACCAGTTCTTCAACCGTGGACCGTCGCGCAAGCCGTGATCCAGACCGACCCAGACGGTAACCTCCGTCTGGACTCGGGACATCCTTCCCGACCGAAGCCCTTTGTCCTCGACGAGCATGGGCCGTACGGCGGGCTTCTTCGGAACGGCTTGCTTCCATCATGGCACGCAATTCACGCTGTTCCGCAGCCTTTGACTTTGACTCGGAACAGTTTGCGGGGACGGTTTCCTCCTCCGCCCATCCTCCAGAACGCTTCACTGAGCCGTCCCGCGTGCTCTTGTTCCTCAACTGCTTTGCACCAAGCAGCATAAGCATCACCGGTCGTCTTGTGGGCGTACGCCCGCAAGTAGACGTTTCATACAATCGCCAGCAACGATTGGTGAAACCTACCACCAATATGGTCAAATTGAAGCCCGGCAAGGCCTGACTCACCGCTAGGCCGTCGTAGCTAACCGTTCTGTCAAAATCGACAAATGGATAGTTGATAGCAACCACCAAAGCATACCCCCCCCCCCCCCCGATAGTCCTCGACAAGCCTACTCCATTAGTTCGTATGGGTACAGCACTCCATAGAATGTGGAGTACGTCACTAACGATACGACCGTCCAGAACGCTTGTCCGACGAGCCAAGCACGGTTAACCGTCAGCTTTCACTCCAGTTACGTACCGCACCGCCGATTGCCAGGGGAGCTCCACCGTGTTTGGTAAGAACACGCACCAATACTCGTGAATGGCATCTAGCCATTTAAACAGAAGTCGACCCAACCCTTTTTTGATGCCTTCGACTCGCCACCAACACGACCATATGCGTAACCAACAAGGCCTCGAAGCTTTTCCTCAGTCTGGTCCGGCGGTGTTAGCCCTGCACGGTTGGTCCCCTCACGTACCGTCGGTATCGACAGACGCATGACTGGGCGAGCGCAGCCCACGTGCAGATGAATAGACTGGTAGCCGAGAACAGTCGGGCGGCCGACCCCTGCAGAGGCTCAGTGACCGTCAGATCGCGATCCCGACGACGAGGTACAGATTTCTTTACGGAGGGAACTGATGGCGTCATAGCCGACCGTCGAGAAAAGGACCGTGATCAGAACACATCATCTGAAGAGAGTCCCACCATTCCCGAATTCTTCTCAGTCAGCAATTCCTCCAACATGCCTCACGTTCTCCAGCCATGACCAAGTCATTGCCTAAGAAGCCTTCCGCCTATGAAGAGGCCATCGACCATCTCCGCGTCCTCCTAGACGAGGAGACGAGCACACCGACCCCGACCACTCCCTCTTGACCCAAATTGCCATGTGCTCGGAGGTCTGAGAACGCCTCGTGGCCGATGGAGCATCAACAGGGCTTGAAGCCCTTGACGAACTAGTTGCTTCCGTACTCGAAGACAAGCAAGGATTCCTTGCAAGCCCAGTGGTACTGCTGCCTCCGCCCGCTTCGATGGTCAAGGGCGAGGCCCCTAAGCATCCCACTTTTACGCCGTCTGTGGCCCAGGCGCGCTTGATCCAGCGCCCGGCGACACGCAGCGGCACCAAGGTCAAGTATCCTCCCGTGAAGAAACAGAAGATTGCCACCAGGAAAAAGAAGACCGTTCTGCAACTCACTTTCGACTTCCACTTGCCCGACGACACTCCGACCAAATCAGGAAATGTATTGCCCAGATTCAGCAGGCAGCCCACGCAGAGGCAAAGAACCGTTCCGCATCGCATACCCATGGAGATCGAAACGGGTTTGGCAACGCAGCACAAGACCCTTCACCTCACGCACTGGCGCTTTTGGATGGCTTTCGTCGCCTATTCTTTGACTGTGCACTGTACAGTATGCACCCACCACCAAGTCGGATGTGCGCCGCAAGCAGAAGCTGACGCCGTTATCGCCAGGATCAAGTTCCGCAGTCTCAACATAGAGGAGTTCGGATATTAAGGTTTCTTGGCCAAGTACGAGAACGGTGCCCACGATACCATGATGTGGCTGGGTGGCAAGGCGGACAATCACTCGGTCGATGCCAATGACGCCACCAGCCCACCCCAAGAAGACCTCGTCACCTTATTGTGACGTGACCGTTATCGCTATGACTGTGTAATCGCCCGCGCGCTAGACCCGCTCCTCGTTGACGCCGACGGCTACTCATCCATTCCAGAGCTTCTCGAGCAGACGCAGCTACTCAACCCCGCGTTTGGAGCTCCTCCTCACTTCAGTTTCAGAAGAACACGCGGGAAGCTCAAGAAAGACCCACCTCTCCTCGTTCCCTTATCGTATTTAGCTGATGGCCATTGCATAAGCTACATTAATGTAATTGTTCAGTTGACCCCCAAAGATTGTGGAAACTCCTATTAATCATCACGTAATATAAGATTTCGTATGAGATGCAAATTAGCCTTTCTGTTCGTATATTTGTCCGCCAGCCAAATGTGCCTTTTCTGTATGTGGGCTACCTCGCAAACTCTGAAATCCGCAACGTTAGCGCATAACAGCGGACGCATACCGTATTCCACAAAGCAAACCCTTCAACTCTCACTAAGCAAATTCAACTCTCACTAACTTAGAAGCCGAACATCCTTGGCAGCAAAGAATAAAACATAAATTGAAAGGCGGAGGAGCGATAATGAAGCCAAATCGAATACTGAGGGTAGCATTTGGTATATAACTCCGTACTGAAATGAACTGCGCATATTACTACAAGCACAGGTCGAACGACATTCATAGATCAAAGATCGCAACAACCTCGAAATGATATATCCGAGTTCCTGCATATCATTACATGAAAGTTTTGCGTAATGTATTATATACCCGCAGTATTTAAAAAAAAAGAAATGGAATTAGCTTAGGAATATAGCCGAGTGGCAAGTCAGACACCTGGTTGTGATATCTGCAAGCAAGCCCCATCGCTTAGTGGCGCGTATTAGCCGCCTGCTGGAAGGCGTACTGTCCGGCCTTGGCCGCGAGCTCCGGGTTCTTGCTCATGAAGCTGGCGGCCTCCTGGCTACCCGAGGTGTACCCGGCCGTTGGGTCCGCGTCGGCGCTGAGCGTTGACTTGAACTGTGGGTGGCGGCACATGACCAACAGGTTGATGAAAGCGTTGAAGCACATGAGGACACCGGCAATGGTGGCGAGTGCGGAGCCGATGCCGAAATCCAGGAAGCCGATGAAGAAGATGAAGGCGGCGCGGCCCTTGTAGCTGTAGAGGAAGCCAAAGTTGGAGCGGATGGCCGTCTCCATGCGCGATAGGCGGCACTCGAAGAGCAGGAACAGGATGCCGAACATGATGACGTAGATTGACACGAGCGTGCCCGTGATGTTGAGCGTGATAAAGGACGTGATGCCCACGATGCCGGCGATGATCTGAAGGATGGAGCAAACCACATTGCCCAGTCGCATGTAGCGCAGCAGCTTAGGCAGCTCCATCTTGTTCACGTCGTTCACCTTCTGGATAAAGTTGCGCTTGGGCGGCGCGGCGGGCGCCATATCTCCACCCATGCTGTCCGTGTTTATGGTTATGCTCGTCGTGTTCATCATCTTGTCTCGATTGGAAAGGAAAGCAACGATGGTTAGTGAGGTCGGCAACCTATTCTCGACTGGTTCCAGAGGTCGCGCACCTTTTGCTTGAGGCCCACGAGGAGATGAGCTAAAGTTGGTGGCGACAGGAATAGAATGCGCCGGCTTCCCTGGGGAGAGAATGTTATTTTTGACGCAAAAGTGGACCACATCAGCCATTTCAAATGAATGACATGGGGTTTGGTACGCACTTAAGCAATGGTGAGCGGACTGGCTATCCGCTAAGTTCGATGGCTACACGTAAACGTAAGCGATCGCTGCTTATCGACCGAGCTTTCGGATGGCAAAACTGTCATGGGGAGCGATGAAGACCAAATGGCGATGGATCGATCATCCGTGCCAATATGTCAAGAGGTACCATGTCAGTTCTGTGATCGCTGCGCTGCTGCATGGCACGGCTTTCGCACGCTCCGTCCTGCCGGGAGACGACGGCGACAATGACAATCGCGTCGACCTTACGAGCAGTGCTCTTCAAATTTTTGACTCAGGTCGCGTGGGCTCGATTAGAGCGCGACACATCCGAGGATCTAGTGCCTCGCAAACTCTGAATCTGGTGCGAGCCCTACCGGCGCGAGGTAATCGAGGATGCCGCACCAAGTGAGACGGTGTCGTCTCGCCATTCGTGACTTGCCACTCAGTACTGGCGACTGACTCACCAACGAACTCGCCATCTCGACAGAATAATCACGCGGTGTACCGGACCGGTACAAGACTACATCTGGCTTTTTCAGCATGCACTGTGATTTGCACTCCGCGACTCTTATGCCGACGTTCGGATTGGTCGTTAACCTGACTTCCCATCGCAATGATCAAACCATACGTCCATGTGGTTTCAAGGACATAATTGCCCTGGATTAGGGATAGCTGCCGGCGCGGAGGCGCTTGGTCACGCTGCAGAAGCAAACTGGTTGTTTGTACGTCTCGTAAAGAAGAAACCTGTGCTATTCACGCTCTGGTGTCAGATCACAGACAGCTCAGCAGCTCGGTTCATTGCGTACAGGTTTTCCGATACTCAACAGGTTCCAGCTAGCGCGGAGCGATATTTATCTCCGCACATCGACAGATTTCCGTGACTCGGCACAACGCGCCACAACATGGCGAACATCACCGATTCCACTTGCGACTTCGGACTCGCAATGACCGAGGACGGATGCTTACGAACGCTCGCGTCCTACCACCCAAGCTCGTATCACACGGTGCAGGCCATCTACTTGGCTCTCGGTGGCATCAGCGTCGCAGCCAGTGTGATTCTGTACGTGCGATCGGTGAAACACGAGGGCGCTCTGCTCCAACAGTACAGTTTTCTGTTTTGCTGCTACGGCGCCGTGACCATGGTTATCCGTGGCGCAGATCCACTTAGCTACGGGTATGTCATCCCTCGTCCGATCAGCGCCTTTCTCGCTGATACCTGCACTGCCGCCCTCTACTCCGTGTAGTAAGTATTCCCTCAACCGTTTATCGCTGTTTGTTCTTCCGACCTCACAATTAACTGGTGTACTTCGTTTCGCTTGTACAGCATTATGGCTCTGGGTTATTGGGCCACCATTATCCAGCGCGGTGCCGCAATTACTGACAAACCCCCACACCTGGTGTGCCTAGAAAGCATTGCTATCGCCGTGGTTTGGACGTTCCAGGTCTTGTACGACATGTGCCTCTTCCTGTCCAAGGGTTTCAACCCTCAGGGCCTGGTGTACATGCAGCTCACCGTGAGCGCCTGCATGCTGGGAATCATCAGCACGGTCTTCCTCATCTACGGTTTGCGCGTGCTCAGCCGCTTGCAGCAGTACGAACGGCAGCTGAAGCTACGCATGCCTAGTATTCAGTCCGATCGCATGATGTCAAATCGGTCGTTCGACCTGAATATGAGTGACGACGAGGACGGCACGCCAGTCGTGCGGAGTCGCAAGGCGAGGCAGCCTCATCCGCAGGAGGGACACGCCTCCAAGATTAAGAAGATCCTGTTTGTAGTGGAGACATGCTCGCTCGTCGTCGTGGCCGCGCAGATGTACATGGCCATCGACCGCACAAGCGACACCCCCGTCGAGCTGTCCTGCGCGAACGGCCACCTGTGCGACACCGTCAAGTGCTCCGTGAACCTGCTCCACATCTTCCAGGTACCGTCCTGCTTACCTGCTGGCTCCGTTTCAATTGGCGTCTAATTATCGCTGCGTTCCTTCTTGTGCTTGTGCAGATCATGTGCATTTGGGTCGTCCTGTGGACCTTCCGCAAGATCCAGAAGAAGGCTGTCGTCCCAAGGCCGCACGCCGTCGTGTAACTCGGCAATGCGGCGATATCGATCTTCTGCAGTACACCTGGCGCGTCGCTTACTAAAAGCAAGATCAGCTGATAAAATGACTGGGATCGGGATCACGAATGTATCTGTAGCGTGTGCACTATCAAAATGAAGCCTTAAGTGATGTGTAATAAGTCTGAGGTTTATGACCAGCTTACTGGTAGTTCTGGTGGAGAAAAAATTCTTGGAAGTGCAAAAGAGACTTCTTGCGAGTACCGCAAAAGTCTGATAGATTTGGCACCCTGAAAGATTTGGCAGTGGTGAACTCGCCTGTATCAAGAACTAACCAATCAGTGCGCTTTTTGTATTACACCACCTTATTTTGTAACTATGTGGTCCACACATATTATGTGTTTACATAACTATTTCCTTGGTGGAGACCACCACAACCGGGAAAGAGCTCGGCGGCGGCCCGAAAGGAAAAAATGGTCCGGCCTTCACGAAAGAAGATACGATAGTATCTGCCTTGATAGTTTGTAGAGCATGCGTGGAGCGCTGAAACATATCGTAGCGGCGTTCCCAGGCTTTACGTGGCGGTGGGCGGTTTGAGTAGAGTGCGGTGTAGCGGGCTTGTACAGTGCTTCTAAAAGGCGACATGACTCCCACGTCAAGAGGTTGTGCCACAGACGTGCAGCCGGCAGGAACATACAGCGTGTAGATACCAATTTCAGCAAGCCGTTGCCGCACCGCGGCACATTTGTGTACTTTCAGTCAGTTCAGGATGAGCACATTGGGTCCGTTCACCTCGTACTGCCACACCTTGTCGATCCTCTCTAGCATGATGCGCTCGTCGAACCACGCTTTCTTTTGCACCGAAACGTGGCGACCTCCGGCTCAACAGTAGGTCTCCACTTCATTGTACACATCATTGTCCGGCTCACCCGCAAACACAAAGTGTGGTGGCAGCATGCGCCGTCTGCACACAAGCAGCGCGGCCGCGCATCGATTACTGCCCTTGACGCCGCCACTAGCAGGAACGCGAGTCACGCCGGCGAAATCCACCGTCGTCTTGGAACCCACGTCACAGTAAACAGCAGTCTGGCCCATGTTGTAGAGCACATACGGCGGCGGAGTTGCAGTCGCAGCGTCCACGAAGTGGCCTATTAGCACCTTGGTTACCTTGCACGCAAAAGCATCACGCAGTGACAGCAGTTCCGCGTGCTTCTTGCGACCCGAGTGCGATATGCGTCGGATGGTGAGCCCATTTCGCTGCATAAACTTGCCGCACCACGACTTTCTAGCGGTAGCCGTTTTCTCGTCGATGAAATCCAGCAATAGTATCATACACTGCGCAATAATACAGTCCATCGACACAGGTCTCTCCTCAGCCGCTCGTCTTTGATCCAGCCACGAAGCTCGTCCTCTATACCCATGGACGGCGAAATGCGACCACTACCACCCACAGTCAACTTCTTGGCACGCTTTTTGTCTCGGACAGCTAACTTCATTGTTTCATACTGGCGCTCCCAGTACTGAAGTGTAGACCGCGAAAAATATCGCCCCCTTGCAGAAATTCACCCGAGTTTCACCTGACGTAGTGGAGGCTTCCACTGTTTTGATCTTGAATTCGATGGTATGGGCAAGCTTAATGCAGTGCGGAGGCATTTGCGAATGGCGCCAAACGCTCCCGCCAAATCTGTCTACCTATTTTGAAAACCGCTGACGTCTAATCACCTTGATACGCAATTCCGATTGGCCGATGAGCGATAACCTTCAATTTCTGAAAGCCTTGCCACATGCCAAATGTGATTTAGAGAAGGGTGCCAATCTATCAGACTTTTGCGGTACAGCATCAAAACCGGAGGGCACGCGAGTTCAATTATGAAAGCGGTGGTATTGAAGTAGTATAAAATGGATAGAGGTTGGATATAGGTACTGTATTGCAAGTGCATGCCCAGCTGGAGAGGGGTGTTGCAAGTCGGGGGGGGGAGGGAGGGGCGGCGGACTAATTCCAAGTACTGATGGCCGAAAAAGAGTACGTGACCCGTTTTGACAGGTTTCGGGAGAATGGCAGAACGCCCGAGTATTGCAGCACCTGTTTTGTGTACCAGTATAATCCGGTTCGAGGCCCATGATCGAACACGCCGGGCCGGGCGAAGGGACGAGTTGTTCAGCGACGTGTTGTCCAGCGAGTGGCCCATAAGCAACACGAGCAGGATAATGATCATACACCGTTCACAGTGTCCGTACATTGAGCGCTTTTTGACACCAATAGTATAGGGGGGCTCGACTCCCCCTCCCACAATTGATACCTGGCAGTCAGTGCCAGCGACGCAGGGCAACGTGCCAAGGTGACACGCTGGCATTAATATTTCATCTTGAAGGCTGAATGTGCAGCCGAGGTTGCCCCGATGACAACTTTTCTCCACAATGTCTCGTTCCCTCGGAACGAAGACATGCATTGTGGAGTAAATACCCTAGCTACAAGTATTTAGCGCGAAGGGCTCACACCAACTTCGCGCGAACGGATTCAATTCAGTTCTAAACCTTCCGTCTAAGCCTCAAGTACTTTACTTGAGCCCGCTTCCTCCACCGTCGCTCCGGTCACGTCAGTAACGAGGCAGCTTCGTTGCACCTCGTAGCATTTTGTAGCCCGGCCAGTAACCTACACCGAAGCCAACAACGCCGCTTGTTGACTATGTCAGCAAACGTATAAATGCCTTTCGACGGAGCGTTTGCCGAAGTAATGGCCGCCTCGATGGAGTCTTCTCACGTTCAGCGAGAAGACTGTCCCCACTTGAGCGATATTGAGTGGGAGATTCTTCGCCGTATGGGCGCGGTTATCGGAGAAGGTGCTGTCTTCTCCATCCTTCGGACACTACCGCCCAAAGTTCAATACGATACCATCGCCGGATTCTACCGCCACGAGAAGGTCGCTGAGGAGCAGCATCACCTTGTGCCCCGCTCAGCGGAACCTCGTCGGCGTCCGGTGAAGCTTTTCATATCGAAGTATGATGGTCCGAGAAGAAACCACTTTTGCGTTGGTTCGCGGAAGTGGGTGCGGCCATTGAGACTGGTTTGATCACCGAACCTGCTCAGCAAGTGGGCTTCGCAATGTCGAACCTTGCGGGCCATGCGAAGAGTTGGGCCTACGGCAAGCCTATTGGCCAACCTTCCGCTTTCCCCACTCTTGAGTCTCTCTAGAGATAACTATGTGAAACATTCGAACCTCCGAAGACGGAATTCCGTTTTCGCTCGCAGTTCTTGTCCGCTCAACAGGGCAAGTACAGCATTCACGACTACACCCAGCACGTGCGATACCTCGCATCGTGCATAGTCGGGAACCCCGTTGACATGGCCACCCAGATCAATGTCTTCATGAAGGGACTCAATGACGGTCCTGTAAAGACATTTACAGAGAATACCCTCAATCACTTGAGTCTCGCTCGCGCTGCAAGAATCCTTTAGCTTACAGCAAGCGAAGTATGGCTCGAACAATGCTCGATCCAGTGGTGGTGACCAAGTATACCACTGGCAGCCATCGATGTCCAGCGGCCTCGAGCCGATGGACTTGTTGTCTGTTGAGGCAAATGACGCCACGAGCAAGATGAAGATCATCTTGCTGCTTCCTTTACTTGGACGTCGGGGCCCCGCCGATCGGTTGACAAGTCACGCTTGACTTATCGTCGTTGCCAACGCAAGGACACATGGCTTACGAATGCCTCGCACCAAAGGCTGTTTCATCTGGTTCGAGAGCGAACCAGTACGGCAACTCCAAAAACGTACAAAGCCAGCAGAAAAGGGGCTGCCTCCTGGGGAAGCAGCAACTGGTGCGGACGCCGCAGATTAGTTGATCTATGGCCCACAGGATGCATTTCCAATGCAGCTGGGCTCGGCGCGTAGTTCCGATGAGAACACTCGTGATCTCATCGCGGTGGATGTGTGGGTAGAGGCCTAAGAAGCCTCTGCACGCCGGGTTCGACACAGTCGCCCCCAAAAGATTCATTCGGAGTAGCGTCTTGTCGACACTTGAAGACATGCCCAGGGTAACCGAGTACCCTGGACAGAAGCAATTGGTGTGACTGGTTACAGGAACGATCGTACGCCATCCCAAGCGTGTGACCACGCTGGCCACACGCTGCGGAGAGTTCGTGTCAGGTGATATGTACACAATACTCGATATGGATTATCGTTTTGATATCATCCTGGCATCTCCTGGATGAAGAGAGGTACAAGCCCGTGCTTGATTGGAATACTTAAGAACTCTGAAAGCAATCGTCTGTGGCATCAGCCACAGCGAGTTCGGACTCAAGCAAATCGAGGCTGCGCGATGGCCCCTCGACGACATCTGCTACTGACGGCAGCACACCTGTTAGTTTGTTCTCGCCTCCATCTCTCTATGTGAAGATCAGAGAGGACCTTCGCCTTCTGGCCAGGTCGGAAGGAGGATAAGAGACGGTCTAGGAACTGCGTCTCTCGGAACAAGCAAGCGGGGTAAGAAACCCGCTTCGACTTCGACAAAACGTCGAAGTCGTCGCCGACAATTGCGATTACAACGGTAGATTAAGGGCGTCGCAACAGTCAACACGTTGGTGGGGACCGGAGAAAAATTCGGCATTAACCAAATCCAAGTAGACAATCCTCGCCTCGGAGATTACAAAGCTCCCTTGCATGAGTGCGAGGTCTTTCCCAAAAGCTGTTAGACGGGGAGAAATCGAACAAATTTGCTACATCGTCCCTGCAAAACGGCGATGAGAGCAGAGCAAGCAAGCATGGACTGCTGGACTTCTTAAACCACCTATCGGTGGTGGACGCCAGGATACCTGAGGAAAGTATGGTGTAGTGTGGTGTAGCGGGATCGATCAAAATATGCTTAAGATCCGATCCGCTTACCAACTGCGCCCAGACACCGACTAACCGAGGGGGTTCCCCGATGATCCGTGAATCAGCTGAACTTGGTCTCACCTTGTGTACCCGTCCGTGGGCTGGGTCCGCTCTGTTGGGACTCCGAAGGATGCAACGATCTAAAGTCTTGAACATCCTGGCGGGATGCGGGGCGTGGAGCGGCGCCGAAGTCTTCACTCTGCCGCCGTTATTGGTTCCGATCTGAGGCAGTTGACCTTCGATCGGGGCCTGGACTTGATCCGAGGCCGAGTTTGCCGTGTGACATTGTTCCTTTCCTTGAGTTACTTGCCGCTTCCTTTAGCGGGATCTTGCGAGTTGAGAGTCGAATCGATCGTCGGCCAAGCACTGAATGCCGATCGATCGAGGTATACGCTTGAGCATAATTTCGCTAGCGTGGGGGAGGGTCGGCCAATATCCGATCTGATCCTCTCACCGCGACGCTTGATCTGCTACCTTGGAGTAGTTCATACTTGGAATGGCCAATGTAGATCCCATCCAGCGGCACTTAAAATGCCTAAGTAGTCCAATGCAATTTTTTTTTATTCGAGTCTGATTGGTGTTTATCCTTTTCGGGTCCTATTTTCCCATCCTGAATCCTATCTCGTACCACCTGAATCTTGCCCTTCTTAAACCACTCAACACATACCGTCTTCACACTTGCCCATCCCCGAGGATGATCGCTGATCGAATCCCGATCTGCCAGATCGCGGATGTCTGAACGTGTATGTCGATCTGCCAACACCGATCAGCCCGATCTGCCGGATCGCGTATGCCCGAACATGTATGTCGATCTGACAGATCGAGGATGTCGGAACCTGTATACCGATCGGCGAATACCGATCGACCTGATCCGCTCGATCTCGACCGCCAGATCGATCCGATCTGCCCGATCTCGGACGGCGGGGTGTAGGCCGATCTGTGGACGCCAGATCAGCCCGACCCTCCGAACCTTGAACACCAGATCGGCCCGATCGGCCCGATCGGCCAGCCTGGATCACCGCATCGGTCCGATCTGCCAGATCCCGTTGTCGATCGACTCGATCTCTACTGCAAGATCGATCCGATCCGCCCGATCTCGGACGGCAGGGTGTAGGCCGATCTGTAGCCGCCGGATCGGCCCGATCTTCCGAACCTTGAACGCCGGATCGGCTCGTTCTGCCAACCCGCGGACACCAGACCCACACGGTCGGGGTTTGACCGAGGTCAAACAGGGGTTAGATCGGGTTTGATCGATTCCGTCACCGCTTGCCAACCCTGATCTTTGCATCCCCCTCGATCCGGGCTCCGAATATCCATCCCATCCCCGATCGGTCGGGTGAGCATAGTATAACAGATCTATGTTGGGTGGTTGCCCGACCCTGGTTTCCTTTCTCATTATCGAAGCATCCCCTTGCACCCCAGATTAGATCGAACGTCGCCCCGCCTTTACCTCGTATCTCGATCCGGCTCGATCGTCGCCTCACTTCACAGCTGGAACCGTCTTTCTCATCGATCTGACCACTCCTTAGGGATCTGATATTCTTGGATGACGCTTCTCCACAACCGCCCCCTGTCCGAAGTCGTTGACGTACAGCGGCCACACTCCGGTCACACTTCTCAATCTTCGCCCCAACAAGCCATCTACTCCCAATTCATAAATGATCACCACTCCGCGCCTCTGACAAAGGCCGATCGTCGCCCGCTTCGCCCCACAGCGTTAGGTCCCGTCGTTCTGTCGCCTTGCATGCGCTCGTTGACTCGACAACTCAAGTCGTGGCGCGTCAGGTGACCTACCTGGAAGATGAGCTCCGTCGTGTGCGCGGTACTCGTGACGAACTTCTGCGAGATCGCATGCACCAGGATCGCGTCATAGCCAAGATGTCTGACGATTTGCGTGCCTTGGAGCAATTCCGACACGACCGAGGTGAGGAGATCCTGAGACTCCGGGATGAGGTTGGCAACGCTCTCCCGGCCCAGGGAGATCAGTCGATCGTTCATCATCTCCGCGATCAGCTTCGTCAGCAAGCCGCTGAGATCCAAGACGTGGAGGGTCGTCTCTCCAGTGTTCAGCAATAACTTTCCGAAGATGAGTCTCGCCGAGATGAACTTGCGTATCGTCTGGAGCTCTCCGAGGAAAAGGTCGACGACTTACGTGACCGGATCATCACTCAAAAGAGTGAACTGGATGAGAATCGGGTCGATCCCGACTCTTACCTCGTTAGCTTGAACTCCACTCGAGCTGCTTTGGACCAAGCGACAGCGTAGAGCCCCCGATCGGACATCGATGGGACGCAGTCAGCTCGGCTTCGCGGGGAACTGGACGTAGCTTTCGGAAATGTAACGCGGCTGGAGAACGAACTCTGCCAAGCCCAAATCAGGCCCGATCAGTACCCAAGCCGATTCGTCGGAAACTTGACGGTGCAACACGGTGTTGTCTTGCGCTTCGCTTTTCCGTTCCATGGCAGATCATGGTATATTCTTCAAGCGCGCTAGTACTAAGCCGAAATCCATCACGATCGGTGGTTACTGCGGCTCGGATTGGGGCAACTGCCCGAATACCCGGAAGAGCATCACCGGCAACACCATAATGGTAGCTTGTGGGCCAGTCGCGTGGCCGACAGAGCGTGGTCGCCCAGCGTACCGCGGAAGCGGAGTATGTCGTTTTTTGCGAGGCGTGCATAGAAGTCAAGTCGCTGTCCTGGCAGAGGCTCTACCCGAACAACAGGTGGAGTTTACGCTTAGAGTTGATAACCAAGCCGCCATTACTTTGGCATCCAATCCGACTTATAGACGAAGACCCCCACATTGAGCTGAGTTTCACTACGTACACGAGCAAGTAAAAGAGAAAGATGTCAAGTTCTAGAGAATCGCCGGCGACCTGAACCCAGCGGACTTGCTGACAAAGCCGCTCGGATTTCCGCGACTAGCGAAGTTAAAATCGCTGATCGGTATGAAGCCTGATTTGCATCTGACTCACCGTAACAGAAGGGGACGCGCTATCAGGACAAGCAGCAGCAACGCCGCGACGGTGAGCAGAGAAAAAACGGTGTCAAGGACTAAGTTCCGAGGTGCATTGCACGCGTCTTTAGAGGACGGGTGTTAAGTTGAGGTTTAACTTGGCTCAGGTCGAGCGATGGACCAAGCGAGCACTAGCGCAGCCTGGGAGACTGCAGTTTAAGCTGCGACTAGGCTAGCTGGAATGGCTGGCGGTCGAGGTCCGCAGGCCCCGCAGCCGCATGCATGCGTAGTGAGGCTTACTTCCAAGTCGTTCAGTCTTACTTCCTCCGTCCGAAAATATAAGCAGGTTACTGTTATTATGTGCGTCCGAAAATATAGGCGTTACGTACTCTCTTGATTATGCGAACTTAAGAACTCATTTCCTTCGTGTAGACCAGCTCGCTTTCTGGCAGGCACGTCGGTAGCAAGCCGTTGCTATTTTCTAGCTTATGCGTACTTGTTGCTGCTCTCTACGCTATTAGTGCATGCAACACGGACTGCAATGTGAGAAATAATCGATCAATAACGCTGTAGTTTGTGTTGTTAAACGCTTCGTCGACGATGTTGACGAGATCTTGGATTGTTCCACCCTTCTTCTCGTGCTGGATCGACTGAATAGAGGTGAAAAAACCGAGATCAAGCGCATTGTAGTCGGGAGAGTTAGCGGGCTGTGGGCTCAACTTCATATCTCACCTGTCTTGATCAGATACAGCAAGCACATCGGGGTCATCCGCGGCGACGTGGGGCTTTGCATTGTCGTGTTGCAGCACGACGCGCCTGCCAGATGTCCAAACCGCTTTGATGCGCGGTATGACCATCCGACATAGTGCGTGCCGGTACACGGTACGGTCAACAGTGAATGGCTTCAGCTCTAGGGTTCCAGCGGGACGGTTCTGCTCGATCTCGCGGCGGGTTCAAACACGGCGAAAGGCCAGACACCAATCTTGCCGTCCCATACACGCTCGCTCGTATTGTTCCAGCGCGGACGGGCCACTACAGCTAAAAAAAATGCTTTGAGGATAAAGCTCTGTTTTCTTGACGGTGATGCGGGGCTCTTCCTCGTGTTCGCCTAGGTAGTAGCGTTGCTTTTCCGTAGGCAGAACCATTTTTCGTTAAAATGGACGTAATCAAGCAATCTGTCGAAGTGCACTCCGTCCTCATCGCCTTGCCGCACGAACCTGGTTGCGAACCTGACTCTGTCTATGAATTGCTTGCAGTGAGCATTGGCTTCACTCGAGCAGTGTGTCAGCGAAAAACACCAGCACGAAAGTAATCGTGCAACGTTGACTTGGGAATACCGAGTGCATTAGCTAAAGTACGAATATCGGTTCGGTCCTCCAGGGGGATAAGCTCGATAGCTCGGTTGAGGTCTAGCGGAACTGATCCGTCATGCGCGACTTACGACCACTCCTGCCCTTCCTGCCGCTCTCGTAGTTGATTGAGTTGCTCCCTTAACATACTCGACTGCAGGCGCCACAAAAGCGATATCTGGTCATCGTTGCAGCCATACTTGGCTGCACAATTTTAATAGCGCCTCGGGATGGTTGTAGCTCGGTGCTGGCACGGAGAAGGAACGCGACGACATAGGCACGTTCTGTCGGTGACAGGTTCTTTCTTGTGCGAGGGGTTTTGGCACCGCTGGTGTCCATTTGGCTGTGCTAGCGAAGATAAAAGCTAAAGTGAGAAGGACTGGTGGAGCGTAGTTGATCGTAGATCAGGAACTACTCAACGCAAAAACGGGGGGAAACCACGAATCGATTCGTCTCGGTCACAGCTACAATTTTAGCCAATCAATACAGGATAATACAGCGATTTGAGCTTATGTTTGTATTTTGTGCCCGTAACCCGCTTATAATTTCGTACGGAGGAAGTAAATTAACTCACTCGAGCACATCCGGCTCTCTACTAACAGTACAGTGCTGGCGAAAAGGATAGAACACCCATAATTTTCAACCTAACTTAGCCAATCCAGGGCGTTTTACCCTCAACTTTGACTCAGCTGTAGCGTTTTTCACGCTGAATAAGCCAACCAAATTTGAGTACAATCAGGGTGATACTGAGAGATTTTCTATAGACGGGTTTGTATTTGAGACTGGCCAAAAGGTTAGCACACTATTAATATGATTTTAGTATGCTAATTATGTGCAAATGCACAACGAATAGTTAGGACATACAAACAGTGAATTACTATTACTCGTATTCTAACTGTCAGTAATACTCCCCTGCTTCGATGCTGCTCAAGCGAGTCGCCCAGGAAGGTTGCTGGAATTTCTCTCTCCTAGCAGACCGGCTGCATTTTCCCAAAATAGCGCTACGCAGCTGCGACGTGGACAATGCATAAATAAAAAGGGCATAATAATAAAAAAACAAGTACGTAATAACTTAGCCTCATTTACAACTAGATTTGCCGGGCGGATGCCATCGCGGGGTTTGCTTTGCACCGCAATTTGCAAGGCAGTCGCTGCGCTCTTACGAGAAAAAATATTTTTAAATTCGGCCCGCCGAAGTGCTCGGAATACACTGCGCTGAGCTGGCCTCGCAAAATACCGCGCGGCCACGCGACCTCACAACCGCTCGCCTCCGATTTTGTATTCAGACTCCTTACGGGGCCACTTCCGGCAAAGCGTGCCTCGATGCCTCGATGTTTCGGCGCACCTTCTCCATTAATTGAAGTGAAGAAGCAACCCTAGCCAATGAGCAGCGGTCCCGGGATCCCGTCGGTGCAAATCCGCAGTGGTCCCTTCTTCCTGCCGCGATTAGATTGTAAGGGACTAATAACTGGGGCAACTGAGGGAGACATGTACAGCAGCATCGCAGACGATCCGATACTGAGTATGCCGATCCCTTGCGGTGGTGCGGCCTCCACTCGTATTATAATACATGTAGCATACTGTAGTAGCAGCCTTTGTCCACTGCCACCATTTCGGAATTCTTTTCCGCGTCTCGTAGTCGTCTTTGGAGCATGTGGGGGGTCACTCAGCATCAAATGAACGAGCGGCAGGCGGTGCTCGCCGCCGGAGCGCTCAGTGGCCTGTACGTAAGTTACAAACTGCTTTCTGCCGTGTACAAGGAGATGAAGATTACCCGCGCGCTGGACGCCCAGGGACTACACCGCCCCAAGTCGACACTGCCGATCCTGGGCAACACGCTCGACGTCATGTTCTTCGAGAAGGACCGACTACAGGACTGGATGGCTGAGCAGAGTCAGATAAGCGAGGGCAAGCCTTGGGTGCTCAGCATTATCGGCCGTCCGCAGACCCTCATCATCACGTCGCCTGAGGCCTGCGAAGACGTCTTCAAGACGCAGTTCGATACCTTCGGTCGCGGTGACGAGCTCGTTGATCTCCAACATGATATCTTCGGGGAAGGCGTCGCTGGTGTCGATGGTGAGAAGTGGTTGAAGCAAAGGCGCATAGCGAGTCACATGTTCTCCATGAAAATGCTGAGAGACGTAATGGACGAAGTGATCATTGAGAAATCCATCAGACTACGCGACGTCCTTGCTCAGTGCGCGAAGGAAGGCCATGTCGTCTCCATGAAGTCGCTGCTGGGCAAGTTTTCGAGCGACGTGTTTACTAAGATCGGGTTCGGCGTGGACCTTCACGGTCTGGACGGAGACCTCAACGCCGAAATGGACCACCCGTTCATCGAGGCAGTCGACGGCTACGCTGAGGTTTTCGGTGCGCGCCTGCAGTCGCCAATGTGGTACTGGAAGCTTAAGCGTTTCCTA
This sequence comes from Phytophthora sp. 'mugwort', assembly GCA_033558025.1. Classification (NCBI taxonomy): domain Eukaryota; phylum Oomycota; class Peronosporomycetes; order Peronosporales; family Peronosporaceae; genus Phytophthora; species Phytophthora sp. 'mugwort'. Next base: position 2,649,965 of record JAUCEF010000004.1, on the reverse strand, counting down.
AACATCGGCGATGAGCGCATGCTTAAGCGGTGCATCAAGGTTGCGACAGACCTGCTGAATGACGTCATGCTCGAGTCCATGGCGAGCAAGACCGCGGAGGACTGGGACTCAAAGACAGACCTGCTGACGCTGTTTGTGGACTCGACAGGCAATACGGACTCATCCGACCTGCGTGACGCCATGATGAACTTCTTCTTGGCTGGCAAAGAGACCACGAGCTTCAGTATGGCGTGGGTCATCGTGAACCTGAACCGTCACCCTCGCGTGCTGGCCAAGCTTCGTAAACAGATCCGCGAGAAGCTCCCTGGGCTCATGACCGGGGAGATGCAGGTTCCGACGATGGAGGACTTGCACAAAGTCCCTTACGTCGAGGCCGTGCTCAAAGAGAGTCTACGGTTGTACATGACGGGCGTACACCGTACGCCCATGCGCTCGACGACGCTTCGCGAAGGCACGTTCGTGCCGTTTGGTTCATACGTGGTCATGTCGGTATATGCCGCGGCACGCGTAAAGAACGTTTGGGGAGAGGACGCCGCCGAGTACAATCCGGACCGCTGGATTGACGAGGAGACCGGCAAGGTCAAGTTTGTGAATCCATTCCAGTTCATTACGTTCGGCGGTGGCCCGCACCAGTGCCTGGGCATGCGCTTCGCCCTGCTGGAGATGCAGACCGTCATTGCCGTGCTGTTCAGCCGCTTCGACATCAAGACGGTCGAGGACCCGTTCAAGATCACGTATGACTATAGCGTGACGCTGCCCGTCAAGGGCCTACTCGAGTGCACGATCCATGACACGACCGCTCCCGCCTATTAATACTGAAGAAGAAAGGCGCAGTTTCGTACCGTAACTGACTTAATTTACATACATACTACTGTAGTACGTGTGCATCCGGTTACACTGGAGCAACTAGTAAACTGTTCGTGGATGGACAACACGCGGGTGTCATCCATAATACTCGTATTTTTACGAGTAACGTTATTAATATTATTGTTCAAGTCCATAATTTTTGAAGTGCAACAGAATTTATGGACTACGCAGAGTTAATGCCCCGCCGCATCTAACGAATACTAGCGCTTCTTGCAGCGGCAAAGCTCGTGCTCTCTGCTCAGCAGCGGAGTCTGCTTGTGCCAGTACTGTTCCGTGTAGCGCATGAGAGTGTTCCGTGCAGATAAAAAAAAAATATTGGAGGATAGAAATCAAAAAAGCTGTAACTAATATACGTGGCTTAATTACGTGAAATTACACGCGTGGTCACGATCTGGGACGTGAAACGGTATATTTACAAAATACGGAGTGATCAGCAAACATTTCACATTTCCGACAAAATACGAGGTGTTGATAAAAAAATTGGAAGTGCCTACATTCACAAATATTTTCGCCAGAAAAAGTGCAAATTCACTACCGTATTTAAACCGGTATTTGCCACTTCCTGAACTTCAACAAAAAACTCAACATTTGCGTGCTGTGATCGTCGTTCATTTTTCACTTCCCTCCACTCTGTCACTGCCTCTGTCGCTGCCGCCTCTGGTCGTCACCCGCTCCCCCTACGCTGCTCTATTCGCTGCCGACCTCGTTGTGCTGGCCGGCATTATGACCTCTCGTCTAGCGAGCGCTGTCCCCGTCCATACGCGAACTAGCGTGCGCGTGCCGACGCTGAAGCGCTGAACCACGGTAACCCAGACGCCGAGACCCAAGGAAAAGCGCTGGTTTCGACCAGCAAATCGTTCGCGGTGAACTGTCCCCCGTTCCGTGGCATGTTTGCGATGTGGGCTGACTTAGAGTCAAATTTTGAGCGTTACATTAGACTTTGATACGTTCTTCTTTCCGTCCGCTGTTCTAGTCGATATGTGGCCGTTGCAGATACCAAACGGACACTTATCAGATCTACAGGTTGCAGACAAGCAATTCCGAGCCGCTTTATCCGGTAGTAAGCCTGTGCTGTACGATGAGAATCTGCAGTACTACTCGAAGATCTCCATCTGCACTCACAGATGAGATTTCAACCCTCATGGGAAGGGGAGACGGAGAAACCACACCATGAATTGGGTGCAAGGCGAGGTTCAACAGATTGTTATCTCTGGCTGAAGACGGCACGTAGAGTGCTCGAGTAACTAAACACAACTCAACCCACAATCACAATATTGTCCTCGGCGAGTGCTACTCGTACGCCGAGGCGCGAAAGATCGATTCTCCAAATATCAAGAGCGTTGCTAGAACTATGTGGCAAGGTACACTGCAGTATGTACGTATAAAGCTATTGTCACTTGACTGATTCGTTTATGCGTTTATTTACAGGTGGTTCCAAGCGCAAAAAGATCCTGCGCTACTTAAAAGAAGCCTCTGGGAAGCCAGTTCAACCGAAAGATGTGGAGAACATGATTTCGCAGATGCGCCGGGAGACGTACACTTCACTCGACGACAACGTTCGCGTTTCGCAGCTATTGCAGGACTTTGGAGAAGGACCCGGAAATGCAGTGAACGTCTTCCGCGATCCGGCCACCAGTTTGACGAGCTGCATCAGTTCCAGACAGCGGACATGAGAGGATGGCGCGAAAGTTTCCTGAGGCGCTCTGTATCGATGCCACACATGGGACGAACATCAACAGGTACAATGAGTTCATTCATCGGCTCTAGCTAGTTTATTGGAGGCTTGTCACCGACACGTTGGTGATTTTGTCACAAACAAACTTCTATTTGGTTGAATACTCACCAATCTTAACTATCATTTGACGATTGAATATATCGTTTGTTCAGTTTCATGGTTACTGACAAATTTGGTTGCGGTGCTTTCGACCAGGATTCACTGATCGATGGAAAGACCAAGCTCAACATGAAGTGTGCGTTCAGGGCTTTTAATCTGAACAACCCAACGTGGGAGTACGCGGAAGTGGTGATTATCGATAATGCTTTTACGGAGCTTAATGTACTTGCTGAAGAAATTCGTGATGCCACAGTAATTTTGTGTCATTTCCACGTCATCGATTATCTGAAGCGCGAGATAAGCAAGCGGACACATGATTTCACATCGTTCGAGACGACTCGCATCAAGAATCTGATCACTAGGATGGTTCGGACCGCTGATGAAAGATAATTTGACCGCTATCTGCAAGCCATGCAGGTGATGTGTAAGGGTAAGCCAGCTTTCTATGAATACATGGAGATCAATTGGTTGAGCGGTAGGCCGTTGTGGTGTACATTTTTGCGAGGGAGTATCCTTCACTTGGATAACAACACGAACAACCGGATAAAAGCTAGCTGTGGAGCCGCTAAAGACATTCTTGATCATGACATGCCCATGGACGAGTTATCGATCACCTGCTTTTTCTGCAACAAGCCGCTGAAGACAAGTATCAATTCAAGACGAAGCGAGTTGGTTTCCGATACAATAAATAGAATTAAGACGTGGAGCTCCAAATTCTAGCGAAGATTGCAACTTATCATGCATGTGATCGGATGGAAAGTCAAAACACGCCAGCAAAGAAAAAAAGCGGATTACAGTGTCGAATCGGGTGAAACATCCCCTTCAGTCTTCACCTTGACAAGCCAGATGCCATCGAGTCAATATGCGGTAGGCAACATCTAAGATGAAGTGTTTGTAAGAGCAGGTTGATAACTTGATATTGGTTCCTGCCTTCAGGTGAGTTTGGAGTCCAACAACTGCAGCTGCACGTTCAACCAAACGCTGCTGCCTCCGTGTCGACATATTATGTTCTTGCGACGTGAGGAGCCGTAGTTTCGGTCCTCAATTCTCTTCGACACTATCCCTTAGCGGTGGTCAATCGCGGATGATTGCAACGAAGACGAGAACAGAGAACGAGAAGCAGAATATGACGACGAGACTGGATGTGTGACTGTGGAGGTCGTAGAATTCGACGGAACTAAGCGTGACATACCATATAACGAGAAATACAGGGCTGTCTTCGCCGTTTGCCAGCGTATTGCGGAGGGTGTTGCTGATATAGGAAAGCACGGGTTCGCGAAGTGGAAGAATCACTTGCAAGTTCTCGAGCACATGGTCTGTGATGATAAAGACCCTCCAGTGTGGGCACCAGTGATTTAACGACGCGCGTTGGTAGCCCCGATAGTGCAATCACGAGACATTTTGGTGTGGTTGGTGGGGCTACCACCAAGACCACACAGTGCGACGATAACTTCACTGACCAACAACGCGTATTGATTGTGAGCGGCAGTGACACAATTCTAGCTAATCATTCTGATTCATCGTCGGCGGCCGACCAAAGCACAGCGCCGATACGGACCAAGACTACGTCAGAAAATATATCTGCACTCCCGACCAAGTGAAAGCTTGTAATGGACAGCGCTGCCGAAGCAAACCCCTCGAAAAAAAGCGTCAACGACAGAAAACAAGAACTTTGTGGCTTGAACCCAGCAAGCTGTCCATCGGCTAGACCCGAGCTGAAAGAAAGCTTCAAGAAATCGAAGCGAAAAATGGAGATCGAAGACACTATAGCCTTTGTGGACACTGTCGTTACTGTCGGAGATGTTACCTTAGAAACCTTTGACAATTTGGTGTAGTCGAAGCCCGTCTCGATCGCTGCAATTGAAGAAACACTGGATTGCATTCGACGCATGCAAGATGCAGCGGTTTTCAAGCGTCCGAAAGCGTACCTGATCAAAAGCGACCCCACACGTGTTGTCGAGACCAACGTTCGCTTCGTGCGTACTACGTGTCACGTTCAGACTGTTTTTGGTGAGATTGGTAATGATCTCACCAATATGTACCAATTATCACTTGTACGCACCAAAATCGTGTACGTTGATAGAGCCTTTGGTGCTAATATATATATAGATTCAGCTACAAACCTTAAGATTAGATAGCAGCTATTCGACGAAACAACTGTCTCGACCACTGAAATTGCTGTCTCCATATTGAACGTCGGTATCTTTGGGCTTGTAAATATGGAGAGGATGAAAACGCGGCACGAGGTATCCAAAAAGATTGCGAAGGCGCGAAAGTTGATAAAGTTTGTGGAGGGTGCAGCAATAGAGGACGCTCATGAAGAAAACCAACGCCAACAGATGGAGGAGGGGGGGGGGCAATGGTTGAACGACAATTGAGTCTATATTGCTTCTGTCCGTATTGCAGAAGAGGCTATGAAGCTCACCTGGCGACAACCTATGCATGTAACGTAGTGGATTACATTTATATTCAGGTGAAAAATGTGCAGCGAAGGCATGAGTATATTGACAAGCAAGACCGCTTGTTTACCCAGCTTCATTCTAACTGCATCGTATGCTGCCCTACGTACGTCGGCGTGGAATTTTCTCACTGTGTGGCATCGTTCTCGACATGGAGCGGCAATTGTGTGGACGTACGACCCATTCCGTAAGCAATCAATTCTAGACGAAGTGGATGCAATTGTCAGTAGTGTACATAAACTCATGCACCCTGAGCCCACGATGGAATTTCGAACGTTTCCCGGATGGCTTCGGCGGGACGGATATAGTTGTGGTGTTTTGATTGTGCACTGGTTCGAGATGTACTTGCAAGTCGCGCGAACGACACCGCCATACGCTAGCATTCCGATTGCCGACGGGGATAAGATATCCCAGAAGCAGTCGTCTTATGAATTCTCTTACGTTTTCAATAGTGTAGTTATGAATGAATAACATTGTCTCTCCGACCAAACTTGATCATCGTATGGTGCATATTAGCCAATCCGATTCTTCTCCAATTCGTTTTAGCCAATGTAAAACAGTTTCAAAGTTTTTGGCGAGCCAAACCGCTTCATTTTGTTCAGTTTCATCCAATAAAAACGCGAATAGAGGTTGCAGTCGGAAGCAGAGCGATTCCGACGTATTTAGTCGGAGCTGATGTCCAGATATGTGTCACGTGCTACAAACGTGCGGTATGCCACGTATTACTCGCATATTTGCCACCCCTCCGACCCATAACGATGAGCCTGAAAGGCTTAAAGCCCGCCAACACAAGCGCGCGCGAGCGACGGCCATGAAGGCGTTCGAGCGCTTCCCTCCGCTGAGAGCACGAGCATGGAGCATGTTAGGGATTTGGTCGTCGCGGACCCAAGTCGTGCAGGCGGTATTCTAGTGACGCTGATGGACAAACCTGGCAGTTCACGCAGGAGCACGAGGGCAGCACCTGTCGCGCCATTCCGTCGCTCAACACTTCCGCCAGGTGAAGTGCTGGTTCCTGAACGAGTATCCTGCCCAAGGCGGCACTGTAGCATGGCAGCTGCTGAGCATGGGGGCGCTCACTTGAGCAGCACTGCATCAAGCGCGAAAGTGGTGGATTTGTCAGGAAGGCGGTTGCATGCACGAAGGAGGATCTTAAGAAGATGACAAGTTATCCGTATTCAACGGCTAGCTGCGCTTCGGACTACCAAGATGTAGCTCTGTTATGCCTCTTGGGTACCTCTTTGGCCGCGCTTCTGACCTGACCTTCGTTCGGAAGCAGCAGCTCTCCGTAGGTGCTGGCGGCGTGTTCCTCATCCTCTTCATCCGCATGAAGACGTCCGACGAGCAGGCACTGTCGCTCTTCCCCGATGCTGACTTCGCGACTTGTACGCTGCTGGCGCTTGCACTGGCTTGATCACCCAGGAGTCGCCGTGCGCAGCGTTCCTCAACCACTTGCCCGTGCAGTCGAAAGACGTCCCCGTTTAATTGACTGACTCCATCCCGTTGCTGGACCTGCTTGAGGACACCGGCACCCTGGGTTCTTCTCAGGCGTCGGCGAGAAGCAGTATAGTCCACACGACGCCGACGGTTGGCATCCACGCTCTTGTCAACCGCTTGCTCGATCGTGTCGCTGGACCTGCTTGAGTCGAAGAGCCGCTAACATCTCATTCGTTTCGATGCGGCGGTGCCCAGCATGCCAATGCGTGCTCGGAGCTGACGGCACAGTGGATCTTCGATCGCGGAGCTTGGAACTTGACCACGACGAACAAAGCTTCGCTTACGTCTTAAATACTCCGAAAGAAGACCATCAAGTCGCGAAGGTACTGAGCGGAATGGCGCCAAAGCAATCCTCTGTTCTTCCGTCGCTGGAAGGCTTCGACTCGGCAACAGAAGAACAGATTAGGGAGGTTAGAGACAAGCTCTTCAACGCGAGTCATGCACTGGGTAACAAGGCCTTCAACGTTTGCGTTGCTGTGAGAGACATACTGACAACAACCATCATCCTCCACTACCCGTCGCTGATGAAGACCAACGCGCAGGGGCCATCGATGACGACGATCCAGCGCTGCACCGAGGCCTCTGGTGTGACCACGTCGAACCTGCTTGCTTGGTCATAGTAACTCACGAGGTCTGCTGCTTCCGCTCACACCACCGCGGACGACCGACGGAAGGAAACATGAAAGCCAAAGTTGCGTTTTGATCATGAGACTGCATTGACAGAAAGGTTAATCGAGGTCAACAGTCGCCTCGAGGCTCGAGTCAACTTGCTAGCAGCTACAAGCATCACACTGGAGATAGCACATCAGCACACCGCGGTGTGGAAGCAAAGCGACCAAGAGATGAAAATGAAAATGTATCAGTGAACCGCCGACGTTGATCGAAGACGATACCTCTCGTCGACACCTGGTTTGCGTGGTGCAACGGCAGTTTCGCGTGGATGGCTGAGTACTAACAAGCACAAGAAGTCGGATGCCAAGCAGCTCGTGGACTTCATGAAGCTCTTCATCGAAGACGGATACGCGCTCGACGAGTCGTCACCGAGCTACAAGGATAAAGTCCGCCAGTTTGGAGAGCTAGCGTCAAACAAGTCGTGGCGTACCTCCGCGCGCGCGAAACGTACCGTCAACGGGATCTAACGCTGTGCTCAAGGACTTCGTCGGCTGCATCGTGAGGGAAGCCTCAATGACCTCATCAGCGCCTACCACCAGCGGCTTGCAATCGGTGGTGTTGTAGGCCCCGCGCCACTCCATCACCAAGAAGCACTCAAGCCGCTTCTGTAATGCAGCACGCCATATTACCCGTATCCTTGTGGTCGATGCTTCCGTAAATGTCGCTTGCTTGGAGGTCTGTCACAGTCAATAGTGTATAGAGAAATTTCCCGGTGGGTGGAATCGAACCACCTCCATCCCTTTCATAAGCTCTTCCATTGAACTACATCGGGGGTGGGTGGGTGGGTGGGGGGGGGGGGTAGACAAGAACATCGCAGGGGGATACTCAGCTGGAGGATCGACGGGAAATTAACGACCACGGTACTTTGTGGAAGCGACAACCCTCTTAGAAGTGCCATGGGTACAACCCCTCAATTCACCGGGCCAGGTGGTCAATCGATCACTGAGGTCGCTGGGCAAAATGGCGCAGTCAAAATTGCACGTGTGCCACCCATTTGCAAGATGTAATTTCGCCTGCCACCTATCAATGGGTAAATCATTTGCGAGGGGAGTTTTTACGGGTCGTATGTCATTTTACGAAAGCCTCCACAACTTGGTGCGATATAAAATTCTGCGATATGGTCGGATGCTAGTCGGAAATGCGGTGACGGTCGGAGTCGTCATGATTTGGATGTTGAGAGCGATCAATAATACATCCATCTTGCGTTTGAATCTTGCAACAAGGGTAACTCTCATCACAACTGCAACTGCTTGTGCATGCGCTGAGAGTTAGTTGCATATTCTACATTAGGTGTGTGCAACACAAAAGTAGCCAAAATGCTCTAAGTACCACATGGGAACCGGTATTCAATTTGCCTATACCGAAACACTAGCGTCCGTTCTTTGTCCAGAATATTGGTGACAGTAGGGAGAGCCTAAAACATTTTGATAAGACCCAACTCGATTTGTGGACGCTGAGGAGGGGCTTGCAAATTAATGGCAATAATGCAATGTTAATTCCTGCAACCTCGATGCGATATACTAATCTGAGTATTGCAATCTCGGATCCCAATTTTAACATGGTCATAATAAAATGATCGTCTGCCTACACTATATTATAATTTATTGGATACATACGCAATGCCATAATGTATCCAGCAAATTCATTATCATTTCTGTCCAGCTGTTAGGTTTTGGCATTTCCAAACATACCGGGGTAAATATAGCTTTCATTCTGCATTTTCAAGCTACACACGCCCCCTCCACTGCAGTCACCACTCAGGATCTCCGCAATCGTCTCCGTCGCCCAACGTTTGCCTGCCCAAGTCACTGTGTCCCACTTTTTATCGTTCCACGACGACAACGATGAAGTTATCCTCAATTATGTTGCGGCACGGTTCGAAAGAAGCCCCATCTAGAGGGTTACGAACCTGACAGCATGTGGGACGCGAGCACCTTAACTCCAAGGGGACGATGCTCGAGGCCACGACGGTCGAGAGAAGGTCTCAGCTAAACGACGTCCGGCGAGGATTGGGCCCTTTGTGGAGCGCCTCCATAAACACCGGCCGTTTGCTGAGCAAGCGCAGCAGTATTCCTGCTCCGCAGTATCCCACCCACCTCGAACATAGTCGAGAGATTTTTTAGTACGGCTCGAGTCAAGTTCGGTCATGTGTGCAACAGTATACACCCGACCGCATATGAGTCAGAGACAGAAGTTTGTGGGAATCGGTAAGAACGTGTACGTCACGAACGGAAGGACGTGGATTAAGGCTGGCAGGATCGCTGGTGTACTTCTTCGATATCTGAGTCGGAGACCTTACTTGCCAAGATGCGATCTTGGGTATGGACTTTATGGCCCCGCCGGGATCAGGATAGATCTGGCCGACGGAACGATTTGCCTACCAGACGAGACCTGGATCCAACTCAGCGGACGCCGCGAGCTTTATAATGCCAAGGCAAAGGTGGTGGCGTTAGATCAACGCCTCCAAGTTGAGGTTGGGGGGTCGATCGAGCTACCGCTCCGTTGACGGGCTTCTGCCGATCATGAGAAGCTGTGGGTTACACGCGGAGATCGATGGGTGCCGACGGGGCCAGGGAAAAAGCAGTATCTGTTGCTGACGAATGTCAGCCACAGTCGACTGATCCTTCAGCGAGATGTACGGATCGCGATGTGACTAGAAGGAGATCGCGTACCCCGCTTGCCTGGTTTGGTGTCGATCGGATCGCGTCGGTATACGGAGTGACAGAATCTAGCGTTCCAAGCGACTACGGAGACACTCCATCGAAACGGAAAGGTCGCATTCTGTACCCACAGTAGAGCGCCCAGAATATGGCACACCACGTGCGGTACTACATAAGAGTCCCGAATTTAGATGACGAGGTTGACATGACTGCACCCGTCTACCGCGGTTAGCCAATCGGGCACTGCAACCCCCGATCCCTCATGAAGAGAGAAGGATGCACCGAGATCGTCACGTGCGATATCGTTCCGGGCGGAAGGTGGCGAGGAAGAACCCGATCCAGCTACGGGGGTCGCCCAAGCTGACGCCCCGACTGTAAGTCAGGATGGCGAGGTCGCGATGGCGGCGGACCAGGAAGGACATACCGAGCTGGGGTCGGATCTTAGACGGCCCGATTCGTCGGCTAAGGTAGATCACATATCGCCCAATGGTGTATCGGATGTCGAGAAGGGGCGACACGAAGCTGGTTCAACGGGATTGTCTGATGATCGGACGCGGAATTGCAAGATTAACCAAGTCCGAATTACTCCGATCGCGGTGGAGGTGGCGATCCGGTCGGAACCGACTTGAAGTTCCATCATGAAGGAGGGGAGATGAGGGCGGAAGACGTGGACCGAGAGTTAGCGGTACTGCCCGAAGTCGAGATTGCTACGACGGAAGAGGTGACGATCGAGGGTATTCAAGTAGGATATCCGAAGTATAACACCCTGAAGAAATCGATCAACTTCGACAGATGATCTTGAAGAGACGGCATCTCCTAATCGGCAAGTGCAACGCGTTGCCCTCAGCCGCCAGGAGCGTTGTATGCGCTATCGACGTAGGTGGTGCGAAGCTCGTGGCGCGGCGAGTACGGAAGGTGGCGCCGCGCTTCAGGGAGAAGGTACCGGATCTGATCAAGGGACTGTTAGTAGCCAAGACCATCCAACATTCATTTCTCCGTGGGCATCTCCGATCGTGATCATCATTCAGAAAAAATGGAGTGGATATACGGCTGTGCATCGACTACCGGTTGTTGAACAATCTGACACCACCTGATGGTCTACCTGATGCCACTGATTAACGATCTGTTGGAAGATATGGACAAAGTGCTATGGTATTGTTCGTTATACATGGCAAGTGGATTCTGAGTGATCCCGATGACCGATCGAGCTCGCGCGATTTCGGCCTTCATCACTCCTTTCGGGTTGTTCTAGTGGAACAGGATGCCGTTCGGACTCACAAACGCGCCACAGATCTATCTACGGCTGGTGGACAACTTTGTATGGATTCATGAAGATCTCGAAACCTGAACCTACATGACGACGCACGGATGTGTTTGACGCAGGAAAACCCGACAATCCCGGCAACCTTCAGTTCTAGGACGTAGATCATATATCGACGACATCCTACCCGCTGCCGGGACCTGGGATCAACTATGCGATCGAGTAGAACGCCTACTGGACGCCGGTGCCAAATAGAACCTGTCAATCAGTGTCGTCAAGAGTTTGTGGGGACTAAGAAAAGTGGATAATCTAGGGTCTCAAGTGTCGATCCAAGGCCTAAAGGTACATCCGAATGACGTAAAAGGCTTAACCGAGTTTCAGGAATCGCTCAGATCGATGCAATCGTGTCTAGGCAGTTTGAATTATTATAGCAGATTCGTCGAAGACTACGCGTTTCTTTTTATTTGCACTGCAGACCTGTACGAGTTGTGTTAGGCGGATTTTAACGAGCTGCGAAGACGTCAAGATCTCCGACTAATTCTCGACGAAACTCCTTCCGATCCTGGTCTTGACGTTCCTGATCCAGACAGATCCGGCTATCCTCAACCCGATCAACCGAAGACAGTCCTGAATGCAGCAGACGAGAAGTGGGTTCGGGCGTCCAGATCTTTTAACAAATTGAAGGAGAAGATCACCGCCACTCCGATCGTGCGTCATTTCGATCCAGGTCGTCAACCTGTGATCGTTGTTTGTGCCAGTGAGTGGGCGATCTCGGCCGCTCTGATTCAAGAGTACGATCGCGTATATCACCCAGTGATGTTCGCGAGTCGTGCGCTGAAGTCGAACGAGCTTAACTACAATGTAGTAGAGAAGAAAGTGTTGGCCTTGTTGCAGATCTTAGATCTGAACCAAAAACAAAACTGCAACATGTTTGGGGGGGGGGGGTTGGACGACAGATTAGGATCCTGACCAGACACTCGACGCTGGCATGGCTCTTCAGATCGCCTGATCTCCAGGGGCGATTAGGTCAATGGGCTGCACTTTTGTCGCCATGGACGCTCGACATCGAGAAGTGTACCAAAGGAGAAGATGAGATCTTGGGGGCGATCGCTGCAAGTATTACACCTAGGTCTAAAGTGGATGAGGCGTTAATCGCGATCGCACCCAGGAAAGAGCCACGCCGTCAGATCGAAGTACCGATCCCAGTAATAGGCGCGGACGAGAGCCTATAGTGCGATCTGGTGGAAGTTACCCGAGTGGACGGTAGTGATGGCCCGATCCGGGACGCCGAGGATCTGACTGTGAACGAGGCACAGTACAATGGACTCCTGCTATGTTTTGACTTATTGGAAGGGGTGACGCAGAGACGTTTGGTAATCTGCGGTGACTCAAATCTGGTGAGCAGACAGGTTCGAGGCGAGATCGACTGCAGAGCACCCCGACTGACACTATTGAGGCAGAAGGCCCTGGATCGGCTTCAGATCTGGTCAAATCACGAACTGTTACATGTGAAGCGCACTGAAATGCTAGTGAAGACAGTTTGGAAGCGCTGCGTTACAGCGGCAGCAAGGAGTGATCATTAACGACGCGAAGGTGTATCAGGACCTAGTCATGCTGAATCTCTTAGACGAGACCCTAGTGATCCGATCGGAGGACACCGTGGTGCGAGTCTCACCAGTAGCTACTCGATCGGGAACTGATCGGTACACCGTCCGACAGGATTGGACGAAGGTTTTATAAGAAATCTCCGTGTCGATCGCATCCAGCGAGCCCAAGACGAGGAAGTGTGGGTATCAAGTCTGAAGAAGTATCTGACCGGAGATATGACCGATCTCACACACGATCAGGATACACTGTGTGGCAAAATAGCGTCAGATTATGACGTCGACGGTAACGATCTGCTGTTCTACTGTCTTCCCACCAAGGATCGGAAGCGGATCGGGACGGATTGACGAGACTTGCCGCGCCCGAGACACCCCACCTCGACATCCTACATAACTATCACGCAAACATTGAAGGCGGTCACCAGGGGATTGGTCGCGCATATCAACGGATCAGGGATCATTTCCATTGGAGAGGTTTATATCGCAGTGTGCAGAGATATGTGGGTGAACGTGTAAATTGTGAGACCGGGAAGGGCCACCCCACGATCAGAGGAGAATCGCTTGGGAACCTCCGGGCGACATATCTTTTTCAGATCATTGCAAGGGATCACATACCCTCGCTGCCGAGGTTGTTCAAGGGCAACACTGAACTACTGATCTGGGTAGATCTGTTCACAGGATATGTGATCGCGAAGGCAAGTGCGTCTAGAACGGCCTAGACGACCGCTAAGTACGAAGAGTGTGTCTTCCGATTTGGTGCTAGCGAGGCGATCCGCCATGATCGAGAACCCGGATTCATGTCTGACTTCTTCCGAGCGTTTGACAAGATCCTTGGACAGCGACAGAGGGAGACGATGGTGTATCGACCACAAGCAAACGGAACAGCGGAACGGATGGTACATACCATAACTCGAGCTTTGAAAATGTATGTTTAAGATCTCAACCAGCAAGATTGGGGTGAGTACGCGGAGCGACTGAGGTTTGCGATCAACACGGCCCAAGATCGAGTGCGAGGGGATACACCATTCTACCTAGTACACGGATGAGACCCCAGATTGACATCGAAAGCCACCATACCTTTGGGCAGTACTCGAGATCCAGATCCTAGGAGATGGAGGTGCCAGATCCAGCGTAATTACACAACGGCAAGGAAACAAGTCAATGTCAAGCTGTAGGAGGCGATTTCAGATCGAGCTGATCGGCATAATGAAGAGGCCTACCCACATCAGATCGAAGCCGGATCTCAAGTTTGGCTGTATCTGGATCGCGTGAAGGAAGGATATGCACGTAAGCTAGCACGTCTGTGGCATGGTCCTTTCCGAGTTGCAGAAAAGATTAACGAATAGTCACTGCACCTCGAGGTGGCCGGAACGGAGTATCGACTCTTCCTGATTGTACATGTGTGTAAGTTGAAGTTTGTCAAAGAGTTCCCAGATCGACCACAAATCGAGTTGACTGTACCAGCCTCGGATCGACTGGATAAACTCTGTTGTCCGAAGATAGCTGGACACCGGATCTAGAGACAGACGAATACGAAGTGGAGAAGATCACTGATCTGAGGATAGGCAGAAGAACGCGGTATGGACGGATCTAACGGAGATTCCTGGTACATTGGAAGGGATATGAAGACCCCAGCTGGGCTGATGAAGCCGGATCTCAACTGCGAAGCACTCCTTCACGATTTCCTTGGGGGACATGCTAACCGGAATCGTTTCGGTGTGATGCCGTCTCACGAGGAGGAATGCGATGGGGGGGGGGTCACGGTTGACCGTCGCGGTGAGGTGGTCACAGCGATGACGGATCGGAAGGATCTATGGGAAGACCACAGATCGGAGGAAATAGGATGTGTGTGTGAAGTTATGCATATTTTTGCAAGCTCGAAGAGATGAAAGTGAGAACCGGATGGATCCGAGTTCCCTGAACGAATAGTTCAGCTTAAGTAGGCGGATTGAAGAGTGTGACCGAAGTGGGGTCGCCGTACGGCGCCGACTTCGGACAGGGGGCGGTTGTGGAGAAGCGTCGAATAAGAATCTCAAACCCGTGGCAACGAGCCGATCTGCCCGATGGGTGGAAGAAAACAGCCAGAGGACAACTGATAGGGGGCGGAACACGAGTTTGATGGCGACCCAGGTTGGATGGATATCACGTAAAGGAGGCGAAGGACGAACCTTGCTGGCGATTGGCAGATCGTGACCGATCTACTCTTTATATGACCACAGTCACTCCCGATCGATCCTCGATCACGGCCGATCTTAGACCAGATCCGCACGAAGGATGAAGATCAAGACCGATCAGCGACATACGGATCGGACCACATTTAGTCCCGATCGGCCCAGATCGGATCGATGCCAGACATCACGATTGGAGCCGGGGGCGTGGATCAAGACGATCGGTGACATGCAGATCGGGGCCGACCTGGATCGACTCTGATCGCTATTCAGCGGACCGTGATCGATCAAGATCAGCCCTCGATCGGATCAATACACACTTTCTGACAGATTGGATACAGGTTCGGACATATGGGATCTGGCAGATCGGGCAGATCCAGAGCGGAATCTGACAGATCGGGCCGATCTGGCGTTCGGGGTCTGGAAGATTGTGCCGGTCCGGCGCCCGCAGATCGGGCTATGCCCCGCCGTCCGGGATCGGGCAGATCGGGTCGATCAGTATTCGCCGATCGGTATACATGTTCCGACATCCGCGATCTGGCAGATCGGTTTTCGCAGAGCGACATATACGTTCCAACATCAACGATCTGGCAGATCAGGCGGATCGGTTTTCGCAGAGCGACATATACGTTCCAACATCAACGATCTGGTCGATCGGGATACGATCAGCAATCATCCTCTGAGATGGGCAAGTGTGAAGACAGTAAAGAAGGACGTGAATCGGGATAGTCAGGTGGTACGAGATAGGATTCAGGATGGGAGATAGGACAAGAAAAGTATAAACAACAATTAGACTCGAATTTGCATTGAACGACTTAGGCGTTTTTGAGTACCGCAGGAAGTGATCTACATGAGCGCTCCAAGGTATCAACTAGTCCAAGGTAACAGATAAAGCGTCGCGGTCAGAGAATCGGATCGGATATTGGCCGACCCTCCCCCACGCTAGCTAACTTCTGCTCAGACGCATACCTAGATCGATCGGCATTCAGGACTTGGCCGACGATCGTCCCGACTCTCAGCTCGCAAGATCCCGTTAAAGGAAGCGGCAAGCAACTCAAGGAAAGAAAAGGAACAACGCCACGGTAACCTCAGCCTCGGATTAAGTCCAGGCCGCCGATCGAGGTCGACTACCTCAGATCGGAACCAATAACGGCAGCAGATCGAAGGCTTCCGCGCTGCTTCACGTCCCCTCGTCTAGCCAGGGCGTTCAAGACTTCAATCGCTGCATCCTTCGAAGTCCCAAGAGAACAGATCCAGACCACCGACGGGTACACAAGGTGAGACCACCTTCAGCTGATCACGGATCATCGGTGGACCCCTCCGTTAGTCGGTGTCTGGGCGCAGTTGGTAAGCGGATCAAGTCTTAATCGTATTTTGACCGATCCCGCTACATTACAAACCCCAGCGTAGCAGACACAGTCAAACCGTGGCAAGAAGACAGATGGACAAAGAGGCTAATAGCGCTTTCAATACGGGAACAGCAGCTAGTCAACGTATCTGCCAAAAACACACAAGGAAAGGGAGATATTCTTTGGGGAACTGAAAGGTGGCCGTGGCAAACCGGGAAACCATACTAGCCGGAAATTTCAACTGCGTGCAAAGCCCTTCATTGGATAGATTAGGGGGATCCGAACCGGGAGACCGGAGAGCGCGGCATTACAATCACTCTTACATCACCTGAAGCTAGAAGACTCCTATACGCTAGTGGGGCATACAGACGACGAAGGGGAAGCGGTGGAACCGACTGAATTCTTCACCTATTGGAACCGGAACCTGCGAGCAGGCTGGATCGGTTCCACGCACCGCTCACGTGGATGGCTAAAGTGCGATGGATCACAGTCGCCGAATCAGCAGCGCCATCGGACCATCAGAGAGTCCTGCTCCACCTGGGAGAAGACAATTCGGCAGGCAGCAGAAAAAGACGGCAGAGAGGGACGATCTACCCCCATTCGGTCAGCGCAACCAGACCGAGTGCTAGCAGAACTACCCGATGATTTAACAGCAGGGGCGTAGGAAGGGATGAAATCGCGCGGACCTGGGCCACAAGAGTAAGCCGTTGTGCGGAATGCATCAGGACAATTTGAAAACCGGAAAAGAACCAGCGAAAAGTAACGCTGCACCGGATCAACTCGCAGAGCAGAGCTCACCTGCTCACACGCAAAGAGCTGCCAAAAGTCTCAGCAGAGAACGTGCGAGATAAGTACTTAGTGCGGCTAAGTCAAAGACTAGAGAGGACGACGGAGCAACTGCGATGGAATTTAGAACAAGTCTCAATCTGGGAGCAAGATCAAACCATATCGGAGATTCCGAGAATTAATTGTGCTGCGTTCACACGAGAAATGACCACAGCGGACAAATTTGGGTCGGAATGGAAGCCCGTTTTCGGGAAGTACACAACTCTACGAGGACGGTAGACCTGGAACAAGAATTCGACATGTTCGTGCAAATACCAGCACAGAGACGTTTTTCGCCGTCAGGCAACGCTAGGCTAATGGAAGCAATCATGCAGGAGGAGATAGTTGAGGCGATCGCAGCACCAAAAAAACAGGCATAAGGCGACGGGGGCAGACGGCCTCAATAACGATTTCTTTAAGGACGCACAAACAGTCTTTATCCCGGCGATGGTGGACATCATTCTTGGAGGGACTCATCATACCGCTTAGAAAGAAAGGGGATTCAGTAGACGCAATGAACTTCAGCCGATCACGCCCCTGCAAACAGGATACAAAATATTTGCTAAAGTCATTGCAACGAGGGCACAGCTGGTGGGAATTCCCATCGGGGACTCCCAGCAAGGGTTTATCCATGGCAGGCAGCTGGTCAAGACCGTCATGATGATATTGGCCATCCTCGCGACATCCAATGCGGAACCAGCATTGGTGGCAGCGCTGAGTCAAGTGATATTGCTTCTGGATTTTAGAAAAGTTCACGATACGGTGGCGAGAGATTTTGTTCTAGTATTGATACAATTTGGATTCTCGCCCGATTTCGTGATGATGATTAGAAAACTACATGACGGCACAACGGCAAGATTCCTTGTCAATGGAGAATTATCGGAGCGCAAGAGGTGGTATCAGGAATTCGACAAGGTTGCCCGCTCGCGCCTTGGTTGTTCCTACTGGCAGCAGAATATTGGCCATAGCGATCGGGCAAGGTGCCGAAATCACCGGAATCGGAGAGCCAGGAAGGGCAGGAGTAGGGCACAAGTTATCAGCCTTTGTAGATGACTCAACGGTCTTCCGCAATGAAGCGCAGCATCTCTCGCGGGTGATGAACATAGTGAAGCAATTCGGGAAGTTGTCGGGCCTTCATGTGCAACCGACGAAAAGTCGCATAATATTCCTAAGCACGGCCATCGACACGAAGGAGTTTCAGGGCATACCAGTGCTTAACCACGGGGATACGGTGAGGTACCTGGGGTACGAGGTAGGCACAAGAGAGCTTACGGACGTAAATTGGGCGGTAAGACTACAAAACATCAAGCGCCGACTAGCGACCGCAACCCAACTAGCAACCGGTATCGAGAACAGCGTCATACTCCTTAACGTTTTAATGTTGCCCTCGGTTTTGACCACGGCGGCAGCCTTCGAGATGCCTCCATGGGACGACAGCCAGATACGTAACTTGCAGAAACCATTTTTCTGGAGGCCCTCTACGAGCACAGAGGCCAGCCGCCACAAGATTAACCCTGGGCTCTTGTTCACGCCGAAGCAGGCAGGAGGAGTAGGCCTAGCCTCGGTGGCAAGAGCCTGCAAGACGCAACAAGGGAAACATACCGTATAATGGCTGATTCAACGCCGGGACATCTACTACGAGTCGTGGAGAGCCTGGGCATTCAGGGGGGCAACGAAGAAATGGAGGTAGAAGTATCCCCTCGAAAAGGCCAAGCAACTCGAAGGGCAGGGACAAGAAGGCGCCTGGCAATACGCTACAATGCCCCATGGGAGCATGGTTGAACCCAATGGCGGAAAACACAGAGGACCCGCATGTACGGACAGAACCTGGAGGATATAGCGAGGGACGCAATCAGCTGGACAACAGATGAGGAATGGGTGGTCGAAATACAGCGACCGCTACCACAGCACCGCCAAGAACTGACGCAAGACGATGAGGCATTTTGGCCGACGTACTGCTGAAATGACAACCCGTGGATCGTAGACCAGACGGGGAACAAGCTAAGCACCAAATAGCTCGACAAGATTAGAGGCTGCACAATAGCGGAGCCTCATATCAAGCGCATTGAGGCAACAATATACTCAATGCCAATACCGGTCGAAGGAGACAAGGTCCATCAGCAGGCCAAACTGCACATGTGGGGATTAGCTATCCTAAGCAGCGTCCCGACAATCGACATCGGAGCAGGATTAAAAGTGGGGACGGAAGTGACTATGCGGCACCCTACCAAACCACAACACGAGTACACATGGGAAGTGAACAGAGCAGGCCGCATAAGACGAAAGCAGTAGAACCGGGCAGGATCATCAGGAAATACGATCGAGATGGAACAACATAATAACATACACTGGAGGGTTCGAAAAACCGGAGGAGTAGAACCGAAGATGGAAGAGGACATGCACAAACTCCGAAGGCAAGAAAGTGAAGGGGTGTAGTATTCTACGCCCACCCGAGGCTCCACGAATTTCCATGGATGTGTGGTGATTATTCAGGATTACTCTGGGCCAATTGCTCATGATTACTCTGGCACTAGTTGCCTTTAGCGATTACTTTAAGTTTACTCTGGTAGCTGTGTGGTCAGAACCAACCATTAAATGCAGAGCCTGTAGAGCTATGTTGGCGAGAGAAGGCTTTTGCCTTTATACAGTCTCCCCCTTTGCATTTAACTTGAAACAAGCAACAAACATTTCAAGCAGCGGAAATTTGGCGCAAAGTTAGCTTTAGTCCTACAAGGACCGCAACAAGATGCAAGGCAACGAAGATCGATATGAAGCCGATGGTGATGCAGTGATGCAGATTTGTTTGTTCATCAGCCGGTGTTCGAGTTTGTGCTAGCACCCAGACTGGCCGACTGGAATCAAGATTCGGTCGTCAGGTGGAAGCGCAGGTGGGATCAGTACGAAGGTATTGTTCGCCAACGTTGTCTCGAGAGTGGCGAGAGGATGGAGGTTGCTCTACGTCCGGTCGAGAACTGCATTGAGCCGGTCCTTCTCGAAGTACTCTACCTCTACGAGCTTCGTAAGGCCGTAGATGACGTGACTAGCAACGAAATAGTCACATTGATCGACGCAAAACTTGGGTCGGTAAAAAATGCCCATGTTCCCGACCTTGATGACTCCTTTCGGGAGATGTTGAAGATCGATCTTCGCGAAGATGCTGTCGACACCGGAGTGCTAAAGTACTATCATGATTTCGAGACTCATCAAGGAGAATGGTTTGAGCAAAATCCTTGGGTCGGTGATATTGCAGATAGTGGATACCAGGAACGGATGAAACAGCGGGCACGGTATTGATCGATAACCTTGAGCCGAAGATGCTCAGGGATGATGTTCGTCGGCACGTAAAAAAGGACGAATGCCGTGAAGCGAAACGGAACGATTTCACTCGTTTTAGGGTTATTAAGGAGAAGGCTCATACGCAGCACAAGTGCCGTGTGTTAGCGAAAGAGCAAAGGTTAAGTCGACGTCAAAGAAGGCCCCACGGCTGACCGTAGCCATAAAACAGGCAGCAAGTCTGGAAGCATCACAACCTCGGGCATGCTGGCGGTACTATCAGCAGTACAAAGCCAACACCAAGCAAGAAGGAGGTGTTGCCGCCTAAACCCGGGTGCTGGCACTGTAAGGGAACACACTGGTTGCGGGATTGTCCGACGGCGAGTGACGAGAACAAGACGCGAGCGGTGGAAAAGATGAAGGAAGTTCGAGAGTCGGTACGCAGTCGCGTCAAGAAAATCGATCCCGCGCCTGGACCTGGAGAAGTACTGGTGCACAACCTGTTGAGCAGTCCGTACCTCGCTGACACGGGATCGGAGGAAACCTACCTTCCCCGCCGGTACTTGTTGGAGCTGACAGCTTTAGGAGCAGTACTGGCTTTTGTTCCTCTGTCAGTAGTCGAACCGAAGAGACCACCAGCTGGCACCGCTGGTGGTGGCAACGTGGTTGAGTGCCGTGATGCCGTCACCCTGGATCTCTTACTCCAGACCGCCGCTGGCCCGGTGTATTGGTCGTAGGTGACATGCAAGGTCATGGAGGGATCTGAAGAAGGCTTCATCTTGGGAAATGATACGCTGCTGACGTTGAGCATTGACGTCAATGAAAAGCTATCACAACTCGCTGCGGGGCCTACTGTCGTTGATGAGGACCCGTTTGATCTTGGCCTGCCTGCCGTGATGCCTCCATCGGAGGTCCGGGTGAAACTTGAAGGATTGGTGGTAACGGCAGGTGAAAATGGCTTTGGCAAGGGCAACTTGCGCTTTCTTCGAGAAGGGGTGCTAGAGTTCGATGGTTTATTTCGCATAGACCTGCTGGCGGATCCAGCAGCTGATGTTGAGCCGCTAGGGATCACGTTGCTGAGCCATTTCCAGCCCGACCTTGTCGCTATTAACCCGCATAGAGTGCTTTCCTTCGTGACCATGTCCGGCGATTGGAAGAGATGGGTTTTTCGTTCCTCGAAACAACATGAGTCGGTGGGCTTGTGCGGCAGTTCCTGTGTCCAAAATTGGCAAGCCGAACGAGTTTCGCATGACTATTGATTACAGACCGGTGAATGCGTTCACACGACGTCAAATTGACACCCCTGCCAGTATCCCAAGTACTGGCACGGGTGCCAATTTGACGTCGTACTCGGAGAAAATTGATGGCGCCTATCGTTTTGGTGGGTTTGACATGCCCAGTGGTTTCACGCAGCTCCCTCTCGAGCTAGACAGTCAAGCGATAATGTGCTTTATAGCGGACGATGGCGTGTTCACGTTGGGCGGAGTGCAGCAAGGAGCTACTGATTCACCATTACATTTTCAGAGCCAGATGCACGTGGCATTCGAAGATATGCTCTACACAGATCTTTTAATCTGGATCGACGATATTTTGTTGTACGCACGTTCACCACAATGGTTTGTTGCTGCGCTGTGCCGATTCTTGGCTCGTGTACGTGAGCGTTGCCTAAAGCTGAATGTTATGAAGAGTATCTTGTTCCGGAAGGAAGCTAAGTGGTGCGGTCGTAGCTTTAGTGGTGTTGACATTCGCCACGACCCTGAACGACTCAGTGGGCTGCGTGAGCTGTCATTGCCGACCACGGCTGCCGACTTGCAGCAGTTTCTGTGTGCCACAGGTTGGATGAGAGACTCACTCATAGACTACAGCCGTGCCATGCAGCCTCTGCATGAAAAACTCGAAGCGGTACTGAGAGTAGTGGGGAGTACTAAGCCATTGGCAGCTGGTGCTGCTATCACGTGGAGTGGGGACGATGTTGATGCCTTTGATGATGCTCGACAACTCCTCGCTACTGCGCAGACGATCCATTTTCCGTCTCTTGATGCCAACATTTGCGTTATGTCGGACGCTTCCGATCATGGCTGGGGACTGGTGGTCTCGCTGGTTCGTGAGTGGGTTGATGCTGTACCTGTGGCGGAGTAGCAACACGAGCTGCTCGTCTGCAAAAGTGGCAAGATGAACGCGACTGCGAAGCGTTGGGGCATTATCGAGAGAGAATAGTCCCCATTATCTGGGCCGCCCGCAACCTGACCTATTTGCTCGTTCGGGCCAACGGGTTTCGCTTATATTGTGGTCAGAATAACCTGATCTACATTTTCGCTCCGGACAACGAGGTGAAGAGCCACGTCCAAGGCAAACTTCGGCGTTGGTCGATGCCGTTAACGGGACTCCCGTATGTGATCGAGCATATCGACGGCTCAGCCAAGTCAGGGGGGGAAGGGTAGTGTGACCAAGTGCAAGGTCATCACCCGCAGCATGATGCGTGAAACATTGGGAGCGGACAAGCAGATGCAACGCCTGCACCTTCGTACTGGTGGGTTTTGTTTTCCTACATTGAGCGAAATACAGACTGCTCAGAGAAAACATGCAGGTCTGGCGCCATTGACGTCATGACGTGACAATGAAGGAACCGTCATGGTGGCCGGCCGTGTGTGGGTTCCAGATGTGGATGTTATGCTGTTACAACGCATCCTGATTGCCGCGCATTGTGGAAACCGAGGCCATCGTGGAATTAAGCCGATGGTGACTACTGTAACAGAGGTTTTCGAGGTTGCAAACCTGGCGCAGGTACGTCGTCACTTTTTAAGCAGGTGTTTGTTCTGCAAGCATGTTAAAGGTTGAAACATCATTCCGCGTCCGTGGGGGCCCACGTGCGACGCCAAGGAGCGTATCGAGCTCTTGCATTTCGATTACTTGTACATGGGGGACAGCATGGGCACTTGCAAGTATGTACTTGCAAGTATGTGGGCCTTACTCATTTTTGTGAGCTCCTGACATGCGACTCCCTACGAGTACCGTTGCAGCATGCGCAGTGCTGGACTGGTGGAAGCGTTTTGGCGCCGCCTCTGTGCTGGTGTCGGACCAAGGCAGTCACTTTAAGAGTGAGGTGATTCGTCAAGTTTGCAAAACATTGGAGATTGAGCAGAGTCTCATGGTCGCCTATGCGCCGTGGACCAACAGTACAATCGAGCGCTTGAACCGCGATGTACTACAAGTTGTTCGTGTTCTTCTTATGGAATTCAATTTGATAACCATGAATGGGTCTACCTGCTGCCACTTGCTCAAGGTAACTTAAACCACACGCCAGTCCGATCGTTGGGAGACAAGGCGCCAAGTGAGCTCTTTACGGGCTTGCCGCGTCCTTCGCCGCTCGAGCCGATTCTTCTCGAGCGTGGCAAGAAGGTCGAGATGCTGGTGGCTTCTGATGGATTGCCAGCTGAGCGTCTGAAAACTTTGCCTGATAATTTGGCAGCTATGCATCGGGAGATGATCGACCAGCGTGAAAAACGTAGACTCCAGAATATTGCCCGTTCTAAAGGAGTGGAGTGCAACTTCAGTGTTGGGGACTTCGTGCTTTGATTCTCGATTGTCTGCTGACAAGTTACTTGCCCGATGTGTCGGACCCTTTGAAGTTGTGGACACGGCCCCGTACTCGTGTGGCATACGTCACCTGGTGATGAACCAGCGATACACGGCTCATGGTTCAAGACTGAAGTTTTACGCGGATACCACCCTCGATCTTAGTGAAGAGCTGCTCGCTCGCGTTGGGAACCAAGGGATGGTTCTCGGCGCTGAAGCCATTAAGCAGCATCGCCAGGAGAATGGTGTTGGGCAACTTTTCGTTTCATGGGAAGGTCTACAGGACGAAGAAGACTCAGGGGAGTCTCTCGCGAGCATGGCAACGCAAGTGCCAGTTCGCATGAAAGCCTACGTCGAGGCTAGTCAGAATGAAGCTCTTGGAAGCTGCCTTAAGGACGCCGACCAACAACGTCGCCGCAGCACCTAAAGTCGACCCGATGCCCAAGCTGAAGCTCCAGTGAATCCTTAGGAGGCAGAGTGGTGGCTATTCAGGATTACTCTGTGGTGATTGTTCATGATTACTCTGGCACTAGTTGCCTTTAGGGATTACTCTAAGTTTACTCTGATAGCTGTGTGGCCAGAACCAACCATTAGATGCAGAGCCTGTAGAGCTATGTTGGAGAGAGAAGGCTTTTGCCTTTATACAGTCTCTCCCTTTGCGTTTAAATTGCAACAAGCAACAAGCATTTCAAGTAGCGGAAATTCGGCACAGGGTGATACCGGATTCCATCGCGAACAGACATGTAGTTGAAGCCCTCAAGAAACAGGCCTTTCGAAGATATAAAGGCGCAAGAAAAGCGTTGGCCAGAACACTAATCGAACTAAAAAACGCTGCAAGCACAAGCGAATGGATGGCGGCGGTGCTGCAGCAAACGCCGACGACAGTATGGGCGCACAACAGCGAGCTTACAGAATACAAGTTTGGGTTGCGTACCGCGTGGCAGTGAAGCAACTCAACATGTACCATGCAGGGAGGGTGTTGGACAACAGCTGCAGAAAGCTGCAATGATGTAGACGAACAAAGGAGACGTCGGAGCATTCTTATGGGACTGCCCCCCGTGCGCTCAGGCATGCTGGCAGAAGCTCATCTGCCACTGGGCAGGACAGGGCAACAATGGGGACTGGGTAGCATAAAGGGATCCCTACGGAATTGCGCCAACCGGAGCGCACCAACACTGTCTCAAACAGTAACAGACCGCCTGAAAGGAGAAAACCCGGACGAAGAGAAAGAATTTGCAGCGGAGGTGAGAGAATGTGGCGCATTCCCAGCAGCATATGTTCTACTAGTCTATGGATACAGCGGAACCGCGCCGTATTTCAGCAGGAAGATACGACAATTGAGGGTAGTGTGAAGGAATTCCGGACAACCGGAACAAGGCAGTTAGAGACAGCTACGAAGCGAGAGTGTAGACGGCCGAAAAAACAATCAATGGGACCCGTCTCCTGCTGTATTAAAACACTGGAGCGACAGCCCCCAGAGCAGTCACCGAAAGGGACAAGCCCCGTACAACCTCCGCACCGAAACGCGGAACCGGCGTTGCTAACCAGACTTAGGATCAAGCAGACATCTAGTCGTTGATAAAAGGCCGAATAGAATAGCCTGCCTCCCTCTCTATCTCAACTCTCCCAGCTGCCCGTTACAGGACGATGCTCAAAGCTGAAGTTGAAGTTGTCTCGCCAGTCGAATTTGTGACCTCGCTCTTTTGGCTGATAACGGTCGTAGGGACCGATTTATCTACGCTATTTTTTTTTATTTACCCCCTTGCTGCATTGTCGCATCATTCTACCACATCCCACCAATGCTCGCCATTCTCCTTCAATCCGCTCCCCTACCAGGCACAGACGAACGCGAAAGCAGCGACTGTAAACAATGGTGCTTCAACTCTTCGTCAATGGGCCGCCAGGGTCGGGCAAAACGACGTTGGCCAAGCTGCTGTGCGAGGAGTTTGACCTCGAGCTAGTCGCCACAGGCGAGCTATTGCGAGAGAACATCAAGGCGCAGACGACCGCAGGTCGAAGAGCTCAGCGCTGCATCGCTGCAAACAAGTTGGTCCCTGATTGCGTGGTACTCGACATGGTGGAGGCTAAGACCGCAACCTGCTTGGCTCGTGGCCGTACAGGTTGGGTACTCGACAGCTTCCCGCGCACACCCGACCAGACCAAGTCATTGATGGCAAAGCCGCACCTCTGTCCTGCTATTGTGCTTTTGCTCGATCTCCCTGAGCCAGAATGCATCGCTCGCATCAGCGGCCGTCGCTTCGACCCCGTGACCAGTGCTATCTTCCACTCACCAAACAACCTCCCTCGAGACCCACTAGTTCGTGCAAGGCTCACAAGACGGCGCGATGATACAAGCGAGCGGCTTCTACCACGATTCGAGGCGTATCGAACCTTTGGAGAGGCCACAAACGAGCTGTTCGCTAGCTGTCAGGGCGTTGTGCATCAAATTGACGCCTCCAAGTCGTCGGCCTTGATCCTCGAAGACGTCTCGGCGCTGCTCCACTCGCTTGTCGTGAAGCCACAGTCGAGACTTCCATTCAGCAACAATAACAACAATAATAATGATCATGAAAGCAACAATCAGACTCGGAATGTCGACAATATTCAAGGGAAGACGCTCTTTCGACTGCGCCCCGAGACCATTCTCGAGACGTCGGAGGAGAACGAGGACGACGACGAGATGCAGAAATACCAGTACGAGTGGGAAGACGACGACAGCTCAATCGGAGCCCGTCAACACGAAAACCCGCAGAAGTCACCACCTCTGAAGAAGAAATTAGCATTGGACAAGAAGCCGCGTGTTGTTGCTCGCCCGCTTGATAACAACCACCTGTCATCATCTCTAATGACAGCGCTACCCCTGCCAGTTGTACCACCCAAGTCAGACAGCTTCACTGAGGGTGATTCCTTTCCACCTCCCCCAGCACCGACGCTACGACCTCTACCGACACCAACCAGTAGACTCAAGAACGTTCGACTTGAACCAAGTGAAACTTCGAACTCATCCGTGGAGTTCGTAGTAGTCCGCGACTCGATCTGTGTCCGTAGTAGTGGTAGTAGTGTTCGAAGCAGTGGCAGCACGACGAGCTTGGAGACAGCGGCTGCATCTGTCGACATGGAGACTTTCAAGGAGCTGCTCCTAGACGGGTTTGAAGCCGTCAAACATGGCCGTCGTGGTCGGCCGCATCCGCGACTCCTGTTCACAGATCTCGACTTCAAACGAATATTCTGGCAAAAGGCTCTGGCGCCGGCTGATCGCGTGGGGAAAGGTAAACATGCAAGACTAGAACAGAGTGTTGTCCTCTGTGATGTGCTTCAAGTGGCACGTGGCATCAAGACTGCAGTACTCAAGCGCTCTGGTAATGTTGCGCGTTACGAGTGCTACGTCTCGCTGGTTACACCCACACGCACCCTGGACTTGGAACTGCCAACCCCCCTGTTAGCAGACTTCCTGCAGCGAGGATTCGACCAGCTCCTACACAACGAATGACACAGTGTTATGTTGCCCAATGCACACGTCTAAATCATCTACATTCAAACCGATACAGCGCCTTTAAAGTTGTTAAGAACGACTAATACTCCTCGGTAAATCGCAGATAACCTTTGTTGGAAGGTAGTTTCTCCGTCAATAAATCCGGATACTTTGCAGCAGCTTCCTCTGTTGACGTCTGCGGGGGGAGACACACTCGCTCGCCTTGCCTCCAGTTCACCGGTGTCGACAGATCCTTCTGGTCCGTGAGCTGCAGCGAGTCCAGAACTCGCAGCACCTCCACAAAGTTGCGGCCCGTGGTGGCCGGGTATGTGAGCATGAGACGTATACGTAGCTGCGGGTCCAACACAAACAGCGTGCGAACAGTGAGGGGCAAACCCTCTTGATCCAGATCGTCTTGGGACAGCATGCCCAGCTGGGCGGCAATGCGGCGACTCGGGTCGGCCACGATGGGATAGTTCACTTTTGCCCCGGAAAACTGTTCGATGTCGACGAGCCAGCGTTTGTGACTGTCCACGTCGTTACACGACAGCGCCAACAACTTGACGCCGCGTCGGGCGAACTCCCCGGTGTTCTCCAGTCGCGCCACTTCGCCCAGCTCCGTGGTACAGATGGGCGTGAAGTCGTCCGGGTGCGAGAACAGCAGCCCCCAAGACCCTTGAAAGTACGCATGTAACGATCTGGAGCTGCCGTCGCTCGCGTCGAATGGCAGGTCCGGCAGCTTATCTAACAGCGTGATGCCCACGAGGTTGCGCGCTGCGGCCATTACCGACTTGACGAGCGTTGAAGCGGTGATGTTAGTGCCCTCGATCTGATTGGTCAAAATATCCCACTTCAATGATAGTGTGTCATTGGGTGGTGTATTGACTCGTTTAGGTGCGACTGACCTCGTCGCCACAGATTCTATCGGTCGGCATTGTTGTCTCCTTAATAAGCCGTCAGAATGTGGAGTCTGAAGGCGCTAGAGCGCGCTCTGCCTGCCACCCGCGGCGCTCGGGTGGCATTCGCCAGCTCTGCTTCTGCTTCTGCTGTGCCCGTGTTCGAGGGTGTGCGCCTCAACAACCTGCGTGATAATGACGGCGCGCACAAGCGCGGCAAGCGTCTGGGTCGCGGTATCGGCTCAGGCAAGGGCAAGACTTCGGGCCGCGGACACAAGGGACAGAAGGCACGCTCGGGTGGAAGCTCTGGTCGTGGTCCCGGTTTTGAAGGTGGTCAGACACCGCTGTACCAGCGTGTGCCCAAGCGCGGCTTTAACAACAAGTTCGCGACGCCCATGGAGACCGTAAACCTGGATAAGCTGCAGCTCTTCGTGGACATGGGCCGCCTGGACGCCAGCAACAAGATCACGATAAAGGAACTCGTGGGGTCAGGTCTTGTGACCTGCTCGCGCGTCAAGCACGGCATTAAACTTCTAGGCAACGGCAGCCAGCACCTCACCGCCAAGCTGGACATTGAGGTCTCGCAGGCTTCCGAGTCAGCCATTAAGGCCGTGGAGGCGGCTGGAGGCAGTATCGTGTCGGTCTACCACAACCGCCTGGCGCTGCGTGCGCTGCTCAAACCGCACAAGTTCGAGATGATTCCGCAGTCGGCACGTCCGAACCCCAAGAAACTCACGTACTACACCGATTATGAGAAGCGTGGCTACCTGTCGCCAGAGATTCAGGTCAAGAAGGCGCTCGCCAACGCTAGCAACTCGGAATAACATGGGAGATTGGAGATGGAGGAGATGAGAGAAAAGAGGAGGAGAGGTGTTGCTACGACGTGTTGGGGGAGGAGATGAATGGAGTGTTACGCCTCTCTTTTGAACGAATGTGCTCGACTTTCTGTAGTATGGACGAATGCTGCTGTGTAGACTGTAGACTACTGACCCTTCTTCTCGCTTTTGTGCTGCTTTGCTCGTTGCCAACGTGAATATTCCACGACAGCGTCCATGAAGACAAGGAAGCCAAACTGGATGACCATCATCAGCGGCAACGTCGCGATCTCCAGCACTGTGTTATGTCTCGGCGTAACCCCATTCGACAGGATTCGCAGTAGGTATACGAGTGGGTCCGTCGTGATGCTGAAGTGGCCCTTAGCGATCCCATTCACTAGCGTCTGTGCCGCTGCCTCAGGCGAGAGTGGGTTGCTCACGCCTTCGATCGTCTTGGTCTCTGGTGGTGTGAGGGCCATCTCCTGCTTAAGCATGGGAGTATCAGCGTTACCAGGGTAGAAAATACTCACGCGGATGTCGTAGAGCTTCAACTCGTTGCGCAGTGACTCGGCCAGACCTCGCAGCGCGTACTTTGAGGACGAATATTGCGCCGTGCCAATGCAGGCCATGAGCGAGAAGGCTGACCCCACGAGCACAATCTGCCCTCCTTCCTTGCCACCTTCTGTTTCATGCTGCTTGATCATAGCTGGCAGCGCTGCATGCACGACGTGGAGGCACTCGAAGAAGTTGATGTCCATCGAGCGTCTGAACCCTCCGACGTCCTGCTCCATGAAGTATCCAGGCTCCATACTTCCCGCACTGCAGACGACGTGGTCCATAGTCCGCTTGTGGAAGGTGTTTGCCACCTCCACGGCCTTTTTGACCGCCTCGGAGTCGACGACGTCGCAGCACTGAGAGAATACGGGGGTATTTATATTCTTGCGCACCGCCTCGATCTCCCGTTTCGCCGTCTCTAGCTTCTTGGCATCACGAGCGATAATGGAGACTTTGGCACCTGCTTGGGCATATTTCTTAGCCGTCGCCAGTCCGATGCCAGAGCTACCGCCAGTGATAAAGACGTGCTTGCCGTCGACGTGGAAGCCAGGAGCGCGCACTTTCGTCACCACGAACGACTGTCACAAGATACAACACTCTCACGATGAGATGTACGTCCATCGCTCCAACCTGTAGCTATCTATTACAGCCCCGAACTCACCAGCATCGAGCAGCCCGCCACCGCGTACAATATCATCCACAAGTCCATCGCAGCGAGCAAAACATTGAAGTGAAGATGAAACAGTCCGTGTAGCCATGTTGTTTTCCAGCCAATGGGCGCTTGAAACCCGTCAAAAATGTTTGCGTCTCTTGGAGATTTCAACTGCCAGCGCGGATCTTCCACCAGCGGTCGGGAGTGCGGCGAGTGGCTTGCAGTGTCCTCGAGATTCATTGAGCAATAGCAGACGGATCCCGGATAATGGCGGAGACCCGAGGAAGCAAAGCCACTACTGCTCCGCACACGCTCGAGTTCGCGCCGGCCTGCAAGCAGCTGTCGCTGGTGCTGCTGGCAATCTACCTCATCAGCTTCACGGTGACATGGTACAAGGTCTGGTGGGACTCCCTCATCGGTATCGGCGTCATGACCTACGGCTACTGGGCATTGAGGGACACCAATCCGGCACACCTCGATCCGGTTCGAGTTCGACGTGTATGTTTCTCTCTGTACTCCGGTCTCGTAGTGCAACGAACCTGTAGATAACATGATGTTTTTTTGCCCTTGTAGTTCCATCACGGCAACATCTTCAGCTTGATCTCCCATATCGTCGCAGTAGGCGAGGTCACCTACTGCATTATTAGGCTGTATTTGCTGGACAAGATTGTGGGTATCGAGGAAGGACCGGGCATCCCGCTCTTTGTGTTCCTCTATTTGTTCCTGCTGTTTGAGATCGGCGTCACGGTGCGGACCTGCCGTAGAAAATGATTGTGGTATCCTTGAGGTAGCAACATATTTACGCTTTTGGTGCTTGTATGTGTAGTCTTTCGGAGTAGAGAAGACATACAACCTCTGCCAGGAGATCTTACGCAATGAGTACTTCCTACAAAGCGAGGCTCGTGTGTGATGGATGGAGAAGACAGAGTAACGCGGCACACGGTATGTTTTCTTACTGATTAGTTGTCTCGTATCTTGTTTTGAGGCGTCGGACAGTCTGGTGAGTGTCCAAGGTTCGATCATTTAGATAATCAGAGTGCACGCCCATTTTAGTTCTAAAGAACTTCCTTTATTAGTAATCGATGGTCTCTTATCCGGACACGAGTGCTTAAAAGAACTTGACCCAAATGTTTCTCAATTGAGCCAAATAACGTCCACAAATTTAAAACTAATATGTCGTCGCCGATTGAGGAAGCAACGGAGCTGCGGCCATCGACGCTGGCGATGGGCGGTGGCAGCGAGCGTGGAACGCCGCACGAGTCGGAGCGAAGGTTGACGGAGCAGCAGGAGGAACACGAGCGCCTCCGCGAAGAGTACCTGGCGGGGGTGCAGCACCGCATCGAGTCATACGAGAACTGCGTAGCGGCCATCACAGCGGCGACGACGTCTCTACAGGAGCTCAGTAGACACCTGGACGCCATGCATCAAGCCACGCAGCAGCTGAACGCGTTCACCGGCGGTTGGTTGGCTGTGTGGAAGCGACAGTCGGCCTGAGCGTCTCAATGCAGAAACGTATTTAAGGAGAATGTGCTAGCCGCTAGTCGATGCGGAGACAGACCTTGCGAGGTGTAATGCAATACAACGAACGTCTACTGAGGCGTATGTGCTGGAGGAAACGTGGTCTTTGGTGGCGATGTTTAGATCAAGCGACTGTTCATTATTCATTCGCAGATAATAGAGGGGGCTCATGACTGCTGTGCAGGAAAGCCCGAAGCGAACGTGGAATTCATCGACGAAGCTGTCACGGCCACGACGTGCAGCCGCTGTGACTGCGAGAATAAGGGGGGGGAAAGTACAGAACGCACCTCGACAGGGTCAGACTGAACGAGGAAGCGCTGAAGGACAGGCTCGGATCCCGCGACAGATGAGGAACAACGCCCAGTGTGGCGAAGAGCGTGCAAACGAGGACGAGGATGATCCGCAGCAAACGCTGACGCGAGAACTATTAGAACGTGCAGTATCCACAGCTTTTGGTGGCTTATTGCAAGACTCGACACTGGATGCTACAGCCTTTCTGGATGACCATGAGTCGCAGTCAAGTGAGCTGTCCAGTGAGCGCAAAAAGGGAAAGGTGAGAAGATGAAGACTGACGGTAGCTCAACTCTCGCTGACTCGGGCCTTTGTTGTGTGCATTATAGGAACCACCGTTAAATAGTCGAGCAGCAGCCAAATTTGAGGCAAAGCTCCGCACAGCCTTCGAAGAGAGTGCCTCTCTTTCGTCGAGCCATCGGCAGCGGCGGTGTGAGCACGCAGAAGCTTTGCAACAAGCAACCGATAGTACAAATGCAGCAAGAGAATTCCAGCGACGGATGAAGCACGCCACGTTTGAGCATCGCGAGCGAAAGATGGCTGTGCAGGCACTGCAAGCACGCATCCAAAGGGAAATACAATTCCTGTCTGCCACAGCTGTGGATTTAGAAAAACGGGTGAGCACTTATCTTGAATATTGAAATTGGTAAGCAACGAAGAACTGCGCACTGATTTGTGTTTTGGCTGCATAATTGCTGCTAGGAATTCCTCCTCGATGACGCGTTTGAGAGTTACGAGCGCGCGTTGCGTCTTGAGCTTAATCTAGTTGACAACTCGTCTCCTTCAAGCAATCAAAAGTAGGTAGAAGCGAGTCTCCAATGCTCGTGCTAAAGAGATGTAGCGTGGAAGCCGTTGTACAGCGGTTCTCGCTCAAAAAGAGTTACCCCGTAACCAGCGGATGCCGCGTAACCCATTGCCAGTTGCAACGTTATTCTCAAGCCCGTTAATGATGTACCCTCCCGCTACAAAGTCAATCAAAAGGAAGCAGCAAG
Source organism: Phytophthora sp. 'mugwort' (assembly GCA_033558025.1). Taxonomy (NCBI): domain Eukaryota; phylum Oomycota; class Peronosporomycetes; order Peronosporales; family Peronosporaceae; genus Phytophthora; species Phytophthora sp. 'mugwort'. Next base: position 2,616,732 of record JAUCEF010000004.1, on the reverse strand, counting down.
CAGGTTTAGTACAATCGCCACGATGGAATTCTTACGAAGTTAATCAACAACACGTTACCTGCATTGGTTTCGCCCTGATGATGTAGTACGACAGTCGGCGCCTTGTTGGGGTCGTAGTCCGGTGTCTGCATCAGCAGCGAGTCCTTGCGCAGCATTTCTTGTTGTTGAACTGTCAATTCCGTTTTCATCGGGGCTTCCCGTCTTCGACTTGGGTCCAGGAGCCGCAGTTCGCTAGCCGACACCTCACTTTCTCGGTTCCTGTCCTCGTCATACTCGACTTCATAGCAGTCGCTGTCGGGTTCAGCGTCGGTAACAGTGCCAGGAAACCAAAGTCCGTCCAGCTCACGTTCAACGCGAAAACCGACACGGAAGATCGCGAGTCTCAGTTGTTTGTCGTTGTCGCTAGTTGCAGTCTGCTTGCTGTCCTTAAGTTTCAGGTTCTGCACGTTTCCGTCTGCGCTGTGGTCGAGATAGTCATTATCCATTGACGTGTTCGCAGTCATGGCTGTCTTCATGCTCCCGACTTGAACCTGTTGCCACTTCTCTCACGTCATTGAAACTTGGACAGGCACTTTTAGCACGGGTAAGTCTGGCGGGTCCTTAAATAGGTTGCGCTGGAATATGAAACTCACTGTTTTGTGTGTTTTTAGTCTACCTGTCTATACGATGGTCATATATTCATTACGCCTGTACGTAGGGTGTCTGGGACTCCTTCTCCACGGCGTGAGTCTGATTGACTCCAGTGTTTTCACTTTCGCTGCTATCGTCTGCCAGGGTGCCGTCGTCGCCAGAAGCCTCCGGTGGCATGCTGGGAGTAAGGTAGAAGTCGTCCTTGATCTCGAACTTGATGTAACGAGCCACGACACGGGCGAGGACATCAATGGCTCGGTGCATACCCTGCCATCGGATGAAGAAGAAGTACGCAACTCCTAGCACGAGTCCATTAGCCGATCCGACTGCAATTTGCAGCGCCGTGTGGTCGCCAAGAAAGTAGCGACTGTAGGGCACGGGCGTGAGCACAAGCGTGGCGAAAAACACCATGACCGCCTTGCGACCCACTGGCCAATGGCGCACGCGTTCTCCAACACCAACAATCGTCTCGAGGACGATCCAGATCCAGAGTCCGATGGCGTTCGTGGCGTGGCCCGAGGGCAGCCCGTTGCTGACGAGACACGAGCCCGCGGGGCGGGGGCACTCGTCACAGTCGCCCAGAATTTTCACCAGGATGACGGTGTTGAGCACAGTTAGAATGATCGGCAGCAGGATCGCGAACACGCGCGTGTAGCGGCGCGAGCGCACCAACGCCTCGACAATGATGGCGATGAGTACCAGATACGGCACCATGCTGTAGACTGTGCAGACGACCTCCCAGAACGTAACGCTGTCAAGCGGCATACTGAGCGAGAAGAACTTGCGCATGATCCACGTGCTTGTGCACGGCCCGCGCTCGCAGCGCTTAGACTCCTCGCCCCACATCTCGCAGCACTGCTCGAAGGTCGTGCAGCGCACGTAATCCACACTGTCGTCGTCGCTGTCGGTGCTGGCTGTGGCGGATGTGGCCAGGAAAGCGGTTGCGCCGAGTACGAGCAGCCAACGGGCGGTTGAAGAAGGCGGCGCCATGCGGGACAAGGAAAAAAGGCTGTGGCGCTCCCCAGCAAATTGAAGAGTGATGGCTGGAAATGTCAGCGCGACTTGAGTGTGATGATTACGCGGACCCATTTGGACATGATTGGGCCGATGACCAATGGTACGTGACCCATTTTTTTCGTCTATCGGACACCGTGACGAAATCGCCGCCGATACATCAGATTCATACCGGCAGCAAGAGTAGACATTAGGACACGGGCTCTATCACAAGAGGCTCAATTTGAGAGCAAATTCTGTCTACAATAGGAGATGCATATCTATCGCTGCCCTAAGTGTATAGCTTACCAGCATGAAATGCTCTTAGAGCGTCAGCCATGCGAATCGGCTCCGTTTGCTGCCGTTGACCCCCGTGGAGGTAGTTCCAGAGAGCGGTAGCGTCGTCGGTGTCGCGTGTCTTCAATGGAAAGATGTCTTCAGGAACGAGGCTTGGCAAAAGTTAGGGAGGATTGAATAGGCATGTCTGGGAAGAGAATAACATACTAAACTCAAGGAGTCAAGTTGAGTGTTTGCATACGAGTATAGCGCTACTTAGCTACGTCTTCCTGTAAACGTGAACTCGGTGGTGCTTACCAGACCGACCACGTAGTAGGCTGCTCTGAGGGATTGACTACAGCCGCCTTCCACGAGGCTTGTAGCAAAGGTCGTGAGCTCTGTTCTTTAATGCTAGGCGCAAATACGCTGCCTTTCCGCCTTCTGCACCTTCAGGGTCCGGTTCTAGACTACAACCTAGCATCCTTGAAGTGACGAACCCCTGGAGAGCCCATTTTGACGTCTGAAGGTATCCGTTGTTTTGAGCGAATTAATATGGGCTGATTAGAATTCTTTTTTGCTCGATTATATCGGGGTGTCGCAGGTTTGATTACACCGCGCGGCGTGAACATGAAAAAAACGCTTGCTCCATGACGGCTTCAACCTCGCAGAGCTGGAGCAACAGCCCTCTTCCTCGGGCTCACTTCCTTGGCGTGTCGTGTACATGCAGCGTCGCCTTGCAAGACCCCGCGTACGCTGCAGACCGTCGCACTCGATCGTCATGGCGCTTCAGTACCAGAGGCTCGGTCGATAGACAGGGAGTGCAAAGTCTACGCGCTTGCATGTCGCCGAGCCCTGCCGAGCTTCTTGGCGCCAGCAATATGGTCCCGTTTACTTAATCACCATGTTGGTGGTGCTGAGGGATCGTCGAGCAAAATGGTGGTGTCACATGCAATGTCCCTCCAGGCTTAATGTGGCAGCAAATAGAAGTTTACGTTCATTATTGCAGCCCCAGTACACTATCAGATGATTTGCTATCATGGAATACATGAAGACAGTTTTTTAATGCATGGTATTTAAGAAGTCTTGAGGTACCAACGCAGCATCTCCGATTTGTACAGTATGCTAAATCCTTTAATTAAGATATTTTACTCTAGATATGCAGCCGACGCTGCCTCCGGCTACGCCGCTGCGTCCTCCATCGACTCGGACCTGACGTACTGTTGATCGGGGACATTCATGAGCGGTGCCAGCGTAGCAGGACGGTCCTCATCGACGAGATAAAAATCGTTGGTCATCTTAAGGAACTGAAACCGGCCCTGCTTCATGTGCTCCGTAGCACCGGGCAGCCGTCTCCCAACCACGTAGCGGAGCATAAAGAAGTAGACGAGCCCGAACACGACACCATCGGCGCTTCCGATGCCGACTTGCAGCTCCGTGTGGTCGCCCAGGTACACGCGGCTGTACGGGACTGGCACAAAGAGGAGGAGGAGGCCGACAAACGTTGCGACCTTCGTCCCCGCCTTCCACTGCTTGCCGAAGCCCAGCAGCGTCTCAAGAATCAGCCATAAACAGAGTCCGATGGCGTTGGTGGCGTGACCCGAGGGCATGCCGTTGCTGGAGACGCAGCTACCACACGGGCGATCGCACTCGCTGCACTCACCCAAGCTCTTGACCAGAATTACGGCATTGATAATGGCGACAATGGGGATGAAGAGGAAGGCGAAAAGCCGCGTCCAGCTGCGGCGGTGGAAGATGAACTCAAGTGCGAGCGCGAGCGGCACGAGATACGGCACCATCCCGTAGAAGGAGAAGGCGACGTCCCAGAAGCCCACGTTGTCGGCTGGCAAGCTGATGCTGAAAAAGGTGCGCGTGACCATGTTCATGCTGCATGGACCGCGCGCGCAGCGCTCCGAGTCATCACCACAGAGCGAGCAGCATTCTTCTTGCGACGAGCAGGGCGCGTCCTTAGCCGTGGCGACGGAGCCAGCGGCGAGGAAGGCGAGCAACGCCAGCACAGCGGCGATGTTGGAAGGTCGCTTAAAATGCATCGACGGCACAATACTTGAATTGCTTGTCTGACGCGCGGTGATTCCACTTATGAGGCGTATGTCTGCAGCGTGTGAACGGGTCGATGATTGGCAGCCCAGAGACAAGTTGCCCGTTTTGAACATGAACATGTAATCGAAGTAATCGGGTCGAGACAAGACTTTACAGGCGCATAATCGCTCTGAATTATTGGCGGAAAGGTCTGTAAAACATTATGATTGGCTAAAAGGTTCGATAACTCTTTCTATCTTTGTTATCTGTTTCCTACTGCAAATCGTTTGCTCATCAATTTTGTAACTGAATACGTTTTCTATATAAAGTATTCCAGTACTACCAAGCACCTGTATGAGCACATATAATCGATTGTAGTAGGTCTGTTAGGATTGGCCCTATTTGGAGGTGCTGCGCTCAGCCGCCCAATCTACGGGGAGGAATACTGCAGCATGTCGTCGGGCTTCGGATTCAAGGGCCGTGAGGGTCGGTGCTACCAGTTCTGGAAGGACGTGGAGCAGTGCAGCGTACGTGCATGTGCCTGCTGTGTATAGCGGTGCTGTTTGTGCCACTAACAGAGGGCTCATCGCTCTGCTGTTCGTTGTGTTCGCTGCTGTCCCCACGTTCGCGCGAGCAGAAGGACACCGAGTACTCTGGCCAGTGCGGCAAGCAGGTCGAGGACTACATTGAGTGCCTGCACCACAGGAAGGAGGTGCGACTGGCTACTGGCTGTTTGCATGACGCTTGTCTGCTTAGAACCAATTGACTCACACTTACCTCCATCGCTCTGTGTGACCAGTTGACTCGCATGAACGTGGTGATCACCCAGAAGGAGAAGGAAGAAGCTGCTGCTCGCAACGGAGGCGACCACGGACATGGCGACGGTCATTAATTAAGGGACGCAGCACTCGGAGGCTAAAGTGCCACTAACAAGAACCGACGCCTCCGAGCAGATGACGACCTTCCTGACATCATCTAAAGCAAAAGAGAACAAGCAGGAAGGTGCAGCAGGCTCGCCATTAATACAGAGATACCGTATGGAAGATATATAGCTATCGTATTTGCCGTGTCGAGACGGCGTCAGCTGACTGGCTCAAAGTGGATCCAATGGTCGACTTTGACGAGCGATTCCATCGCCCCGCCCTGCCAGTCAGTCACGCCGTCTTTTAGTCCCTATTTCATCCATATTTCTTATCTCGCTCTCTTCTGGTCCATCGGCCTCAAGGTATCGACTCAGAAGTAACACGAAGATGTTGCAATCCACTTCCATAATTATTGGCGACTCAACGATCCCATAGAAGAAAAATAACTGTTTGTGGTCCACTTCCGCGAAACGGTCGACCTTCCTGCAGTCGACCGGCACTTCTAATTAGGCGAATCCGAGGCAGCAAGTAGGCGCTTGGCTCTCTGCAAGGATCGCGCTCCACCCTGCCAGCCAAAGATTTGCCAGGTGCTCTCCGATCTTAAGGAGCCGTGGTCCACCTTGAAGCGACATCCTCTGTCGGCATGCATCGATTCGAGGAAATCAAGTGCATCGGCCGCGGGAGCTACGGGTCGGCGCATCTGGTGCGGGTGCGAGGGCCAGACTGCTTACATGACCGCTTCGTGGTCAAGAAGATCCCCATGGAGCTACTTTCGGTCAAGGAGAAGGACCAGTCGTTCCGTGAGGTGGAGTTGCTGGCCAAGCTCAAGCACCCCAACGTGGTGGAATACATGGAGAACTTTGTCGTGGACAACGTACTGCACATTGTCATGGCCTATTGTGACGGCGGAGATTTGGCTGCTAAGATCAAGGAGCAAGAAAAAATCCGAGGACAAATCGTCGGACCGGACAATGACCCAGCCGACCCGAGAGGCTACTTCCCGATTAGCCAAGTCCTGGACTGGTTCGTGCAGATGGCCATGGCCATTAAGTATCTACACGGCCAACGCGTGCTGCATCGAGACTTGAAAGCCAGCAACGTGTTTCTGACGACAGAAAATGTGGTTAAGCTCGGAGATTTTGGGATCGCCAAGACGTTGGATTCGACACTAGATCAGGCCAGCACAGTGGTGGGGACGCCATACTACATGAGTCCGGAGGTCTGCGAGAGCAAGCCGTACTCATACGCGAGCGATGTGTGGTCGTTAGGCTGCGTTCTGTATGAGATGCTCGCACTGCGCCATGCCTTCGATGCCCCGAACATCCTCACGCTCATTCTCAAGATCGTACAACAAGACGTCGCTCCTATCCCGTCACATTACGACAAGGAAGTTTCTGATCTGCTGCACAAATTGCTCGACAAGGATCCCGAGCGAAGGCCCAGTATGCAAGAGATTTTTGGGATGCCGTACATCCGCCGCCACATGCAGGGGCTTGTTGCTTCTGGCGGCTCACTCAAGGTAAAGGTGATCAACCCCGTGGCTCGAAGGCCTCAACACGGTTCAGCTACTGGAGCAGGCAGACGTCGGTTGCACCCTAAAAATCTATCAGCGCGTCGCTCTTCCGGAGAGAAGCGGAAACTGCGACTAGCAGCTCAGTCAGCAGCTTCGCAGGCAGCGCCGGTAGTCCCAATGCAATGGCTACCAGTCAAATCGTTCGACGAAACAGTTGATGACTCAGATATACGTAACGAGCTGGAACTGCTGGATGCAAGTATCTTGGAGGAGTCGCAATTAAGCTTCCGTCTACCGGGACGAAGCACCACACCAGAGCCATTGATGCTTGCGACAGAGGAAAAGTCGCATTCAAATGCGTTAGAACCTTACGACGGGCTTGAAGATCAAGAGATCGACGATGACGTTTTAAGCCCCGCGGCATCACCGGTACGACCACAACCTCGTCGAGCTCCAAGAGACAAGGCATCGGTCACGTGGGGACAAGAGGAAATCAATGGCAAAACACGGTCGAGAGGTGGTGCTCGCTCCAGTTTAAATGAAGATGATGACGATGACGACGACGACTCACGTTTTCACGCTGAGGCTGAGGAGCTCATGAACCCAAATTTCCAGAGTGAGTATAGCGACGAGTGTATCGACAGCTTGCAGATTTACTATGGCTCTAAGGAAACCAAGGAGAGCAATACTCCAAGTCCCAGCAATATCCGAGCAGCTCGGCAACCTGAGAGCTTCCGAGTTCGAGGCGTGGGACGTCCCAGAACGTCAATTAATGCCACTGATTCTCGCTGGTCGAACCCAGCAGCTCCGCGACCAACAGACTTGCAAGAGAGTGGCGACGTCCTTGAACTATCGACCTTTTCATTGGATGAAGTCGGTTCAGAAGACACACGAGCACCTTCACTCAGTGAAAGCTCCATGATGCGTGAGCTGGAGCTCGACGCAGACAGCGATGACGACAGTGCTTCTGCCGATACCTCATTGAGTGAATACGAAGCCGAAGAGAACTTTTACAGCGATGACTCGTCGGATTTCTTTGATCAGAGCGGGACGCAGTACAGCGACGACTTTGAAGATCCAGAGGCTGAAATTATTGAGTACGCTGACGATGAGTTCCTGAGTGAAGGCGACGAGCACCAAAGACTCGATAGCAGGGAAGAGGAGGAAGCCGCTACCGACTTGGATGATTGTCAAGGTACACCGCCACCATTCGGTTCATACGGACCTGGAGGAGACGACAGTGGTCGGTTTGCGCGTGTACCAAAGCTCGAAGGTCCTGCCGATGTGCAGTGGGTCATGCGGAATGTAGCGCAAAGTCTAATGCTGACTCGAGACGATCTGCACCCTCGGCAAGCTGCATAACCTGTGCAAGTTTATAAGAGGTAAATGGGCAAGAACTGAATTCTGGGACCAATGATCGTATGATTCTTTCCTTTTTTTTCCTTTGCTTACGTGTATAACATGTAAGAAACGATGTTGTACCTTGAGATCACCTCCGTTTAGTCATCCAGGAAGCTCCGACTAGGCCACACCAATCAAGCACTGCGCGATGCCAAGCTTTCGTTGGGAGACGCACGGAATGCTGAAATACCGTCCTCACCGCCTTGAATTTCGAGGATCTCGCCCTTCGGCAGGAAGTACACGTGGCCCTTGGACATCAGTCGGGTATTGGCCGTGCCAACGGTCGAGCCGCTGCCCGAAATGACGAGCACAATAGAGTCCCCCTTTCGTGCCGACAGCGCATATCGCTGGCTGGGTTTCAACTCGATAGCTTCGACTTCAAACTCAGGCACTGGAGAGCTGTACAGCCGTGCAACACCATCGTCCTGAATGTCACCCTTGTACACGCGTGGCTTGCCTGTGCGGTACGTCAGCATTGAGTAGAGCGTCTCCTTGTCAATAAACTTGGGGGTTAGTCCAGCACGAACGACATTGTCAGAGCATGCCATGCACTCCATGCAGTCGCCAGATAGGTACGCGTGAGGCTCGTTGGCATCCAAAAACATGGCCTCGCCCGGCTCCAGCGTGATGTAGTTGAGTAGGAACGGACAGAAGCAGCCAATGTCACCGGGATATTCCTTGTCCAGACGGAGCACAAGCTTCTCCAATGCGCTTAAGCTCGTTGCACCCTCGAGACGAGCACGTAGCGCACGCAATTGCGTGGCCACGTTCTCGGACTCCGCGTAAACGAAACAGCGGAAAAACTCGCGCAGAGCTGCTTCACTCTGTTGCGTCACTAAGCGCTGAGCAACTGCAATATTTCGACCAAAAACGCAGGTGTCAGCCAGCGGCTTCATCCAAATCACGTGTAAGATAATTGCAACTACGTACCCTCAGCATCGACAAGCGCATGGAGCTCGGGAACAGCCTGGAGGTGGGCCGCAATCTCGTTCATCTCACGGAACTGACACCTGCAAATGGAATTAAATGGCAATTATTGTGGTCAGTGACAATACAATCAAGAATATCAAGGCAGCTTTACGCACAGCGCCTCGAAGCGAGTGAGCGCGATGGTCATTTCCGGCTTGTGGTTTGGATCCTTGTAGATCTGCGGGAACTTGGTGTGTAGCTCGCGGGCCAGCTTGTTGTCCGGGTGGGCTTGGATGGACAGCGCCTTGCGCACAGAGAGCACCTTAAACAGATAGGGCAGGTCTCCCGTATCTTTTGCACGTTGCGTCTGGATCCAGTCACTTAGAAGCGGTGCCTCGCTGCCATCTTCACGCAGTACCTTAGACGGACCATTGGGGTGAGTCCCCATCCTGTTGGCAGCATTAAACTGTTAAAACAATTATTGTAAAAAGGTATCTACAGCAGTTAGTGTCCCCGTACCAGAGCTCCGCGTACGGAGTGGCGGCGTCGGCCTTGAACGACTTGTCCGCAGCCGCCTATACTGGGCAATGACAGCAATGGCGTCAGCAATGGAAGTATGAGTGGACTTGTGTGACACATCGCACCTTGAGCTGCGCGACGGAGCTCTCGAGGCCTGATTTGCCCCACGCGTAGGTCTGTGCGACGCACTGAAGCTCCTGCATCTTGATGAGATTGATGGACGTGGCGAGTACGAAGCAAATGTCGTTATGCGCTGGTAGAGGGAGAAGATAGAGCACTCGCTGGAGTATCCTATGCAACGGCCGCCTGAAAATACGATAACGATTCACATGAGAAAAACGTAAGCAATATATTGACTACCATCAGTTATTCGTAATATAGCCGACATATCACCTGGTGTTTGTATTAGAATTAAAATGCATATATAGCCAATGTCAATTTGTATGGTCTGCTTGGATTCTACCGACTGTATATTACAAATAAGACCAAATTGTTTCCCGCCGCTGGATGCCAATAGCTCAAGGTGCATTCCTTATTGCTGTCGAGATGGCGCAGCTGTGCGTAGTGTGCGATTCGGTCGAGGCCAAGTACAAGTGCCCCACCTGCCGAGCGCCGTACTGCAGCCTCGTGTGCTGCAAGAAGCACAAGGAGACGCCATGCGAGCCGGCGCCGGTGCCCGAGAAGCCGCAGGAGCCGCCGACGCCGGCGCCGGCCACTGCGATGGACGTGGACGCGGGAGAGGCGGAGAAGCTCACAGACGAACAGATGGGTGTGCTCAGGACGTCTGCAAGTGTGAAGGAGATGCTGGCCAACGCGGCCATCACGCAGATATTGACACAGGTTCGACTAGCTCAATACTAGGAACAGATTCATGGGCGCTCAAGTGTTTTGTGTTGTTTAATGGCTGGGCAGATTGACAGCAGTCAGGATAAGATGAAAACGTTGGAGATGGCGCTGCTAGACCCCATGTTCGCCAAGTTCATGTACCAAGCGCTCGACGAGGTCGTACCTGCAAAGTAGTTTACTCTTATGCTCTGAATAAACTACAGCGCAAAGGTGTATGCGTGCTAGACAAGTGGGGGTAAAGGACCATAATGTACGATAGTCAACTGTTTCAGATTGACACGGCCAGTTGTGAGTGCTGATGCAGTCTCTCGCTTTGACTCCTACACTCGGACCTTATGGAGTGTTGTTGTACCAGACGACAGCGGCTGCATCATCGCTGACGACACAGCGACACGGCCGGCCGACACAAGCATCCGACGCCTCCAGTAGACGACAGCATCGTCAACAGCGGGCCTTCGTAATCTAGCACCAATGGTTGGTGCTGAAGAGTTGGCGAGCGCTGCCCGTAAGGCTGACTTACTGGGTGGGGCAACATGTATTAATACATGTATTAATATATGCAAGACTATCTTGTAACGTGACGTCTTACTTAGTATATACTTCCACTTCTGTGTCGCCAAGTGGAGTTGGTGAATGCTGAGGCTCCTACCGTATTGTTGAGCATGACAAAATCCATTCATCATAGATGAATTTATTATGGTATCAACTTTAGTTGAGGCTTAGGCAACTTAAATTAAAATAAATGTTAAAATATTAATATTACTGCTAAATGCTAATTTACTCGCAGGCTACTATAGTAACATTTCTTTTAAGAGTACATGTACAGTGCAGCAAGTATTATTATCAGATTAGTCAATAGTAATACACAATTATTACCTGTATTACTAACCAGCGAAAAGTAAATTTTGAGGTGTTAATACAGTTATATGTAGTATTAGTAGCTAGTAAAGAAAGGAGCATCAAGTATGGGTATCGGTAAGAAACAACAGGCCTCCAATATCACTGGCAGCTTCAATGAACTCCGGAATATTATTTCTGCGTAGTATTAGTACATTTATGTATGCAAGTTGAAGTGATCTGCCTATTGTCTTTAGTTGGTACTAATAAAGCGTCATTAAGCTCCATCAAACGTCATTTTCCCATCTGTAGATTTGATACCGGTTCCACACTTGAAGCAGAGACCTCGCCGCGATGCTGTCCCGGACGCTCAATAACCTGCTGCAGACGCCAGGGGCCCGTCGGGGCGTCCACTCCATCACGAGCTCGTTGGTGCCCATGGTGCTGGAGCAGTCGCCGCGTGGCGAGCGCGTGTTCGATATCTACTCGCGGCTGCTCAAGGAACGCATCATATTCGTGCACGGACCCGTAAATGACGACATGGCGTCGCTCGTGACCGCGCAGCTGCTGTTCCTCGAGTCGGAGAACCCTGAGAAGGAGGTGTACATGTACATTAACAGCCCCGGGGGCATCGTGAGCTCCGGCCTGGCCATCTACGACACCATGCAGTACATCCAGCCCAAGGTCAACACGCTTTGCATGGGTCAGGCCGCCTCCATGGGCTCGCTGCTGTTGGCAGGAGGCACCCCAGGCTGTCGGTTGGCACTTCCGAACTCCCGCGTATGTTGCTCCGTGTCATAGACTAAGGGGGTCTCTGCAAGGTGCTGATGTGTATGTTCTGGTGGCTGCAGATCATGATCCACCAACCGTCGGGAGGAGCTCAGGGCATGGCAAGTGACATCGCTATTCAGGCCGAGGAGATCATCAAGCTCCGTGCTAGGTTAGAGAATCTTGTGCTCTTTTGTGTTTGTTACTGGGGCAGATGCTCATTGGTGTTGCTTTCAGATTAAACGGACTGTATGCGTCCCACACGGGGAAGCCCATTAAGGTGATTGAGCAGGCGATGGATCGCGATCTTTTCATGGACCCGCAGGAGGCGCAGGAGTTTGGCATCATCGACTCCATTATTTCCAGCAGGAAGCCCACGCAGTCGTCAGGCGAAGAGTAATTTCTGAAACTGCCAGAACGAAGCTAAACCATCGGAAGAAGAGAAAAAAAGTAACTTCTACGTGCTGCCCTTCGCTGTCTTGGCATTTCCCTCTGTATCCTAGATCTCGGAAGTGGTGTCGAGACCCCCTGCACGGCCCCAATTTATCTCCTCGCTCCGACGCCCTGTGTTGAAATTCTGTGTTATTTGTGCGCTGTTGTTATCTGAGCTCAAATGGTCTCCAATTTGCAGCTTAGTAGATAGCAGAGTCACGACACCCACCCACTTATGCATGCCTTTCAGCTGGTTCACCTCCACTTTACAACTGACAAAGCCTCCACCTGTCTGCATCTTACTCGTCCATCTCTCCTTCGGGTTCGTCGACCTCACCCAGTTCCCACTTGAGGTCGGGCAGGTGATTGCCACGCTTCGCCTGCAGTAGTTACCACACAACACAATAACGACAGCATCATGAGCTTAAGAAGGTAGGATCTCCTGTCCGCTCGACGTACCGCCTGTCGCCACGAGTCCGGGTTGTATAGCGTCACGACGCCCATTAGCGTAGCAAAGAAGCCCAGACCGTAGAGCCAGTGTCGCAGTGCCTGATACTTGGGAATATGCGGCGCATCGAAGTCGATGAGTGTCTCGGGGGCGACGCCGTCGTTCCAGACCAACTCCGCCTCCTCGTGCAGCCGCTGCGCCGGCGCCTTGATGCGAGCGAACGGCGGCGGAGGCGGGCGGTGCGCGTGTCCACCACGAGTAGTCAGCGCCTGGCGACGGACGTTGACGCTGATGCCACCGCGGAGGGCGTGGCTGAGCATGCGGGAGCTCATGTTCTAAGCTTGGCGATTGCTTCCCTCAAATAACGGGCGGCTCTGCGGCGTCTGCACTACCGGAATATGGGTCGCCTGTGATTGGTTAATATTTAGTTTCAGCCAATCACAATTCGAAATAATTTTGTCCAAATCATAATTATTTTGTTTTGCAGGCAGGGATGTCGACGACCAAGCTGAACCGGCCCGTGCTGCAGCTGTACGCGCAGTGTCTGCGCTCAGCGCGCCGCTGTCCGCAATGGGAGCAACGTGAGATGATGAAATCGTACGTGCAGATGAAGTTCCGCGGCGAGGTGAGCACGCACGACCCAGACCGCGTGCGGGCGCTGCTCGCGGACGGCAGGGAAGAGCTCGATCGCATGAACTACTACCACTGCGTGTACGAGGCCAAGCAGAGAGAGCGAAGAGCTGCAACAGCGGGATCATCTACTGCTACCACAAGAGCAAAGCAGCGACCGATTAACTGTCCACAGTGCCAGGCCGCGTATCCGTTGGAACAAGCCAACTTCTGCGCCAACTGCGGCACGAAGAGACCGGAAAGCTCATGACAAGAGCTATTATACGCAATAGGAAATTATTGAAGGGAAGCAGGTCAATGATTAGATCAGCTTAAATGGCGGATGAGGTCAGGAATACAAATAATGATGTTGGTAAACCCGTATTGCAATCCATCTTGGTGCAGGGTATTGCTCCTTTGATGTGCAAGTTGCTATCTTGATTGTCTGCGCCTTTATCCCATTTTGAGTGCTATATCTGCGTATAGCATCACACGTCACTCGGCGCCACAACAACATACAATTATGCACACGTACAATCCAAAACGGCCGTCCGATCAGTAGCGCGACAGGGACAGCGCCGTAATGCCTCGAGTCCACAGAGCACTTGGAGTTGTCTCCTTCTACCCACACGTGGCCCTTGGGGACTATGATTCTGCCCTTGCGCTCCTCGTCAAAGCGCGGCTGCAGCTCCACCACGTCTCCCTCCTGCAGCAACAATTGAAAGTACCCACCGATGATCAGTCTAACATCAGTTAGTCCATCAGATCAACTGAATTACTGCGTACCAGAGCCAAAATCCGCTTGGTGACGGTCTCACCGTGGCGCCGAGTAGGTGACCGCAGCTGCACCAGGTCTCCGCGCTCCCAGCTGCGCCACCGCCGCGACAGGCGCTCCACAAAGATGAAGGAGCCGTCGGGGATTGTGGGGCTCATGGACACGCCCATGCCATAATTAACATCGAAGAAATACTTCTTGGTCATGGCCGCCCAGCCCACGATGAGCACGCCGTTGCGTGCTTGCGTAGCCACCGTCATCGTGCGACTGGATGAACTGGGAATATGTACACCAAATATTGGCTTTCAATTATCTGGATGAAAATAAAATATTATTGTTTAAGTCTGCAACCTACGTCTCAGCCAGGCAGAAAAAGCGGCAATGGTCCGATCTTGGCCCTCAAAGCGTATGCAGAACGCCAGCAACGCCTTATACCGCTCCATTGAGTCTCCTCCTGTAGCATGCAGCATCTTGGCGAGATCTACAGGACACAGGTACGGTGGCTGTCGCGCGTCCTCACTCAGTCCTGCTGATCCCTGCATGGAGCAAGCGTAGTAAACGCAATGATCCATTCCAAAGCAGTGTCCGAGCTCGTGGGACGCCGTCCTGCAAAGGCGAGCTAGCCATAAAGCGGCATCTGACTGTACGGAAGATGAGAATGCTCTGACAGCATATTCTATCGCAGAGGAAGGAGGATGCGAAGAGTTTGCCGTCTTCGTCTTCTTCGTCGTCTTCACCTTCTTCTTCGATGGCTCTCGACTATCGTCACCATTTTTCACGCAAGTGTCAGCGTACGCCTGGCAATGAGACGCCGGCCACGCATGTTCCACTTCAACTTGCTGGATGCCATCCAGCGCGGGGTTGTAGCGCGCTGAAGAAACGACAGCTACACGACTCCCGCCATAAGCACGTCCGCAGCAAAACTCGTTGTCTTCCTCCTCGTACAAGTCATGATCGACAAGGAGCAGCAGCGCATAAGCATCCGACGGCACGAGCGCGATCGCAGCATCCAGGATGTCTTCTAAATTCAGCTGTCCGTCAAAAATGCCGTCACTTGATGGACGCGAGCGGATACGAACGGCCTCGGAGCCAATGGAGAGGGCAATGTAGGAGACTTTAGACCGCTTCTTGACAGGTCGATCGTCGTTCCACGACGTGAACTGGAGCTTAGGCTTGGACAGCAGCTTCACAGGAACATTGGTGTAAAATGCAGCAAGGTATTTCACCACATCCGTCACATCGGGTCTTGGTATCGCACTTCTCTTCTGTGTCCCAGTAGACGGGAGTTTGGGTTGGACCCAATGCTTCACGTGCTTGATCTTCGTGGAGACTGAAGGGACAGGCACAACGTACACTGTTTTCCTCTCGTCTGTGACTGGGTTTCTATCTGGTTCTTGCAGCCATGATTTAAGGCTCTGTCCGGCGTACGTGGGGTCCCAGGACAAGTCGTCGCCTGGGAGGACCAGCGGAGCAGGAAACGTCGACGCCTCTGCACTCCCTTCCGTGGATTTGGGCGCTCGACCAGAAGGGCGACTTGCTGCCAGAAGCTGCTGCGGAGTTCCACGCGTGTAACCTGCTTGTTGCGCGTGACTCGACGGGTCCAGACAGAGCTGGTCGTGGCCGCACCTTGGCAGCATCTCGGCAACCTCAACGATCAGTCACCCAATAGAAATAATCTGCGACGTGTGAGCAAGGGACGACAAAACGTGCACGTAGAACTGTCAGTAGTTACATCCAGCACCTTACGTGTACGTTTTTTTATTTTAAATAATTCTTACCTTAATTCTGTATCGAGATTAGGTATAACCGTTTCTAACCGTTTCTAATATCTAGCCGTTGCTTTCGTCGACGCAACCATTCGATAGGTTTAGAGCACAAGGAATGGGCGAATGCCTTACACGTTGTCGCATAACCAGGGTATTGAATTTAATAGTATGGATCGCCTAAAATATATATAAAAGTAAAGTCAGTATCGGATTCAGGAGGGTATATATATAATAACAGTGTGACCATCACTCAGAATTGTAAAACCTCAGCGAAGGTTATATGTGAGTTCTTTGACACTCATTCCGAATTTTCCGCCGCAATGACACGAGAAGTTTGGTTCCAGCTGATGTGGGGAGACGGCAATGCAGTAACCGACCGCGTGAAGGAGCTGACTGATTCAGCAAATGTTGCTGATCTACAAGACGCTGTATTTTCCAAAATGTATCCTGTTCTCCCTAAGGAATTTGTCACAGCCTTTCTGATAGCGTTCGAGAACCGGGCGGCATACGACGCGAAGCAGGCGTTGGAAGAGGATTCGCCGATTGGGTTGCTTGGTGGCTCAAAGAATGATGCGCTCATTGTGCAAGTGCCCGATGCGAATGAAGGTAGGTTATCATATGCGTTTGTGAATACCGTTGCTGATGAATAATTTGTTGGCTGGCAGACCGATGTAGGTGGTATATCAGCCGGCGTACAGGAAGAGAAACTATTGAATTCGCTTGAATGGAAGGGCCCAAAGCGACTATGTGCCAGCACTGGACAAGATTGGCCCTATCAAGGAAGCAGAGCTTGGCGCCAGAATTGCAAACCCGCTTGCACAGCATTACAACGCCTGGCAGCAGGGGAATCAGGACAAGCAGAATCATGCTCTCTTTCTCGTGCTGAGTGGACCAGGAACGGGAAAGTCGCGCATGCTGGATGAAATGAAGGGTTTGCTGTGTGAAGCTGCGGGGCAGACAGAGGATCCTGGGCTGGTCAGCAGAATGAAGCAGGCTTATGAGATTCGTGTGACGTTCGAGAATGGCACGTCTGCGACTGGAGATCTCCTTGATCCTGAAAATCCTGAATATGACGTCAGTTATCGAATGCTCTACCAACTCACGAAAGAATCAAGAGGATGGACATCATTTGTCAAGAAATTGAAAAAATTGGATGAATCACTTGATCTAAGTATAGAAGGAGTGATTGAAATCGTGGCCAAACTGAAGATGATTGACAACGTAAAAGATATGACGGTGATCTTGTGTGTGGATGGTTTTCAGAAGCTCGTGATTGATAAGACGAAGACGAACGACTTTTATCGCGTCATGACTGCTATATGCAGGTTCTTGAATTCATCCAGAGCATTGGTAGTATGTGTGTGTTCGGCAACAGTTCAAAAGCCACTTAGTGAAGCACTTGCAGGTTCTACTCAAGAGCGTGTGTTTCTGCTTCCACCTCCATTGCGTGGCCACGAAGTCCTTGCACCTAGAACACGGACAGAGGAACAGTTGGTGGATGATATGGGTGGCATGGCAGAGCACTGGAGGCATTACAGCAAGTGCTGCACCGTCACCAGAGTGATTCTTTGGAGGACGTCGATCCAGCCGCCATTGTCGATGACGTGTATGATGCGTTGAAAGACGATATGGTGAAGTATTTGATTCTGGTTTGTTTTCCGAGTCAACCAACTGCCAAGAAGTGTTAGCTGCAATTCTTTCCCGTCGCAGATATGGCGTGCATCAGCGAATCGGTCGCACAAGCTGGACAGTGGATGAACTTAGAAGCTTCGGGTTGTTTCGATGGATTCCTGAAGAACGATTGGAATGCGCATTCATTCTTCTTGTGATGTTGATGAGAAAAATTCCGAAGAAGGTTGGTGAAGTAGACAACTTCGACGAGCATATCACACGTTCCGTGCTAGTATGGCAACGATTTGAGCAATTTGTGGCGTTTTACCGTCGTGTGAAATCGATCGTATTTTGTGAAATTCCAGTCACATTGTCTGAGTTTCACGCTGGTGCACGGTTCGGTGCAATCGATGGAATTGGATTCAAGAGCCGTATCCGCGTACGGTGGTGGAGGCTATCAACCAACATGATACAAAATCCGTCTCCGAAGGTTCGACGTGTTTCACAAATCGTGGCGGTGATGTAAAACTTTTAGAGATGAAGACGATCGTCATCAACGGGACCAGTGTCTCATCTGGGGACTTATTCGTGAGAGTCCGAATGATTGTTGAAAATGAGCAAGTCCAGTGCAATGAAGTGATTCAATGCAACTTGCTGCAAATGAAACAGAAGATGAGCAAAGTGAAGTACGAGAAGGAAAAAGCAAAAGGCATGAAGGGCAGTTCGGACGTGTTCTTGCTCATTACGTCAGCTGAATTGGTGGACCAATTTGCACTTCCTGCACGATGCGGAATTGTCTCGAAGACGAATTTGTTCAATATTTTGGACCATTTGCAAGTCGCGCGTATCGAAGTCTTTTGGAACCACGGAATATCAACACCGCTTCGTATTTCGAGTTACGTCTGATAGAAGGGGTGGGCGACGCAACGGCCAAAGGCATTATTCGTGAGAAGAGAAAAAGACGGTTTCTAAGCCATGAAGATGCAGTGAGCCGACTCCAACTGAACAAAAAGCCTAAGACCGCCGAGGCCCTTGGAGCTTTGCTTTACGATGGTCGTAACTAGCAGGTGAGTTTGATGCAAGGAGTCAGTCTCTTTATTATCAATACATCGTTTTAAAGACTCTTCACGGACTATGTTAAGTAAAAGTTATATTTTACCTCCCTTAATAATATTTTTTTATTCTGATAAATACAAAGTCTATAGTATATAAAGATGACTTATTCTCCTAAGAAATACCTAGCTAATAAAGAGCGCATCAAAGAAAATCAAATGCGCTACTACATCAAAACGAGAGAAATGCGCCTCGCTAAACAATGGGAGTATGACGAGAAGCATCGTGAGCAACTAAATGCTCAAAAGCGCAAGGCCTATGCAAAAAAACAAAGCGAACGTAAAAGCGAACCTAATGTTGAAAAGCGAACTTAATTAATTAATTAATTCAAGTTTTTATCTGGGGCTGAATATAAAGACGATCCTGAACGAAGAAGTATAGAATATAAAGTCGACCACACAACTAATAAATATAGGCAAAGATATATAATGGCCATGTTCGGTTATGAACTTGAAGGACTAAAGAGATTAAATATTCACCCACTCAAATGGGGAGGTAAATACCGAGTCAAGGTTAAAGGCAAGACCGGTAGAATGACGTATATTAGTAACTTATCACGCCCCATCAACCTGAAGCGTGTATCTGAGCTCTATAAAGTCAACATTGACAAGCTGAAGAAGTACATATCTAAGGACTACAAGAGCGACCCCAAATATCGCTTTTACAAGGGGACACACATGGAGTCGCATCTGTACGAAGGTATCCAGGTTGGTGAATTCTACGACTAAGCTCGAGAACGTACTTGAGAGTCAGAAGAATGCTTTTTTAAGATCAATATTGCTCTCGGCTATGATCTCATCAGCAAAGATGACGATAGCTTTAGTCAGTATTGGCATCCAAACATCGGTAATACGGCTGTATTCGATAATCCTGTTCCATTAACAGCAAGGCGGATATTCGTAAAAAAGTGATTTCAGAGATTCGCTCTATGGAGTTAGCCGACAAGCTTAAGATCCATCTAGTGGATACAAGCTCAGGGCAATCAGTGGATTCAAGATTTACATCTATCATCGCGAGCATGCCCTCGGTGATAGTAACGCTATCATCCCCAGGATCATCCGCGACAACAAGCATGTAATCAGTTTTCCTAAGACAAGCAATAAGTGTGTCTTTCATTGTATTGCCTACCACATCCGATCAGATCCCAAGAAAGATTATCGGAGAATACAGGCTTTGGTGAAAGAGGCATTCAATCGCTACTGCTCTTACAAGGGGCTTAGCTACTCGACGAAGCTCTTCCGTAATTTTAAACCCATCGACCTTCTGCAGCTCGATGAGATAGAGGATTGCTTCAAGCTCAGCATAATGTATATACCATGGATTTAGAGTCGGGAAAAGTTGAATGCATTCGCCCGTCGGATAAGAATTATGAACGTCTCAAAAATTTTATCTCACGACAATCACGCACTCTACATTAGTAATCTAGGCATGTTGCAAAGCAAATATCAGTGTCCAAAGTGTGAGATGATTTTCGTTAGCTCCGACAAGCTTAAAAACCATAAGAAGAACCAATGTGAGCTAGTCAATATTGAGAGTTTTCCGGCTGAGCCAACTATCTACAGACCACCTCAAAACACTATCAAATCGATGCTTACAAAGTACTCCATTAAGAATGTTGACCACTACATTCATCACTTCATCGTTTATGATTTTGAGGTCATTCTAAAGCCGACGGGTATCCAACATGGTGAAAGCACTATCTTTACAAATGAACATATTCCTGTTTCAGTATCGGTAGCTGACAGTTTTTCTGGGAATGTACGATGCTTTGTTAATGCTGAGCCAAAAGACTTGCTGAAAGATATGTTTAACTACATTAGTGAAGTCGGTCTACAGATTCAGCAATACAATGTGGAAAAATATGCGCACCTTCTACATAAGATTATCAACGCTCATGGGTTTAGTGGTATGGAGATCCCTGGTTTAAAACTTGGGAAGAAGTACTCAATGAATGACGTTGATAGCTGGATCAAAGATGGAACGTATGCCAGTTTCTTCGACTTTCATAGTAAGATTTCCTTCGGGAAGGAGAGGTCTAATTACGGTAAAATCAAACAATAGCTCGATCAAGTACCAGTATTGGGGTTTAACTCTGGTAAATATGATATCAATTTGATCAAGAGCGATCTGTTTGCCGTCATTGGTACGGAGAACATCGAATCTATGATTAAGAACCCGAGATACATGTGTATCGCTACCTCAAACATGAAGATGCTTGATATTAGTAATTACGTTCCTGCTGGAACAAGCTATGAGAAGTATCTTAGTACCTATCTTGGTGAGTGTGAGTGCAAAGACAAGATTCGTTGTTTTTGTGGCCTTGCCAAAGGCCTATTTCCATATGAACACATCAAATCTTCGATGTACTCAATCAGGCTTCTATTCCTTCAAAGGCGGATTTTAACAGCGATTTCCGAGAGACAAGCATTAGTAATGAAGATTACGAACGAGTCAGGTTCGTTTGGAAACATTACGAGATGAAGACAGTCAAGGATTTTTTGATTTGGTACAACAACTTAGATGTGGTACCGTTCATTAAGGCTATCGAGGCTCAGCGTGAACTATTTAAGCGTTCTGATCTCGATATGTTCGCTGATGATGTCTCGCTTCCGGGTCTCTCGGAGAAGGTTATGTATCAAACTTGCTTCAATGAGCTTCAACACCCTCTAAAAGTCCCTGCTAAAGCTTCTAGATTCCCAGCTAAGCGTATGAATGGCTACAAGCACCACGATATTGATGCCAAGCGTGAGTTCAATATGACTCTTGATCACTTGAACACTTTACTAAAAAAGCAAAAATATCTGTGCGGTCTATGCTGGTGTCAGCTGACTGTCGGTACTGCTTCAGCTGATCGAGTCAATAGCAAATTGGGGCATATTGACGGTAATGTGCTCATTTAATGTGTTAAATGCAATGTCACACGCAAGACCATGTCTCTCAGTGGGTTTAGATTCAAGAAGCTACTTGAGTTTAACTCAGACCGACTTGTGTACTCTATCGATCGTGAGGAGAAGGACATATATGGTAAAATGAAGGCCAATATCGCCGGTGGGCCATCAATCATCTTCAACCGCTACGCTAAACGGAACGAGACAAAAATTCGAGGCGGTAAGTTTTGTAAGAAGATAATTGGATACGACGCTAATGCGCTGTACTTATGGGCGCTCGATAATGAGATGCCGTGCGGGCGGTTGACCACCATCGAGACTTATCCAGGTATCGTCGAAGACATCAAAGCTGACAAGATATTTGGCTTCTTGAATGCGATATTCGTACTCCGGAGCATCTTAAAGAGTACTTTAGCGAAGTGACACCAATTTCCAAGAATACACTAATCGATTGTACCGATGATACCATCATCGGCTCACACATGTATGAGTACAACCAGACTCGTGGAAATAGCCAAGCTAAGCCTGCTCGTAAGTTGATCGGTAGTTATTTCGGGGAGAAGATTCTAGTCTACGCACCGCTACTCAAGTGGTATCTAGACCATGGGAAGAGGTCACAAAGACCTACAGCTTCATTAAAGCTAGCGCTCACAAGGCTTTTGCGCCATTTATGGATGCTGTGTCAAGCGCTCGTCGTGTCGGTGACGAGGATAAGAGTAAGGCTATAATTGCTGAGATGATAAAATTGGTTGGCAACTCCGCTTTTGGACGATCAGGCATGGATATGAGTAAGCATAAACAAGTTAAGTACGAGTCCAAGGAGGATAAGATCAAGTCGCGTATTGAGCACTTTACGTTTCATGGTTTGGAGGAGCTGAACGATTCTTGTGAGATTACAATGAAGAAGCGTCGTCTCAATAACAAAACCCCAATCCATTTGTCCATTGCCATTTATCAGCTTGCTAAACTACGCATGCTCGAGTTCTACTACGATTGTATTGACTTTTACTTCGATCGAAGCGATTTTCAACACCAAGAGATGGACACGGACTCTGCTTACGTCGCTTTTAGCTGCAACAAACCATATCAAGAGTGCATCAAACCTGAGCTACGTGAGCATTATGAAGAGCACAAGTACGATTGGTGTCCTCGCGACTATAACAATGAAGTAGCCAGGTTTGACCGTCGAACCCCTGGTTTATTCAAAGATGAATGGTCAGGTGATGCCATGGTCTCACTATGGAGTAAGAACTATATTTGCTATCTTCCAGACGAGTTATATAAGGTCAAGCCATCTGCCAAAGGTGTACAGCAAAGTCGGGGTCGCAATGAGTATATACTTAATCCGTTGGGGTTTGAGTCATTGTTCGCGATCGTATCACACTTCGGGGTACTAACAAGGGATTTAGGCTGTCAAAAGAAACTAAGTAATCATCACATACAGTCAGACCAAGACTGCACTATCATATTTCTACGACAAGCGACAAGTCTCTTTCGAATGGAATATCAACTATCCCACTAAATATAGAGAGAGTCGAAAACAAAAGCGTACACTTTTTTATTTGATTACCTACAATATACATAGTATGGCTGAGCTCTTAAAGAAACTCTACTATGATCCAAAAACTGGATATGTTGCTGCTCGAGCTCTATATGAGAAAGTGAGAGAATTGGCCCCCAAAATAACGCTTACATTAGTTACGGAATGGTATCGGACTCGGCCAGATATTCAACGCTTTCAGGAACAGAAAAGAAACTACGATGGATTCAAGATCACGTCCCATAACCCAAATTCATGGCAGATGGATCTCGGATTTTATGAAAAGCAACCAATACTGACAGTTATCAATATCAACTCACGGATTGGCTACGCTAAGTTATTCAAAAATAAGACTGCATCAGTCGTATTGGCTGCGCTGAAACATTTCATTCGATCTCATGAGGCAGACATCATCACCAGCGACAATAGGAGTGAGATCATGAACAAACGGGCACAAGCATGGTTTAAATCCAAGTATATCGAACACTACACAACGAGCCAGGCGATCACGGTACGATGGGGAAGATCGAGCGATTCAACAGAACGATTAAACAGAGACTAACTAAGATATCACCCAAGAAGTACACAAAGATATCACCCAAGAAGTACACAAGAGCTTATTAGCGACATTATTGCTAACTATAATGGCACTATTCACAGATCTATCGGAATGACCCCAAACGAGGCTAAAGGTAAGGTCATGAAGCCGGAGCTGGATCACAATCAAGCGGAAGCTGATAAAGTTGACAACGAATTTGAAGTAGGTACAAATGTGCTATATCGTCTCAAGAAGCAAACATTCAGCAAAGAGTCAGCTCGCTGGAGCAAAGCTGTGTATATGGTCGTCGGAATAGATGGTTACCGAGTACAAATCAAGTCCAAAAATGGCCATATGCTCTACAAGGCAGCAAATGATCTAAAAAATGATACAATCAGAGACAACGGATGCCACTATCAATCGTGGGGATATCCTCGAAGCTGAGAAGATCTTAGACCATAAAATCATGAAAAACAAGAAGCACAAATTCTTGATAAAATGGATTGGATATGATGATTTAACGTGGGAGCCACAAGATAATCTCCGCTTGGTCAACAAAAATAGAATATCGACTCTCGAAAAGGAGTTCTGGGATTCAAAGAGCTGACGTAGTCGCTCCGGACGGGGGTTTCACCCCGCGTCAAAAAATATATAAACCTCAAGGCGTCATTAGCTTGGAAATAAATTTGATAGAGACATCCTCTGTAAGCTTTGACTAAAGTATATTATCACCACTATTTTTGTTAGAATTTATATACGACTTTATATAGACCCTAAGGATAAAGAAATGTGTAAGAATTGCTTAGATAAAGACCATGAACTTGTTAAGATACGTCGAAAGCTATGAATTATTCAGGAAGTATGCCGTATAAAAGATGAGTTGCTGAATCTTGATGCTGTATCCAATTTCCGCTCAACTGTTGTAATCGTAAATATAAACGCGAACTGGAAGTAATATTTGGCGTTCCATTTCATTGCATTAAGGACAGATATTTTAGTCTTTTAAATGAAAGAAACACAATATGTCATACATATCTCCCGTATCGACATAATTCAGTTATGCCGAGCTTTTGGTAATTATGAGTACTCATTTTTTATATACGCATGATATAGCCAGAATGTTCCCTAATTTCAAATCCCTCGCCCAAAGAGAGCAAAAGCGAAGGAGCTTCTTGAGCGAGCGAAGCGACGCGTTATACAAGCTACTATCAAGCGCGATATGTATGAAGGTGCATCGTGGGCCAGCGATGTCGATAAATCTATTAACTTGGATAACAAAATGTTGTCTTCATCAACTCAGACAGATTTGCTGAGGCCTTAAAAAAAACGCTGAGTGATAAATTCTCCCAGCAAACCCTGATGTCTCATCCATTCCTGAAAGTAAATGTTAGTCCAGTTATGGTAAATGCCGAAGTTGATAATAGTGCTAGAACAAAGAGCACCTTTACGAATATGAATCAAATCGATACGACTGATCAAAACGTTCAGGCTCAACCTAAAACACATGATGTTGAAATTGATAATAGTGCTCGTACATCTGAAGTTGGGGGTTAATACAAGCATTACTCAACCTCCTGAGTTAAGAAGTAATAAAAATGTTGATACGGAAGAGCAAGTTCATTCAAGGAATTGGATTAATCTTTATATTGAAAATCCAAACTGGGCCTTTCTATTGGAATCCATCCCATTAGAAAGAAAACAGGCAAGCAAGATACTAAGTATGCTATAAGAGAAAAAGGTTCTCTCAGGGCAGTACATACTGGGAAGAAATATAAGGGATATAAACATATTGACTGGGTAGCTACTGAAGATCTAATTAGGGATATCTTATATGAAGCTGAAAGTAATTCAAATGATGAAGGTGGAGCCATGCGTGATGAGGAAACTCAAGCGCGAACAGTCACGAGATTGAAAAAAAAGAAGCGAGTTGGTGACGAACTAGAGGAACTCGATGTTGTCCTTAAGGATCGTAGATTACCTGATACTTAGTTCGGTCGAAAATCAACGTCGAAAATATCTGACAACGAACGTAAGCGAATCCAGTTGCTTTGGACTATTTTAAAAAACATAGAAATATTAGAGTCTAATCGCCTGATAAAGAGTGTTGTGCCAATATACAAAGACATGTATAAATCTGACGGAAGCAACCTCAAACAATATTTTGGGGTTAAAAATGGATCCATCGATGTGTATGGAAAAGAATCAAATTTAAAACATCCAGCATCAAACACCAAGGTTGATTGGCAATCAACACTTAGGGCCTTTTTGGAAATGATGAAGACTAGGGGCTTAGAACTCTCTATGGTGGGTAAAATAGATGATGAGGCTACTATTGATGATGACAAATGAGAGGCACGGTATGGTACTAAAAGTAGAATAGATGAAGACATGGATCAAAATGTATTTATCCCCGACAGCGAAGCTAAGAAAATGCTGTACGAGTACTATCAAAAGCTATATGATGAGAAAGTTATGATTCCACTTCGCCTTCGACCTGTTGTAGAGTCTAGAAATGGTGTAATAACGCACCCAACCTATTATTTCGGTGCTCCAATGCGTGATCGTATTCTAAACATCAGAAACAAGGATAGTAAAATTGTTTACGGAAAAGCTTGGAGTGATGTTATGAAGAATATTCGATGGATGGATACGTTCGATCTACTATTAAATGAGTTAGAAGATGTACATAAGGCTGTGAGCAATATTGAAGCCCCAGCAACCAAAGAAGAACGGGAAATGATTGGTAATGTAAATGCCAAATTCAAGATTATTCGTGAAATCATCTTAGCAACGCATCTGATATAAAAGTGCAAAGTGTCGAGCCATATGATCATAACGAAGTTTACATAATCTTCATGATGACGCTGAACGGACTTACCAAGTATATGGCGAGGCTCAGAAACATTTAGAAAAAAATAGTCCAGAAACAGGTGGAAACCAGACAAAAGGAGGCGAGAGGTTCTAACTCCCAGCGAACAAATTCAAATCTGAAGGCAATAAGATCAGCGCTTCGCGCCTCTAAAGCAGCCGTAAGCGCTACCAAGACGGTTTACACCATTAATGCTAAGAAGTATCATGATATGAAACATGAGTTGGAGAAAACGAAAGGACGAATTACAGGTCGTGGCCTAAGAGGCGCTGGTGTTGCACCACTTGAAGGTGTTTTTCGACGCGGAAGAACCTATAACCTAAATGAGATTCAGGGATTAGCCACCCCGTCTGCGTACGTATATCGTCAGCTTGGTAGCAAGTACATTCGTTTGCCCGATCTAGATGCTAAGACGCTCGTACTGGTACAGCCTAATCGTCGAAAATGTGGACCTAAATGTCAGATTAGTGATAGTCTCCAAGCTATGATCAAGTCCCTGGTCTATAAGCAACATATCGATCAAGCTTCATACGATAAGCTCAGATTGGAGGATAAAAAAATGTTCAAAGAGATTCTTGTCATCACTCATCTCCAGTACAACTTCCACGATAAGCTGGATGACCCACTGAAAACTCTACGAGCTGAGTATGATAAGCTAAAGGGAGAGATTGAGTTAGGGAACAATAATCCAAGCATCATCAAGCAGCTTAAGTCTCTCACGGTGGATATGTACACCAATCAACTTATCAAGGATCAAGAATTCAAAGATATTATCGCTCGTCTACTATAAATAGTAAGCTAAAAGAACTTGCTTTGGTTTGATCATGTTCTTTTTCAATCCACGCATTATTCCAGATCAGGTGGAAAATATGGAGACAATAGCGATCTCAACGTCGCTGAGCTCAAAGCCATAATGAAGAATCTAATAATCCATGATCGACCCCAGATGACGCAAGCAGCTGTTTGGGCGACTGACCTTAACAAAACTATCAAGAAGGTAGATGCATCGACTCAGACTGAGGGGGGGGGACTATCCAAGACGACAGGTACTTCTGGTTTCCAACGATCGTGGGCTTATCAACCAAAGAAAAAAAACAAAAGCAATAAAGACATTCGCTATCTAATCATATTTTTTATGCAACAGCTGATTTAAGAGCTTCAATCTCATTTATCAAATGCTGTATCATCTTCATGTTATAAGTAGCGATGCGACTATAATTAACATTGAGCCGCTGTCGTCCTGGTTCCAGCGTTGGGTCTTCTCCCTCTTCAATATCGTCTCGATAGAAGACGCTGATCAAATCTGTGAGATGAGCCGATACGAGATCCTGAGCGATGAGTCCGACTTCTTGACCATCTCAACCCTCAGACGGAATCCAATCATAAAGTTTAACATCAACGCTACCATAGAGTCTCTTGATTCTATCAAGGGGGGCAGATATGATATTTCTCTTCAGTCTCCTATCTGAAGTCATTGCCATGGCCATACAAGCGATCTAGCCTCCAAAATTAGCTGCAACTGAATAAACGATAGGACCTAATGCCGATTCGGTCACCCCAGAGTCTGTTCTTAGTCGATATACAGTTGAACTACCAGCTCCAAACGTAAAATTGACTGCATTGGATACCGTTAAAGGAGAGCTTGGAGTTGTCGTGCCTAAACCGAGTCGTCCCGCGGCAGTTAAAATCATTTGTGTTGTATCATTGACTCCGAACCTCAAATCATTGTTTGTTTTTGTACCGAACCATACAGGATTGGTTAAGGTGCCGTTTGAACCATTATGAACCTCTATCTGAAACTGGACAGGTGTAGCATTGCTCCCTGAAAATAGACACATTCGAGTATAAGACCCATCGAGGTAGTCAAACCCAGAGCCTTTATTTCAAAATATGAACTCGAATTGGTTGTATTAATGCTTAAAATGTCAGAGACCCTATCGTTGTTATCACGGATTGATTAGCATAGGTCAAAATTCCAGCCAGATTTCCAGCCGTAATTGTACCAGACGCGGTAAGAGAGCTTATTCCAGTGATTGCTCCTGTTGATCCTGAAATTGTCATCCGAGCTACGTTTTGAGTTTCGAAGACGAGATCGTGAATAGTACTCGGTCCGAAGTATGCCGTACCGTTAAGGAGTGATAGAGAACGCAATTACTCGTTCCATTAACGCTTGAAATGATTGACCATTGGATGTACGAGTTGATTTGATGGTATCAGTAGCCGAAATAGTTCCTATGTTCAGCATATTCCTACTGGATGATATTACTTGTGTTGATCCAATCGATAGCGATCCAAAATCACATGCAGTTCCACTAACGAGAGTAGTACCGTTTATGGTTGCTCCTGACACAAATCCTAACCCTGTAATATCCTTAGATGCCTTTAGCAGGACTGCTTGTGAAGCTGTTGCCGAACCTTGTGTAATATTGAAATATAGAGATTGGTTAAATGCAATCCCACCAAACTTTAAACCAGGTGTATCAATACCCAAACCACCCATATTCATAGTCAGGTATTTAGCGTTCCGACTTGTGTGATATTGGTTTGTCCAGCTGAAAGGAGAGTACCAGTAATTGAAGTAGCAATTATGGATGATAGCCCTGTAATTGAACGAGCACCGCCTGTAAAGCTGAGGTTGCCATCGATGCTCAGGCCAGTAAGAGTGCCAACAGACGTGATTGATGTTTGAGTTGTCGTTTTGATGCTCCCGTAAATGTTGGTAGTAGTGAGAGAGCTGATATTAGCAATAGAGCCGGTGTCATCAAGTACTAAGACTCTCCCACTAACGGCTGCTCCTGGAGTGATGCCAGTGATATACGTCAAACGATGGTCGTTCTTGCTAAGATATAGCGTTTGTGCATACTCATAGGTCAAATATCCACTGGCATTTAATGACGGATAGAATGCAGGATTGTAGATCGGTGAAGCAAATATTGGCTGAGGATACGAAAAACCAGAACTCAGTGTTTTTATTATCTTAATCTATATAGATCCAGCGATTAAAAGACACGACCATGAGCGCTATTCCAAACTACAGCGCTTCGCTGCCGAAGAAGTTCAAGCCTGCTGGTATGGGCGATATTCCTGCACTCGACATAAAGCAGCTGTTTAGAATGGTTGTCCTTGGACCCTCATTCAGTGGAAAGAATAATTTATGTCTTTTCATTCTTAAGCATTTTCCCCACGTATTGCTCATCTCACGATTATTGCCCGTAACCCACATCAAGAACTGTATGAGTACCTCCGCGAGAAACTTGAAGATTTCATTACTTTCACTGATCCAGATTTACCTCCAAAGTTGACCAGGTGCGTCATACTCCTTTGAGCTCTAACAAACCTGAGCTTGTTATCATAGACGACTACAGCAACGATAAACTCTTCCAGAGGAATATATTTTCTCATTACATGACAAGAGGTCGCCACTTCAAGCTATCAACTATATTTTTAAGTCACAGCTACTTTGCAACTGATAGGATGATCAGGTTAAACTCTGAGTATGTAGCGATCCTGAAAGCTAATTCGAAACGCGATCTCCAGATAGTAGTGAAAGATTTCAATATAAAAGGCGTAGATGATCGCTCAATCGTCTATTACTACAGCAAAGCAACTGAAAGTAAAGGTCAGATGTTGCTCATCGATTCTGTGAAGGGGGAAATCAGATACAACTTCGATAAACCAATCAAGACTGAAGATTTTGAATAAATATCAGCTAAAATTTGATGATCATCATATAGTCATCATGGCGAGTTTTTTTAAAATCGATAGCACCAATCTCGTAGCAGATGGATACAACTCGTCGTGGAAATATCAGTTTCCGGGATCGGCAGCTGACTTTCGCGATGTTGTTTGCGCTATTCAATCAATCAGCTTATTCAACAGTGAGTACAACATTGATTCTATTCAATTCCAAAACACAACCTTTCAAGTCGAGGTTCCGACGGCTGCAACCACTTCTACGATCAGTATTACAGTACCAGATGGATATTACAGCTACGATGATATCAACAGAAGTATACAGTCAGCTCTTGTTAATGCAGGGGCTTATCTTATTGACGGATCCGGAAATAACGTATTTATGTCAAGCTAACTGAAAACAGCGTCTATTACGCGGCACAGGTAGATTTCTCTCCGACTCCTTCGAGTCTTCCTGTGGGATACACGAGACCTGCTACTGGTATATATTCCGCTGGAGGAACTGGTTCGCCTACAACGACTCGCGTTCCTCGTCTGATAATCAACAACACTGCTTTTGGCGCTGTCCTTGGGTTGTCTGTAGCAACGTATCCTGCTGCCTCATCAATAGTTGCTAGCGCTCAGCTATCCAATACCATTCCACAGATTCACCCAACCAGTTCATATATAGTTCGCTGTGATCTGATCAAAAATGAATATGTCGCATCCGGGGATATTTTAAGCGCTTTTGATAGAGGCGATGCAGGTATTGGCCAGCTGATCAGCTATAAGCCATCTCAGTATGCGTGGATGAATTGCCATAATGGTTCGAGATCGACTATCACAATCAATATCTATAACCAGAATGACCAAAAGGTGAGATTTCGTGATACTTCAGTATCAATTATGCTCTTGTTAAGACCAAAAAAATAGATTTGATTAAAAAAAATTAATCAAATAAGGCGGAAGTTACATTCTAAAACTGCCTCCGTTCTTTTTCATAGACCGCAATCTGGCCATATGCTCACGGGCTTTTTGCGAGCCCTTTACAAAACCCTTTTCTTCGGCTCGACAACGCCAACACCATAACGACGTCGGACTTCACCACGAAGCGACTTTATTAAATATTCATGCTGAGGTTGGGTTGCCTTGGAAAGGAGAAACTTTTCTCCAGCATCTCCAGCATCTGTAAGAATACCCTTGCGCTTTGTGTAAGCAAGAGCACGTTCGCCCCTTTACTTAAGTCAGCCATGGTCAGACGCCCTCCTTCATTATCGCTATCGGAGTCATAAACTCCAATACCCATCATAGATCGAATAACAGCTCTGGCTGGGATGGCTGCTATTGGTTGACCAGCATATGTTGCGAGTGCGGTAACAGCTACATCAGCAACTCGTGACAAAATGCCCGAGTCTTTTGCAAATTTGAAAGCAGATTTGATACCTCCCCAAATTTTCCCCCAGATACTCGCTCCATGCATACCTCACCTTGCATGTGCTTGAATGGATATCCAATTTCTTTGTGAGTGATAGCTAGACGCGTTCCTTCACCAGATTTACGAGCTCGAAGAGCTTTAGCATACGATTCAGGATGAAGGTGAAGCGTGGCACCAGAACCGCTCAGCTCAGCTTTACTTAATGATAGAGTGCCTGTCTTGAACGCTCTCTTGAGCTTTGTCTCTGGAATAGACGCCGAAACTGCTATTTCTTTGAGCATCTTGTTTATATTAACTGGAGAAGAACAAAGCTGATTTTTTATTTAAGAATAGTCAAGTTTAAATCCTTGAATCTTTCTAATAATTTCATCTCATTCTTTTGACGACAGTACAACCAGAGCATACACCATATCCCGCAATAGTCTCCGTATGTACCCTGATATTGTTTGGTATTATATTTTCCGATACCATATTTGGTAGGACCTGCCTCACCCATACTATCGAAGTATTCACCGTTGAATACACAGGTCCAGTGACCTACATCAAGATTAAGAGGTCTTAATAAAACTAGACATGTCCCTTTCTTCGGAATTGGTTTCGTTATTTCGTTTGATTCATAAATATTATCCAGATGGACTCCTATTCGATTGGCAAGCTCGATCAGATCATGATCGCTGGTGATTGGCTTATGAGATCGCTCATTATATTTAATTTCCTCAAAAGTATATTAGAAACCATATAGATTAAACGATGAGCGAAACTCAACTATCCGATCAGTATTTGTACCAGAGCTCGCTCCAAAGCGACCCGGAAATCAAAGTATCTTCCAGCAAACGCGTACCATTTGTGATCGATATTAATCAGGGGTCGTACCAGAATGGTGTTATTACTATCGATGATACGGCCCAGCTGAATGGAAGTGAGGGATTTGCTTGCCTTCGCGATGCATACATCATGCCTCCATACAAAATATCAATGAAGAATGGTGCTACTGCGCAGACTACTGCTGCCAATCGTTTCTGCTCTACGCTCAAGTGCGGTAACTGGAATGTCATCGATAGTTTATCACTTGAACTTAATGGCAAGACCGTTGTTAGTATGTCGGACTACAAACTATTCTGGAACAACATTCGCGCTCAGACTAGCTACAGTCCTCAGTACGTTGAGAAGCATGGTGCGGAGTCGTTTCTTTACCCGGACGCTGCTCAGTCAGCTTTATATAGCTCTGCTACAAGCTCGACAACGGGAGATGGTTATACTAACACTACTGCATTCTCATCTTCGTTTTCTACCACTGGCCCCTCTGGTGGTGCTTCTATCGTCAACGATGGTCTTGTAAAACGTCTGTTATCGAACCCTCCTAACACGGGCTCTATTTCTCTTCTACATGGCCTTCGCTTGGCGCAGCTGCAGCTTCTACCACAACATCAAATCAATTGGCGCGTGGCGCCTTTGTAACTGGCGCTGCTACTGCTAACGCAATCATGGGAACGTGGAGCTACATGCTAAAAGTTAAGCTAACAGATCTTCATCCTATCTTCAAGGAATTAGACCTCACGGCCAATCCGCAAATCCATCTCCGTTTTCGTGTCAATCAGGGTACTTCAACTGTCGCTGTCGATGCTTCGAAGGGTATGTCCTTGACCAGCACAACTCTAGCCTCTGGCAATACATGTCCAGTTATGGTTTCTGATTCTTCCATTGGCAATCCGATGTCTGGAGTTCTTGCCGCTTCTGCCAGATTCAGTATTTCTTGGGGTGCTGTTGTCAACGTACTTGAACCCACTGTTGATGGTACATACATGTCTTTTACCACTTCTCGTTTATACGTTCCGTTTGTGCATCTAGAAATCCTCAGGCTATCATCTCCAAGCCAGTTAAGAAGGTTCGATTTAATGATTGTTATGCACAATGGTTCTATCAGCGTGCTGGTATTGGTAAACAGGGAACTCAGCTCAATGCAGCATTCGGTCTACAACTATCCGCTTCTATCAAGAATGCTAAGTATGTCATTCTAATGCCTTTTGCTGAACAAACTGGAAGCTTTTCCTCTGCTGCTGTTCAGGAGTTCCAGAGTCCTTTTGATAGTGCCCCATGGACACTACATCCAGGATCTAGTATTCGAAACGTTAACGTTCGTATCGGTTCCCAACAGACTTTCGACATCAGCCATGACTACGATTTCCACCACTTCACTAACGAGGTAGCTAATACTGCTTCAATCAATGGTGATCTCACGCCTGAGCTGGTAAATGGATTACTAGACTATCAGACGTGGTCTCTGACAAACCGTGTGCTCATTGCTGATGTTAGCCGCTTAACAGAGCGTGATGTACCTCAAGCAATTCAGATCCAAGGAACTAACGCAGGGTGTCAAGGAACAAATATGCTGGTGATTGTGGTGAGCGAGTAGGAGCTGACTTTGATCGCCTTACAGGTGAAGTGATCGATTTTACTACCGCATAGGTTTTCGATAACATTTCACGAAGAGCAAAAATAGATCAACTATTGATGATCACCCATAATTCTGTTGTAGCTTAATAATATATTATTATCTTAGTGTAATTCTTCTAAAAGCTTAGGACATTTGTCAATCACGAATTGACTCTTTCAAAGCCAATCAATATATTTGGGATCAGTTCGACTGATCTGCTTGAGAGACTTACCTCGATATTTTCCCCACGTCATCCAATATGAATTATCATCAGTAAGAAATTTGGAGTGTAGGAATATCTTGATCTCTTCGCCAATATTTAAGCTCGGTTGATTAAATACCCATCGACAATAACCAGGATCAGAAGAATATACTTCTTCGATCTGCGTGCCCTTGTATTTTCCGAAAGTTAGTTCGTTCGACATGTTTTCTGTTGGGTGTATCTATATACATAGCCTCCTAATTTTTTTTGAAAATATTGTAATTTTAATTCCCAAATATTTAGTCTGTCACTAATAAAGAGATTTAACCCTTCTTAGTCCTATCTAATGAATTACTCCTAACGTTCTGGGATAATCTATCGGTTCTTTAGCTGAAATCTATTACTATGTATTATAAACGCTTAAACCTACTCTCGGTTATTAATTAAGGTACGAATTATAGAAAATTAAAAAAACGTACACGTAATGTTTCTATTACCCACTACTACTGCCATACGCCTCTGCGAAGACTAGACTGAAGGTGCTCTAAGCTTAGGTTGTGTGGGTCTGGGTGGTCTTGTAGACTTTCCGTCAGTTTTAGAAACGAGTGAAGGCTGCCACGCAGCG
Source organism: Phytophthora sp. 'mugwort' (assembly GCA_033558025.1). Lineage (NCBI taxonomy): Eukaryota > Oomycota > Peronosporomycetes > Peronosporales > Peronosporaceae > Phytophthora > Phytophthora sp. 'mugwort'. Next base: position 2,582,183 of record JAUCEF010000004.1, on the reverse strand, counting down.
ACTAAGAACCCAGAAACCTTAAGAAAAAACTATTTATTTCTCACGGAATGCTTGTGGCGATACTTCCTTCTTCATCCACTTGAGCTGATTAATCGGCCAAATCTGTCAGCAAATACACACCACACAGTCACAGTCAGTTGTCGATACACTTGCCACCTCCCTCTACAGTCCCTCACCCTCATCACTACACGTCCTTGCAGCAGCGCGTACGGCACGGGGCCGTAGAACCGTGAGTCGTGCGAGTCGTGCTTGTTGTCTCCTTCCAGCCACACGTGGCCCTTGGGGATCTTATGAAATTCCACCTCAGACGACGAGTACCGAGGACGCACACACACCGTGTCCCCTTCCTGTGCGATGATGCGCTTGCACACGGTCTGACGCGGGTTGGATACTGACTTGGCGATCACCACCTCGCCTGGCTGCAGCTTCCAGAGCTTGGGCGAGAGCTTGTCCAGCAGCACAATGTCCCCGTCGCGGTTCAACGTCGGCAACATAGACGGACCCACGCACTTGATGGTGTCGGCCATTTGCATGAGGCAGAAGGCCACGCCCCCGAAGCGCGCGAAGCACGAGAGCACCACGCCCATGTCCCGCAGCGCCGACGCCATGGTTAACGTAGCATTTGGCTGGAGCAACCTCCCATTTCAGTTTAATATGTGTATGCAAATACAAATTCCAAGTCAATTAGAACAAAATGTCGTGCTACCTTAGAGCAACCTCAACGTGAAGGGGTGTTGCCGTTGCAGTTACTGTACCCATTTGTAGGAGCTCCGATAAAGCTGCGGGACAACGCGGTGCTTGCAAGCTCAGAAGCAATTGCGATGGAGTTTGACGGTCTTTCCGACGTCGATGTGCTGGACGGTAAAGTGGCTGTGGCTTCTTTCCTGTTAAAGGGTGAAGTTCTTAACGTTCTGGTGATGGTGGTAGATCTACTGCACGACGTGGACGGCGAGGGCGACACCTTTGAAGGTTTGCAGCGATACTAGCGAGCTCTAAGGGCTCCTGATTCCCAATTCCAAGTCCTCATGTTCATGAGGTTTGTATGATTGATACAGATGCAGAGGCTTTCTTCGACACGGACCTCGACCAAGACAGCGAAGGTGCCAGATTAAAGTAGTTCGTTTGTCAGTGGCTCGTTCGTTGCTCACATGAATGTACTCGATGTAGAACTGGGTGACATCAATGCCGATGATATTTTGAGTCAGCTGGACGCCGTCACGTCTCTCGATGGTAAAAGGTTTGATATCTGTCCACAGAGCGAGCGAATGCGCTAATCTCTTCACCTTTTTGTTGTTGTTTTTCTTCTGTATATTGATATTTGTAGAGGACGACGAACAACCTGATGAGTTCCACGACTCAACTTCAGTGCCTCATTGTCCACAGTTGTCACAGTCTGGTGCGTTCATATAAAAACTCTTGCGTTCGTAACGCTTCTGACCCTGTAGTTTGTCAGACGAAAGCAGGGTAATGGGCGAGAGTTCATCTATTGATGAAGACGTCGAAGAACGACATGAGCGAGCTTTGCAAATTCCGGAAGAAACTTCTCTATTCTCAGGTAAAGCCGTTGTTCAAGCTGTTCTTGACCTTCTAACAAACACAAGCGATGAAGACACGAAAGAAGACGAAGAACTGCAGTTACAACAAGAAATACACGAGAGCGAGACACCTACTTCGACTCTAGGAATCATTTCTCCTTCACTAAAGGAAGAACTTCAGAATGAAAGCCAGGGGATGCCTCCAGTTCACGAAGCAACGAATGAAACATCAGATTCTATCGTTCTACCTCCACCGGCACCTACGACGTTCCCTGTCATTGTTGGCTCCATGAATCCTGTGGAGGAGGACGACAGTGATGAGTCAGACGAGTCGCAGGGCGAAGATGATGACGAAAAGACGTCAGTACTACCTCCGCTGCAGTTGAATATCCCTGAGGACGACGACGACGTGTTGGAGATCGACGCAGCGGTAGTAAGCAGACTCCAAAGTGAAGACAAGTCGAAGCGTGAAGAGCAGTCACTTACTACCAAGCAGCTTGACACCAACTTCGAGTTAGAGAACGCACCTTTCAAGACCTTATCAGGCAGCACAGATGACCCATATGCAGTGGACTGTTCATTTCATGAAGAAATTCGCGTCGCACACGTGACCACGACCCTGGAACCCAGTAGTCCGTTCTCGGATATCCACAAACTAGCAGGAGGTTCCACTTTGAGTGCTAACGCAACATTTGGGATTTCATACCAGAATATGCGAAAGAAAGTGGACGAATCTCATGCTGACGACGATATTGGCGTTTATTCCCTGTCCAGTGGTCCGTCCTTCCCCGATGAACGAGAATTTGAGAGTGAAATGGAGCTAACAAGTGACGTGTCGTTCTCCGTTGCCACAATTCGTGAAAATTGTGGTAAAGTTTGTGAGTACCCCGACGATGAAGAATTTTCATTTCATGAGAAGCCTAAAAATGAGTCGATTCTACTGTCGGAAGATGTTCTTAAAGCACGGAGAAACTCACTCGAGACTCAAAAGCGAAAGGAAGAAGAAGAACTTGTCAGAGAACTCAAACGCGTTACGGACGAAGAGAAAAAGCTCGTTCAAAGCACGAAAACCATGTCTGATCCGTCCGAGACAGCAACAGAAAGTGAAGCAATCGTTGAGAAGGACGCTCTGTCACTCACTGAGTTACACAGTATCTACAAACGAGGTCTTGGGGACCAGGAGGTTTTAATGGACGAAGAGGATGAAAAGAACACTGAAGCTCCTGCTGTGGGTCGCTCCATGTCTGTCATGGGACGGCTCTTTAGTCAACAAGGAACCACCGAAACCATTGAGGAAGAAGCTGATGACGACGATACCGAGGGCGAAAGAGACGTTCCTGACTCGCACGACGAAGACGCACACACGATTACTGAGCAAAGTGACGTCGATGAGTCAGCAGAGTGGAGAGAGATTAAGCTGGTGCAGCATCGACAATCACAGGACGAGAATTCCTCCACGGGTAATCGTCCAGAAGCATTGATCTCGTATGCTCAAGCAGCAGGTTACTACGCCGAGACTCCCGACGTCCTGCAGCACAGCGACCTCATTGAACCGGAGGATTTCCCACGAGGCTCGTGTTTGACCTGCTTATCACGCCCACGTCTCACTTTTACTGGTGCGATTGAAGAGCGTGATCGAGTCTTTTGTATCGCTGCGACAGCGTTCGATGCTCACAATGAAATTCTAGTTCGCGTACTACAAACGATCTACAAAAAGATCACAAAAAGCCCTCGAGACGTTCTCCTTATGGGAAGACACTGGGAAGACGTTGGATTCCAAGGCACGGATCCCTCAACGGACTTGCGTGGATGTGGCGTACTCTCACTGCTCCAACTTCTGTACTTGGTCGAGACTTTTCCGGATCTTACTCAGCGTCTTCACGTTCTCTCACAGCATCCGACACGCCACTTTCCCTTGGCCTGTGTACTCATAAACATTACGCTGCTGTCGGTTGTGGCGCTGAGAAGCGGAGTCCTTTATCCAGAATGCAACAAACACTCAAGTGTCTTATCGGGAATGAACAGGGTACGTACTTACAGTTGTTGACACGGAATCTTGGGCGCTTAATTACCTTCCTTCGTTCGTGTTAATGTTGCTGGTACTGTAGCTGTATGTTGCGCTCGCTTCGCAGCTTCATGACGCGATACAATCTCGACCAGATGAGATCCCTCTCATCCTGAAGGACACTTTGGAGCGAGGTCGCTCCAACCCGAGCAAACTGATTGATGAGGCTTTGGATGGCAATTCGCTGCGTCCATCTCGACCTGCTGCAGCGACACGCTCGTCCAAAGTAAAGGCTTCCGAGCCCGACAAGCTTGAATTCACCGAGATTGGGCTGCACTCTGTCGACGAAGACGAATAGTTTCTCTGTGTAGCACAATTCATACGAGTACACTAGACACGATGAGCCTGTGGGTGTTCACTCAACACGCAGCGTGTTCAGGTATTAGGATAAATAAGGTTCATCTCGGGACTCTTGTACCATGTGTCGAATCTTAAGTACTCGTGTTGTTGATCCAGTACGCGATAATGAAGTCGAAGCTGAAAAGGTCGAGCGATATCGCGAGGAAGATGAATACGACGGGAGATCTGGCGACGGTACTGGGGAGAGTCTGTAATGGGACAAACATGTTCATCAAGTAGCTCACCAATTCTTTTCTTTCTCTCTCGTGTTGTACGTACAGTCGATTCCTTACAAACGAACTCGATTTGTTTGCTTTCTTGAGTATATTCTCCATTGCTCCAACCGCCCCCTATCGAAGCAGTCGATATTCGAATGCGTCAGTTATAAACTCTAGTGACCACGTCTATTGGTTGAACTTACCTGATCTTCGAGTGTTTTCTCCAACGTCTTTCGAAGTTCATGTAAATCATTCAGAGATGGCAGTGGCTTGACAGCAGCAACTTGTCGTCGGTCATCATCAATCAGATCTTTTTCCATTTCCAAGCAGCCCTGTGATTTTGAAGTCCATACGAATCTCATTAGTTCAAGTTCGGAGTATCGACAATCAAGAACAAGACAGCAAAAAAAATACCTGGATAAAGTCGATGTCCTCAAGCAGCAATAGATTCTCCTCCTTTAGCGCTTCCCGTAGGTCTCCTTTGATCCCGTCGATTTCCTCAAGGTTTAATTGCCGATGCACCTGCATGAGACAGCAACACGTTAGTACTAAAAAACTTAGTACTTCACTCCGTTTACGAGAGCCGTCAACAGCATTCTATCGAACCTCGAGGCTCTCGAGCACAGCAGAGATCGAGGAGATTGAGATTGTCGAGCCTCTGGACACTGGGCGCTGAGATCCGGATGTCATTGGACGTCTACTAGTCGCTGTGCCTGGTCGAAGGACAATACCAACTGCTTGCTCGCTTGAATTCCTCCTAGACGATAGACTTTCCATTCTCGGCGTCCTCGGTGCTTGGTAGTTGTAGGGATTAGACGTATCCGCCGTTGATAACACGTACTCCAGAACCTCCACATCCTTAGCAGACTGGATAGTGACACGACTCGAGTGATTGTTGATATCTGCAGCCAGCAATTTGAGCTTTTCAATCAGCAGAGGCCGACCTGGAGGCTCGGGAATATACGGTCGCTTCGCCAGTGCGTCCTGTCATCCACTACACTGGTTAGTATACAGCTCTCATGCCACCAAACCACGAAAAGCGTACCCGCATATCATCGTTTTGCTGCTGAAACTCTGTCAAAATCTCGGCTAGTACTGCCAGTTCCTGTCGCAATTCCTATAGTAACAAACCAGAGCAATCGGAATTGGTCTGCAACGTACAGCGCAGTCGCAAGTCATTCCAAATCATCCCCTATCGAACCTCGTTGCCTTCGATTAAGTGACTTCCAATGGCACTTCGCAGCTCTTCTTCTTCGGACGCGCGGACGTTGAGCTTCAGCTCGTCCCAAAGCAGTTTACGGATCTGAAAGTACTCGCTTGCAACCGCCTCATAATGCACCATATTCGTCTGCCCGTCTTCGTTCACTTCTTCACGTAGCTTGTGCTTGTCTTCCAGCTGAACGGCCACAAATACCAAGACACACACGTTTCAAAGACGCTATAAATGTTCTAAGTTTAAGTTTGACCATCATTGTGGTCAGAATGTAGGTCAAACTTCAACTTGACTGCAACTGACAGTCAAATCATCGCACCAAACTGCCATTCAGACTACCATTTGTCATTTTTCATTAAATAATACTCACATGACCTTCTCCGCGACAATTGCGTCTTCCGACTGAACGCATATGTGGATCGGCTGGTGTGACCAAACCTCACCATCAACTGGCTTCGCATCCCGGTCCAGCACTCGACCACACACTGTGACGCGAAAATTACCCTCCGAGAGAAATATACACTGAATTCCGTGGAACTTGGCACCTCTTTCCATCGGATCATTCCACTGGACTTGGGTTTTCAGTAGTCCCACAACCATCACTTGATCACTCGTCTCGTGGACAGTTTCGTCACCTTCTTCTGTGATTATCACGTCAATTTCCACACCTGATACTGACTGCCCCCCCCCAACGTCTGACCGTTGAATTGTGATTGTAATTGGGACGTATTGGAACACTCTGGTCTGTAGCACCCGAGATTCCACACGTAAATGAGGCACTTGGAAGAAACTTAACGGGTCAACCGACAAGCTCTGAGCTCTTCTGTGGTTGAGCTTACTCACTTCTCCATTGTAGTCTTCACCTGCCACAGCTGACGTCAAATCTTCAAGTGGGGACTGGAGCTCGAAGTTGACGGACGGTAACAGAAGCTCAAGCTTCATCTGCTCCTGCTCGCTACTTGAACCGACATGTTGTTCCTCACAAAGCAATCGTCCTCGCGTCCCGAAATATGTTTCCCATTCCATCTCAAGCAAATCATTCAGCACTTCCACCAAGTTAAAAAACTTTTGGTCGGACGTTAGCCGCGGAACTTCTACAACAAACCGACGTGAGCATTGTCGACCAATTTCCGTCTCACAGGTGATAACGCCCGTGTCGTCAATATCACGACGCAATCGGAATCGAAATGTCGTTTCAGTCGGATTGACAATGTGCACCATGATGGCACAATACAAATGGTCCGTTGTCACTGCCTTCGCTGAGCGCTCAACGACGAAAGCCTCGTTAACTCCCAGTGCTGAGTCCTTCATCGGAATCTGCTCCGAACTGCATGAGAGCAACACCACCGACTGAAGCCTTAGCGACGGTAATGGCACGAGCTGCAACGTGAGCTTGGTTTCTCGATAGAAGACAGCATCTGCCGAATTGCCAGCCTCGTCAGCATATACAAAACTCCATTCAATCTGGAAATCATCATCCAATGGCTCTCCTTGATCGTAACGTCCTCGCAGTGACACCTCGAATGGGATACTGACGAAATCACCGCTTACCAGTGGGAGTGGAGACGAAACCACTTTGCCGCACCTCCATACCAAATCCTTCGTCTCAATCTGTCCGTCAGGAGACTCGTTAGCTCTCGTACCATTGGTACTGCTACGCAATGGATCTGAAACGTGTCCGTTGTTTTCTATTGAAGCAGGTGGCAAGTTGTTGAAAACCACACACGTTTCCTTCACTCCGCGACGATGCTGAACAACGACTGCCACTCTATAGTTGGTAATTTGTTGGTTTCCAGTACAACGTACACGGAGCATAGACCGCCTCGTCTCGGAAGCAAACATTGTGATTCGCATCTTGGCACTCGCCGGTTCTCTAATTGTTGCAGTCTTTTCACCATCCACAAGTGTCATTGAACTGTGCTCGCGAAGAGAAAGTGATACCATCGGTAACTCGCCTACAACGCGAATGCTGACAGGGTCTTTCAGCTTGAAGGACGTTTTGACGTTAAATGCCTTAATGAAACATCCTCGAACATGGAACGTCCCCATTCTCAACGGTTGAATCCCTAGCACCACCGTCTTGCGTGTTTGATAAGGCTCTAATGTAAAGAAACATGGGTAGCACTCAACACCCCCTTCTTCCGCGGTCGTAGGCGTGCTCTCAGTCACTCCACCGTCTTCTCTAACAAAGGTAACCCACGCTTTCAACTCTTGGATCTTAATAACAACGCCCATGGGGTTAGACACGACCAATTGCAGCTCAATCCGCTCGTGAACAGGAAATCCCCTTTCGTACATCGCAGACGCCTCGTCACTGTCGTCCTCTTCCTCACTCTCTTGGCTCTGGACTGTCTTCCGTCTCATCTTTTTCTCAAACGGAGAATAGAAGAAATCTGACTTGACCACTTGCTGACTAGATGCAGACTGTACTCCAAACACCTTAAGAGCGGTCTCTCGGGAAAGAAAAGGATGCTGCACATTGAAACGTGAGCGTAACTTGAGCTTTTCCACTCGGAGAAACGTGGACAGCTGCACTTGTTCACTAGAACGCAACGAAGTGCAGTCCGACTCCAGTAAATTGAGAAGTTTCTGTTGAATCTTCGCAATCTCAATCTTTGACCGCAAATTCCACACTGAAATACTTTCTGTCACTGCTTGAGAACGGAGTTTTTCACCATCACCGACACTCATCCCTCGAATACTCTTGACCCCAGCTTCTCCATACACAAACTCCCTTCCGTCAGTCACATTTGCCATCGTTGCAGCCGGTAGACGATCTTCTATACGGCTTGTCAGCGCGCCATTGTGTTGATAATGTCCATGGGAGAACGGAGTTAACGCTGGAGACGCCTTCGTTGAGATCGCAGTCACAGCAGCAGAGAATTGCTGTCGTGGCGTGGCTAAAAGTCGTGGGGTGTTGGTGAGCGTGGATGACAAAGATGCTGCAGCATTGGACATGGAAGCTGACGGGGAATTAATAAAATTGCGTCGGACTCTCGTGTCGATACCTGGAGGGGGTGAGAAATACACGCCACTTTTGGCATGAAGCCCTGCTGTTATCCGTTCAGCAGGAGGTCGAGCCACACGAAGCGACGTACCAGGTCGCTGAAGATGGTCCACTAACAGTCCAGTCGATGGTCTTGTTCCCGAGGACGACAGAGACGAGTCGACAGTTGGAGCGGCGATTGAATCACACCAAACTAACATTTCTAGCAGTTGGAGACAGTAAGTCCCGACAAGAAGCGCGTCCCCCATCATTCTCGCTATGGTCACGAGTTGACGCAGTACGTGGAACCGGATGATCAGCCACGAATCGTCTGGTGTCGTCGAGCCATTTGAACAATTCTTCCTCCGGTTCCTTCGGTATTGCGTTGTGACTTCCCATGGTAATTCGTCGCTCTGTACACTTCGAGCTTGAATACCCAATCGTTCCGCAGCCACATGCTCCAGTACCAATGCCGCCTCCAAGTCCCTTTGCCGCTGAGGTCCATTCGTCCTACTGGAAGGTGACAGCAGTAGCTTCAACTGCGCGTCGACAGCAGGTGCATGGCGAGCTAACAACAGCGACGCAGCTTCATGAAGAAAAAGAGCCACACGTCGACGATGCCCCACAATTTCTAACATTCGACTCGTCTGGATCAAAAACTCGACCTGACGCTGCGATTTCAGCTCCGGGAAGAGCATCAGGCCTCGTTCCAGCACGTCCCACAGTAATTGCTTGGTCCACACACTTTCCAACGCTCTGGGTTCATCTGTTCGACATGTCAACGTCGTCATCGCCACACCTGCGTAGTACCATCCGAGGTTCTCAATGAATAAACTCTCAAGCTCTGTTGTGCCTGCTTTCGCGTAGAATGTGACGGCTTCCGATGCTTTCTCGACGAGTTCAGTCGACAGTTTGCTTTGTGTCTCTGTATAGAGACAATAAACGTATCCTTCCAGCGCGGCTGCCAGCCACAAGGCGTCTCCCGGTGCCCCTCCACTACGTCGTTCTTCTTCACGCAGCATTTCCATCGCTACTGTGTAGTGGTCCACTGCATCTGAGAGACAACTCACAAGTACACTGTAATCTCCCAATAGTTTCTCCCGACGTGCCAGTTGACGCTTCCGTCGTCGATTCCGCGGGTCCAACGCGGCGACTCCAGCAGCGAGAGGCGACGGAATGGAAGAGAATGAGGATCCCGACGTCAGTGAGGAGCGCGACGTTGGACTGGACGAACTGAACGTGGTTGCGGTATCTTTCGACTCGCGCGACAACACGAGCGGGGACGACGTCGACTGCTGCATGGCGTGTGTCTGTTGCGGCTCCACGTTGACGTCCAGCAAAATACTCGCGAGGTCTCCACCCGCTGCTTTAAGCGCCAATCCGTTAGTAGCAGCAGAGGATGTCGCCGATCTGATTGCACTCTCCAAAGCCATGAGGATGTTGACTGCTAGTGTGTCCATGACGACTTGTAAGTGGAGACTCACGGTCGACTCGCCTGTGCCCTGTAATTCGTGGTGTACAGGGAACATGACGAGGTCGCCGAGTCCTTCACATTCGCTGGCTGTGACGTCCTCAAACGTATGCTCAAAGGCGAAGAGTTTGTGCATGAGCAGCCCCGGGAAACGTCGGACCGAGGCCTCAAACTGCGCGTGGGCAGCGCGCAACCCCCCGCTGAGTGTAAGCGACGGACTGTGGCACACGCCCAATGCACCGATGACGCGTCGACTCGCGTGCACATCCTCTCCGTCGCAGGACTCGACGCGCTCGGCAGTCGACACGAAGCGGAAGTGCAACGAGCCCGCACCAGACCAGTCTAGACCGCGGAATGGTGACAGCTCGGCTGCGTAGCCCCCTGGACGCGTAAGACTGCGCAGCGGCAGTTCACTGTGGCTCTGTAGGAGGCGCGCATAGGACGCGAACAGGTCCGACGGGATGCCGCCCACGGGCACCAGGTACACGAGGAACTGCGCCGGCTGCGTCCAGCGCGCGGAGTTGCTCATTGTGTTGGATACACTGGGCACTAGTACTGTATATAACGGTATGTTTTTATATTGCTTTTGTATATTGTCGAAATCTGTATGCTTTTCAGATGGCTACACATTGTTTTTCATTCAAAAGAGTGATGGTCGTGGTCTCCAAGGAGTCGGACGAGCGGCTATACGTGCCGCTCAAAGTGCGACGTCAACGCGAGCAGGAGCGACTGCAACGGCGGCGCGAGGCGTTGCATGAACGTATCCAACACGAGCGCAGCGACGGCGACAGCGCGAGCGCGAGCGACTCGGATACACAGCGGACGAAGCGACAGAAGATCAAGGAGCCGAGCACCGATGCGTCGCCGTCGTCCGCCGCGCTGGACGAGCCGCCACAGCCGCCGCAGCAGCGCTCAGCCGTGAGTCTGCTGGACCAAGCCTACGAAATGCGCAAGATGATGGAGGAGCAGGGCGTGAACCAGCAGAAGGCGCAGCAGGACGCACAGGAGGTCAACATGCTCAAAGAGGCCAGCTACGTGCAGAAGGCGGCGCTAGTCTCGGCCCACGAGCGCGCCGAGGGCATCCATTACGAAGAGACCATGAAGACAACGTGGAAGCCACCGCGCAGTATTGCAGACATGACTCCGGAGGAGTGCGACGCTGTCCGTAAGAAGTGGCACATTCTGGTGGAAGGCGAAGACATCCCGCCGCCCATCAAGTCGTTCGAGTACATGCGCTTCCCACCAGCCATTCTGGACGCACTTAAGGCCAAGAACATCATGCGGCCCACACCGATTCAAGTGCAGGCGATCCCGTGTATTCTAGCGGGGCGAGACATGATCGGCATTGCATTCACTGGGTCAGGAAAGACAGTAACGTTCACTCTGCCGCTCGTCATGTTGGCGCTTGAGGAGGAGAAAAAGATGCCAATTATTGGCCATGAAGGCCCTTTTGGACTGATTGTGGGGCCCTCACGTGAGCTCATGCGACAGACTTTTGACGTCGTCAAGCACTTTACAGACCACTTGTTCAAGGCTGGATACCCGGAGCTTCGCAGCCTGCTCTGCATTGGCGGTGAAGACAAGCGCCAGCAGTCCGACTTGATCTCCAGTCGTGGTGTGCATATCGTAGTGGCAACTCCTGGTCGTCTGAACCACTTTCTGAAGCTGCGCGAGATGAATCTACGACTATGTAAGTACATTTGTTTGGATGAAGGCGACCGGATGCTGGACTTGGGGTTCGACGAAGAAGTCGCCACGACCTTCAACCATTTTACGAGTCAGAGACAAACGCTGCTGTTCTCAGCTACAATGCCCCAGAAGTTCCAGGATTTCGCCAAGGATGTGCTAGTAAAGCCCGTTCTAGTGAACGTCGGTCGCGCCGGTGCTGCCAATTTGGATGTGATTCAAGAGGTTGAGTACGTCAAGCAGGACGCCAAGATTGTGTATCTACTCGAATGCTTGCAGAAGACGAGCCCACCTGTTGTCATTTTCTGTGAACGCAAGGGCGACGTCGACGATATCTACGAATATTTGATCTTGAAGGGCGTGGAAGCAGCTTCTATTCACGGTGGCAAGGACCAACAGGAGCGTAACGAAGCCATCGATCTATTCAAGACTGGGCAGAAAGACGTGTTGGTTGCCACGGATGTAGCTGCTAAGGGTCTTGATTTCCCGGATATCAAGCACGTCATTAACTTTGATATGCCCGCAGAGATCGAGAACTACGTGCATCGAATCGGCCGCACAGGACGTTGTGGGAAGACGGGCGTTGCCACCACTTTCATCAACAAGAGCGTTCCTGAGAGTGCTTTGCTGGATCTAAAGCATTTGCTCGTGGAGGCCAAGCAGACGGTGCCGCCAGTGCTCAAGGCGTTGGAAGATCCTTACGAAGAGTTGGAGCGCAGTGGTGACGGGCTATCAAATGCCACTGGAACAAAAGGATGTGCGTTCTGTGGGGGGCTGGGTCACCGTATCACTGACTGTCCGAAGGTGGACTCGCAGGTACGGAAGATTGGAGCAGGCAAGCGCGACTTCCTTGCTGGAAAGAGCGAAGGCTACGGCGGAGACTCGCTTGGTTAAATTGGACAATATATGCCCAGTGCAGTAGTAGGCATCGCAATATATTGGTACTCCTTCAAACGATCCGAATTCCCTTAAATTGGTAGTCAAATATTGTGCATATCAGTCGGGTCGTTACGATGTTGAAGCTGCTGAGCTCCAAATATACTGGCAAGAAACCGAGACGTGCTCTATGGGGCGCAGTATCAGCCTGTGCATTAATTACGTCGAGCGCGTAGCGACCCATGCCATGGGCACCTCGCTGTCGAGAAGTTTCTCGCGCTTTTGGAATCGCAATGAACGGCGACTGCTTCTCGTGGGACTGGACGGCGCTGGGAAGACGACGATTTTGTATCATTTGCGCTTGGGGAAGGCCATTGCGAGCATTCCGACGGTAGGTTTCAACGTGGAGACCATCAAGTACGACGGCTACAAACTCAACATTTGGGTGAGTTGGTTAATTTTCGATGAGTGAAAGTCTGAAAGTTTAAAACATTTTGCTTGCGAACTTACTGACATACTTTAACTAACCTAGGATGTCGGAGGGCAAGACACACTGCGGCCATATTGGAGGCATCACTTCACCGGGACGCAGGTACAGACAAAAGGAGAGACATTGAATTTATCTAGGAGATTGAGCTTAATTCCATTTATTGGCTGTCAAAATTTAGGGAATCATCTTCGTTCTGGATAGTGCGGATGATCAACGCCTTGAACTCGCAAAGACCGAACTCAATGGCATACTTGTTGATACTCAACTCCAAGAGGCGTGTGTACTAATTATCCTTAACAAACGGGATCTGCCCGACGCAAAAGATGTTCAAGAACTCACGGAAACGTTAAAATTCCAGGAATACTGCGCAAAAAGTAGTCGTCGTGTCAAGGTGCAGCCGACAGTGGCTACTACAGGAGCGGGGCTTAACGATGGCGTTTCGTGGCTTTGCGAGAACATGGCCACGCTTTGATATCAAATGCCATAGCACATGGATACTGTAGCCATTTGTCACTAAGTAGCCAAATCTTCATCTGCACTGTACGTACTAGTATAGTAGTACGTACTACGTACTATATGAAATATCTCACCTCTGTACTCCATTGGAAGGAAACATTGATCGGAGCCCCCAAGGCCCCGTAGTTTGGTCCTGTAATCTACACCTAACTTGCTTGCACTACTCGCTGTTCTATCGTGGAGTGAAGCGTGAGAGAGAGATTCTCCCAGCTCTTGGGAGCGAATCGCGATTGCAATACGATATCATTTGTCTAGGACCAATCGTGCGCAAATGCAACACCCTCGTACTTCTTCGCACCAGGGATTTCGATCTCTTCCATGAGCATATTCCCATCCACGTCGAACACAGTAATATACGACGTCTGCCTCTGTTCATCTTCCACTTCCACACTCTTGATAGCCACAATGACCGAATCGTCAGACCGCGGGACAAACTTGAAGGACGAGAACCCGCGCAAAGGCGTCACCTGGCCGATTTCGCGCACCTGGATACTGCTAAAGTCCTCGCTCGCAATGACGACCTTGTTGGAGCCGCGTTTCTCGTCCTCCATGTCGTTATATGGCTCGGTACTTACACGTCGCGGCAGAATGAACCATTGACGACGGACGGGACTCCACTCAATGGCCTCGTGCACCACGTATCCAGGCCACTCACAGCCCAGAGCCTTACGCACAGCCGCAAAGTTCGCTGTCCAGTCTTCGTGACGCACATCGCCAGCGCGGTCCATTACAGCGACCCATAGATTGCCGTCACCGATGACGTTGCCGTCGTTATCCGTGAACTCCTTGCCGACACTGCCCATATACAGCTCGCCATCCTTGACCGTGGCCCATTCGTGCTTTTGTCCCTTCCCATTGAAGCCATCGCCCTCCATGACAATGTGCTGCGGAATGGCCTGCAGCGGTTTCGTCATGCTCACGCCCTCGAAGTGTTTGAGTCGGAAGACAATGCCCGTACGATCATCGAACGCCAGCAGCTTTCCGTCGAACCAGGCGAGCTCACTGAGCTCGAAGCCGCGTCCGGCTTCGTTCATGCTCGTAGAGAACTTTGTCTCCTCTCCAAAGGTCACCGCGTAGGCATCGCGCTTCTGGGTCGAGCTGGAGCTGCCGGGAATGACCTTGAGCGTGGCGTGCATGATGTAGGACATGAACTGCGGCTTCTTGCTGTTCTCGTCCTTCGACTTCTTGTCCAGGTCCGCCACGATGATGATGCCGAAAGAATCGGGCTTGGGAGGCGGCACCAAGGTCGGCTGGTGCCGCATGTTGTGCTTGGTAATGTCCACAGAGGGAAGTAGCATCGGCTGGTCGTTGCCCCAGTTCTGAGGCGTGCGCAGCTCAGCGCCGTTGCTGATGCCGGTGCCTATGCTACCGCCCAGGGTCGACCTGGACAGCGACACATATGTAAACACAGCGAAGGCGACAAGCAGCACGAGCGCGCGCCCGTGGCGGCGCATGGCAGCCAGCGTCGAAGCGGGAAGAGGCTGTCGCGACGACGAGATGGCTACGCCGCCACTGGGAAGAGTCGTGCTGTGTGAGTCCGACCACATGTTTCCTTCCTCCAGAGTGCTGAGCTTGCGCTTCTTCTTCTTGGTGTCCACACACGACACGAGCATGCACAGGGGAGCTACGTCCGGGCGCGAACACGTCAGTTACGACGATGGCTCAATGGAACTGACTGACTTTGGTCTGACGTAAAGCATTTTGACCAATAATCAATGGTGCAGTCTGATAAAGCCGACCAATTGTGACGTGCCGCCTGGTTCTGTGGCATCCGAGTAAGTGCGCTATTATAACAGGTACAGTAACTTAGGCGCCATTTGACACGATGGCGGACAGTAAGAACAAGGAGGTGGCCGCGCTTGAGGCGCTACGGGGCTCGTCGGCGGAGCTGGTGCGCTACCTGGACAGCATCAACGAGAAGCTACTGCAGATGAACCAGCAGAACGAAAGTGCGTGGTGCTCGGCGGGGTTCTGTGGGGGATGGCATACTAACGTTTCAGTTGAATTATATGCAGTGTCGTTACGCGTATTGGAGAATTGGTCCAGCGTCATCGCCATCTCCAAGGTTAGCTCGGCGTGGGCCGCAGCCACCTCAGAAGGAAATCCGCAGACGGAGAAGGAGCTTGTTCGGACTTCACCCTAAGAACAAGAGGTCAACAGTATGAACGCTTCCCTACTAGACGCAGGACTGAATATTTAAACTAGGAATGAAGACCTGATTGTGTTGGTGAATGTCGCTATTCTCCTTCTCTTGCTAGTAGACCAGACGACACCAGAAATAGCCGGGAGCTCGGTTCGAGACCAAGAAGGCCATCGATTATTTAGACGTCAGCCAGCACTGTTTCTATTTATTCTTTGAACCTAGTTGTCAACGAGGTGAAGCTGAAGGGTGTAGCTGCTTGACGCGGTAGAAGGACGCCATGCGCACCAGTGGATTTGAGCAGCCCTTCTCGCGAGATCAAGTGACAAGTTGGGCCATTCAACTCATCCTGATTGGAGTACGCATAGCTCTATTGCTGATTGTTGAATAGCTTCCCGCGTAGTGACCTTAAGTTCCATCTTGCCGCTACAATTGTGTCATTCTTTTGCAGAGCTTCGTTGCCTTCGTGTCAACTTTATTACGCTGGGACAAGGTATGTCTCGCTTGAGTCTAATCCGCAGCTGTCTGACTTGCCTAACATCCATCTCTCGTCTGCAGTGCCTAGCGATTCTCCTCCCTAATGCTGTATTGGTGACTGTCCTCATAAGAGCGTGGTGCATTTGTGAATCGAGAGACCCTTCCAAGCCTGTGAGTGGCCTCTACCCATTCTCTACTGCTTATCGTCGTCGCTAACCGTGCTACGTTTCAACTCTTTGTAGATCCCCTCACCGAGCTGCTTTCCTTCGGTCCTAAAAGTCCCCTCAAAAGAGTCGCGTTATTGTGGATTGTGCTACAAGAACAGCCCTGGGTTGGATCACCACTGCACTTGGCTAAATACGTGCATCGCGGAAAGCAACTACGAGGCGTTCTACTGCCTGGTAGTTTCAGCGACATGCCAGACACTGCTGCAGACTGTCATAGGTATCCTCATGTGCACTTTGTGGGAGTCAGAAGTGAAGACTTACGCGGCTGACGGCTGGGATAAGACAGTGATCGTGCTGCTCTGGATCCACAACGCCGCCTGCATATCACTGACGAATTCATTCGTGCTGCTTGCTGGTTTCCACACGTACTTGCTTTGTGTTGGAATGGGCACCTACGATTTCATCTTGGCAAATGGCTCCGACGGTTTGTGTACCCGCATGCTGAAGTGCAACTTCTTTCGCCGGAAGAATACAATGAACCGGAAGCGTAGCCATGTGCAACACGGCGATATGAATGACACTAAAGTCGCTGCAACTCGGACAAGGAGAGGTTCACCTCCATCTGCTATCGTTCCTGCGAGTCTTTCCACTCCTTCGTCGTTTCGGTCACAGACATCACTTGAGCAGGCAGCAGCGGCTGCAGCGGCGTTCGAGCAAAGCGAAAGCAGCGACACGCTCCGCGATCTCATTAGCTCGGGGCGCACGAGTTCCAACCCCACAGAATTTGCTGCTGCAGCGGCGCAGCCAGACATGGCGCTCAGTGTGGGAATCAACGAGAGCGAGGGCATTTTCGAGGAGGTCGACTTAAACAGCCCGCCAAAGCCGAAGAAGTTAACGGGGGCGGTAGTGGCCCCGGCCACGACGGAGTCGTAGCAGTGAGCATTTACAGACGCGACGCCGAAATTCTGCGACGTGTGTGAAAGCCTTTTAGACTAGATACCAAAATGGACAGGCTGAGCATTTTGATTGGTGATTTGCCGAACAACCTGAGTTTTGTATGGTCCGCGGAGTGATTGGCTATCGCTGGCTTTCCAAGCGCAGGTCTCGATTCAGCCGCAAAGCATAGTAACGTTGGAGACGTCGTCGGGTATTTGCCAGCAAAACCTCTTTTCACCTTAAACAAGGTGTGTCCTATAGTAGAGCTTAACTGTAGGAGGGAGGCACAATGCAAGCATTAACACTAACAGCCTCTTGTCTCTTGCTGTTGCCGTTCAGATGCGTCACGTTGCTGCTTTGCTGTTGTGTGTGCTCGGTGGAAACGCTTCTCCCGCCGTGGCTGACCTCGAGAAGGTCGTGAAGGCTTTCGGCGGCGAGTTCGACCAGGAACAGGCCGAGAAGCTCGTCAAGGAGCTCGAGGGCAAGAACATTGAGGAGGTGGTCGCGGCCGGCAAGGCCAAGCTCGCCACTGTTTCGGTGGGCGCTGCCCCTGCTGGTGGAGCCGCTGCTGGCGGTGCCGCTCCGGCCAAGGAGGAGGAGAAGGCCGTCGAGGAGGAGGAAGAGATCGACATGGGCGGAGGCATGGACATGTTTGGCGGAGATGAGGACTACTAGACGTCGTCGCACCTCACGTTGCGATGTGCCACGCGATCTGCCACTCTCAGCGCGCTCAGGTCGGGTAGTAACTTCAGCTTAATCGAATGCGCATGCCAGCCAAGCATGTAACGCCATTCGCACACAGCACGTTAGCTCTTCTGTCTTCTCGTTCCGTGAAGATTGATAGTCGCCGTTATATTTGGGGAGTGCTGTGCTATCAGGGACAGATTACTACAGGCTGTGCTAGCTACTACTACGTAGTAGTATCTCGCCTGCCAATGGTGTCGACCTTCTCATCTTGCGCGATAGATCGTCTCTTCAATTCAGGTTCATTGGATCGTCTACCCAATGATCTTGGCGCTCACGCGACGACAGATTCCAGCCCAGCCCATTGCAGATACAGCACCGAGCGGGAAGCCCGGGAACGACATCAGTCGCTCCACTGGAAGCATGTAGCCCTGTGGCAGCACCACCAAAGGCTCGTTCCAGTAGTACAGCATGACCAACCCCATCAGCATCGGCTGATGCACCAATATTCATACAAACAACAAAGCCGAGCAGACATCGTTCAGTTAGGTGTTCGCTAAACAAAAAGCCCACTGCATTTTCACGCCTGACACAACAAACTGACCGTTCGGATGCGGTCGAACTGCTTTTGGAGCTCCGATGGCGCGCTTGTAGCCAGCCGCTCCACTGTGAGTGTGTGACACAAATGAAGCATGTCACATGTAAGTATTGCAGATAGAGAGAACGTTACGCCGACAAGACCCTTTGCAAACCGACCTGCGAGCTCTTGCATCTCCTTCTTTAGCGCGTTCATCTTACGCGTGGCCTTGGCCTGCTCCACGAACGTCTCGACGGAGTTGAGGCGGTTCACAAGCCGCACCTGCGCGTTGTACTCGCCCATCAGCTTTTGCTCGGCAGGCGACAGCTTAGCGCCGCGCCCGTTCCACAGCTTCATGGCCAGGTCCGTGACGAACATAACGATGGCGATCAGCAGCACGTCGTACACCTTGAGCGCCGTGATCGTCGGCAGCTCCACCATCGTCATTCGACGTCGATACAATCAATTAATTGATTCTTGAACGGAGCAATGCTCTTTCGCACTTAGTCGAGAAGGCGCAACCACACCGAGCCGACGCGACAACCAAGCAGAGGATCAATATGGCGCAAGACATGCGGGCGCTGCGAAACTACGTGACGGCAATGGACGACCGTCAGTACGACAATGTGCCTGAAGGTGTCGTCTGTCTGCTTATCACACACAGCAACCTCAAGCTGCAGATGGTCGACATTCGTCTGGACCTGCACGGCACCATTGGCGAGCTGCGCCACAAGCTGTACCAACACACGGGCACCAAGCCCGACGCCATGGAGCTGCTGATTATGCGCAGCGATGGATCGGTGTACACCCGTCTGGACAATGACCAGAGGATGCTGGGCTTCTACAGCGTCGAGAACGGCATGCGACTGCACGTCGTGGACAAGGATCCGTTCTCGCTCTCGAGAGGAGGCGGTCTCGAGGACGTCTCGCTTGTCAAGAAGTACGAGATCTCTGAGGAGGACTACGACAAGCGTAAGCGAAGCTGAGTGCAGCAGCAAATGTAGTGGTGTAGTATTGCTGCGGGTGAAGGGCTGAGTGATTGATCGTGCTCTGCTTGCTCCGTGAACAGGCGAGAAGACTGTGCGTGCGTACAAGAGGGAGCAGCTCGCAAAGGACCCGAATTGGAAGCCCAAAACCATGATGAACGTCGCCCGACCGGCAGCGGATCCTGCTACGCCTCCAGGGTCCGAGACTGTCGCAAACATAAAGGTGGGCGACCGGTGCGAAGTGCAGCCTGGTGGACGTCGCGGACAGGTGCAATACCTGGGAGAGATCCCGGAGATCGCCCCGGGTTACTGGGTGGGCGTGCAATTTGATGAGCCTGTCGGCAAAGGCAACGGTTCCGTCAAGAGCACAATCTACTTCAAGTGCGAGCAGAAGTACGGCGGCTTCGTGCGTCCGCACAATGTGACCGTGGGCGACTTCCCGGTCATAGACCCATTCGCAGACTTGTCAGACGACGATGATGATGAGCTGTAGTCCGTGTTGCGCGTAATGGTTCATTTATTGCTGAAGCATTGCTGCTGCAGACAAATCAAGCTAAAACGCAGTAATCGAGGCCACCTCTAAAGCGTTTGCCTGCCAGCCTCTCGACGTCGACTATTGCATCATAAACGACAGAACGGACTCGAATACCAGACAGGAAAATCAACTCTAACTTACTTTCCACGGTGTTTTCTGCTCTGCTTAATAGTCCACACTACCTCGTCCTCCCAGACTCGCCCGCCGGTCAGCCAGCTCCCTGTGAGACTCGAGTCGACGAGGCGAAGGGTTCTTCAACCAATGCAGCACCTCGACTGAGCTCCTCCTTACACTTCGGCCTTGCGCGTGATCTCCTCAACGTTCCAGCGCTTGCGCTTGGACAGCGGACGCGTGGGCGACAGGCGCACGAAGTCGCCCATGTTGCAGGCATTCTCCTCGTCGTGGGCCATGAACTTCTTGGTCTTCTTGTAGTACTTGCCGTACTTAGGGTCCTTTACGATACGGGCCACCTCGACCAGCACCGACTTCTGCATCTTGTTGGACACGATCTTCCCGAACAACGGCTTCATGACAGCAACGGCAACAGCAACAACAGGCTTGATTGAGGTTCGTTGCGATGATATTTGTCTGGCCTAGAAGCGACAACACAGCCGCAGGCCTGGAACCTTGCAAAACTGGTAGCAGTACATATCATCTTTAAAAAAACTGTAAATCCTGAGATTGTGCCCCATCCCTCTAATAATGCCCCACCCCTCAAAGTTTGGCGTATAATTGTGGACTCGGGATAGTGCCCCATCCCTCTAATAATGTCCCACATCTGATTACAAATTAGGTCGGAGCCCCCATAAATCAACTGTGACGGCAAGTGCGTTGGCCATTGGCGTGTCGCTAGGTCACCCTCCTCAGTGAGGACGCCGGATGAGCTCAGGGAACAGATTTTCACCTTTCGTTGCCAATTTCTAGTTGTGGCGATGAAGCGCAAGTTCACGGTGGAAGGAAATTGGTCTGTAGTCTAAGAACTGGAGGCTTCGAGCGTCCGAGCGGATGCCAAGAAGCATAAGCTCGACAGGGTAGACCAGTGGGGTGTCAGAAGAGTGAGCTCCAGTTTGTCAAAAGCGGGCGCTATAGTTCCCTGGTGGTGGCCGATTTGTCGTGTCCGACGAACATGCGTTCACGCTGCTGGAGATAATCTGGAGCCCGCGTTACGCGGAGCATGATTGTCCATTGGGCTACTAGCTGGGTCGCTGAGCACGCTGGGACAGCATTACACGTCTCAAACGGGTGGCTTTAGAGTTTCCTGGCGCGGAACAATCTTGTTCTGCGTCGGACGACTCAAACCTAAGCTAACAATGGAGCTGAAGTTTCAATACTTTAATAGTGTCCCACCTGTAATAGTGCCCAATGTAAGGGGTGGGCACAACGTTAGTTCCCCATGGTGCAGTATCGCAGGTTTTACAGTAGCTGGAAGGAATTTGTTTTTGACCAATGAGCAGCCATTTGCGATGGTCGCCACGTCACAGAATCCCCAGTACACGACGATTGCAATGGGCGAGAGCTTCTTCGTGCCGTATCTGTACGTGCCCAGCGCGGAAGCGAACTACGTGAAGCTGGTGACATCATGGGGAAATGTACAGATGAATAAGGGTTTCCTGGAGCAGGCGGCGGCCAGTGTGGCAGTGATTGTGCTAACGGCGATGCTCTGGCGGTGCGCCGCGCGACTTAACGAGACGCTGAAGAACAAGAATGACGGCGAGGAAGGAGACGAGGGAGAAGAAGAGGTGGAAGAGGAAGAAGAAGAGAATGAAGAGCCGATGTCTGCGCCTGATGAGAGCTTGGTCAAAAAGGGGGAGAACAGCTACTACTACACCCATCAGCACCGAGAGATTAAGAATGAGGACGAGGGCGTACGCAAGACCATTGTGTCGTCCTACGGCTGGAACGACAGTAAGAAGACTGTCAGGTGAGAGTCCACTCCACGGTCGTGTGGTAGTACTGCAAATTTAATTTTTGACTGACGCTTTGTGCTTATGTCCAGCATCTTCTTGACGGACAACGTTGTCAAGAATTTGAAGGAAGAGCAACTGGTTTTGGTAAGGGAGAACGCGTTTATTGCACGTTTGCAAGATGGCAACGCATTAACATTTAACTGACTGATAATGACAGAAATGGACCAATATGTCGCTATCGATGGACATACTCAACGCCCGAGGCGGTGACCCGGCCAAAAGTCTGGTTATCTCAGCGTTGTTCCACGAGATCACGGACGTAGCGTGGGAGGCGAACAACGATACACTCACCATCACGCTGACGAAGGCACAGGAGCTGCCTTGGAATTCCTTGAACGGAGCCGCCAAAAAGATGGAGGACCACATCGAGTACGACGACGCCCTGTACGACTAAGACCCAACGCGTACGTGCAACTTCCACCCGCGTATTAAACAGAAACGTTAGAGTGATTAATTCATCCTTCTGGTGGCACAATTCAATATATTGCAGATGAGATTTAAACCGCCTCGAGTTGGAGGTTTTTTGGGGCGCTGCTTATTCCGGGCTCCAAAACTTGAGGTGCGCGCTATCGTACGCGGCAGTCAAGAGGTTGCTTGTCGACGCGAAGACTACGCCCGTGAGGAGATCGTTCGGTACTGCCTGAGAGCTCACGAGCTTTACGCGTGGTCCTGTTCCCGGCTTGCTCGATGCGATTTCCCAAATATTCATAAACGTGTCCTCGCTCACGGACACTGCAAACTCATTGTGTGCATCCAACGCTGTAATCGCCCGTGTATGCGCTGCAACTTCGGCATGCAAGTGAAAGCCTTGAGGGTTATACAACCGCAGACACCCGGTGAGGAAGCCAGCCACCAGCCAGTTTTCCGCCATAAAGGTCATGCAGGTCGCAGGGTAGCCAGTGCTCCCGATCCGATGGGTGACCTCAAAGCCGTCCCCAGGACTACGGATCAAGATCGTTCCAGTCATATCACTACTCGCTAGCACCGTGCCGTCGAGAGAACTCTCCACGCAGCAAATAGCCTCGTCATGCTCCGTAAGAGTCTTACACACGTCAAAGCTAGACCCTTCTCCAGACTTGGCCTCTTCCTCTTTTCCAATTACAAGCAACTTCCCCACCGAGGTGCCTGTTTTGTCAGATCGAGTACAACGTGTTAGATATGCTCGAGCTCTTAGAAGGATGAACCATTCGACTGCACTCACCCACGACGAGACGCGGTTCTTTCATGGGGACGGAGCAAATTCCTTGGCAGTAAAGAGAATCCCCTGTTTCAATTTCAAAGCAATTAAGACTCCGTGTAGGGGGTCAAACAGCAGTCAAATAGCAGATACCTTCAATGTCGCCACCCACGATATCCTTCAGTGCGATCTCACAAAGACTCTCTTCACCTGTGGAATCGTAGATCTGTTTGACATCCGAGAGAGATCGTTAGTCTGCCATTGTTGTGCCTGTTCGCCACTTCCTGACGGAATCGATACCTGAATTCCGTTATCTGAGGCAACGACGATCACGACCAAGTCTTTCAACGTGCAGAAGCGCACTTGGTGCACCGCAGATTTCTCTGCACACGGCAGCTTGTGGGTCATATACGGCGTGTGCGTGGTGTCCACGTACACCACATCGTCTACACTTGCGTACGCCTGGAGATTGAAAGGCCGTTAGAACTATGAGCAGCTCCAAGAGACCAGGATCTCCTACCATCATCTCGCCATGTTTGGACAGGTTGTTGCACACGTAAGACGCCGTGAAGGTTGTCGGCTTAAGCTCCGGGTCCACAAACCACGAGGTCGCCATGCCTCCGCCCAAGCTGCTTTGTCCGCTCTCCACCGCTCTTCAATCCGTTTTCGCGCCCCCTCGCTCAAAAGTCGCGAAGATCCGAGGCTCAGCACTTATTTTTTTAAAATCTATCATGCAGTTTGTATTGATTGGGTATCGATTTAGTGAGCCGTGACCTGGATTTCCTCGATCACTACACTTTCCGACTGTGCAGGAGCCGTGACTTCTTCGTTCTCCACTTCCGAGATGGAGAAGAGTTTGTCTGAAGTGCTTGGGCGTTCACCAATCATAAGCTCCGACGAGGTTTCGTTGCTTAACTCGATCTCTTCTTTCACCATTTTAGATTCTTCACTTAAAGGCTGCTGCTCAGTTGCCTTCGTCTCCACTGGTGAGATCGTCTCGATTACATCGTGCGCCACGGGATAATGATCGGCGTCGACCGCCAGTGCAACAGTGATGACGGGGAATTCGACCACGGCCTTCCGCTTCAGGTTGCATTCAAGGCTCTGGTTGCCGTTCAACCGGTAATACTGCGGCTGCGATGCTGGGGTGAACTCTTTTCGCAATAGTAGCAGAATGTGCTTCTCCCAGTTGGGTACAGCATATCTCTTTAGCTTTCCACGGATAGCGACGTTTTCCTACACGAACACAGTCCAATCAACATTAGCACTACTCGTTTGTGTGACATTGTCGTGGCGCCGTCAAATAACTTACCTGGCTCGGGGTTAGATACTTTCCAAGTAGCGTGAACAGGGTGTCCTCTTCATTCGCTCGTTCCTCGGAATGACTCATTGGCACCTCAGCGCTTGGAAACGCCCATTCCACACGCCAATACATCGTGTTCTTCTTCGTATCCATGTAGGACGAGTTACGCGTACGTTTGCTCATGCCTGGGGCGAGGAGCGTCAGTGCCACTCCTCGTTTAGCCGAGTGCTGTGCCAACAACTGCACGGCAATCGGGAAGCGCGCTAACCAGTCTACAGGAATATCAGGATTGATTGGAGCTGCGGAGTTTCCAGCACCCGTGGCCACCTTTCGCTTCTTATTGCTAGTGTAGCGCCGCGTCTTGGCGTTGAGCTGGCTCCGAGACCGTGCTGCACTGTTCGTCGAGCGAGAGATTTCTTCCAGGAAGAAAAAGTCTATTCCATAAATCAACAAGTACAGACAGCACACAAGTAAATATCAAGTATTGCGTCATACAGCAACTGCGCCGACTTTTCTCTTACCGCTTGAGAGATCCGCATCCGTGAACTTCTTGATCCCCACAAACTTGGTGCGGTCGCGTTTGCCGTTGCAGTCGAACTTTTGTGGACGCAACAAGCAGCAGCAATAAATCAATAACGTTAGCGCTCCATTAACAGCAGCGAATTTACACTCACCTGCTTCTTGTGTGCCACGCAGCACTGTAATGAGCACGTGATGCGCTCGCAGCGGGGACAGCGGTACTTAACGTCGCTCTTGCCGCAGCCACAGCACACGACCACCTTGTCCTCCATCGTCTCCGTCTGCGCCTGCGCCTCTGCGTCGTCCAGCGCGCGCTTGCTGCCTATGTCTGTCATCGCTTATAACTTGAGCTTTGAGCTGCTGAGTGACTGACGTCCACTACGCCTTTTGAACACCGAATTCGTACTTAGTCGCGCTAAAACTTCAGCGTTGCCAGTCATTTTCGACTTTTGAAGCAAATTGTCACGTGGATTGCCAAAACTTTGAGTCACCATGGACATGGGAGTGGACCTCGAGATCGATGAGAGCAAGCTATGGGACCCTGTCAAGCGCCAGGCCTATATGGACGCACTGCCAGAGATGACTCTTTTCGAGGACCATGTGGTGGAGGGCGATGAGATGGCGGAGGCCATTCAGGCGCTGATCGAGGACGGCGAGACGGCCGAGAGCTTGGCGCTGCACTGGAAGAAGCAGGGCAACGACATGTTCTCAGACGCCAAGAAGGCCCATCGAGGATACTTTAAGAATGCCATGAAGTACTATAACGACGCGCTGGCCTACGCATACAAGGCGCTGGCGTTGCCCGAGGAGGAGCGCGACCTGTCTTATAACATGAAGGAGCTCGCGTCGCAGATCCTGTGCAACCGCGCGGCCGTGCAGTTGGAGCTCAAGAATTACGCCAGCTGCCGCTCCGATGCCGCCAAGGCCATTAACTTCGACCCCAGCAATGTCAAGGCCTACTACCGTGGTGCCAAGGCCTCTAGGATGCTGCGCAAGCCGGCCGATACCCTGCGATACTGCGAGGAAGGACTCAAACGTGACCCAGAGAACAAGCTGCTGCTGCAGCTGCAGGTGGAGGGGCGTAGGCTTGTGGAGGAGCTTCGTGTCGAGAAGCTGAAGCACGAGAGAGAACGCATGAATCGCCGTGCCGCCACGGACAAGTACCGCAAGCTCTGTGCTGCTCGCGGCGTGCGTGTGGGCCGCGCTCTGGTAGACGACGAGCGCGTGCGCCAGTACGAAGGCAAGGCCGACTTGGACCCTGAGAGTGGCAACATGTACTGGCCTGTGCTCTTCCTCTATGACCAGCACGGCACGTCAGACTTTGTGCAGTTTTTCGGCGAGCAAGACACGGTGATTGAGCACCTGGCCAACATGTTCCCGGAGGACGGGCCGCACGCCGATTGGGACACCAACAACGAGTTTGTGGCGTCCAATCTGGTGGTGTACGCGGCTGCGGACATGGTCCTGCCGTATTCGTCGCCTAAGGAGTGGCACGTGAGTCTCAGTGGCGAGAAGGAGGAGGATGACGATGAGGTAAAGCGCATCCGTCTCGAGGAGAAGCACGAGGCCAAGACGCAGTACTGGATCGAGGTGTCGCCCTTCTGCACGCTACAGCAGCTATTGACCTACGAGAAGTACGTGGTGCCCGGCATTCCCGTGCTCAATATGTTTGTGCGCGGCTCGGAGGCGCTCGGCAACTTCCTCACGCGCATCGAGCGCAAGGTCATCACACTTGATGCTCAGCAGCGATAAGATGTAGCCATATTCCTTACCACTTGCAATTGGCTTAATATTTGCCTTGGTCAATTATAATTGGCTGTAATATGTGTGTGTTTTCTACTGGCTGGAAGATCCGATCGTGTACAGCAGTCCGAAAGACCTCGCCGAGCAAGATGGTGCGTCCTGGAGAGCTCGTTTGCTCGCCCTGTGTGTGTACACGGAGCCGATGCATCCTCAATAGCTTCTGCCATGCTAAAGAGAGCATCATAACTGATTCTTTCTGCGTTGTCCATGTGTCGTTTGTGCCTCCCACAGTCCGGCCTGATCCTCAACCCGAAGCCGTTCCTGACCAACCTTACAGGGAAGCCTGTGGTGGCGCGACTCAAGTGGGGAATGGAGTACAAGGGCGTGCTGTTGTCCGTGGACTCGTACATGAATCTGCAGCTGGCTAACACGGAGGAATACATTAATGGAGAGCTGACGGGCAACCTGGGCGAGACGCTCGTGCGCTGCAACAACGTGCTCTTCATCCGCGGCCTGCTGGATGACGAAAAGCCACCCGCCGAGGCGCCCACAGATGGTGCAGAACCCATGACGGACGCCCAATAGAGCTGTTCGGGTACACAAGAGTGGAGAAGTGCAGCGTTAACCACGAGATAGAGGGCGGGTATTATTAAGGATGGTGGATCTGAGCAACAAATGTGCTTTGTTTCCGACTGGCAAGGGTAATGCCGACCCCTTAGAAGAGACCAGGTCGAAAGCAGGTGAAAAAAGGCTGTAGAACCACGCGGAGAGTAAGGAAAAGCAGCTCCTGCACTATTGTTGCAGGTATCCTCGTCACTAAGAATTGTTGCTGCAGGACTCTTTTTTTTCGTGAAAAGTTGCTCTCCGCATACTGCTCCTATACTTGTTCAGTCACTCCCTGGTACTTCCACACGGTACATTACTAACTTTCAGTCAGTTCCAGCTCTACTGTGACCCCCCCCCCCC
This sequence comes from Phytophthora sp. 'mugwort', assembly GCA_033558025.1. Classification (NCBI taxonomy): domain Eukaryota; phylum Oomycota; class Peronosporomycetes; order Peronosporales; family Peronosporaceae; genus Phytophthora; species Phytophthora sp. 'mugwort'. Next base: position 2,554,611 of record JAUCEF010000004.1, on the reverse strand, counting down.
TCTCTGTCGACGTAGGTAACCAACCGTAGCGCATGCGACATCAATACTCTTTTCATTGTTACCACATGTGCATGCACTACATCAAACCCAGAGTGAAGAAATACGCCAACTCCTTTACGACTTCAGGAAGCCGAAGAGGTCATCGTCGTCCAGCTCCACATTCAGATCAATGCGATCCCAACGGTACAGATCCATGCCATCATCATCATTCTTCGTCTCTGCTGCCAGTCCAGCTGCGCTGTTGTCCACAGCTATGGATCCACTGTCAGATATTGGCGCTGAGACCACCATCGCTTCGCTGGTGGATGGGGCAGCCGCGATCGCTTCTGTCGGTACACTTGTCGCGGTCACTGGAGCTGGCGTGACTGAAGGTGGAGCGGTCAAAGATGGCCGAGATAGCAGATTCATCTGCTGCTGATAATGTTCTTGTTGATGTTGTTGCTGTGGGTGCCCCTGTTGCGGAGGCTGATACTGTTGTTGCTGAAGCTGCTGCGTACTGCCCCAAGACTCGCTAAATCCCCTCTGTGCACCTTGAGGGTTGCCTCTGCTTCCATTGTTCGGAACAGCGCTGGTATTAATACGCCCCATACTGCTGTGACGAGCGAGGTGCTGGGCCACTTGCACTTTACGCGTGAGCATCTGACGGTGAAGGTTCATCTGAGCTTGCATAGCGAGGTGCATCTGCATTTGTAGGTCTGTTGGCTCCTCATGAAGCATAAATCCATCTGCGCCCCGAGCCGTTGCCTCACTCGTAGCAACTTGTGGAAATATTCCATCTTCACCTACGGGTCCAGTCATACCCGCGAGCTGAGGCGACATGAGAGAATTCAAAATACTCCACTGCGGATCAGAAAGCTCCGGCATCCCAGGAACTCCTGCGGCAACGGGTAATTGCCCTAACGGATAGCGATATGCTGCCACAGCAGCTGCCGCTGCTGCTAGATCACGGTCGTGGTCGGAAACCTGTTTTCGCTGGGCGTGAGCACCGTAGGCTGGTGGCAAGTGCTGAGGTGCGATCGGGATCATGCCCGTGGACACTGATGCTGGTACGACGGGCATGATCTGGCGGGAATGGCTGCTTCCGTCAAGGATGGACTGTTGCTGAGCACTCTGCATGAGCTGCGAGTAACTTAAATTACGCGCGTGAGCATGAGCCGCAGCTGCGGGAGATCCGCGTTGTATCTGTGGAGTTGCCTGGCCTTTAGCATCCACCTCCATTCTGCTGTCATTGGTATTGCTATCGCCAGTGTCCGAGTCGCTGTCGTCGCTGTCACCGTCGCTTCCACGACCCTTCCGGCGTTTGGAGTTACTGATGGGGAACACAAACATGGTGTTGGCCTCGCTGCCTGCCCCGCTCGCTCGGTGGTGAGCCTGGCGGCGGCGGCGCTTCAGGTTGCGCTTGGCACTGCGATCGTAGTACTCGAGAAACTCCATCCGAGAGCGCTCGTAGTTAAGGCGATACTTCTGCAGATGAGATTTGAGATGCTCCGTCGTGAGTCCTGAGTTAGGTCCTGCGGCTTCCATCAGCTGCATCAATGCATGCAAGAAATCAGCCAGAAGTTAGTGAAACTTGAGCTTCTTCTGCTCAAGATGAAAGGGTAAAGCGTACAGCTAGCAGAGCCTTCGGTGATGCGTTCTTGAGACCAACTGTTAGCATTCATATCCACGTGACATTGTCAGCATCAGAGCTCACCCCAATGGTAGTCTCCATATTGTGTTCACGCACCGTCGAATATTGCAGCCACAAAGAGTCGATGGAGATCGTCGGGCCAGATGAAGCGCTTGGTCTTGCGCTCGTACTTGCGCTGTTTGGGGGCTGGCTTGTCCTCTGTAGCCGCCACGGCGTCCGCCTTCCTCCGTCTATCACTAGAGGAGGAAGCAGCAGAGACTGACGTTGCAGTAGAGGCAGCTGCTGAGGCTGAGGCTGCGCCACCGTTGCCGTTGCAACCCTTGGCGTCGGTGCCGGGCGAGCGCGCCGGGTTCATAGAAGGAGACGTGGACGTGTCAGTGCGCGCCTCGTCGCTGCTGTCCAGCGTAGTCGACGGCTTCTGGATTGAGAGCTGCGTCCGACTCACTGGCGGGGGAGCGTTGGCGCTCACAGAGGCCAAATTTGTCATTCAGCTCCGCGCGTCGCAGTCTAAAACGCTCTCGCGCCGAAGATGGGGCCAACGGATGGGGAGCAAAAGCGCGAGTGTCTGCCGGAGGCTGCACCTGCTCGCTCCGTCTGGCTGTCAAACGATTTGACTCAAATCTCGTGGAAGTCGCAGGCAGAGAAAGAGCGCTATGAGCGCAAGAAGGGGGCGCGCGGCGAGATGCTTGTCAGCGATGGCGGTGGCAGCGGCGCTTCGAGCAGCGGCAGGCGGTGCGCACGTCCGACTGATGGCCTTGTGCGGTCTCAACGGCGTTTCCGAGTGTAGTGGGCAAGATCCCACCCAATAGTACGCGCAAGAATGGTAGAATCTTCGCGGGAGCCAAAACAATGACGTTTGTAGCCCCGCGTGTTGGAAAAAGGTACCCATTTGTATTTGACAACCGAAAGAGTGACCACCAACAGCAACACGGCGAGCTCACCAGGAAACGCAAGTCGTCCAACCAGTCGACACCAGCAGCGCTGCGGTTGACAGCCCGAACCCCTCGACGAAAGGATCTCGCAGAATATGAACTGCTGATATTGTGGCGGGCCATGTGAACTCGATGTCGATAGCTCGGCAGATATTTTGCTCGCCTCTTTTGCGCGCCACCAAGACGAGCGAGAGCGTGGTTACAGTCTCTCTTTCCCAGTGCCATTTGTCTGCAACAAGGGGCAGAGAGTCGCTGATTCACTGGCGGCAATCGATATACAAGTAGCCACACGAAGCTTGGGAGAGGAATCTCTAGCAGTTGCGACGCAGTGCTCGAATTGAGTGTAGTTTTTGTGGACCATGAGCGCACAGTTGTCCATGAGTATGCACCACAGTTGAATTGCTGCAGTCAGATGACTGCAGTGAGACGGCTAACAACAATGAAAAACTAGATGTAATGGGGTTCGATGCTGAGCGCAACTCAAAGAGAGTGCTTGCTGCACCCAGCTGAGCGTCGTTCAATCGCGAGTAGATTTGCAGCTGTTGTTAGGGTAAGGGTTGTTGCTATCCGACCAGCGTATACGAGTATAACGGATATACCTGTTTCGAAAGGGGGAAATCAACAGATGGAGATCGTCGGGACGCGCAGAATGGCGCCCTCCTGCCGTCGACGCCGGTAGCGCAGGCAGTGAAGTGCTGGATCTCCAGTCCGCAGTGTCCAGCGACGAAGAATGGATCGAGTCTGCGGAGGACGGCGACTCTCTCCTACTCGTGCACTGCAGTCAGCATTACGTCCAAGAAAAGAAGGTTAGCTCCAGCGGACCACCCCTACAGTGTGGTTGATCCTTCAGGCGACAGCAGTTCCTCTACATTGGCGCCCCCCGTCAGACATCACGGAGTTCGGTTCTTGGGAAGATCTAGATCTGTATCTATGAGAGTACACACAGGCCACACATCAGGTAAGCATTCTTATACTGACTACATTGTTGCGAAACTAGTGTTATCGTTGCTATGTTTGTGTCATCAAGAGTTTCGCGTGCGTAGGAACAACAAAGTGGCGCAGAGGAACAACAGGATCCGCGCAAACATAAATCCAAGCAACCTCTAGTGCCGAATGCGTGGATATATTATGGGAAGACCTACGTATGTAGCCACGCAGGGAAGTACAAGTCGCGCGGACACGGAAAGAGGAAGCGAAAACACTCAAGAGCTTTTAAATGCGACGCTCAGGTACGCTCAATTCTGAGCTGGCTGTCAGATGGGCGACAGATAGGATTCGGATGGGTGTCAGTTGGATATCAGACGGGTGGCCGATGGTCATCGAACCGATATGGGTTGGGCATTGGGTTAATTTCTTATTAATATGTTCTTGTCCATCGTTTCCGCTGTTTAGATTAACGTGTGTATAAGTTGTGGATAAGTAGTAAAGAACCGTATCACTGGACGTTTCTTGAAACATCGAACATAAACCCGCCCAAGAGCCCCGTCTATACCATTACACACAAAGTTTAACCCTTCGCTGTGGAAGAGACAGAGCACCATTCCTATTGCTATTCATATGAGCTATTTTCGAGAATTTCATAGCATCTGACACAATCACCAAATATTCTCGAACCCTCATATCCAGAGGAACAATATGTGCTGAATTAAATAAAAAAATATCAACACGCTTACTTCAGGAGTTCATCGACCTCAATCTTCAGCTTCGGAATCTTCGACTTAACAAAGTCGTTTTTACTCAACCATTCAAAGTAATTAAGGTCAATAGTTTGGATCTGTTTAATCGTCTTATTGCGATTCATCATCAATGCTAGATTTCTGATCCAGGAACTTGCCAATATCATTGCTGTCTTCAACGAGACTCTTTTGATTCGATAACCAGCGGCAGTATCCTGGATCAGAGGCATATACCTCCTCAACAGTCTTTGACTTATGTTTTCCAAATTTTAATGTACTCATGATTCTCTATATATAGGTAGCTTGATCATTTCTATTAATTATATATATATATATAAATTAATTAGCATTCAACGTGAGGTGTTCAATCAGTTCTATGAACTTCTCCTGTGAGACGGTCGATCTCAAGTTCCTCGCTCGTAAATAACGAGCACGATCAGATCCATGCCGGTCGCCGAGCCGTTGATTCCCGACACCTGAATGGCTTGAAGCACCTCCTTCTGTGTGAGATGCGAGCAGTCAGCTACGAGAATGTGTTGAGCCATCGACCACTGCTGTGAGTCACCCCCAATCCATTCGAGATCTCACCGCTGAGATCTCCATTAATGGCTCAATCCATTCGAGATCTCACCACTGAGATCTCCAATAATGGCTCCCAGTTTGCTGAACGTGGCGGAGGATTCGAAATCATACTCCTGGCTCTTATCGAACACGTTTGTGTTACCGATGGTTACCTGGAAATTACGGATGCTAGCCCAGGTATGCAAGTCCAGGGAGCACTATCGAAGGGACACTGGTACTGCGGCGTGCCGTGCTGGGTGGCGAAGTGGCCAGCGCTCGTCTCAGCGAACGGGATAAGAGCCACGTATTTGACATTTTCCTTGTATCCAGAAATGTTGAGATCGAAAGGAGCATTTAACTGGCCAGTAGGCGACGCAGGAGACGTACCAGCGCCCTTGCGAAACATCTGGGCGAAACAGCCTGGTAGCGAACGGTCTTTACCGGCTTCTGGATGATAGACGTAAGATAGAAGGGGATCGTTAAACGGTTGGTTGTGAATAGGAAATACTCGCCAACCTGGCTGGTAGACGTGAATGCGCTGCCAACTGGGCCGAACGAGAATGAAAGTTGAGAACCGACAGTCGTCAGTACATCGTTCATTGGCGCGGCTGGAGTGATCGTGTCACTAGCCGCAGACTTAGCAGCAGCTGTAGCCGGGGCAATCATGATAGGAACAGCCTGGCGGAGGTCATCGTGGTCAAGTCGAGCTTCATAGTCGAAGTCGTACCAGATAGAGCAACCGTAACAGCATTAATACAAGCGGAGCTTTAGCTGTGGATTAGCGCAAAGATCGATGTCCTTAAAAATGGGGTGTAGATCTACGAGCTTGATTTTTAGCATATGAAACCAGCGACCAACAATTGTGTCGTTGCCGAACGAGGTTACATCCGACTCGCCCGTTCTGCTGAAGGATCGGTTTGGTAGCTGTAGTACCGAACGACGCCCACGAGAAGGTTCCACTGGCCTCAGTATAGACGATGGGAGCGGGAGTGTTCGTCAGACGTTTGAAGAACCCACTGTTGTACGCCTATGGCTCCTGGGCCTGAGATAACGTTGTGTCGTGTGGCGAAGTCACACCAATCTGGTTGTTTAAGTAGCCATCGCCCGTCGCTGAAGCAGAACCACTAAAGTTGATGCCAGACCACGTATCAGGATATAAATGCATGTCTGCCCCATGCTTCGCCACCGCATCCTGAGAAAGTTCACTCATCGCTCGTAGGTTGTTCCAAAAGCCTTTGTATTCAGATTCCGTGTCAATTGTTTTTACCGTTGAGCTCGACAGTCAGAGAGTCGACGACATTAGTGACGTTACATTGAGCGCACACGCAAATCTAGAGATAGTGCTCTTGTTGAGGTCAGCACTGCCGGTGCTCTTAGCAATGATAACATAAGGTAGTAGAAGGTAGCCATCCTTTAGGCTAGTATATCCTTACGAGCCTGTTAGCTGCAAGGTGGCATCAATCATGATCAATCCCGAGTTGTATGATCCCAGGTTGTCATCATAGATGACTGATACGGACTTACCCTTCGATGCATTGACGGGTGCCTCAAATTTGAGGGCTGATTGCAGTAGATAGGCGTCCGTTAATTGGGTAGTGTCGGACATGGCTGGAAGTATATTGCGGCTGATATAGTCTGGTGAGAAAAAATTAATGGAGCTAGTCAAAGGTGTCACCTCTGATCACGATCTAATCGAGCTGATAAAGCGCATCGGAGTAAGGATTGATGACATAGTCGAGCTTTCCGAGATCGAACGCCCGCTCACCGCGAAGAGAAACCATCTGGTACTGCTTAGAACAATCCTTGGAGTCGGACATTGGGTTGCTGTATGTGATGGTAGCTACTTCGATAGCATGGGCGTCCCACCTCCGACCGCGTTAGAAAATCTCCCGTATTTTTATAGGCAGATCCAAGCTTCCACAGCTGAATTGTGGAGTCTGGTGCCTCCTGTGGCTATACTGTCGTCAGCACAAAAAATGCACCTAATGGATAGGTTTATGGAATTGAATATTGATACTTTATTTTTGAGCTTTTAACTTTCAAGCTAATATATCAATCATGCTTTACAACGAACTATCCGTTTCCGATGCAATCCCAGCGGCTCACCTCCCTAAGGCTGCCCAGTCCGGCAACCTGCAGCTGACCAAAGTTGATCTGGCTGGCTCTGGCGCAACTCTGCATTTACACCCAGAATCGTACGCTAAGGTTATGAAAGCTAAGAAGGTTAACAGAGACGTTCGCATCGGTATTACTCCGCACGAGATTGAGTACCCAATGGAAACTATTGGGGGAAGTCTTCAAGGTTCGTCTGTATGGAGAAAGATCTGGGCTGACCACAAGAGTGCTTGGAAACCAGTAATCAAACTTGCTCTATCGGCTGCCGCAGACGGACTCTCCGGCATGGGCTCTGCGTACGTAGCATCGATGGGTCGCGATCCGGTTCTCGTCGACGTTGCTCGCCAAGCGTTGAAGAAATTTACAGGAGTCGGAATTGCCGAGGCTAAGCCCTCGCGACGCTTGATCCCCGCCAAGGGTTCTCCGGAGATGAAGGCGAAGATGGCACGATTCCGCGCGATGCGCAAGAGCAGTGGTAGCTCTAAGAGCTCTGGTGGCTCAGGGGGAGTTTTAGATTATAAATATATATAATGCTTTACTTTTCTTTGTCGAATAATCAAGTTGATCGGCATGTTCGTATCGTTCAGTCGACCAAATCGTTCGTCCTGATCTACAATCGTCAGTGCCACCGAGGCGTAGCTTCCATTCGGGATATCAGCCCAGCTGAACTCGTTAGGTTGATAGCTCATAAGCTGACCAATTGTGGTGCCTGTTGTGTTGAAGGTAGTTAATACATCATCAGGGGTGCAGTAGGGGTTGGAAACGAGCGAGCATCGAAGCTGATAGCTGATGCGGGATTGATCTGCGGCGGGATTGGCGGTAGGATCGACTGTAATGTATATAAGCTCTGAGTTGGGAGCGTACCAAGCTCGAATGCAATGACCTTTCCGAACTCGGCGTTATTAATATCGATCTTGGGAACGTACGAGAACCCAAGCGGTAGTCCAGAGCCACTGTCCTAGTATAGCCCAGTAGGCGGTCGAGACCAGCCTGAAGGAAAGGTCGTCGGTACAGGCGAAAGATCAACCTGACAGGAGTAGAATGTAGGGTTCTCACAAATTAAAATAAAACACATTGTCGCCATCAGCATTGATCAGGTACGCTCCGGCGCTCAACATCGCTGCTTGAACATATGCATTGATATTGGCATAAGCTGTAATATCCGTCACGAAGTACGATCTGGATCGTCGAGTAGTCATTGCCGGGTTTTGTTTTGGCATCAAAGTCTTGAAAGAATTATTGCCATATGAAGTGGAGTCGATGTTGAATTGAGAATTATACATGTTGATGTTGTGGATAGCAATTTCGGTATTGACGAACTCGACAGAGCTGCCAGGGAACTCGTATCGGAGCATTGTTGAATCCATTGGAAATGATATGGCGGGTAGATAGGGTAATGTTATTCGACATGATTTTTGTATATTCAATCACTGAAACGAATTGCATGTTCGTTAAAATTATATCTCAATACGCCTCTAACATTGTCGGTCAGCAATGCTTGACCTTTTCTTTATGGCTTCATTGTAATCGCTAATTAGCTTCTCAAGCGTAATTCATGGGAGACTGAAGTCGCTGATGACCATTCTTAAGTCTCGTCTGCTGTTCGCCTTGAGGATCCAGAGGTACTCGAGTTGAGCCTAATAAACTTGTCCGTGCTGAACCACGAATGCGTCAGAAAGAGTGTTAGAACCATTTGTGGCGACCGCGGATGAAGTGACGGCTGAAGAGATCCTTCTGAAGCTTCTTATATATCCGAGCTGCAGTCATCAATGATGACGAGCTGGATGCCATCCCTGGAATCTTTCTGAAAATCATCAACCGACGGTGGAGTGATGGCTCATACAGCCATGAAGCCATTCAATTTGTCCTTCATATAATTGTATAGTTCTTGATCAGGGTTGCGGGCGATGATATGTAGATGCCTAAAACCTTTAGGGCTGTTCTTAACGATACGAAAGACGAGACTGGTCTTTCCCGCGTTGGAGCGCGCAAGAATGATTCCTCGAAATAGTCTCTTGATTCCAAGCGCCTTGATGTCACCGAGAGAGTCTGAACGGTATTCTTTTGGGAGTGCTGCTCCCCAGTTATCAATCTTCTTCGCCATCGGCGAGCTGTAAAAGTATATTGATGATGTATATAAATCAAGCCGTCGTAATGCGATTTACAGCTCGTCCTCCATCGCAAGAATCAACAATCTTGAATCCAAATTACTATGGAGCGGAACAGACGTTTTGAGCCTCGAGATGGCTGACGCCCTATTTCTTAGCAAGACTGATTATAGATTAAGTTATATTTCTGGAATTTCTCTGAGAGAAGCAGCGCGCATGTCAGTTCTCGTCGTTGACTCAAATCGAGACATTGGAGGTATCAATTCTCTCGATTGTGTATCACTCATTCTCAATGGCTCAAGCGTCGACCTCTCGCCTGGTCAAGCAACACAATCTAAGGCTATCACATTGGATTCTAACAATGAGGTCTCGATTCTCAACAGCATCGATTCTATCTCGTACAAGCAGAATGATGTTGCTTACGATATCAGCCGGTTGTCGACCGGTTTAGATATAGTCGAACCAAGCAAGGCTCTAGTCGGTGATACCGGGTATGCCATATCTGGCCTCCACTACCGCTCGATTAGCGGAGGCTCCTCAAACGAGTCCCTCGTAATACAGAACGATAATACGGCATCTGCAGCCTCCATAAACATCGTGAGCTTCTGTCAATGCGAAATTGGAGTACGCGGGCCCGCTCACGCCTCTGTAGCGAATAGATTCTTCATTAGGTATGGTAACAGCGATTGATTGCTCATGAATGCATCGGGAAACATATCAATTGGTGGAGCTTCGACAGCTGTAAGCTCGATGTGTTCGGATCATTCAATTGCACGACTCTATACGTCAACGGTACCCAAGCTGATCTATCGCTCGTTCCTCGATTATCACTGACAACGCTTGGTGAGTTTGAATCAAGCAAGGCTCTGGTCGCGGACGCTGGTTGTGGTATCACTGGTCTTCGATACCTCTCGATTTCAGGAGGAAGCACGAGCAAAGCTCTCGTGATCCAAAATGATAATGTGACATCTTCAGCCTCTATGAACATCGTCAGCTACTATCAGATCGAGCAGGGGGTTCGCGGTAGTTCGAGTGCAACCACACCAAATGCTAGTTTTGGCGATACGGAAACTCTGATCGATTACTGATGGATGCGTCAGGCAATATTTCGATCAATAAGATTGGAATATCCACAAGCTACAAGCTTGACGTCAATGGAGCTTTCAACTGTTCGAGCTTATATATTAATGGTCAGGTGATTGCCGATATCAACGTAGTGAGTCCTGGAGTAGCTGAACCGAGCAAGGCCCTGGTTCTGAATAGCGCTTCCGGCGTTAGCGGAATTACTAATCTCCGACTCAAGTCAAAATCGACTGTATCTCTCTTAGGAACGCAGACGCTCGACAAGTACGATCTCGTGATCAAGAGAGATAACTCTACTACACGAATGAGCATGAGATTGGTTTTCTATATTCAGCCATTGCTGATGCGGCCACTGTATATTCACCCGGTCCAGCTATCTGCTTTGAGCGAGATGCTGCCGCCCCAGTAGCTGATGGTAATCTGATATTCGCCACAAAAAACATTAATGCTCAAAACGGATCGGTTGATGAACGAGTACGCATTAGCTATCATGGCCGCCTAGGATTAAACGCGTCGTCTGCAACGAGTCTGTTCATCGTAGGTAACAATAGTGCTCTATTTGGTTCATGGCGGCGAAGCATGGAGGTGTGGAATGATAATGCTACACCAATCAAATTTGGTATCATCGTCGGTGATAACGCGGCGGGAGCCGCGGATACATTTGGGGTCTCAATGGGCACCTATACGGCTGATCCGGTCAGATGGATGGTGAATGGTACCAATCGGATGATGCTAAACACATCAGATAGGTTATCGGTTGATCGGGTCTCTCCAGAAGCCACAATCCATGCTAGTGGCCAAATTTGGGCTGACGAGCAGATTCATGTCAAAAGCAATCTCGCGGATAAGGCGATGTACCGTTGGAATTGGATCCAATCGAATTCTCCCGCGATCGGAAATCATGTCAATCCATCGACTATCCGAATTGGCATTTGTGATTCTAGTTATACATGGACAGGGTATGCTGCTATACATGGAGGATCGTATACAACTAGATCAGATAGAGATTACAAGAAGGATATAAACGATATCCCATATGGTTTAGATACAGTGCTTGCGATGCGCCTTCGCGCCTTCACTTGGAAAAAGGATAATCGACGCTCTATTGGTTTTATAGCCCAGGAGATGTTGGATACATGTCCGATACCTGTTAGTGGCGATCGGGGTCGTCCGATAAACCCCGATACAGGCATGGCTAACGATGGAATGGGCATTGACCTAGGGATCGCTGGCGGCGATACTATGCAAGGCGATCCAAGAGCTCAAGGCCGAACTGGATCAATTAAAAAAAAGTCTTGATCACCCTTATAGCGCGAATGCACGTGTTTTTTAAGGTTCATTGTAAGCTCATACGCTGGTCCCCGATTTGGTTGGCCTAATCACGGAATCATTCTTGGGTGGAATTTTAACTACGAGTTTCTTCATGAGGGCTTTCAGCTCCGTTAGGTTGCTCTGGGCCTCGCGCTGGTACGCGTTGCGGGTGTCGATTAGTCGAGTGTTGATGAGCATAACCATATTGCTATACGATGGCGAGCGAAACTTCTTTGAATTCATCGTCAGAAATTAGTTTTGCAGAGTACATATCCACGAGCACTCGTCTGAGCTCACGAATCATGACGGGATTATCGTTCCCGAGCATGAACTCTCCCTTCAGCTTCAGGTACTATTGCGTGAGTACATCGCGTGGATTCTTGGTCGGATCGCGTAGCGCGTGCTGAGTATGCGTGATACGAAGCAGCTCATAAATGACTCGTTTGGCATCCATGGGCAGTGATTCATAGAGCTGCTGGTTGATGGAGCCATCGAATACCAGAGTCTTGATCCGCTCCGACAAATCCTTATTAATCTCGCGCTGTGCTCCGACGGTCCAGCGATTGGGATAAACTACTTTTAGAAGACCCTCGTTGAGCTTTGGAAGATGGACAGATTTCGTTGAGCTTCAAGAGATGGACAAATTTGGTCCCAGTCCGTTCGTATGCCAGCGCTGAGTAAGTACCGGTGCCCTCCAGCTACGTGAGATCATAGCCCCGGTTGGAGTGATACTTGATCAGGTTCCCATCCTTATCAACGAGCTTTTTATTAACGTATCCGGCTCCATGAAGGCCCCGCTCTCTTACGGCTGGTTTCATTTCAAGATTCATATCGATCGATCGACCATCGCTCGGAATAATAATATTGAACTTTCTCAAACTATCGTGGATTTCCTGAAGCTGAGGTCCGAATCGATGCTCTCTGATCTTGTCAGGATTATCGTTGTAGTATTTTACAACCTGGATAAGATATTCGATAACACCTTGAAAGGTTTGAGGCCAGCTAAGATTCATACGAGTCAACGCTTCCGCCGTAGCAAGCGGATCCTCCGTCAGACTCGGCATCGGCGTGCCGTCTCTGGTTTTGGCTTTGATCCGACGATACCGCCAAATAGGTCGAGGTAGTATCCAATCGTATTGCTTATTCAGCTTCGATATTGCCGGAGGTAAATATTCTCGAAGCAACCAAGGATTATCTGTGTATAGATCTTGAACGAGCTTCTTATAATCACCAGCGGCCTCGACCATATTAAAATTGCTCCCAACCGATCGACTCAGCTCGTTGAGGTTCGGTCGCTTCTGATCGATGTTCAAGCCAGATACAGCGCTATCCTCGAGTGGTCGTTTTGTTGCTGATTTTATCGCGGTTCCAGTGGTATCCAGTACAATGTCTCGGTTCTGAGCACTTTGGAAGAGAAACTGAACAGTGTTGGGCCACGACAGAAGAGAAAGCTCTTTCTTATCGGATTGACGATGATTCGAGATGTGACGGAGCTTAAAATCGTCTGGATCGATGTAATATTCACGGAGTGGCTCGGGCAAGCCTCGAAAACTATCTGAACGTCCCACCGCACAGAACCCAGGTTTGCCATTGAAGCTATGCAGGAGCTTACTCTTGACGACCTCTCTGTTGTTTCCTATGACTTTGATGGATTTTTTTTTCGATTCTTGAGCGATATCATCAGTTCGCGAGTCTTTTGACATATTCCCACCAATAGCTTGATTGATGATCGACTTTAGAGCGGAGCGACTCTCATCCAGTCTCTCACTACCAACGCTATCCTTCAGCGGGTTGAACCTAGTGCGTAGTGCAGACGATTTCTCTTGTAGCTCTCGAGCTCGAACATGACCATCCACTAATCTACTTCGGGTGAGGATGTACTCGAGAGTAGCTTCCCAGTCGATGATACCGACAAGTTCACTTTGCTTATCGTTTCGAACGGCGATCCGAGACGAGCGCTCGTTTCGCTTTAGCATCAGATACCGGTAACGGATCAAACATTGGATGAAGATCCCATGATGCGAGGTCAGGCTGGAGTTTGAACAAATCGACTATTGCCTCGTAAGTCTTCATCTGGCGATTCTGATCCTCATCCGAGGTAGATGTAGCCGTTTGAGCTGAATTGTTCTCTGATGTAGTTGTTTGAGTTCCTGTCGATACCATGCTTGATGCTATCGGAATTATGCTCGCTTCGTTATCTGTGGCACACATCGTCTCCGCATATCGTTGCTTGAGATGATTATCGATAGATATCTCGCGCTCAGCATCGTGGAGTAGTTCTTGTCGCTTGCGCTCGCGCTGTGATAGACTAGAGAATGACGGAAACATCGTTTGATTATACAATAGCAGAGATGGTATTGACTAAATGTTAAATATATAATTTTAGTAAGAATACTGGTTGGTGGTAAATTTATGGAATCTCCATCGATCACAAGTATGTGGATGGACGAGATCGTTTCGCTTCGTGAGCTATTGATCGTACTCACCTCGAGGCTCCACGGCTGTCATATCAAATAGTTTCTCAATATGCCCTCGAAAGAACCGATTATCGATGATTGCTCGATATGAATGATTATCTCCACCAATTTTGATCAGTTCCGATTCGATATAGTCGAGTCTCTGTATGGCATCAATCTTTTCTTTCAGATCATTGCTTATCTCAATGTATCGCCTGACTCGCTGATGCAGCTTCGCGAGATCCTTCCGAAACAAAACGATCTGTGCATCTTTGTCATGCTGCATGCAGTCTCCTTATTTGAGATCATTGCGAGAGCATCGGATGTTACTTTTAGTGGTTGCTTGGCATTTACTCATATCAAATTTTTATCGCTATCTATATATATCATCAAATATTTTTTTTACAATGGATGAGATCCGGTACATCGATTACGAGGCTCTTGATGCCGCGGGAGTCTATGACAAGACTGGTAATGAGGAAGAAGCTGAAATTATTGTCAAAAAATATGTAAAGCTCAGGAAACGAGCTGAGATAGCAAGGATTGAGCTTGCGTGATTGGCACCTCCAAGGCCGGTCAGATGTCCGTCTCCGGCGAAGCGTGATCTGTACCCCAGTACTGCTTCCCCAGCGTGCTCATCTCATTTTTGTTGATTTGTTGGAGATCGTCCTGACTCTCCCATGATGGCTCGTCATACCCTTTCCACTTGATAAAAGATTTGTACTTGCCGCTGCGCATTTTTTTTATGATTCAGAATCGCCTCCGCTTCATATATCTGACCAGGTTCAACATCGGTATCCGTGATAGCAAGCTGGACGCGTTTGAGCTCGTTGGGGGGACTTATAAAGCACATGGCCGTTCTTGGAGCGTATTTGGATGCGATATCCATCCATTCCTGCAACTTCATAGACGAGACTACTCCACTTCGCTGTTTCCTTACCAAATTGTTTCGATTTGAGACGATAAACAACTGTCTCACCCGTAGTGAATTCATGGTCGACCTCTCGTAGTAATTTTATTATCGAGCTCCGCTTGAATGACGCTTCCTCTCGCTTCGTTTTGAGTCATGCCAATGGCGCTATGCTTAGTTGAATTGTAGTTGTCAATCAAGGCGGATACTAATCGCTTGCTTAGAGTAAGCCCTGAACGCAGCAACTGTTGCTTGATCGTTCGATTGTATCGCTCGATCTTCCCCATCGTTGAGTGTTCTCCAGGCTCATTGTTGAAATGAGTAATTTCGACTTCGTGAAATAGCTTTGGACTTTTTGATTCATGGATTCAGATCCGTTGTCACTCGTTATGACGCTCGATTTGTGAAGTTTTACGAAACGTTTGAGAGCTCTCAGAACGGTGTCTGCTTGTTTGTTGGGGGTTAGCGCTACGTACCCAATCGACTATTGATATTGACGGCTGTGAGTAGCGTTCTCTCTACTCAGAAAGCTAAGTCCATCTGCCATGAATCTTGATTGTTGTTTGCGATGTGGAACTGATCTAAGCGGCGTCGCGGATCCTGAAACTGTTGAGTATCAGCGCTGCTCGCGTACCATGTTTTCATATCCTTGAGACGGATTGAGCTGTCAATGCTTTTAGCCTTCTCATACAGGCTCTGGACACCGACAAAACCTGTTTTGGGATCGTTGTAGAGCTTGGAGAGTATTCCATCGTAGCCACCTACATATAGATCGAGAAAAAAAGATATGTGTTTATAACACTTTTAGATCTCTAGAGGAATCGTTGAAACCCTATCCGAGAGCACTTGCCGCTTGTCGTATCAATAATTCAGAGCAGTCTTCTGCTGTGTGTAGATGATAATACCTCTGCTCTCCTTACAGATGCGAAAGCCCTTGTTGCTTCCCGAGAGAGTGATATGATCATTGACAACAGACTCGAATCCAGCAGGGTTCGACACATCACTGTTGCGACCGCGACCCTGCTGAACACCCTTGGCAGAGACCATAACCTTGTACGTCTCATCTGGTAGGTAGCATATTAGGTTTTGGATGATAGCGAAACCATAACATCACCCCTCATCCTTGAACAGGCCAGGTGTACGACGGTCGAACTTGGATACTTCCGAGTTCTGATCGCGAGGAAACCATTCGTACTTGTGTTGCTTGAAGTGATCCTGGAGCTCCGGCTTGATTGCCTCGCTGAAAGGATTTTCACAGCTGAAATCGATGTAAGCAATATCAGTGTCCATTTCTTGATACTGGAAGTCAGAGCGATTGAAACATTTGTCGATGGAGTCGTAGTAGAACTGGAGCATACGCACCTTAGCTAATTGATAGATTGCGATCGAGAGATGGATCGGGTTGTTGAGCTTGATGCGGCGCTCTTGAGGCTGACCTCGTATGATCCAGCCAGCTCCTCAACATCGTGGAAACTTTGCTTCTCAATAATGGCTCTAACCTTTGCGTCAGAGCTTTCATACTCCTTGTGTTTGCTCTTGTCCATACCAGAGCCACCGAAAGCGCTGTTGCCGACCAGCTTTTTTATCATCTCAGCAATCTTTGCCTTTTTCTTATCAGCATCACTTTCGCGACGAGCGTCTGAGGCTTCCTCCATGAATGGTTTGAAGGCTCGGTGAGAGCTTGCCTTGATAAGCTGTAGGTATTGTTGATCTCAATGCCATGCTCCAGATACCACTTGACCAGAGGTGTGTATCAGGATCTTCTCGCCGAAGTAGCTTCCAATCAGCTTGCGAGCCGGTTTTGCGCGACCTGACTCAAGGATTGGTTGTACTCGTACATGTGAGATCCGATAATGTTCTCTTCGTTGCAGTCGATCTCAATATTCTTGAAGATGGAAGTCATCTCTGAGAAGTAGTCTTTGATGTGCGCTGGCGTTCTGATATCACACTCCAGAAAGCCAAAGATCTTGTCAGCCTTAATATCATCGATGATTCCTTCCTAGGCCTCAATCGTTGTGAGACGTCCGCATGGCATCTCATTCCCGAGAGCCCAAAGGTAAATGGCATAGCATCGCATCCGATGATCTTCTTACAGAGTTTTCCGCCACGAATCTTCGTCTCGTTGTGCTTAGCGTATCGATTGAATATGATTGATGGGCCACCAGCGATGTTAGCCTTCATCTGGTGGTAGATCTCCTCCTCTTCCGCATCGATTGAGTAAACAAGCTTGTCGCTGTTGAAGTCGAGTAACTTCTTGTATCTGAACGCTTTCAGATGCATATTCTTACGTGCTACATTTCAAGCAACGAAGTGATGAGGGCATTGCCATCTTCAAGTCCAAGCTTGTTGTTGATTCGATCGGCAGATGCAGTCTCAGGCGTTAGCTGGCAGTAACAGAGTCCGCATAGAAACTGCTGCTTCTTCAGTATCTTATCGACGTGTTGCATTGTCATTCCAAACTCGCGCTTAGCCTTCTTGTCTTGGTCATAGTATTCGTTGTAACGCTGTTCAAGGAAGTTGAGCGGTGCCGTTGCAATCATTGGTGGCTTCTCAAGGTTCTTGAAGCAGGGTTTGATACATAACCTTTTCGGATAGACCAGGGAGACTTACACCGTCAGTGAAGATGTCGAATTCAAATCGCTTTAAACAACTCACGTTGAGCTTGGATAGCCTTCACAAGTGGCTTGACATCGAGATGGTTTTACCAAATCAATAGCTCTTTCACTGACTTCATCCCATTCTGTTCCCAAACGAATTTGACTCGCTCGTAGTCATCTTCATTGATGACTGTTTCTCACGTTATCAAAATCTCTCTTTGATGGGATAGAAGTCTAAGTACTTCGAATGAAGAAATGAGCTTGTATGGGAAAATCCCCTTGCCAAGGGCCGCAGATGCAACGAATCTTGTCATCGCATTCACATGCTCCGAGATACGTTTCGAGATACTTTTCATACCTCATTCCTGGTGGAAGATAGCTACAGATATCGAGGATCTTGTAAGAATTAGTTGAGATACACATGTAGCTTGGATTTTTATAACATTCTTGATATTCTAAACACCCACAACAATGAATAGATCATTCTCGATGAGGTTGATATCATAGCTACCGCTGTTGATGCCAACGATTGGGACTTGATAGATAATGTTCTCGATCGACTCAATCTCTCTCGCAAAGCGTGAGTTCTTATCGAGAAATGCTTTCAGCTTCGGATTCTCCTTACGCATCTTATTAATGTTGCCGAAATTAACTCCATCCATGATTCCAGGGTTCATCTTTGCCAGATAGTTAATCTTACCATCGATAGCTTCGATGAGAGGCATGAACTTGTGTTCGTTGTATAGTCCGATCCTATTGCTCACTCCACTGATATAATTGAACATATCCTTAAGTAGTTGGATAGGTGATGCATTGATAAAGCATCGAACCTCGTTTGTAAGACTGTCGCATACACTCGCAGAAACAGGGATGTGCTTATTAATGTAGATATTGCTCTCTCCACGGTGAGTAGCTGTCGGCATCAAGATAACTTCAAAATCATATACGATGAAGTGGTCGATGTATTGGTCAACATCCTTGATTCGATACTTGGTAAGGAGATTCTTCACTTGGTTCTTCTGAGGCTGGTAAATGGTTGGTTCCTTCGGGAATGATTCGAGGACCTCAAATTCACACTTCGTCTTCTTGTGGCTCCAAAACTTCTCATACGTAGTGAAGATAGCATCACACACATTGCAAGGATACTTAGAGAGAATTGTGTCAATGTTCTTGACATACATGGCGTGTCCCTTGTAGTCGAGGTTGTTGATCACGTTTTCGTAGCTCTTCTCAGATTCACGAATCTTCGAAATCTCGAGAGTTCTCTGATCCATCTTAAACACGTTGCTCAAGAGTTGGGAACATTCTTCCAGCTCATCGAACTGCATGATATCGATAGGTTGCATCTCCTTGAAGAACTTGGCAGAGTACTTGATCACCTTGTATGAACAATACTCCTTGATACGGTCTTTGACCGGTCCAATCATTCGATCGGCGCGAGCATCATTCTCAAGATGGTAGGGATACAGTAAATACACACTTGTTGTTTGTCTTAGGAAAATTGGTGATGAACCTGTTTTCTTTTAATAGCCTCGGGGATGATAATCTCCGAGGATGTGGTCGCTCTTGTAGATCATGATATTAGCCATGGTAATCTCTTTAAGCTAATAGATCGAAGAAGGAAAGCTGATCATCTCCGTGAAATCCTTCAATTCCATCTCAGACATGATCTTCTTTTTCTCAATATCAGCCTTAGACTTGATTGGAATCAACTTGTTGAATACACCCGTATTCGTCGATGGCTGGTAGTTTCTCTCCAGACCGGTGATCCCCCCCCCCCCCGACCGACCAGCTTGTAGCCGAACTGTACTTGAGCCTTGAAGTCTTTGTTCTCATTAGCCAGTACAGAACGGTTTGTTGGACATGATGTCCTTACGCGAGTAATTCTCGTACAGGTATTCATCATAGACTTTGGTCTTACGAAAGCTGAAGCTGGAAGGCTCCTTGTAGCTGGGGGTGAAGTGTTTCGAGATACGAGACTTAGAAAGCTTGTACTGCTTCGACAGAAGCTCGCGATTCTTACCCTTCTCGAACTGTGATAAGATATATACGACGCGACCGTTTGATTCTTCACCTTCACATGGATGGAGGAGCCTCATCGCTTGGCTGGTTTGAAACAACTATTGAATGTTTCATGCAGCGAGCTTTTGTCGGAGCTTTGGAGCAAACATTACCATTCTTGAGAATGAAAGTACACATTTCGGCTTGTTCAGTAGTAGAAGTGGTACTAGTATGTTATATTTTTAATATTTATCTGTTTTTAATAGGATGGAAAAAGTTATTCAAATATTGTTCCTACTCATTTGTGCTATATGATCGGTGCTCTACCTCGTTCATAGCGATAGAATATTTTCCTCTTGATATTGACTATGTTATAGGTGCTCTAACTCCTTCACAGGTACTCCCTTTTGATGTGAGGGTTAGAGAATATTTGATGATTGTGTTAGTTTTACTATGAAATTCTCGAAAATAGCTCATATGAATATTATCATAGGAATGGTGCTTTGTCTCTTCCAGCGCAGCGGAAGGGTGAAACTTTGTGTGTAATGGTATAGACGGGGCTCTTGGGCGGGTTATGTTCGATGTGTTAAGAAACGGTAGGATAAACGGTTGTTATCCACTACTGACGCGTACTGTAATGATCCGGTGTGGTACTCCGGCGACCTGGTGTACGCCGCCTTGGTGTCGGGCGACGAGACGTATCTGACCTTGGCCTCGATTGTCGAGCTGTGCTCGGTCTTGGTCTCGGGAGCTGCAGTCGCCGATCGATCGCCCACGAGGGGCTTCAGCAAGTTGAAGAGCGACGCGGCCGAGATCCGGATCGTGTCGGCGTCCAACTGGAACAGGTCGTCAGCGTCGAACGCTCCTGCCATAAGGCCGGCTTCTTCCAGCATCCTCAGCAGATTCATCGCGGCGTCCAGCTTGCTTGTGGTTGACGACGAGGGCTAAAGGCTTGGTCACTTGATGGCAAAATGCAAAGTGATTGATTTAGGTCCTTAGTTCGCAAACTTCTTGCTACCTCTAAGCCTACAGTTCTACCTACTGGGTACACTCTACTGGATTCTCTACTGGATACTGAGTTACTTCAGCCAATCAGGGAGTGCCACGTAGAGCCCATCATGTACCCACAATCTTGTACCCACCCATGGCGTAATCGTCCATGGCGTAAACACCGTCCCATAAACACCGTGACGTAATCTTCGTCTCGTAATCACAGAAATGATTGCGGTGCCACTGAGTGAAGGTCATACCGGTATCCTACCGGTATACAGCAGCTGGTCGAGACGTCTCCTTGACAACACTCCCACTCGACTCGACAGCTGTTGTACCTTGGATCCCGAGCTTTTTCCGAAAAACTTCAAACTTCACAGCAGTGATCGCCTTCGTCATGATGTCCGCCAGCATGTCGGTTGTCGAAACATACTGCAGCACCACTTGATCGTCTTCCACCTTTTCGCGCACGAAGTGGTAGCGAATGTCGATGTGCTTGGTGCGCTTGTGGAATTCGGGATTCTTGGCCAACGCGATGGAGCCTTGGTTGTCCTCGTAGATCTTGATTGCTTCATCGCTTGTCATCTCGCCGAGCTCGCACAGGAACACCTTGAGCCACACCGCCTCTTGTGTCGCCTCCGATAGCGCCATGTACTCAGCTTCCGTCGAAGACAGCGCCACTGTCCGCTGCTTCTTGCTCCTCCAGCTGATGCATCCTCCATTCATCATGAACGCGTAGCCACTTGTACTGCTTCTTGACTCGATGTCTCCAGCCCAGTCGGCATCTGAATAGCCTTGGGGTCCGTCGTCGCAGCTCGCTTGAAACTCGATGCCGTGCGTCTTCGTGCCTTGAATGTACCTGAAGACCCTCTTGAGCGCCTGCCAGTGTGTCGGGCATGGGTCTGCTGCAAACTGGCTGAGAACTCCCACTGCTGCTGCGAGGTCCGGGCGTGTACCTACCATGAGATACATGAGGCATCCCACAGCGTTCCGGTATGGCACGTTTACCATGGTCTCGTCGTGCTTGCAGCCGCCCTCGCACATGGCCTTGGTCAGCTTGAGGCCCGGATCCTGTGGCGTCTTAACAGGGTTGCTCTTCTCCATGTTGAACTTCTCCAGAATGTCTTTCGCAAACTTGGTTTGCCGCATCGACACCTTCCCTGTCGTCACATCTTGATCGATTTCCATGCCGAGGAAGTACTTGAGCTGGCCCAGGTCCGTCATCTCGAAACGGTCACTGAGCGCCTTCTTCGTCGACTTGAGCAGCTTGTCGTTGTTGCTTGCGAGGATCAGGTCGTCGACATATAGCGCCACGAAGATCATGTCTTGGTCGTCACGCTTGAAGTAGATGCAGTGGTCGGACTCGCACATTCTTGAACCCTAGCTTGATCATGAGGTCGTCGATGGTCTTGTTCCACATCCGCGGCGACTGCTCCAAACCGTAAAGAGACCGCTTGAGCTGACAGACATAGTCCGGGTGCTTTTCATCGATGTAGCCGTCCGGCTGTGCCATGTAGATTTCCTCGTCCAGCACGCCATTCAGGAAAGCCGTCTTGACATCCATCTGATGCAGCTTGAGACCGTACTTGGCAGCCATGCTCAACACCACCCGGATCGACGTGAACTTGGCCACTGGTGCGAATGTCTCCTCATAGTCGATACCGTACTTCTGCGAGAACCCCTTGGCCACCAGGCGCGCCTTGAACCGTTCGATCTCTCCGGCTTGGTTCTCCTTCACTCGAAACACCCATCGGCAGCCGATCGCCTTGCGTCCCTTAGGCAACGGCACCACGTCCCACGTCTCGTTCTTGCAAAGAGAGTCGTGTTCCGAGTCACAAGCTTCCTTCCACTTGCTTGCGTCGCTGGATTCCATCGCCGACTTGAACGTGGTCGGCATTTCTCCCACTGAATCCACGACGTAAGCAGCCTCGAAGTCTTGACTTTCTTGAGCCGCGGCCGACATCTCGTCCAGAGTCAGGTGTCGACTCTGCCGCTTGGCACTTGGAACTTCCACAGCTTCTTCCAGCTTCCAGCGACTGCGTCCGCGGGTGTCGCTTGCTGCCTGGTTCAAAATCTTCGTCCCGCGCTGCTTCTTCGTTTTCTTCTTCTTTGCCGTCTTCATCCGACTGCAACGAATCTGGATCCGTCGTCTCTTCATCTTGAATGACCACCACCTCCCTCTGATGGTAGTCACGTCTCTCACTGTCGAAGACGTCTTCCATAAACTGCGCATCGCGGCTCACCAGCACGCGACCGCTCTTGATCTCTTCGAAACGATACGCTTTCTCATGCTCCGAGTATCCCAGGAACCGACAGCACACCGACCGAGCGTCACACTTGGTGCGCTTCTCCTTTGGCACGTGCACGTACGCGTGGCAACCGAACACCTTGAGGTTCGCTAGCAGCGGTTTCTTGCCTGTCCAAACCTGGTGCGGCGAGTTGTCGTGGTTGATGGCACGCGTCGGACACCGATTACGGGGGAACGTAGCTGTCACGACAGCTTCACCCAATACGTCTTGGCCAATCCAGCATGTTCCAGCATGCAGCGCGCACACTCCACCAACGTCCGGTTCATGTGGACGAAGCCAGCGGATGCATGAAGGGTTTCTGCTTAAGTGCCAAGTCGGAGAGCGAAGAATGCCTCAAGACCTACATCATGAAGGTGCAGACGCAGTTCGGCAAACGTGTCAAGTTCGTGCGCCACGACGGAGCCCGTGAGTTTGCTACTAATTCGCTCAAGGCCTTCTACGAAGATCAAGGCATCGAGCAGCAGACCACGGTTCCGTACGCGCACCAAACCAACGGCACGGCAGTGAGAGCTATCCGGACCATCGTTACGATTGGTCGCAGCATGCTGCATCATGCAAAGCTGGACAAGTGTTTTTGGGGCGAAGCAGCGATGGCTGCAATTTATGTCAAGAACCGCTTGCCGTCGCCCAACGTCGAAAACAAGACTCCGTTCGAGATTGTATACAAGTTCAAGCCAAGTGTGAAGCACATGCGTGTGTTTGGATGTCGGACGTACGTCCTGACCCCGAAGGAGAAGCGACTCAAGTGGGACCCCAAGGCTCGCGCTGGTCTGTTCATGGGATATGAAGAAGTGTCGAAGGCGTACCGAGTTTATGACATCGAGGCGGGGCAGGTGCTGATAAGTCGCGATGTCACCTTCGACGAATCAAGTTTTGGTATCTCGACGGCGATCTCAAGTAATGACGACGAAGATGTGAACCTGGACTTCGACTCGCTCGAGATTGGTGACGATGACTCGGCGGGTCCGACCGAATTCAAGCAGGCGGGGAAGCGCAAGACTCGACCAAGTGATGCGGATACCATGTCAGTGAACTCGCGTCCTGTTCGCCGTGCGACTGGTTTGGAAGAAGCAAGCGCTCCTGTCACCTCGTTTGAGCGCCAAGCCAAACGCCGAGCGAGTGTTCGAATGGAACCTGGACTGCCTGACGAAGAAGAGAAGGATGCTCAAGACAACGAAGAAGACGATTCCACTCCTCCCGTATTTTGGCGAGCAAGTGCCAACTCAGTGGAAGCCGGTGAGTTGTCTGAGCCGACGACATTCCAAGACGCGGTGAACGGACCTGATCAAGTGCATTGGCGCAAGGCTGTTCGTGCGGAACTCAAGTCGATGCGACTTCGTGGTGTGTTTCGTGCTGCCAAGTTGCCCAGCGGACAACGCGCCATCGTACCAAGTGGGTGTTCAAGATCAAGCGCAAAACCGACGGATCGATCGAGAAGTACAAGGCGCGCCTCGTAGCCAAGGGTTTCAAGCAGAAGTACGGCATCGACTACACGGAGACGTTCTCGCCCGTGGTCAAGTACGTGACGCTGCGCATGGTCATCGCGATCGCCAAGTATTTCGACTGGCCTCTGGACCAACTCGACGTGGTAACGGCATTTCTGTACGGCGTCATAAAGGAAGTCGTGTACTTCGTGGTGCCAGAAGGGGTCGAGCTGGACGATGACTTCGACTGCCTGGAACTGGTCAAGGCGATCTACGGTCTCAAGCAAGCTTCGCGCGTGTGGAACGAGACCTTCGACGAATTCGTGTGCTCCATCGGTTTTCAACTTTCGGCCTATGATCTGTGCCTCTACATCAAGATTGTGGATGGTCACTGCGTTCTGTTGCTGGTGTACGTGGACGACGTATTAGTAACCGGAAGTTCGGCCGAACTGATCGCACGCACCAAGAGTGACCTGAAGACACGTTGTAAGATGACCGACAGCGGGAAGTGTGCCTTTGTCTTGGGGATCGAGCTGGTCGACAACGCTGACGGCAGTGTAACAATGTGCCAACGGCGCTACGTGGACGACATTCTCAAGCGTTTCGGCATGGATGACTGCAAGGCTGTGGTAAGTCCCGCGGATTTGAGCTCTCGACTGGTTCCAAGCAACGCGCCGACCAAGATCAACGTTCCCTTTCGTGAAGCTGTGGGTGCACTCATGCACTTGATGACTGCGACGCGACCAGATATCGCTTTCGCCGTGGGATATGTGTCGCGCTTCATGGAAAACCCTCAAGTCGAGCACTGGGTTGCAGTGAAGCGAATCCTCCGCTATTTACAAGGGACCAAGTCGCATGGAATCTGCTTCAAACCCGGTGACAAGGTGGACTTTCGCGGCTACTCAGACGCAGACTGGGCCGGCGACCATTCCGATCGCAAGTCAACTTCGGGCTATACGTTCATTTTGATGGGCGTGCCAGTCAGTTGGGGAAGCAAGAAACAGTCAAGTGTGTCGCTATCAACGAGCGAAGCGGAATACATCGCGCTCAGTCTGGCCGTCCAAGAAGGCAAGTGGATTCATCGCCTGTTGTGCGAGATTTTGACGGCAGCGAACGAATCGGGGCCAGAGCTCAAGATCCTCGAAGACAACCAGTCGTGCATCAAGATGACGAAGAACCCAGTGAACCATGGTCGCGCCAAGCACATCGACATCAAGTACCATCACATCCGTGATGAGGTCAAGCGCGGCGAAGTCAAGCTCGAGTATTGTGAGACTTCAATCATGCTCGCGGACATCATGACCAAGGCACTGCCAGGACCGCGCCACATGGATCTGACGGCGTCCCTCGGAATCCACGCGTGTTCGCATTGAGGGGGCGTATTGAGGGTTGACGGGTTTTGGTACTGTGTACCAGTAACCGGTTAACCCGAACCGGTCCAACACGATCCCGCGATGTTTACGGTACGTTGTTTACGCAACCGATGATTAGACGAGTAGGATGATTGGACGAGTGCGGAGTGTTGGTGATTGGATGCACCAAATGATTGGATGCAGGGCTGCATATCTATGTGGTAGACTAGGTAGTGTAAGCTCCGATAAATCAATCACTTTTCGAATCTTCCTTCTTCAGCTCAAGTGGTCTTCACTCCGGTCTTCGCACCAAGTGCAGAACTCCCTCCGCTCAACCCAAGCCTCGCTTCAAGACCTCAACACCTTTATCAGGATGAAGACGACAAAGAAGAAGAAGACGAAGAAGCAGCGCGGGACGAAGGTTTTGAACCAGGCAGCAAGCGACACCAGCGGACGCAGTCGCTGGAAGAAGCTGTGGAAGTTCCAAGTGCCAAGCGGCAGAGTCGACACCTGACTCTGGACGAGATGTCGGCTGCGGCTCAAGAAAGTCAAGACTTCGAGGCTGCTTACGTCGTGGATTCAGTGGGAGAAATGCCGGCCACATTCAAGTCGGCGATGGAATCCAACGACGCAAGCAAGTGGAAGGAAGCTTGTGACTCGGAACACGACTCTCTTTGCAAGAACGAGACGTGGGACGTGGTGCCGTTGCCTAAGGGACGCAAGGCGATCGGCTGCCGATGGGTGTTTCGAGTGAAGGAGAACCAAGCCGGAGAGATCGAGCGGTTCAAGGCGCGCCTGGTGGCCAAGGGGTTCTCGCAGAAGTACGGCATCGACTATGAGGAGACATTCGCACCAGTGGCCAAGTTCACGTCGATCCGGGTGGTGTTGAGCATGGCTGCCAAGTACGGTCTCAAGCTGCATCAGATGGATGTCAAGACGGCTTTCCTGAATGGCGTGCTGGACGAGGAAATCTACATGCAACAGCCCGACGGATACGTTGACGAAGACCACCCGGAGTACGTATGCAAGCTCAAGCGGTCATTGTACGGATTGAAACAGTCGCCACGCATGTGGAACCAGACCATCGACGACTTCATGCTAAAGATCGAGTTCACCAAGTGTAAGACCGACCACTGCGTGTACATTAAGAGGGACGGCGACATCATGGTACTGGTGGTGCTCTACGTTGACGACCTCATCATTGCAAGCAACGACGATGACTTGCTGGAATCGACCAAGCGGGCACTCAGCGATCGGTTCGAGATGACGGACCTTGGCGACCTCAGCTACTTTCTCGGTATGGAAATCAAGCAAGATCGAGAAGTCGGCGTTGTAACGATTCGGCAGACCAAATTCGCGCAAAGTATCCTGAACAAGTTTGGCATGGAAGATTGCAAGCCCGTGAAAACACCACAAGATCCGGGACTCAAGCTAACCAAGAACATGTGCGAAGGAGACTGCAAGCACGAAGACACATGAAGAACGTGCCGTACCGGAATGCTGTAGGCTGCCTCATGTACTTAATGGTGGGCACACGTCCGGACCTGGCGACAGCAGTGGGCTCACTAAGTCAATTCGCGTCGGATCCATGTCCCACACACTGGCAGGCACTCAAGCGAGTACTTGGGTATATTCGAGGCACGACGGCGCACGGCATCGAGTTCACCGCGAAGGACAAAGAAGGTATTCGCGGCTACTCAGATGCGGACTGGGCGGGCGATATCGAGTCACGTCGCAGTACAAGTGGCTACGCATTCATGATGAACGGTGGATGCGTGAGCTGGCGCAGCAAGAAGCAGAGGACAGTAGCGCTATCGTCGACAGAGGCCGAGTATATGGCGCTATCGGAGGCGACACAAGAGGCGGTGTGGCTCAAGGTGTTCCTGTGCGAGCTCGGCGAGATGACAAGCGATGAAGCAATCAAGATCTACGAGGACAACCAAGGCTCCATCGCGTTGGCCAAGAATCCCGAATTCCACAAGCGCACCAAGCACATCGACATTCGCTACCACTTCGTGCGCGAAAAGGTGGAAGACGATCAAGTGGTGCTGCAGTACGTCTCGACAACCGACATGCTGGCCGACATCATGACGAAGGCGATCACTGCTGTGAAGTTTGAAGTTTTTCGGAAAAAGCTCGGGATCCAAGGTACAACAGCTGTCGAGTCGAGTGGGAGTGTTGTCAAGGAGACGTCTCGACCAGCTGCTGTATACCGGTAGGATACCGGTATGACCTTCACTCAGTGGCACCACAATCATTTCTGCGATTACGAGACGAAGATTACGTCACGGTGTTTATGGGACGGTGTTTACGCCATGGACGATTACGCCACGGGTGGGTACAAGATTGTAGGTACATGATGGGCTCTACGTGGCACTCCCTGATTGGCTGAAGCAACTCAGTATCCAGTAGAGAATCCAGTAGAGTGTACCCAGTAGGTAGAACTGTAGGCTTAGAGGTAGCAATGAGTTTGCGAACTAAGGACCTAAATCAATCATTTTGCATTTTGCCATCAAGTGACCAAGCCTTTTCAGAAGACTAGTGCCTGTCACTACTGTGGCGAGCACGGACATTGGATCGCCAAGTGTCCCGTGCGAATCCGCGTGAACGCGGAGCGGCAGAGGCCGCAACGAGCGAATATCGCGCAGAGTGAAGACGACTCTGGCGACTTCCTCTTCTCGGTTGGTGGTAACACGGGTGCCTCCAAGTCGAATGGAGTGTGGCTGGTCGACTCGGGTGCGACGCAGCACATGACGTACTCGAAGGAGTACATGAAGAACTACAAGAAGATCTCTCCGGTGGACGTGCATCTCGCGGACGACGGTGTGGTTCAGGCTGTGGGGACCGGCGACATTGCGATGTCGATGAAGACCCCGCGCGGCATGAAGAGGGGTGTACTCACGAACGCGTGGCACATTCCGAAGCTGTCACGCAACCTGTTTTCGGTTGGTCGGTTCTCCAAGGACGTCGGGCCAGTTATCTTCGAGAGCGACGGGTGCTTCGCTGAAACGAAGAGTCTCAAGTGGAAGCTCGGCGCTCGTGAGGGCAAAGGGCTGTTCAAGCTGTGCATGACTCCGATGATGCCTGACGAGGCCAATGCGGCAAGTTCGAAGGATCGCCAAGGGGACACCACGTCGTACCTCTGGCACCTTCGACTTGGTCACATCGGCTATGGCGGTCTAGACGCCATCGTCAAGAAGGGCTACGGTGTTGGTATCGACATGGCGTCGGTGAAGCAGTGGGAGCTGTGCGACGGATGCTCACTCGGCAAACAAACGCGAGAGAGCTACATGAAGTCGTCGCCGAACCGTGCGAAGCAAGTGCTGGAGGTGGTTCACAGCGATGTGTGCGGCCCCATGCAGACGCCGACCTTTGGAGGCAAGCGCTATTTTGTCACGTTTATCGATGACAAGTCGCACTTCTGTGTGGTGTACTTGCTGCGGAACAAGTCCGAGGTGGCTGCCAAATTCGCTAAGTTTGTGGCGTTTGCTGAAACTCAGACCGGCAAGCGCGTGAAAACACTCCGGAGCGACAACGGCGGCGAGTACACTTCTTGTGAGATGGCCAAGTTCTGTGCGGACCGTGGTATCATGCAGAAGTTCACGCCGCCATACACACCTCAGCTGAACGGAGTCGCCGAGCGCATGAACCGGACGTTGGTGGAGTGTGCGCGCTGCATGCTGGGACATGCTGGATTGCCCAAGACGTATTGGGGTGAAGCTGTCGTGACAGCTACGTTCCTCCGTAATCGGTGTCCGACGCGTGCCATCAACCACGACAACTCGCCGCACCAAGTTTGGACAGGCAAGAAACCGCTGCTAGCGAACCTCAAGGTGTTCGGTTGCCACGCGTACGTGCACGTGCCGAAGGAGAAGCGCACCAAGTTTGACGCTCGGTCGGTGCGCTGTCGGTTCCTGGGATACTCGGAGCATGAGAAAGCGTATCGTTTCGAAGAGATCAAGAGCGGTCGCGTGCTGGTGAGCCGCGACGCGCAGTTTATGGAAGATGTCTTCGACAGTGGGAGACGTGACTACCATCAGAGGGAGGTGGTGGTCATTCAAGATGAAGAGACAACGGATCAAGATTCGTTGCAGTCGGATGAAGACGACAAAGAAGAAGACGAAGAAGCAGCGCGGGACGAAGGTTTTGAACCAGGCAGCAAGCGACACCAGCGGACGCAGTCGCTGGAAGAAGCTGTGGAAGTTCCAAGTGCCAAGCGGCAGAGTCGACACCTGACTCTGGACGAGATGTCGGCTGCGGCTCAAGAAAGTCAAGACTTCGAGGCTGCTTACGTCGTGGATTCAGTGGGAGAAATGCCGGCCACATTCAAGTCGGCGATGGAATCCAACGACGCAAGCAAGTGGAAGGAAGCTTGTGACTCGGAACACGACTCTCTTTGCAAGAACGAGACGTGGGACGTGGTGCCGTTGCCTAAGGGACGCAAGGCGATCGGCTGCCGATGGGTGTTTCGAGTGAAGGAGAACCAAGCCGGAGAGATCGAGCGGTTCAAGGCGCGCCTGGTGGCCAAGGGGTTCTCGCAGAAGTACGGCATCGACTATGAGGAGACATTCGCACCAGTGGCCAAGTTCACGTCGATCCGGGTGGTGTTGAGCATGGCTGCCAAGTACGGTCTCAAGCTGCATCAGATGGATGTCAAGACGGCTTTCCTGAATGGCGTGCTGGACGAGGAAATCTACATGCAACAGCCCGACGGATACGTTGACGAAGACCACCCGGAGTACGTATGCAAGCTCAAGCGGTCATTGTACGGATTGAAACAGTCGCCACGCATGTGGAACCAGACCATCGACGACTTCATGCTAAAGATCGAGTTCACCAAGTGTAAGACCGACCACTGCGTGTACATCAAGAGGGACGGCGACATCATGGTACTGGTGGTGCTCTACGTTGACGACCTCATCATTGCAAGCAACGACGATGACTTGCTGGAATCGACCAAGCGGGCACTCAGCGATCGGTTCGAGATGACGGACCTTGGCGACCTCAGCTACTTTCTCGGTATGGAAATCAAGCAAGATCGAGAAGTCGGCGTTGTAACGATTCGGCAGACCAAATTCGCGCAAAGTATCCTGAACAAGTTTGGCATGGAAGATTGCAAGCCCGTGAAAACACCACAAGATCCGGGACTCAAGCTAACCAAGAACATGTGCGAAGGAGACTGCAAGCACGAAGACACATGAAGAACGTGCCGTACCGGAATGCTGTAGGCTGCCTCATGTACTTAATGGTGGGCACACGTCCGGACCTGGCGACAGCAGTGGGCTCACTAAGTCAATTCGCGTCGGATCCATGTCCCACACACTGGCAGGCACTCAAGCGAGTACTTGGGTATATTCGAGGCACGACGGCGCACGGCATCGAGTTCACCGCGAAGGACAAAGAAGGTATTCGCGGCTACTCAGATGCGGACTGGGCGGGCGATATCGAGTCACGTCGCAGTACAAGTGGCTACGCATTCATGATGAACGGTGGATGCGTGAGCTGGCGCAGCAAGAAGCAGAGGACAGTAGCGCTATCGTCGACAGAGGCCGAGTATATGGCGCTCTCGGAAGCTACGCAAGAGGCGTTGTGGCTCAAGGCGTTCCTGCATGAAATCGGTGAGATCAAGAACGACGACGCAGTGCTGATCTACGAGGACAACCAAGGCTCCATCGCGTTGGCCAAGAACCCGGAGTTCCACAAGCGCACCAAGCACATCGACATTCGCTACCACTTCGTGCGCGAAAAGGTGGAAGACGGTCAAGTGGTGCTGCAGTACGTCTCGACAACCGACATGCTGGCCGACATCATGACGAAGGCGATCACTGCTGTGAAGTTTGAAGTTCTTCGGAAAAAGCTCGGGATCCAAGGTACAACAGCTGTCGAGTCGAGTGGGAGTGTTGTCAAGGAGACGTCTCGACCAGCTGCTGTATACCGGTAGGATACCGGTATGACCTTCACTCAGTGGCACCACAATCATTTCTGCGATTACGAGACGAAGATTACGTCACGGTGTTTATGGGACGGTGTTTACGCCATGGACGATTACGCCACGGGTAGGTACAAGATTGTGGGTACATGATGGGCTCTACGTGGCACTCCCTGATTGGCTGAAGCAACTCAGTATCCAGTAGAGAATCCAGTAGAGTGTACCCAGTAGGTAGAACTGTAGGCTTAGAGGTAGCAAGGAGTTTGCGAACTAAGGACCTAAATCAATCATTTTGCATTTTGCCATCAAGTGACCAAGCCTTTTCAGAGGACTAGTGCCTGTCACTACTGTGGCGAGCACGGACATTGGATCGCCAAGTGTCCGGTGCGAATCCGCGAGAACGCGGAGCGGCAGAGGCCGCAACGAGCGAATATCGCGCAGAGTGAAGACGACTCTGGCGACTTCCTCTTCTCGGTTGGTGGTAACACGGGTGCCTCCAAGTCGAATGGAGTGTGGCTGGTCGACTCGGGTGCGACGCAGCACATGACGTACTCGAAGGAGTACATGAAGAACTACAAGAAGATCTCTCCGGTGGGCGTGCATCTCGCGGACGACGGTGTAGTTCAGGCTGTGGGGACCGGCGACATTGTGATGTCGATGAAGACCCCGCGCGGCATGAAGAGGGGTGTACTCACGAACGCGTGGCACATTCCGAAGCTGTCACGCAACCTGTTTTCGGTTGGTCGGTTCTCCAAGGACGTCGGGCCAGTTATCTTCGAGAGCGACGGGTGCTTCGCTGAAACGAAGAGTCTCAAGTGGAAGCTCGGCACTCGTGAGGGCAAAGGGCTGTCCAAGCTGTGCATGACTCCGATGATGCCTGACGAGGCCAATGCGGCAAGTTCGAAGGATCGCCAAGGGGACACCACGTCGTACCTCTGGCACCTTCGACTTGGTCACATCGGCTATGGCGGTCTAGACGCCATCGTCAAGAAGGGCTACGGTGTTGGTATCGACATGGCGTCGGTGAAGCAGTGGGAGCTGTGCGACGGATGCTCACTCGGCAAACAAACGCGAGTGAGCTACATGAAGTCGTCGCCGAACCGTGCGAAGCAAGTGCTGGAGGGGTTCACAGCAATGTGTGCGGCCCCATGCAGACGCCGACCCTTGGAGGCAAGCGCTATTTTGTCACGTTTATCAAAAGGCTTGATCACTTGATGGCAAAATGCAAAGTGATTGATTTAGGTCCTTAGTTCGCAAACTCATTGCTACCTCTAAGCCTACAGTTCTACCTACTGGGTACACTCTACTGGATTCTCTACTGGATACTGAGTTGCTTCAGCCAATCAGGGAGTGCCACGTAGAGCCCATCATGTACCTACAATCTTGTACCCACCCGTGGCGTAATCGTCCATGGCGTAAACACCGTCCCATAAACACCGTGACGTAATCTTCGTCTCGTAATCGCAGAAATGATTGTGGTGCCACTGAGTGAAGGTCATACCGGTATCCTACCGGTATACAGCAGCTGGTCGAGACGTCTCCTTGACAACACTCCCACTCGACTCGACAGCTGTTGTACCTTGGATCCCGAGCTTTTTCCGAAAAACTTCAAACTTCACAGCAGTGATCGCCTTCGTCATGATGTCGGCCAGCATGTCGGTTGTCGAGACGTACTGCAGCACCACTTGATCGTCTTCCACCTTTTCGCGCACGAAGTGGTAGCGAATGTCGATGTGCTTGGTGCGCTTGTGGAATTCGGGATTCTTGGCCAACGCGATGGAGCCTTGGTTGTCCTCGTAGATCTTGATTGCTTCATCGCTTGTCATCTCGCCGAGCTCGCACAGGAACACCTTGAGCCACACCGCCTCTTGTGTCGCCTCCGATAGCGCCATATACTCGGCCTCTGTCGACGATAGCGCTACTGTCCTCTGCTTCTTGCTGCGCCAGCTCACGCATCCACCGTTCATCATGAATGCGTAGCCACTTGTACTGCGACGTGACTCGATATCGCCCGCCCAGTCCGCATCTGAGTAGCCGCGAATACCTTCTTTGTCCTTCGCGGTGAACTCGATGCCGTGCGCCGTCGTGCCTCGAATATACCCAAGTACTCGCTTGAGTGCCTGCCAGTGTGTGGGACATGGATCCGACGCGAATTGACTTAGTGAGCCCACTGCTGTCGCCAGGTCCGGACGTGTGCCCACCATTAAGTACATGAGGCAGCCTACAGCATTCCGGTACGGCACGTTCTTCATGTGTCTTCGTGCTTGCAGTCTCCTTCGCACATGTTCTTGGTTAGCTTGAGTCCCGGATCTTGTGGTGTTTTCACGGGCTTGCAATCTTCCATGCCAAACTTGTTCAGGATACTTTGCGCGAATTTGGTCTGCCGAATCGTTACAACGCCGACTTCTCGATCTTGCTTGATTTCCATACCGAGAAAGTAGCTGAGGTCGCCAAGGTCCGTCATCTCGAACCGATCGCTGAGTGCCCGCTTGGTCGATTCCAGCAAGTCATCGTCGTTGCTTGCAATGATGAGGTCGTCAACGTAGAGCACCACCAGTACCATGATGTCGCCGTCCCTCTTAATGTACACGCAGTGGTCGGTCTTACACTTGGTGAACTCGATCTTTAGCATGAAGTCGTCGATGGTCTGGTTCCACATGCGTGGCGACTGTTTCAATCCGTACAATGACCGCTTGAGCTTGCATACGTACTCCGGGTGGTCTTCGTCAACGTATCCGTCGGGCTGTTGCATGTAGATTTCCTCGTCCAGCACGCCATTCAGGAAAGCCGTCTTGACATCCATCTGATGCAGCTTGAGACCGTACTTGGCAGCCATGCTCAACACCACCCGGATCGACGTGAACTTGGCCACTGGTGCGAATGTCTCCTCATAGTCGATGCCGTACTTCTGCGAGAACCCCTTGGCCACCAGGCGCGCCTTGAACCGCTCGATCTCTCCGGCTTGGTTCTCCTTCACTCGAAACACCCATCGGCAGCCGATCGCCTTGCGTCCCTTAGGCAACGGCACCACGTCCCACGTCTCGTTCTTGCAAAGAGAGTCGTGTTCCGAGTCACAAGCTTCCTTCCACTTGCTTGCGTCGTTGGATTCCATCGCCGACCTGAATGTGGCCGGCATTTCTCCCACTGAATCCACGACGTAAGCAGCCTCGAAGTCTTGACTTTCTTGAGCCGCAGCCGACATCTCGTCCAGAGTCAGGTGTCGACTCTGCCGCTTGGCACTTGGAACTTCCACAGCTTCTTCCAGCGACTGCGTCCGCTGGTGTCGCTTGCTGCCTGGTTCAAAACCTTCGTCCCGCGCTGCTTCTTCGTCTTCTTCTTTGTCGTCTTCATCCGACCGCAACGAATCTTGATCCGTTGTCTCTTCATCTTGAATGACCACCACCTCCCTCTGATGGTAGTCACGTCTCCCACTGTCGAAGACATCTTCCATAAACTGCGCGTCGCGGCTCACCAGCACGCGACCGCTCTTGATCTCTTCGAAACGATACGCTTTCTCATGCTCCGAGTATCCCAGGAACCGACAGCGCACCGACCGAGCGTCAAACTTGGTGCGCTTCTCCTTCGGCACGTGCACGTACGCGTGGCAACCGAACACCTTGAGGTTCGCTAGCAGCGGTTTCTTGCCTGTCCAAACTTGGTGCGGCGAGTTGTCGTGGTTGATGGCACGCGTCGGACACCGATTACGGAGGAACGTAGCTGTCACGACAGCTTCACCCCAATACGTCTTGGGCAATCCAGCATGTTCCAGCATGCAGCGCGCACACTCCACCAACGTCCGGTTCATGCGCTCGGCGACTCCGTTCAGCTGAGGCGTGTATGGCGGCGTGAACTTCTGCATGATACCACGGTCCGCACAGAACTTGGCCATCTCACAAGAAGTGTACTCGCCGCCGTTGTCGCTCCGGAGTGTTTTCACGCGCTTGCCGGTCTGAGTTTCAGCAAACGCCACAAACTTAGCGAATTTGGCAGCCACCTCGGACTTGTTCCGCAGCAAGTACACCACACAGAAGTGCGACTTGTCATCGATAAACGTGACAAAATAGCGCTTGCCTCCAAGGGTCGGCGTCTGCATGGGGCCGCACACATTGCTGTGAACCCCTCCAGCACTTGCTTCGCACGGTTCGGCGACGACTTCATGTAGCTCTCTCGCGTTTGTTTGCCGAGTGAGCATCCGTCGCACAGCTCCCACTGCTTCACCGACGCCATGTCGATACCAACACCGTAGCCCTTCTTGACGATGGCGTCTAGACCGCCATAGCCGATGTGACCAAGTCGAAGGTGCCAGAGGTACGACGTGGTGTCCCCTTGGCGATCCTTCGAACTTGCCGCATTGGCCTCGTCAGGCATCATCGGAGTCATGCACAGCTTGAACAGCCCTTTGCCCTCACGAGCGCCGAGCTTCCACTTGAGACTCTTCGTTTCAGCGAAGCACCCGTCGCTCTCGAAGATAACTGGCCCGACGTCCTTGGAGAACCGACCAACCGAAAACAGGTTGCGTGACAGCTTCGGAATGTGCCACGCGTTCGTGAGTACACCCCTCTTCATGCCGCGCGGGGTCTTCATCGACATCGCAATGTCGCCGGTCCCCACAGCCTGAACCACACCGTCGTCCGCGAGATGCACGTCCACCGGAGAGATCTTCTTGTAGTTCTTCATGTACTCCTTCGAGTACGTCATGTGCTGCGTCGCACCCGAGTCGACCAGCCACACTCCATTCGACTTGGAGGCACCCGTGTTACCACCAACCGAGAAGAGGAAGTCGCCAGAGTCGTCTTCACTCTGCGCGATATTCGCTCGTTGCGGCCTCTGCCGCTCCGCGTTCACGCGGATTCGCACGGGACACTTGGCGATCCAATGTCCGTGCTCGCCACAGTAGTGACAGGCACTAGTCTTCTGAAAAGGCTTGGTCACTTGATGGCAAAATGCAAAGTGATTGATTTAGGTCCTTAGTTCGCAAACTCTTTGCTACCTCTAAGCCTACAGTTCTACCTACTGGGTACACTCTACTGGATTCTCTACTGGATACTGAGTTACTTCAGCCAATCAGGGAGTGCCACGTAGAGCCCATCATGTACCCACAATCTTGTACCCACCCATGGCGTAATCGTCCGTGGCGTAAACACCGTCCCATAAACACCGTGACGTAATCTTCGTCTCGTAATCACAGGATGATTGCGATGCCACTGAGTGAAGGTCATACCGGTATCCTACCGGTATACAGAAAAGGCTTGGTCACTTGATGGTAAAATGCAAAGTGATTGATTTAGGTCCTTAGTTCGCAAACTCCTTGCTACCTCTAAGCCTACAGTTCTACCTACTGGGTACACTCTACTGGATTCTCTACTGGATACTGAGTTACTTCAGCCAATCAGGGAGTGCCACGTAGAGCCCATCATGTACCCACAATCTTGTACCCACCCATGGCGTAATCGTCCGTGGCGTAAACACCGTCCCATAAACACCGTGACGTAATCTTCGTCTCGTAATCACAGGATGATTGCGATGCCACTGAGTGAAGGTCATACCGGTATCCTACCGGTATACAGCAGCTGGTCGAGACGTCTCCTTGACAACACTCCCACTCGGCTCGACAGCCTTCAGCGCTTCGATGCGAGTTTGCTCCGGAGCACACTGAACTGCGTCGCAGAGATTGGCTTCGTCATGATGTCCGCCAGCATGTCGGTTGTCGAAACATACTGCAGCACCACTTGACCGTCTTCCACCTTCTCGCGCACGAAATGGTAGCGAATGTCGATGTGCTTGGTGCGCTTGTGGAATTCGGGATTCTTGGCCAACGCGATGGAGCCTTGGTTGTCCTCGTAGATCTTGATTGCTTCATCGCTTGTCATCTCGCCGAGCTCGCACAGGAACACCTTAAGCCACACCGCCTCTTGTGTCGCCTCCGATAGCGCCATGTACTCAGCTTCCGTCGAAGACAGCGCCACTGTCCGCTGCTTCTTGCTCCTCCAGCTGATGCATCCGCCATTCATCATGAACGCGTAGCCACTTGTACTTCTTCTTGACTCGATGTCTCCAGCCCAGTCGGCATCTGAATAGCCTTGGGGTCCGTCGTCGCAGCTCGCTTGAAACTCGATGCCGTGCGTCTTCGTGCCTTGAATGTACCTGAAGACCCTCTTGAGCGCCTGCCAGTGTGTCGGGCATGGGTCTGCTGCAAACTGGCTGAGAACTCCCACTGCTGCTGCGAGGTCCGGGCGTGTACCTACCATGAGATACATGAGGCATCCCACAGCGTTCCGGTATGGCACGTTTACCATGGTCTCGTCGTGCTTGCAGCCGCCCTCGCACATGGCCTTGGTCAGCTTGAGGCCCGGATCCTGTGGCGTCTTAACAGGGTTGCTCTTCTCCATGTTGAACTTCTCCAGAATGTCTTTCGCAAACTTGGTTTGCCGCATCGACACCTTCCCTGTCGTCACATGAAAAGGCTTGGTCACTTGATGGCAAAATGCAAAGTGATTGATTTAGGTCCTTAGTTCGCAAACTCCTTGCTACCTCTAAGCCTACAGTTCTACCTACTGGGTACACTCTACTGGATTCTCTACTGGATACTGAGCTACTTCAGCCAATCGCAGAGCGCCACGTCGATGCCCATCTTGTACCCACAATCTTGTACCCACGTGCATCGTAATCATCGTCCCGTAATCGCCGGAGTGATTGAGGTGCCACCGAGTGAAGGTCATACCGGTATCCTACCGGTATACAGTAGCTGCTCGAGGCGTCTCCTTGACAACACTCCCACTCGACTCGACAGCTGTTGTACCTTGGATCCCGAGCTTTTTCCGAAAAACTTCAAACTTCACAGCAGTGATCGCCTTCGTCATGATGTCGGCCAGCATGTCGGTTGTCGAGACGTACTGCAGCACCACTTGATCGTCTTCCACCTTTTCGCGCACGAAGTGGTAGCGAATGTCGATGTGCTTGGTGCGCTTGTGGAATTCGGGATTCTTGGCCAACGCGATGGAGCCTTGGTTGTCCTCGTAGATCTTGATTGCTTCATCGCTTGTCATCTCGCCGAGCTCGCACAGGAACACCTTGAGCCACACCGCCTCTTGTGTCGCCTCCGATAGCGCCATATACTCGGCCTCTGTCGACGATAGCGCTACTGTCCTCTGCTTCTTGCTGCGCCAGCTCACGCATCCACCGTTCATCATGAATGCGTAGCCACTTGTA
Organism: Phytophthora sp. 'mugwort'; assembly: GCA_033558025.1. Classification (NCBI taxonomy): domain Eukaryota; phylum Oomycota; class Peronosporomycetes; order Peronosporales; family Peronosporaceae; genus Phytophthora; species Phytophthora sp. 'mugwort'. The sequence continues at coordinate 2,516,018 of JAUCEF010000004.1, read as the reverse complement.
CTGCGACGTGACTCGATATCGCCCGCCCAGTCCGCATCTGAGTAGCCGCGAATACCTTCTTTGTCCTTCGCGGTGAACTCGATGCCGTGCGCCGTCGTGCCTCGAATATACCCAAGTACTCGCTTGAGTGCCTGCCAGTGTGTGGGACATGGATCCGACGCGAATTGACTTAGTGAGCCCACTGCTGTCGCCAGGTCCGGACGTGTGCCCACCATTAAGTACATGAGGCAGCCTACAGCATTCCGGTACGGCACGTTCTTCATGTGTCTTCGTGCTTGCAGTCTCCTTCGCACATGTTCTTGGTTAGCTTGAGTCCCGGATCTTGTGGTGTTTTCACGGGCTTGCAATCTTCCATGCCAAACTTGTTCAGGATACTTTGCGCGAATTTGGTCTGCCGAATCGTTACAACGCCGACTTCTCGATCTTGCTTGATTTCCATACCGAGAAAGTAGCTGAGGTCGCCAAGGTCCGTCATCTCGAACCGATCGCTGAGTGCCCGCTTGGTCGATTCCAGCAAGTCATCGTCGTTGCTTGCAATGATGAGGTCGTCAACGTAGAGCACCACCAGTACCATGATGTCGCCGTCCCTCTTAATGTACACGCAGTGGTCGGTCTTACACTTGGTGAACTCGATCTTTAGCATGAAGTCGTCGATGGTCTGGTTCCACATGCGTGGCGACTGTTTCAATCCGTACAATGACCGCTTGAGCTTGCATACGTACTCCGGGTGGTCTTCGTCAACGTATCCGTCGGGCTGTTGCATGTAGATTTCCTCGTCCAGCACGCCATTCAGGAAAGCCGTCTTGACATCCATCTGATGCAGCTTGAGACCGTACTTGGCAGCCATGCTCAACACCACCCGGATCGACGTGAACTTGGCCACTGGTGCGAATGTCTCCTCATAGTCGATGCCGTACTTCTGCGAGAACCCCTTGGCCACCAGGCGCGCCTTGAACCGCTCGATCTCTCCGGCTTGGTTCTCCTTCACTCGAAACACCCATCGGCAGCCGATCGCCTTGCGTCCCTTAGGCAACGGCACCACGTCCCACGTCTCGTTCTTGCAAAGAGAGTCGTGTTCCGAGTCACAAGCTTCCTTCCACTTGCTTGCGTCGTTGGATTCCATCGCCGACTTGAATGTGGCCGGCATTTCTCCCACTGAATCCACGACGTAAGCAGCCTCGAAGTCTTGACTTTCTTGAGCCGCAGCCGACATCTCGTCCAGAGTCAGGTGTCGACTCTGCCGCTTGGCACTTGGAACTTCCACAGCTTCTTCCAGCGACTGCGTCCGCTGGTGTCGCTTGCTGCCTGGTTCAAAACCTTCGTCCCGCGCTGCTTCTTCGTCTTCTTCTTTGTCGTCTTCATCCGACCGCAACGAATCTTGATCCGTTGTCTCTTCATCTTGAATGACCACCACCTCCCTCTGATGGTAGTCACGTCTCCCACTGTCGAAGACATCTTCCATAAACTGCGCGTCGCGGCTCACCAGCACGCGACCGCTCTTGATCTCTTCGAAACGATACGCTTTCTCATGCTCCGAGTATCCCAGGAACCGACAGCGCACCGACCGAGCGTCAAACTTGGTGCGCTTCTCCTTCGGCACGTGCACGTACGCGTGGCAACCGAACACCTTGAGGTTCGCTAGCAGCGGTTTCTTGCCTGTCCAAACTTGGTGCGGCGAGTTGTCGTGGTTGATGGCACGCGTCGGACACCGATTACGGAGGAACGTAGCTGTCACGACAGCTTCACCCCAATACGTCTTGGGCAATCCAGCATGTTCCAGCATGCAGCGCGCACACTCCACCAACGTCCGGTTCATGCGCTCGGCGACTCCGTTCAGCTGAGGCGTGTATGGCGGCGTGAACTTCTGCATGATACCACGGTCCGCACAGAACTTGGCCATCTCACAAGAAGTGTACTCGCCGCCGTTGTCGCTCCGGAGTGTTTTCACGCGCTTGCCGGTCTGAGTTTCAGCAAACGCCACAAACTTAGCGAATTTGGCAGCCACCTCGGACTTGTTCCGCAGCAAGTACACCACACAGAAGTGCGACTTGTCATCGATAAACGTGACAAAATAGCGCTTGCCTCCAAGGGTCGGCGTCTGCATGGGGCCGCACACATTGCTGTGAACCCCTCCAGCACTTGCTTCGCACGGTTCGGCGACGACTTCATGTAGCTCTCTCGCGTTTGTTTGCCGAGTGAGCATCCGTCGCACAGCTCCCACTGCTTCACCGACGCCATGTCGATACCAACACCGTAGCCCTTCTTGACGATGGCGTCTAGACCGCCATAGCCGATGTGACCAAGTCGAAGGTGCCAGAGGTACGACGTGGTGTCCCCTTGGCGATCCTTCGAACTTGCCGCATTGGCCTCGTCAGGCATCATCGGAGTCATGCACAGCTTGAACAGCCCTTTGCCCTCACGAGCGCCGAGCTTCCACTTGAGACTCTTCGTTTCAGCGAAGCACCCGTCGCTCTCGAAGATAACTGGCCCGACGTCCTTGGAGAACCGACCAACCGAAAACAGGTTGCGTGACAGCTTCGGAATGTGCCACGCGTTCGTGAGTACACCCCTCTTCATGCCGCGCGGGGTCTTCATCGACATCGCAATGTCGCCGGTCCCCACAGCCTGAACCACACCGTCGTCCGCGAGATGCACGTCCACCGGAGAGATCTTCTTGTAGTTCTTCATGTACTCCTTCGAGTACGTCATGTGCTGCGTCGCACCCGAGTCGACCAGCCACACTCCATTCGACTTGGAGGCACCCGTGTTACCACCAACCGAGAAGAGGAAGTCGCCAGAGTCGTCTTCACTCTGCGCGATATTCGCTCGTTGCGGCCTCTGCCGCTCCGCGTTCACGCGGATTCGCACGGGACACTTGGCGATCCAATGTCCGTGCTCGCCACAGTAGTGACAGGCACTAGTCTTCTGAAAAGGCTTGGTCACTTGATGGCAAAATGCAAAGTGATTGATTTAGGTCCTTAGTTCGCAAACTCTTTGCTACCTCTAAGCCTACAGTTCTACCTACTGGGTACACTCTACTGGATTCTCTACTGGATACTGAGTTACTTCAGCCAATCAGGGAGTGCCACGTAGAGCCCATCATGTACCCACAATCTTGTACCCACCCATGGCGTAATCGTCCGTGGCGTAAACACCGTCCCATAAACACCGTGACGTAATCTTCGTCTCGTAATCACAGGATGATTGCGATGCCACTGAGTGAAGGTCATACCGGTATCCTACCGGTATACAGAAAAGGCTTGGTCACTTGATGGTAAAATGCAAAGTGATTGATTTAGGTCCTTAGTTCGCAAACTCCTTGCTACCTCTAAGCCTACAGTTCTACCTACTGGGTACACTCTACTGGATTCTCTACTGGATACTGAGTTACTTCAGCCAATCAGGGAGTGCCACGTAGAGCCCATCATGTACCCACAATCTTGTACCCACCCATGGCGTAATCGTCCGTGGCGTAAACACCGTCCCATAAACACCGTGACGTAATCTTCGTCTCGTAATCACAGGATGATTGCGATGCCACTGAGTGAAGGTCATACCGGTATCCTACCGGTATACAGCAGCTGGTCGAGACGTCTCCTTGACAACACTCCCACTCGGCTCGACAGCCTTCAGCGCTTCGATGCGAGTTTGCTCCGGAGCACACTGAACTGCGTCGCAGAGATTGGCTTCGTCATGATGTCCGCCAGCATGTCGGTTGTCGAAACATACTGCAGCACCACTTGACCGTCTTCCACCTTCTCGCGCACGAAATGGTAGCGAATGTCGATGTGCTTGGTGCGCTTGTGGAATTCGGGATTCTTGGCCAACGCGATGGAGCCTTGGTTGTCCTCGTAGATCTTGATTGCTTCATCGCTTGTCATCTCGCCGAGCTCGCACAGGAACACCTTAAGCCACACCGCCTCTTGTGTCGCCTCCGATAGCGCCATGTACTCAGCTTCCGTCGAAGACAGCGCCACTGTCCGCTGCTTCTTGCTCCTCCAGCTGATGCATCCGCCATTCATCATGAACGCGTAGCCACTTGTACTTCTTCTTGACTCGATGTCTCCAGCCCAGTCGGCATCTGAATAGCCTTGGGGTCCGTCGTCGCAGCTCGCTTGAAACTCGATGCCGTGCGTCTTCGTGCCTTGAATGTACCTGAAGACCCTCTTGAGCGCCTGCCAGTGTGTCGGGCATGGGTCTGCTGCAAACTGGCTGAGAACTCCCACTGCTGCTGCGAGGTCCGGGCGTGTACCTACCATGAGATACATGAGGCATCCCACAGCGTTCCGGTATGGCACGTTTACCATGGTCTCGTCGTGCTTGCAGCCGCCCTCGCACATGGCCTTGGTCAGCTTGAGGCCCGGATCCTGTGGCGTCTTAACAGGGTTGCTCTTCTCCATGTTGAACTTCTCCAGAATGTCTTTCGCAAACTTGGTTTGCCGCATCGACACCTTCCCTGTCGTCACATGAAAAGGCTTGGTCACTTGATGGCAAAATGCAAAGTGATTGATTTAGGTCCTTAGTTCGCAAACTCCTTGCTACCTCTAAGCCTACAGTTCTACCTACTGGGTACACTCTACTGGATTCTCTACTGGATACTGAGCTACTTCAGCCAATCGCAGAGCGCCACGTCGATGCCCATCTTGTACCCACAATCTTGTACCCACGTGCATCGTAATCATCGTCCCGTAATCGCCGGAGTGATTGAGGTGCCACCGAGTGAAGGTCATACCGGTATCCTACCGGTATACAGTAGCTGCTCGAGGCGTCTCCTTGACAACACTCCCACTCGACTCGATAGCCTTCGGTGCTTCGATGCCGAGCTTGCTCCGGAGCACACTGAACTGCGTCGCAGAGATTGGCTTCGTCATGATGTCCGCCAGCATGTCGGTTGTCGAAACATACTGCAGCACCACTTCTCCGTCCTCGACCTTCTCGCGCACGAAGTGGTAGCGAATGTCGATGTGCTTGGTACGCTTGTGAAACTCGGGATTCTTGGCAAGCGCGATGGATCCTTGGTTGTCTTCGTAGATCTTGATCGCCTTGCCCTCTGTGGTTTCGCCTATCTCGCACAGAAACGCCTTGAACCACACGGCCTCCTGTGTTGCCTCCGATAGCGCCATGTACTCAGCTTCCGTCGACGATAGTGCCACCGTCCTCTGCTTCTTGCTCCTCCAGCTGATGCATCCGCCATTCATCATGAACGCGTATCCGCTCGTGCTGCGGCGCGACTCCACATCACCCGCCCAGTCCGCATCCGAGTAGCCGCAGACGCCGTCTTGGTCCTTGGTGCGAAACTCGATGCCGTACGTCGCCGTGCCTTGGATGTAGCGGAGGACGCGCTTGAGTGCTTGCCAGTGCGTGGGGCATGGGTCTGCAGCGAACTGACTCAGTGTGCCCACTGCCGCAGCCAGATCCGGTCGGGTGCCCACCATCAAGTACATGAGGCAGCCCACGGCGTTCCGGTAAGGCACGCCTGCCATGGTGTCATCATGCTTGCACCCGCCGTCGCACATAGCCTTGGTCAGCTTGAGTCCGGGATCCTGCGGCGTTTTCACGGGCTTGCTGTTCTCCATGCTGAACTTGCTCAGGATGCTCCGCGCGAACTTGGTCTGCCGCATGGTCACCTCACCAGCCTTGATGTCTTGCTTGATCTCCATTCCGAGAAAGTAGCTCAGCTCGCCTAGGTCCGTCATCTCGAACCGCTTGCTTAGTGCGCTCTTGGTCGCCTTGAGCATGTCGTCATCACTGCTCGCAATCACCAGTTCGTCCACGTACAGCACCACGAGCACCATGCTGTCGTCGTTGCGCTTGACGTAGACGCAGTGGTCGGTCTCGCACTTGTCGAAGTCCAGCTTGAGCATGAAGTCGTCGATGGTGTGGTTCCACATGCGCGGCGACTGCTTGAGACCGTAGAGCGCGCGCTTGAGCTTGCACACATGATCCGGGCGTCCTTCGCTTATGTATCCGTCCGGCTGCTGCATGTAGATGTCTTCATCCAGGACGCCGTTAAGAAAAGCTGTCTTAACGTCCATCTGGTGCAGCTTGAGCCCGTACTTGGCAGCCATCGCTAGCACGATTCGGATGGACGTAAACTTGGCCACGGGCGCGAAGGTCTCGTCGTAGTCGATGCCGTGCTTCTGCGAGAACCCCTTAGCCACCAGGCGCGCCTTGTATCGTTCGATCTCGCCAGCTTGGTTCTCCTTCACGCGAAAGACCCATCGACAGCCGATGGCCTTGCGTCCCTTGGGCAGCGGTACCACGTCCCATGTGTCGTTCTTGCGCAGCGAGTCGTACTCCGAGTCGCAGGCCTCCTTCCATTTGCGTGCGTCGTTGGATTCCATCGCCGACTTGAACGTGGTCGGCATTTCTCCCACTGAATCCACGACGTACGCCGCCTCGGAGCTCTTGTCGTTGTCTCGAGCCATGGCAGACATCTCATCCAGGCCTTGGCGTCGATTCTCTGACGCGTATCGCTTGGCACTCGGGGTCTCCACCGCTTCCTCCAGCGACTGTGTCCGCGGGTGTCTCTTGCTGCCGGGCAAGAATTCATCATCCCGCGCAGTCTCTTCATCTTCGTCGTCCGATGCCGACTGTTCTTCTTTGTCCGTGGTGCCTTCTTCCGCATCTTGAAGGTCCACCAGCGCCTCCTTGGGTTTGTAGTCGCGTCTTCCACCGTCGAAGACGTCTTCCATGAACTGTGCATCGCGGCTCACCAGCACGCGACCACTCTCGATCTCCTCGAACCGATACGCTTTCTCGTGGTCCGAGTACCCCAGGAACCTGCATCGCACCGATCGCGCATCCAGCTTGGTTCGCTTCTCTTTCGCCACATGCACGTAGGCGTGGCAACCGAAGACTTTGAGGTTGGCCAGCAATGGTTTCTTGGCAGTCGTCAACTCGTACGGAGACTTACCGTTGTCAAGCGCATGTGTCGTACAGCGGTTGCGCAGGAACATAGCCGTCATGACTGCTTCGCCCCAGTATGCCTTGGACAGACTCGCGTGCTCCAGCATGCACCGCGCGCATTCAACTAGCGTCCGGCTCATGCGCTCCGCGATTCCGTTGAGCTGCGGCGTGTATGGCGGCGTGAACTTCTGCACGATGCCGCGCTTGCTGCAAAACTTGACCATTTTGTCGGATTTGTACTCACCACCGTTGTCACTGCGAAGTTCCTTGACGCGCTTGCCGGTCTGTGTTTCCGCAAACGCCACAAAGTGCGCGAACTTGTCGGCCACCTCCCACTTGTTCTTCACCAGGTACACCACGCAGTAGCGCGACTTGTCGTCGATAAAGGTGACGAAGTAGCGCTTGCCGCCAAACGTCGGCGTGCGCATGGGCCCGCATACGTCACTGTGCACAACCTCCAGTAGTTCATTGGCACGCTTGGGCGATGTCGATTCGAAACTCAATCGCGTCTGCTTGCCGAGCGCGCATCCGTCGCACGTCTCCCACTTGCTCGCGGACCCGAGGTCAATGCCGACGCTGAGCTTCTTCTTGACGATGGCGTCGAGCCCAGCGTGACCGATGTGGCCTAGTCGAAGGTGCCAGAGGTACGACTTGGTGTCCCCTTGGCTCCCGTTCGGACTCGCCGAATTCGCTTCGTCCAGGCGCACGGGCGTCATGCACAGCTTGAACAGCTTGCCCTCACGCGCACCTATCGTGCACTTCATCCCCTTCAGCGCGATGAAGCATCCGTCGCTGTCGAAGGTCACTGATCCGACGTCCTTGGTGAAGCGCCCGATCGAGAAGAGGTTGCGCGTTAGCTTGGGAATGTGCCACACGTTCGTGAGCACACCCTTCTTGATGCCACGAGGCGTCTTCATCTCCATCACAATGTCGCCGCTGCCGATCGCTTGAACCACACCGTCGTCTGCGAGACGCACGTCGACCGGAGTGAAGGCCTTGTAGTTTCTCATGAACTTCTTGGAGTGCGCCATGTGCTGCGTCGCACCCGAGTCGACCAGCCATGTACCACTCGCCGACGCTGCCATGGCCGCATCGTCATCGCCGTCGACGAAGAAGAGATAGTCGCCAGAGTCGTCCTCAAGCGCAACGTTGGCACGCTGCGAGCGCTGCCGTTCCGTGTTGTCATGGATCCGCGAAGGACACTCCGCGATCCAATGTCCATGCTTGCCGCAGTTGTGGCACGCACCGTTCTTCTTCGACGGTCGGCCCTTATGCTTGTTGTCCCTCATCATGAACGCCTGGCCAGGCGCGGCGCCATCTCCATCGCCACCCTGCTCCTTGCGCTTCATGTCTTCATGTAGCAGCCGAGACGTCACCAGCTCCCACGTCAGCGTGTCGGATCTTGACTCCAACGCCGTGATCAGGAACTGATACGACTCGCTCAGGCTCCCGAGAAGCGTGATCACCAAGTCATCCTCGCTGACCGGAGCGCCGACCGCGTCGAGCTGTTCCGCCAGAGTCTTGAGCTTGTTGATGTGTTGAAGCACATCATCACCTTCCTCCATCATGAGCGTGAAGAAACGTCGACGAAGAAAGAGCTTGTTGGCCAAACTCTTCTTCTCGAAGTGTCCTTCCAGTCTTGACCATGCATCATGCGCGCCACTCGCCGAGCGAACCAGCGGCAGCTGCGAATCCTCCATCGCGAGACAGATCATCGCCAGCGCCTTGCGCGACTTCTTCCGAAAGAGCGCTTGATCCGCCGCAGTCTGGCAGTGCTCCAGCTTCACTTCCCCACTTGTCACTTCCCACAGTTCGCGCTCCTCGAGCACCATCTGCATCTTGAACTTCCACGTGTGGAAGTTAGCTCCGTCGAACTTGTTGATGCGGAAGGCAGAAGGCGGCGTGGCGTCCATGGCGAAGGCGTAGTCGGGGTCTTCAGAGAAGACGGGGCTTGGGCTCATAACCAAAAGGCTTGGTCACTTGATGGCAAAATGCAAAGTGATTGATTTAGGTCCTTAGTTCGCAAGCCCCTTGCTACCTCTAAGCCTACAGTTCTACCTACTGGGTACACTCTACTGGATTCTCTACTGGATACTGAGCTACTTCAGCCAATCGCAGAGCGCCACGTCGATGCCCATCTTGTACCCACAATCTTGTACCCACGTGCATCGTAATCATCGTCCCGTAATCGCCGGAGTGATTGAGGTGCCACTGAGTGAAGGTCATACCGGTATCCTACCGGTATACAGTAGCTGCTCGAGACGTCTCCTTGACAACACCTTCGACACTTCTTCGTATCCCATGAACAGACCAGCGCGAGCCTTGGGGTCCCACTTGAGTCGCTTCTCCTTCGGGGTCAGGACGTACGTCCGACATCCAAACACACGCATGTGCTTCACACTTGGCTTGAACTTGTATACAATCTCGAACGGAGTCTTGTTTTCGACCTTGGGCGACGGCAAGCGGTTCTTCATAAATTGCAGCCATCGCTGCTTCGCCCCAAAAACACTTGTCCAGCCTTGCATGATGCAGCATGCTGCGACCAATCGTAACGATGGTCCGGATAGCTCTCTCTGCCGTGCCGTTGGTTTGGTGCGCGTACGGAACCGTGGTCTGCTGCTCGATGCCTTGATCTTCGTAGAAGGCCTTGAGCGAATTAGTAGCAAACTCACGGGCTCCGTCGTGGCGCACGAACTTGACACGTTTGCCGAACTGCGTCTGCACCTTCATGATGTAGGTCTTGAGGCATTCTTCGCTCTCCGACTTGGCACTTAAGCAGAAACCCTTCATGCATCCGCTGGCTTCGTCCACTATGAGCAGCAAATATTTGCTGCCACCCAGTGACTCTTGTTCCATGGGGCCGCAGATGTCGAAGTGGAGTAGCTCAAATACGTCGTAGTGACGCTTGTCGCGGTTGCTTGGGAACGGTTTTTGGACCATCTTCCCTTGCTGACATCCGCGACATATGTTTGGTCCACTCGACTGTGATGGTGTTTTCGCGTCCTTGATCATGCCACTGCTGACCATTTTGCGCAGCACGTCGATCGGAGCGTGGCCCATCCGCGCGTGTAGATCCACGTTGCGCGTTGACGTCGCCGCATTCACCGAATGTTGTGGTATGCGTAGCCAGTAGAGACCGTCGACGAGGTCAGCCGTTGCCACCACTTGCTTCGAGCCCTTCCGCGCGACATGCATGCTCGCACCGTCGAACACCACTTGAAACTTGCCACTCTTGTTAATCTGCGGCACCGAAAGCAGATTTTTGTTCATCTTCGGCACGTACAGCGCGTCCTTGATTTCGATGTCGCGCTCGTCGCCGTTGGGCAGAACCACTCGTTCGATGATAGTTCCCACACACTTAATCTCGGCCTTGTTTCCGTCCGCTACCGATAGTTCGCCTTCGTCTTGCTCATTCAGCGTGGCGAACTTGGTCTTGTCATTGCAAATGTGGTGCGTTGCGCCGCTGTCGACCGCCCACATCCCGGGCATATCCTTGCCCGTCGATTTTCCGCATCCAACGAAACCGCAAATGCGACACGGTCGTAGTCGTAGTCGTCGTTGCGCCACTGAACATGGTTTGCTCCGCGTCCTCGGCCGTTGCCGCCGCGTCTTGGCCCTCGGTTCTCGTCCTTCTGCTTGGTCCAGCACTTGTCAATGACATGCCCCAATTTTCCGCAGTACGTGCACTGACGAGATTCTCGCTCGGCACTGAACGCCTTGGCCGCGTCTTCAGTTTTCACCGACGGAGTCTTCTCGCCCTGCCGCTTGATATGCTCGTTCGTGAGCACCTTCACGACGTCTTGCGCCTTCAGCTCCGCGCTACTCATCTCCAAGTTCAGTACGACGTTCTCGTAGCTCTTGGGGAGACTGCGCAGCAAGCAGATCGCCACGTCCTCGTCCTCCATCTTGGCGCCGATGCTACTGAGCTTGGCGCTGATGTTCAGGACATCATTGCAATGATGCAACACATTGCCTCCTTCCGACATCTCCATGCTGAAGAGCTGTCGCTTGAGGTAGATGCGACCAGCCTTCTGCGATCCACCGTACAGCGTCTTCAAGCGCGTCCACGCGATCCATGCTTCCTCGCAGTCGTCGACCACATGATGGTAGTCGGCGTCCATGTGAAGCAACATCAGTCCAAAAGCGATGTTGCTCGACTTGACATACTCGTCCTTGGCCCGGGAGTCCGTAAAGGATGGAGACGTTTCCCGATTCACCACATGCCACGTCGACTTGGTCAGGAACACGCCACGCATGTAGCGGTTCCACGTCGCGTAGTTGTCTCCGTTGAACTTGTCGATGGAGACCTTGGTCGAGACGTCTTGGGCAGAGGACATGGTGCTTGGGCTCATAACCTGATAAAGGTATTGAGGTCTTGAAGCGAGGCTTGGGTTGAGCGGAGGGAGTTCTGCACTTGGGTGCGAAGACCGGAGTGAAGACCACTTGAGCTGAAGAAGGAAGATTCGAAAAGTGATTGATTTATCGGAGCTTACACTACCTTGTCTACCACATAGATATGCAGCCCTGCATCCAATCATTTGGTGCATCCAATCACCAACACTCCGCACTCGTCCAATCTTCCTACTCGTCTAATCATCGGTTGCGTAAACAACGTACCGTAAACATCGCGGGATCGTGTTGGACCGGTTCGGGTTAACCGGTTACTGGTACACAGAAAAGGCTTGGGCACTTGATGGCAAAATGCAAAGTGATTGATTTAGGTCCTTAGTTCGCAAACCCCTTGCTACCTCTAAGCCTACAGTTCTACCTACTGGGTACACTCTACTGGATTCTCTACTGGATACTGAGCTACTTCAGCCAATCGCAGAGCGCCACGTCGATGCCCATCTTGTACCCACAATCTTGTACCCACGTGCATCGTAATCATCGTCCCGTAATCGCCGAGTGATTGAGGTGCCACTGAGTGAAGGTCATACCGGTATCCTACCGGTATACAGTAGCTGCTCGAGGCGTCTCCTTGACAACACTCCCACTCGACTCGATAGCCTTCGGTGCTTCGATGCCGAGCTTGCTCCGGAGACAGTCGAACTGCGCCGCTGGAATGGGCTTGGTCATCAGGTCCGCTAGCATGTCTTGCGTCGGACAGTACTCGAGCACCACTTCTCCGTCCTCGACCTTCTCGCGCACGAAGTGGTAGCGAATGTCGATGTGCTTGGTACGCTTGTGAAACTCGGGATTCTTGGCAAGCGCGATGGATCCTTGGTTGTCTTCGTAGATCTTGATCGCCTTGCCCTCTGTGGTTTCGCCTATCTCGCACAGAAACGCCTTGAACCACACGGCCTCCTGTGTTGCCTCCGATAGCGCCATGTACTCGGCTTCCGTCGACGATAGTGCCACCGTCCTCTGCTTCTTGCTGCGCCAGCTCACGCATCCACCGCTCATTATGAACGCGTATCCGCTCGTGCTGCGGCGCGACTCCACATCACCCGCCCAGTCCGCATCCGAGTAGCCGCAGACGCCGTCTTGGTCCTTGGTGCGAAACTCGATGCCGTACGTCGCCGTGCCTTGGATGTAGCGGAGGACGCGCTTGAGTGCTTGCCAGTGCGTGGGGCATGGGTCTGCAGCGAACTGACTCAGTGTGCCCACTGCCGCAGCCAGATCCGGCCGGGTGCCCACCATCAAGTACATGAGGCAGCCCACGGCGTTCCGGTAAGGCACGCCTGCCATGGTGTCATCATGCTTGCACCCGCCGTCGCACATAGCCTTGGTCAGCTTGAGTCCGGGATCCTGCGGCGTTTTCACGGGCTTGCTGTTCTCCATGCTGAACTTGCTCAGGATGCTCCGCGCGAACTTGGTCTGCCGCATGGTCACCTCACCAGCCTTGATGTCTTGCTTGATCTCCATTCCGAGAAAGTAGCTCAGCTCGCCTAGGTCCGTCATCTCGAACCGCTTGCTTAGTGCGCTCTTGGTCGCCTTGAGCATGTCGTCATCACTGCTCGCAATCACCAGGTCGTCCACGTACAGCACCACGAGCACCATGCTGTCGTCGTTGCGCTTGACGTAGACGCAGTGGTCGGTCTCGCACTTGTCGAAGTCCAGCTTGAGCATGAAGTCGTCGATGGTGTGGTTCCACATGCGCGGCGACTGCTTGAGACCGTAGAGCGCGCGCTTGAGCTTGCACACATGATCCGGGCGTCCTTCGCTTATGTATCCGTCCGGCTGCTGCATGTAGATGTCTTCATCCAGGACGCCGTTAAGAAAAGCTGTCTTAACGTCCATCTGGTGCAGCTTGAGCCCGTACTTGGCAGCCATCGCTAGCACGATTCGGATGGACGTAAACTTGGCCACGGGCGCGAAGGTCTCGTCGTAGTCGATGCCGTGCTTCTGCGAGAACCCCTTAGCCACCAGGCGCGCCTTGTATCGTTCGATCTCGCCAGCTTGGTTCTCCTTCACGCGAAAGACCCATCGACAGCCGATGGCCTTGCGTCCCTTGGGCAGCGGTACCACGTCCCATGTGTCGTTCTTGCGCAGCGAGTCGTACTCCGAGTCGCAGGCCTCCTTCCATTTGCGTGCGTCGTTGGATTCCATCGCCGACTTGAACGTGGTCGGCATTTCTCCCACTGAATCCACGACGTACGCCGCCTCGGAGCTCTTGTCGTTGTCTCGAGCCATGGCAGACATCTCATCCAGGCCTTGGCGTCGATTCTCTGACGCGTATCGCTTGGCACTCGGGGTCTCCACCGCTTCCTCCAGCGACTGTGTCCGCGGGTGTCTCTTGCTGCCGGGCAAGAATTCATCATCCCGCGCAGTCTCTTCATCTTCGTCGTCCGATGCCGACTGTTCTTCTTTGTCCGTGGTGCCTTCTTCCGCATCTTGAAGGTCCACCAGCGCCTCCTTGGGTTTGTAGTCGCGTCTTCCACCGTCGAAGACGTCTTCCATGAACTGTGCATCGCGGCTCACCAGCACGCGACCACTCTCGATCTCCTCGAACCGATACGCTTTCTCGTGGTCCGAGTACCCCAGGAACCTGCATCGCACCGATCGCGCATCCAGCTTGGTTCGCTTCTCTTTCGCCACATGCACGTAGGCGTGGCAACCGAAGACTTTGAGGTTGGCCAGCAATGGTTTCTTGGCAGTCGTCAACTCGTACGGAGACTTACCGTTGTCAAGCGCATGTGTCGGACAGCGGTTGCGCAGGAACATAGCCGTCATGACTGCTTCGCCCCAGTATGCCTTGGACAGACTCGCGTGCTCCAGCATGCACCGCGCGCATTCAACTAGCGTCCGGCTCATGCGCTCCGCGATTCCGTTGAGCTGCGGCGTGTATGGCGGCGTGAACTTCTGCACGATGCCGCGCTTGCTGCAAAACTTGACCATTTTGTCGGATTTGTACTCACCACCGTTGTCACTGCGAAGTTCCTTGACGCGCTTGCCGGTCTGTGTTTCCGCAAACGCCACAAAGTGCGCGAACTTGTCGGCCACCTCCCACTTGTTCTTCACCAGGTACACCACGCAGTAGCGCGACTTGTCGTCGATAAAGGTGACGAAGTAGCGCTTGCCGCCAAACGTCGGCGTGCGCATGGGCCCGCATACGTCACTGTGCACAACCTCCAGTAGTTCATTGGCACGCTTGGGCGATGTCGATTCGAAACTCAATCGCGTCTGCTTGCCGAGCGCGCATCCGTCGCACGTCTCCCACTTGCTCGCGGACCCGAGGTCAATGCCGACGCTGAGCTTCTTCTTGACGATGGCGTCGAGCCCAGCGTGACCGATGTGGCCTAGTCGAAGGTGCCAGAGGTACGACTTGGTGTCCCCTTGGCTCCCGTTCGGACTCGCCGAATTCGCTTCGTCCAGGCGCACGGGCGTCATGCACAGCTTGAGCAGCTTGCCCTCACGCGCACCTATCGTGCACTTCATCCCCTTCAGCGCGATGAAGCATCCGTCGCTGTCGAAGGTCACTGATCCGACGTCCTTGGTGAAGCGCCCGATCGAGAAGAGGTTGCGCGTTAGCTTGGGAATGTGCCACACGTTCGTGAGCACACCCTTCTTGATGCCACGAGGCGTCTTCATCTCCATCACAATGTCGCCGCTGCCGATCGCTTGAACCACACCGTCGTCTGCGAGACGCACGTCGACCGGAGTGAAGGCCTTGTAGTTTCTCATGAACTTCTTGGAGTGCGCCATGTGCTGCGTCGCACCCGAGTCGACCAGCCATGTACCACTCGCCGACGCTGCCATGGCCGCATCGTCATCGCCGTCGACGAAGAAGAGATAGTCGTCAGAGTCGTCCTCAAGCGCGACGTTGGCACGCTGCGAGCGCTGCCGTTCCGTGTTGTCATGGATCCGCGAAGGACACTCCGCGATCCAATGTCCATGCTTGCCGCAGTTGTGGCACGCACCGTTCTTCTTCGACGGTCGGCCCTTATGCTTGTTGTCCCTCATCATGAACGCCTGGCCAGGCGCGGCGCCATCTCCATCGCCACCCTGCTCCTTGCGCTTCATGTCTTCATGTAGCAGCCGAGACGTCACCAGCTCCCACGTCAGCGTGTCGGATCTTGACTCCAACGCCGTGATCAGGAACTGATACGACTCGCTCAGGCTCCCGAGAAGCGTGATTACCAAGTCATCCTCGCTGACCGGAGCGCCGACCGCGTCGAGCTGTTCCGCCAGAGTCTTGAGCTTGTTGATGTGTTGAAGCACATCATCACCTTCCTCCATCATGAGCGTGAAGAAACGTCGACGAAGAAAGAGCTTGTTGGCCAAACTCTTCTTCTCGAAGTGTCCTTCCAGTCTTGACCATGCATCATGCGCGCCACTCGCCGAGCGAACCAGCGGCAGCTGCGAATCCTCCATCGCGAGACAGATCATCGCCAGCGCCTTGCGCGACTTCTTCCGAAAGAGCGCTTGATCCGCCGCAGTCTGGCAGTGCTCCAGCTTCACTTCCCCACTTGTCACTTCCCACAGTTCGCGCTCCTCGAGCACCATCTGCATCTTGAACTTCCACGTGTGGAAGTTAGCTCCGTCGAACTTGTTGATGCGGAAGGCAGAAGGCGGCGTGGCGTCCATGGCGAAGGCGTAGTCGGGGTCTTCAGAGAAGACGGGGCTTGGGCTCATAACCAAAAGGCTTGGTCACTTGATGGCAAAATGCAAAGTGATTGATTTAGGTCCTTAGTTCGCAAACCCCTTGCTACCTCTAAGCCTACAGTTCTACCTACTGGGTACACTCTACTAGATTCTCTACTGGATACTGAGCTACTTCAGCCAATCGCAGAGCGCCACGTCGATGCCCATCTTGTACCCACAATCTTGTACCCACGTGCATCGTAATCATCGTCCCGTAATCGCCGGAGTGATTGAGGTGCCACTGAGTGAAGGTCATACCGGTATCCTACCGGTATACAGTAGCTGCTCGAGACGTCTCCTTGACAACACCTTCGACACTTCTTCGTATCCCATGAACAGACCAGCGCGAGCCTTGGGGTCCCACTTGAGTCGCTTCTCCTTCGGGGTCAGGACGTACGTCCGACATCCAAACACACGCATGTGCTTCACACTTGGCTTGAACTTGTATACAATCTCGAACGGAGTCTTGTTTTCGACCTTGGGCGACGGCAAGCGGTTCTTCATAAATTGCAGCCATCGCTGCTTCGCCCCAAAAACACTTGTCCAGCTTTGCATGATGCAGCATGCTGCGACCAATCGTAACGATGGTCCGGATAGCTCTCTCTGCCGTGCCGTTGGTTTGGTGCGCGTACGGAACCGTGGTCTGCTGCTCGATGCCTTGATCTTCGTAGAAGGCCTTGAGCGAATTAGTAGCAAACTCACGGGCTCCGTCGTGGCGCACGAACTTGACACGTTTGCCGAACTGCGTCTGCACCTTCATGATGTAGGTCTTGAGGCATTCTTCGCTCTCCGACTTGGCACTTAAGCAGAAACCCTTCATGCATCCGCTGGCTTCGTCCACTATGAGCAGCAAATATTTGCTGCCACCCAGTGACTCTTGTTCCATGGGGCCGCAGATGTCGAAGTGGAGTAGCTCAAATACGTCGTAGTGACGCTTGTCGCGGTTGCTTGGGAACGGTTTTTGGACCATCTTCCCTTGCTGACATCCGCGACATATGTTTGGTCCACTCGACTGTGATGGTGTTTTCGCGTCCTTGATCATGCCACTGCTGACCATTTTGCGCAGCACGTCGATCGGAGCGTGGCCCATCCGCGCGTGTAGATCCACGTTGCGCGTTGACGTCGCCGCATTCACCGAATGTTGTGGTATGCGTAGCCAGTAGAGACCGTCGACGAGGTCAGCCGTTGCCACCACTTGCTTCGAGCCCTTCCGCGCGACATGCATGCTCGCACCGTCGAACACCACTTGAAACTTGCCACTCTTGTTAATCTGCGGCACCGAAAGCAGATTTTTGTTCATCTTCGGCACGTACAGCGCGTCCTTGATTTCGATGTCGCGCTCGTCGCCGTTGGGCAGAACCACTCGTTCGATGATAGTTCCCACACACTTAATCTCGGCCTTGTTTCCGTCCGCTACCGATAGTTCGCCTTCGTCTTGCTCATTCAGCGTGGCGAACTTGGTCTTGTCATTGCAAATGTGGTGCGTTGCGCCGCTGTCGACCGCCCACATCCCGGGCATATCCTTGCCCGTCGATTTTCCGCATCCAACGAAACCGCAAATGCGACACGGTCGTAGTCGTAGTCGTCGTTGCGCCACTGAACATGGTTTGCTCCGCGTCCTCGGCCGTTGCCGCCGCGTCTTGGCCCTCGGTTCTCGTCCTTCTGCTTGGTCCAGCACTTGTCAATGACATGCCCCAATTTTCCGCAGTACGTGCACTGACGAGATTCTCGCTCGGCACTGAACGCCTTGGCCGCGTCTTCAGTTTTCACCGACGGAGTCTTCTCGCCCTGCCGCTTGATATGCTCGTTCGTGAGCACCTTCACGACGTCTTGCGCCTTCAGCTCCGCGCTACTCATCTCCAAGTTCAGTACGACGTTCTCGTAGCTCTTGGGGAGACTGCGCAGCAAGCAGATCGCCACGTCCTCGTCCTCCATCTTGGCGCCGATGCTACTGAGCTTGGCGCTGATGTTCAGGACATCATTGCAATGATGCAACACATTGCCTCCTTCCGACATCTCCATGCTGAAGAGCTGTCGCTTGAGGTAGATGCGACCAGCCTTCTGCGATCCACCGTACAGCGTCTTCAAGCGCGTCCACGCGATCCATGCTTCCTCGCAGTCGTCGACCACATGATGGTAGTCGGCGTCCATGTGAAGCAACATCAGTCCAAAAGCGATGTTGCTCGACTTGACATACTCGTCCTTGGCCCGGGAGTCCGTAAAGGATGGAGACGTTTCCCGATTCACCACATGCCACGTCGACTTGGTCAGGAACACGCCACGCATGTAGCGGTTCCACGTCGCGTAGTTGTCTCCGTTGAACTTGTCGATGGAGACCTTGGTCGAGACGTCTTGGGCAGAGGACATGGTGCTTGGGCTCATAACCTGATAAAGGTATTGAGGTCTTGAAGCGAGGCTTGGGTTGAGCGGAGGGAGTTCTGCACTTGGGTGCGAAGACCGGAGTGAAGACCACTTGAGCTGAAGAAGGAAGATTCGAAAAGTGATTGATTTATCGGAGCTTACACTACCTTGTCTACCACATAGATATGCAGCCCTGCATCCAATCATTTGGTGCATCCAATCACCAACACTCCGCACTCGTCCAATCTTCCTACTCGTCTAATCATCGGTTGCGTAAACAACGTACCGTAAACATCGCGGGATCGTGTTGGACCGGTTCGGGTTAACCGGTTCACGGCTTAATAACTGATACCAAACCGGTAACCGTCAATACGCCCCCTCAATGCGAAGTCCCACGAATGCCGAGAGCCGCCGTCAGATCCGTATGGCGTGGTCCCGCGAGAGCCTTCGTCATGATGTCCGCTAGCATCACAGAAGTCTCGCAGTACTCGAGCTTGACTTCACCGCGCTTCACTTCATCGCGGATGTGGTGGTACTTGATGTCGATGTGTTTGGCGCGACCGTGGTTTACTGGGTTCTTCGTCATCTTGATGCACGACTGGTTGTCTTCGCGGATCATGAGCTCGGGTCCAGTCTCATTAGCGGCCGCCAGAATCTCGCGCAGCAGGCGATGAATCCACTTGCCCTCTTGGATCGCCAGACTGAGTGCGATGTACTCCGCCTCACTCGTAGACAGCGAAACACTTGACTGCTTCTTGCTTCCCCAGCTCACTGGTGCACCCATTAGCATGAACGTGTAGCCGGAAGTCGACTTGCGGTCCGCGAGGTCGCCAGCCCAGTCCGCGTCCGAGTACCCGCGAAAGTCGATGTTGTCACCCGGCTTGAAGCAGATCCCATGCGTCTTGGTGCCTTGCAGGTAGCGAAAGATACGCTTGACCGCAACCCAGTGTTCTTCTTGAGGGTTCTCCATGAAGCGCGACGCATAGCCAACGGCGTACGCGATGTCCGGGCGCGTGGCAGTCATCAAGTGCATCAGAGCACCAACAGCTTCGCGAAACGGAGCGTTCACCTTGGTCGCTGCGTCACTTGAAATCAGTCGAGTGCTTATGTCGACGGGACTCACCACGGCCTTGCACTCGTCCATACCAAAACGCTTGAGAATGTCATCCACATAGCGGCGCTGACACATCGTCACGCTGCCGTCCGGGCCGTCCACCAATTCGATCCCAAGAACGAACGCGCACTTGCCGCTGTCGGTCATCTCGAAGCGTGTCTTGAGGTCGGTCTTCGTGCGTGAGATCAGTTCGGGTGAACTTCCGGTAATCAGCACGTCATCCACGTAGACCAGCACTAGCACGCAGTGACCGTCAACGATCTTGATGTAGAGGCACGGGTCGAACGCCGATACTTGAAAGCCGATGGAGCACACGAACTCGTCGAAGGTCTCGTTCCACACGCGCGAAGCTTGCTTGAGACCGTAGATCGCCTTCACCAATTCCAGGCAGTCGAAGTCACCGTCGAGATCAACACCTTCGGGGACCGCGCAGAACACCAGTTCTTTCATTATCCCGTATAGGAAAGCTGTCACCACGTCGAGTTGGTCGAGGGGCCAGCCAAAATACTTGGCAATCGCGATGATCATGCGCAGCGTCACGTACTTGACCACGGGCGAGAACGTCTCGGTGTAGTCGATGCCGTACTTCTGCTTGAACCCCTTGGCCACGAGGCGCGCCTTGTACTTCTCGATCGATCCGTCCGCTTTGCGCTTGATCTTGAACACCCACTTGGTGCCGATGGCGCGTTGTCCGTTAGGCAACTTGGCAGCACGAAACACACCACGAAGTCGCATCGATTCGAGCTCAGCACGAATCGCTTTGCGCCAGTGCACTTGGTCGGGGCCGTTCACCGCTTCTTGGAATGTCGTCGGCTCCGATAGATCGCCTGCTTCGACGGCATTGGCACTTGCACGCCAAAAAACTGGTGGAGTCGATTCTTCATCTTGGTCTCCAGACTTTTCTTCTTCGTCTGCGTCTGCTCGGTGCGGAGGGGAGTAGTTCGGCGCACTTGCTTCTTCCAGTCCAGGTCGATGACGCACAGCTCGCGGTTTTCTGGCAGCTTCATCTTCGTCACTCGGGCGGCTCTTGCGCTTCCCTGCCTGCGTGTACTCCGTCTGGCGGAAACCATCATTGTCGATGTCGAGCGAGTCGAAGTCCAGGTCGTCGACATCTTCATCGGAAATCGTCGGTGAACATCCAAAGGTCGACTCATCGAAGTTGACATCGCGACTGATGACCACCTGCCCCGCCTCGATGTCATAAAGTCGATACGCCTTGGACACTTCTTCGTAACCCAGGAACAGTCCAGCGCGAGCCTTGGGATCCCACTTGAGCCGCTTCTCCTTCGGAGTCAGAATGTACGTCCGACAGCCGAACACACGCATGTGCTTCACACTCGGCTTGGAGTTGTAAACGATCTCGAACGGAGTCTTGTGCTCGATCTTGGGTGACGGCAGACGATTCTTCACGTAGATGGCAGTCATGGCCGCCTCAGCCCAGAAACACTTGTCCAGCTTAGCGTGATGCAGCATGCTGCGGCCGATCGTGACGATAGTTCGGATAGCTCGCTCTGCCGTGCCGTTCGTCTGGTGCGCGTACGGAACCGTGGTTTGCTGCTCGATGCCTTCGTCTTCGTAGAAGTCGTTGAGCGAGTTGGTCGCAAACTCACGAGCTCCGTCGTGCCGCACAAACTTGACCTTCTTGCCGAACTGCTTCTGCACCTTCATGATGTACGTCTTGATGCAGTCTTCGCTCTCCGACTTGGCACGCAGGCAGAAACCCTTCATGCATCCATTGGCTTCGTCCACGATCAGTAGCAGGTACTTGCTGCCGCCAAGCGAGTTTTCCTCCATGGGTCCGCAGATGTCGAAGTGGAGCAGCTCAAATGTGTCGTAGCGACGCTTGTCACGGTTGCTTGGGAATGGTTTTTGGACCATTTTACCTTGCTGGCAACCACGACACAGACTTGGTCCGCTCGACTTGAAAGGTGCCTTCGCGTCCTTGATCATGTGGTTGTCGACCATCTTGCGAAGCACCTCAACCGCGTGACCCATGCGCGCGTGCAGGTCGACAGTCTTGCCACTCGTCGCCGCATTCGCCGATCGCTGAGGCGTCTGAAGCCAGTAGAGTCCATCCATGAGGTTTGCCGTCGCCACCACTTGCTTGGAGCCTTTGTGCGCAATCTGCATCTTGGTGCCTTCGAACACCACTTGAAACTTGTCACTTTTGTTGATCTGCGGTACCGAAAGCAGATTCTTGCTCATGCTTGGCACGTACAGCGCGTTCTTGATCTCGATCTCGCGCTCGTCGCCATTGGGCAGAACCACTTGTTCCACGATGGTCCCCACACCATGATGGCCGCCTTGTTGCCGTCGGCCACCGAAAGTTCGCCTTCGTTCCGCTCAATCAAATGGACGAACTTGGTCTTGTCGTTGCAGATGTGGTGCGTTGCGCCGCTGTCGACCGCCCACATCCCGGACACATTCTTGCCCGTCGAAACCCCACATTCCAGTGAAACCGCGAACGCTACTCGATCGTAGTCATAGTCGTAGCCGTTGCTGTCGTTTCTCCACTGGATGTTGTTGGCCCCGCGTCCACGGCCGTTGCCGCCGCGTCTCGGCCCTCGGTTCTCGTCCTTCTGCTTGGTCCAGCACTTGTCAATCGTGTGCCCCACTTTTCCGCAGTACGTACACTGGCGAGACTCTCGGTCGGTGTTGAACGCCTTGGCCGCGTTCTCCGTCTTCACCGACGGAGTCTTCTCGCCTTGTCTCTTGATGTGCTCGTTCGTGAGCACCTTCACGACGTCTTGCGACCGCAGTTCAGCGCTGCTCATCTCCAAGTTCAGCACGACGTTCTCGTAGCTCTTGGGGAGGCTGCGCAACAAGCAGATCGCCACGTCCTCGTCCTCCATCTTGGCGCCGATGCTACTGAGCTTGGCGCTGATGTTCAGGACATCATTGCAATGATGCAACACATTGCCGCCTTCCGACATCTTCATGCTGAAGAGCTGTCGCTTCAGGTAGATGCGACCAGCCTTCTGCGATCCACCGTACAGCGTCTTCAAGCGCGTCCACGCGATCCATGCTTCCTCGCAGTCGTCGACCACATGATGGTAGTCGGCGTCCATGTGAAGCAACATCAGTCCAAAAGCGATGTTGCTCGACTTGACATACTCGTCCTTGGCCCGGGAGTCCGTAAAGGATGGAGACGTTTCCCGATTCACCACATGCCACGTCGACTTGGTCAGGAACACGCCACGCATGTAGCGGTTCCACGTCGCGTAGTTGTCTCCGTTGAACTTGTCGATGGAGACCTTGGTCGAGACGTCTTGGGCAGAGGACATGGTGCTTGGGCTCATAACCTGATAAAGGTATTGAGGTCTTGAAGCGAGGCTTGGGTTGAGCGGAGGGAGTTCTGCACTTGGGTGCGGGGACCGGAGTGAAGACCACTTGAGCTGAAGAAGGAAGATTCGAAAAGTGATTGATTTATCGGAGCTTACACTACCTTGTCTACCACACTAGATATGCAGCCCTGCATCCAATCATTTGGTGCATCCAATCACCAACACTCCGCACTCGTCCAATCTTCCTACTCGTCTAATCATCGGTTGCGTAAACAACGTACCGTAAACATCGCGGGATCGTGTTGGACCGGTTCGGGTTAACCGGTTCACGGCTTAATAACTGATACCAAACCGGTAACCGTCAATACGCCCCCTCAATGCGAAGTCCCACGAATGCCGAGAGCCGCCGTCAGATCCGTATGGCGTGGTCCCGCGAGAGCCTTCGTCATGATGTCCGCTAGCATCACAGAAGTCTCGCAGTACTCGAGCTTGACTTCACCGCGCTTCACTTCATCGCGGATGTGGTGGTACTTGATGTCGATGTGCTTGGCGCGACCGTGGTTTACTGGGTTCTTCGTCATCTTGATGCACGACTGGTTGTCTTCGCGGATCATGAGCTCGGGTCCAGTCTCATTAGCGGCCGCCAGAATCTCGCGCAGCAGGCGATGAATCCACTTGCCCTCTTGGATCGCCAGACTGAGTGCGATGTACTCCGCCTCACTCGTAGACAGCGAAACACTTGACTGCTTCTTGCTTCCCCAGCTCACTGGTGCACCCATTAGCATGAACGTGTAGCCGGAAGTCGACTTGCGGTCCGCGAGGTCGCCAGCCCAGTCCGCGTCCGAGTACCCGCGAAAGTCGATGTTGTCACCCGGCTTGAAGCAGATCCCATGCGTCTTGGTGCCTTGCAGGTAGCGAAAGATACGCTTGACCGCAACCCAGTGTTCTTCTTGAGGGTTCTCCATGAAGCGCGACGCATAGCCAACGGCGTACGCGATGTCCGGGCGCGTGGCAGTCATCAAGTGCATCAGAGCACCAACAGCTTCGCGAAACGGAGCGTTCACCTTGGTCGCTGCGTCACTTGAAATCAGTCGAGTGCTTATGTCGACGGGACTCACCACGGCCTTGCACTCGTCCATACCAAAACGCTTGAGAATGTCATCCACATAGCGGCGCTGACACATCGTCACGCTGCCGTCCGGGCCGTCCACCAATTCGATCCCAAGAACGAACGCGCACTTGCCGCTATCGGTCATCTCGAAGCGTGTCTTGAGGTCGGTCTTCGTGCGTGAGATCAGTTCGGGTGAACTTCCGGTAATCAGCACGTCATCCACGTAGACCAGCACTAGCACGCAGTGACCGTCAACGATCTTGATGTAGAGGCACGGGTCGAACGCCGATACTTGAAAGCCGATGGAGCACACGAACTCGTCGAAGGTCTCGTTCCACACGCGCGAAGCTTGCTTGAGACCGTAAATCGCCTTCACCAATTCCAGGCAGTCGAAATCACCATCCAGCTCGACGCCTTCTGGCACCACGCAGTACACGACTTCCTTCATGATGCCGTACAGAAATGCCGTTACCACGTCGAGTTGGTCGAGGGGCCAGCCAAAATACTTGGCAATCGCGATGATCATGCGCAGCGTCACGTACTTGACCACGGGCGAGAACGTCTCGGTGTAGTCGATGCCGTACTTCTGCTTGAACCCCTTGGCCACGAGGCGCGCCTTGTACTTCTCGATCGATCCGTCCGCTTTGCGCTTGATCTTGAACACCCACTTGGTGCCGATGGCGCGTTGTCCGTTAGGCAACTTGGCAGCACGAAACACACCACGAAGTCGCATCGATTCGAGCTCAGCACGAATCGCTTTGCGCCAGTGCACTTGGTCGGGGCCGTTCACCGCTTCTTGGAATGTCGTCGGCTCCGATAGATCGCCTGCTTCGACGGCATTGGCACTTGCACGCCAAAAAACTGGTGGAGTCGATTCTTCATCTTGGTCTCCAGACTTTTCTTCTTCGTCTGCGTCTGCTCGGTGCGGAGGGGAGTAGTTCGGCGCACTTGCTTCTTCCAGTCCAGGTCGATGACGCACAGCTCGCGGTTTTCTGGCAGCTTCATCTTCGTCACTCGGGCGGCTCTTGCGCTTCCCTGCCTGCGTGTACTCCGTCTGGCGGAAACCATCATTGTCGATGTCGAGCGAGTCGAAGTCCAGGTCGTCGACATCTTCATCGGAAATCGTCGGTGAACATCCAAAGGTCGACTCATCGAAGTTGACATCGCGACTGATGACCACCTGCCCCGCCTCGATGTCATAAAGTCGATACGCCTTGGACACTTCTTCGTAACCCAGAAACAATCCGGCGCGAGCCTTGGGATCCCACTTGAGTCGCTTCTCCTTCGGAGTCAGGATGTACGTCCGACAGCCGAAAACACGCATGTGCTTCACACTCGGCTTGGACTTGTAGACGATCTCGAACGGAGTCTTGTGCTCGATCTTGGGTGACGGCAGGCGGTTCTTCACATAGATGGCCGTCATCGCCGCCTCAGCCCAGAAACACTTGTCCAGCTTGGCGTGATGCAGCATGCTGCGGCCGATCGTGACGATAGTTCGGATAGCTCGCTCTGCCGTGCCGTTGGTCTGGTGCGCGTACGGAACCGTGGTTTGCTGCTCGATGCCTTCGTCTTCGTAGAAGTCGTTGAGCGAGTTGGTCGCAAACTCACGAGCTCCGTCGTGCCGCACAAACTTGACCTTCTTGCCGAACTGCTTCTGCACCTTCATGATGTACGTCTTGATGCAGTCTTCGCTCTCCGACTTGGCACGCAGGCAGAAACCCTTCATGCATCCACTGGCTTCGTCCACGATCAGTAGCAGGTACTTGCTGCCGCCAAGCGAGTTTTCCTCCATGGGTCCGCAGATGTCGAAGTGGAGCAGCTCAAATGTGTCGTAGCGACGCTTGTCACGGTTGCTTGGGAATGGTTTTTGGACCATTTTACCTTGCTGGCAACCACGACACAGACTTGGTCCGCTCGACTTGAAAGGTGCCTTCGCGTCCTTGATCATGTGGTTGTCGACCATCTTGCGAAGCACCTCAACCGCGTGACCCATGCGCGCGTGCAGGTCGACAGTCTTGCCACTCGTCGCCGCATTCGCCGATCGCTGAGGCGTCTGAAGCCAGTAGAGTCCATCCATGAGGTTTGCCGTCGCCACCACTTGCCTGGAGCCTTTGTGCGCAATCTGCATCTTGGTGCCGTCGAACACCACTTGGAACTTGTCACTTTTGTTGATCTGCGGTACCGAAAGCAGATTCTTGCTCATGCTTGGCACGTACAGCGCGTTCTTGATCTCGATCTCGCGCTCGTCGCCATTGGGCAGAACCACTTGTTCCACGATGGTCCCCACACCATGATGGCCGCCTTGTTGCCGTCGGCCACCGAAAGTTCGCCTTCGTTCCGCTCAATCAAATGGACGAACTTGGTCTTGTCGTTGCAGATGTGGTGCGTTGCGCCGCTGTCGACCGCCCACATCCCGGACACATTCTTGCCCGTCGAAACCCCACATTCCAGTGAAACCGCGAACGCTACTCGATCGTAGTCATAGTCGTAGCCGTTGCTGTCGTTTCTCCACTGGATGTTGTTGGCCCCGCGTCCACGGCCGTTGCCGCCGCGTCTTGGCCCTCGGTTCTCGTCCTTCTGCTTGGTCCAGCACTTGTCAATCGTGTGCCCCACTTTTCCGCAGTACGTACACTGGCGAGACTCTCGGTCGGTGTTGAACGCCTTGGCCGCGTTCTCCGTCTTCACCGACGGAGTCTTCTCGCCTTGTCTCTTGATGTGCTCGTTCGTGAGCACCTTCACGACGTCTTGCGACCGCAGTTCAGCGCTGCTCATCTCCAAGTTCAGCACGACGTTCTCGTAGCTCTTGGGGAGGCTGCGCAACAAGCAGATCGCCACGTCCTCGTCCTCCATCTTGGCGCCGATGCTACTGAGCTTGGCGCTGATGTTCAGGACATCATTGCAATGATGCAACACATTGCCGCCTTCCGACATCTTCATGCTGAAGAGCTGTCGCTTCAGGTAGATGCGACCAGCCTTCTGCGATCCACCGTACAGCGTCTTCAAGCGCGTCCACGCGATCCATGCTTCCTCGCAGTCGTCGACCACATGATGGTAGTCGGCGTCCATGTGAAGCAACATCAGTCCAAAAGCGATGTTGCTCGACTTGACATACTCGTCCTTGGCCCGGGAGTCCGTAAAGGATGGAGACGTTTCCCGATTCACCACATGCCACGTCGACTTGGTCAGGAACACGCCACGCATGTAGCGGTTCCACGTCGCGTAGTTGTCTCCGTTGAACTTGTCGATGGAGACCTTGGTCGAGACGTCTTGGGCAGAGGACATGGTGCTTGGGCTCATAACCTGATAAAGGTATTGAGGTCTTGAAGCGAGGCTTGGGTTGAGCGGAGGGAGTTCTGCACTTGGGTGCGGGGACCGGAGTGAAGACCACTTGAGCTGAAGAAGGAAGATTCGAAAAGTGATTGATTTATCGGAGCTTACACTACCTTGTCTACCACATAGATATGCAGCCCTGCATCCAATCATTTGGTGCATCCAATCACCAACACTCCGCACTCGTCCAATCTTCCTACTCGTCTAATCATCGGTTGCGTAAACAACGTACCGTAAACATCGCGGGATCGTGTTGGACCGGTTCGGGTTAACCGGTTCACGGCTTAATAACTGATACCAAACCGGTAACCGTCAATACGCCCCCTCAATGCGAAGTCCCACGAATGCCGAGAGCCGCCGTCAGATCCGTATGGCGTGGTCCCGCGAGAGCCTTCGTCATGATGTCCGCTAGCATCACAGAAGTCTCGCAGTACTCGAGCTTGACTTCACCGCGCTTCACTTCATCGCGGATGTGGTGGTACTTGATGTCGATGTGTTTGGCGCGACCGTGGTTTACTGGGTTCTTCGTCATCTTGATGCACGACTGGTTGTCTTCGCGGATCATGAGCTCGGGTCCAGTCTCATTAGCGGCCGCCAGAATCTCGCGCAGCAGGCGATGAATCCACTTGCCCTCTTGGATCGCCAGACTGAGTGCGATGTACTCCGCCTCACTCGTAGACAGCGAAACACTTGACTGCTTCTTGCTTCCCCAGCTCACTGGTGCACCCATTAGCATGAACGTGTAGCCGGAAGTCGACTTGCGGTCCGCGAGGTCGCCAGCCCAGTCCGCGTCCGAGTACCCGCGAAAGTCGATGTTATCACCCGGCTTGAAGCAGATCCCATGCGTCTTGGTGCCTTGCAGGTAGCGAAAGATACGCTTGACCGCAACCCAGTGTTCTTCTTGAGGGTTCTCCATGAAGCGCGACGCATAGCCAACGGCGTACGCGATGTCCGGGCGCGTGGCAGTCATCAAGTGCATCAGAGCACCAACAGCTTCGCGAAACGGAGCGTTCACCTTGGTCGCTGCGTCACTTGAAATCAGTCGAGTGCTTATGTCGACGGGACTCACCACGGCCTTGCACTCGTCCATACCAAAACGCTTGAGAATGTCATCCACATAGCGGCGCTGACACATCGTCACGCTGCCGTCCGGGCCGTCCACCAATTCGATCCCAAGAACGAACGCGCACTTGCCGCTGTCGGTCATCTCGAAGCGTGTCTTGAGGTCGGTCTTCGTGCGTGAGATCAGTTCGGGTGAACTTCCGGTAATCAGCACGTCATCCACGTAGACCAGCACTAGCACGCAGTGACCGTCAACGATCTTGATGTAGAGGCACGGGTCGAACGCCGATACTTGAAAGCCGATGGAGCACACGAACTCGTCGAAGGTCTCGTTCCACACGCGCGAAGCTTGCTTGAGACCGTAGATCGCCTTCACCAATTCCAGGCAGTCGAAATCACCATCCAGCTCGACGCCTTCTGGCACCACGCAGTACACGACTTCCTTCATGATGCCGTACAGAAATGCCGTTACCACGTCGAGTTGGTCGAGGGGCCAGCCAAAATACTTGGCAATCGCGATGATCATGCGCAGCGTCACGTACTTGACCACGGGCGAGAACGTCTCGGTGTAGTCGATGCCGTACTTCTGCTTGAACCCCTTGGCCACGAGGCGCGCCTTGTACTTCTCGATCGATCCGTCCGCTTTGCGCTTGATCTTGAACACCCACTTGGTGCCGATGGCGCGTTGTCCGTTAGGCAACTTGGCAGCACGAAACACACCACGAAGTCGCATCGATTCGAGCTCAGCACGAATCGCTTTGCGCCAGTGCACTTGGTCGGGGCCGTTCACCGCTTCTTGGAATGTCGTCGGCTCCGATAGATCGCCTGCTTCGACGGCATTGGCACTTGCACGCCAAAAAACTGGTGGAGTCGATTCTTCATCTTGGTCTCCAGACTTTTCTTCTTCGTCTGCGTCTGCTCGGTGCGGAGGGGAGGGGAGTAGTTCGGCGCACTTGCTTCTTCCAGTCCAGGTCGATGACGCACAGCTCGCGGTTTTCTGGCAGCTTCATCTTCGTCACTCGGGCGGCTCTTGCACTTCCCTGCCTGCGTGTACTCCGTCTGGCGGAAACCATCATTGTCGATGTCGAGCGAGTCGAAGTCCAGGTCGTCGACATCTTCATCGGAAATCGTCGGTGAACATCCAAAGGTCGACTCATCGAAGTTGACATCGCGACTGATAACCACCTGCCCCGCCTCGATGTCATAAAGTCGATACGCCTTGGACACTTCTTCGTAACCCAGAAACAATCCGGCGCGAGCCTTGGGATCCCACTTGAGTCGCTTCTCCTTCGAGTCAGGATGTACGTCCGACAGCCGAAAACACGCATGTGCTTCACACTCGGCTTGGACTTGTAGACGATCTCGAACGGAGTCTTGTGCTCGATCTTGGGTGACGGCAGGCGGTTCTTCACATAGATGGCCGTCATCGCCGCCTCAGCCCAGAAACACTTGTCCAGCTTGGCGTGATGCAGCATGCTGCGGCCGATCGTGACGATAGTTCGGATAGCTCGCTCTGCCGTGCCGTTGGTCTGGTGCGCGTACGGAACCGTGGTTTGCTGCTCGATGCCTTCGTCTTCGTAGAAGTCGTTGAGCGAGTTGGTCGCAAACTCACGAGCTCCGTCGTGCCGCACAAACTTGACCTTCTTGCCGAACTGCTTCTGCACCTTCATGATGTACGTCTTGATGCAGTCTTCGCTCTCCGACTTGGCACGCAGGCAGAAACCCTTCATGCATCCACTGGCTTCGTCCACGATCAGTAGCAGGTACTTGCTGCCGCCAAGCGAGTTTTCCTCCATGGGTCCGCAGATGTCGAAGTGGAGCAGCTCAAATGTGTCGTAGCGACGCTTGTCACGGTTGCTTGGGAATGGTTTTTGGACCATTTTACCTTGCTGGCAACCACGACACAGACTTGGTCCGCTCGACTTGAAAGGTGCCTTCGCGTCCTTGATCATGTGGTTGTCGACCATCTTGCGAAGCACCTCAACCGCGTGACCCATGCGCGCGTGCAGGTCGACAGTCTTGCCACTCGTCGCCGCATTCGCCGATCGCTGAGGCGTCTGAAGCCAGTAGAGTCCATCCATGAGGTTTGCCGTCGCCACCACTTGCTTGGAGCCTTTGTGCGCAATCTGCATCTTGGTGCCGTCGAACACCACTTGAAACTTGTCACTTTTGTTGATCTGCGGTACCGAAAGCAGATTCTTGCTCATGCTTGGCACGTACAGCGCGTTCTTGATCTCGATCTCGCGCTCGTCGCCATTGGGCAGAACCACTTGTTCCACGATGGTCCCCACACCCATGATGGCCGCCTTGTAAAAGGCTTGGTCACTTGATGGCAAAATGCAAAGTGATTGATTTAGGTCCTTAGTTCGCAAACTCCTTGCTACCTCTAAGCCTACAGTTCTACCTACTGGGTACACTCTACTGGATTCTCTACTGGATACTGAGTTACTTCAGCCAATCAGGGAGTGCCACGTAGAGCCCATCATGTACCCACAATCTTGTACCCACCCATGGCGTAATCGTCCGTGGCGTAAACACCGTCCCATAAACACCGTGACGTAATCTTCGTCTCGTAATCACAGGATGATTGCGATGCCACTGAGTGAAGGTCATACCGGTATCCTACCGGTATACAGCAGCTGGTCGAGACGTCTCCTTGACAACACTCCCACTCGACTCGACAGCCTTCAGCGCTTCGATGCCGAGTTTGCTCCGGAGCACACTGAACTGCGTCGCAGAGATTGGCTTCGTCATGATGTCCGCCAGCATGTCGGTTGTCGAAACATACTGCAGCACCACTTGACCGTCTTCCACCTTCTCGCGCACGAAATGGTAGCGAATGTCGATGTGCTTGGTGCGCTTGTGGAATTCGGGATTCTTGGCCAACGCGATGGAGCCTTGGTTGTCCTCGTAGATCTTGATTGCTTCATCGCTTGTCATCTCGCCGAGCTCGCACAGGAACACCTTGAGCCACACCGCCTCTTGTGTCGCCTCCGATAGCGCCATGTACTCAGCTTCCGTCGAAGACAGCGCCACTGTCCGCTGCTTCTTGCTCCTCCAGCTGATGCATCCGCCATTCATCATGAACGCGTAGCCACTTGTACTTCTTCTTGACTCGATGTCTCCAGCCCAGTCGGCATCTGAATAGCCTTGGGGTCCGTCGTCGCAGCTCGCTTGAAACTCGATGCCGTGCGTCTTCGTGCCTTGAATGTACCTGAAGACCCTCTTGAGCGCCTGCCAGTGTGTCGGACATGGGTCTGCTGCAAACTGGCTGAGAACTCCCACTGCTGCTGCGAGGTCCGGGCGTGTGCCTACCATGAGATACATGAGGCATCCCACAGCGTTCCGGTATGGCACGTTTACCATGGTCTCGTCGTGCTTGCAGCCGCCCTCGCACATGGCCTTGGTCAGCTTGAGGCCCGGATCCTGTGGCGTCTTAACAGGGTTGCTCTTCTCCATGTTGAACTTCTCCAGAATGTCTTTCGCAAACTTGGTTTGCCGCATCGACACCTTCCCTGTCGTCACATCTTGATCGATTTCCATGCCGAGGAAGTACTTGAGGTGGCCCAGGTCCGTCATCTCGAAACGGTCACTGAGCGCCTTCTTCGTCGACTTGAGCAGCTTGTCGTTGTTACTTGCGAGGATCAGGTCGTCGACATATAGCGCCACGAAGATCATGTCTTGGTCGTCACGCTTGAAGTAGATGCAGTGGTCAGACTCGCACTTCTTGAACCCTAGCTTGAGCATGAGGTCGTCGATGGTCTTGTTCCACATCCGCGGCGACTGCTTCAAACCGTAAAGAGACCGCTTGAGCTGACAGACATAGTCCGGGTGCTTTTCATCGCTGTAGCCGTCCGGCTGTGCCATGTAGATGTCTTCGTCTAACAAACCGTTCAGGAAAGCTGTCTTGACATCCATCTGGTGCACCATGAGATTGTACTTGGCCGCCAGACTGAGCAGGATCCTGATCGACGTGAACTTGGCCACTGGCGCGAAAGTCTCGTCGTAGTCGATGCCGTACTTCTGCGAAAATCCCTTGGCCACCAGGCGCGCCTTGAACCGTTCGATCTCTCCAGCCTGGTTCTCCTTCACACGGAACACCCATCGGTTGCCGATTGCCTTGCGTCCTTTTGGCAGCGGCACGAGGATCCACGTCTCGTTCTTGCGGAGCGACTCGACCTCCGAGTCACACGCCTCCTTCCACTTGACTGCGTCGCTGGATTCCATCGTTGACTTGAACGTGGTCGGCATTTCTCCCACTGAATTCACGACGTATGCAGCTTCGAAGTCTTGACTTTCTTGAGCCGCAGCCGACATCTCGTCCAGAGTCAGGTGTCGACTCTGCCGCTTGGCACTTGGAACTTCCACAGCTTCTTCCAGCGACTGCGTCCGCGGGTGTCGCTTGCTGCCTGGTTCAAAACCTTCGTCCCGCGCTGTTTCTTCGTCTTCTTCTTCTTCGTCTTCTTCTTCTTTGTCGTCTTCATCCGACTGCAACGAATCTTGACCCGTCGTCTCTTCATCTTGAATGACCACCACCTCCCTCTGATGGTAGTCACGTCTCCCACTGTCGAAGATGTCTTCCATAAACTGCGCGTCGCGGCTCACCAGCACGCGACCGCTCTTGGTCTCTTCGAAACGGTACGCTTTCTCATGCTCCGAGTATCCCAGGAACCGACAGCGCACCGACCGAGCGTCAAACTTGGTGCGCTTCTCCTTCGGCACGTGCACGTACGCATGGCAACCGAACACCTTGAGGTTCGCTAGCAGCGGTTTCTTGCCTGTCCAAACCTGGTGCGGCGACTTGTCGTGGTTGATGGCACGCGTCGGACACCGATTACGGAGGAACGTAGCTGTCACGATAGCTTCACCCCAATACGTCTTGGGCAATCCAGCATGTTCCAGCATGCAACGCGCACACTCCACCAACGTCCGGTTCATGCGCTCGGCGACTCCGTTCAGCTGAGGCGTGTATGGCGGCGTGAACTTCTGCATGATATCACGGTCCGCACAGAACTTGGCCATCTCACCCGAAGTGTACTCGCCGCCGTTGTCGCTCCGCAGCATTTTCACGCGCTTGCCAGTCTGGGTCTCAGCTAACGCGACGAATTGCGCGAACTTGTCGGCCACCTCGGACTTGTTGCGCAGCAAGTACACCACACAGAAGTGCGACTTGTCATCGATAAACGTGACAAAATAGCGCTTGCCTCCAAAGGTCGGCGTCTGCATGGGACCGCATACATCACTGTGTACGACTTCTAGCACTTGCTTGGCACGGTTTGGCGACGTCTTCATGTAGCTTACTCGCGTTTGCTTGCCGAGTGAGCATCCGTCGCATAACTCCCACTGCTTCACCGACGCCATATCGATACCAACACCGTAGCCCTTCTTGACGATGGCGTCTAGACCGCCATGGCCGATGTGACCAAGTCGAAGGTGCCAGAGGTACGACGTGGTGTCCCCTTGGCGATCCTTCGAAATTGCCGCATTGGCCTCGTCAGGCATCATCGGAGTCATGCACAGCTTGAACAGCCCTTTGCCCTCACGAGCGCCGAGCTTCCACTTGAGACTCTTCGTTTCAGCGAAGCACCCGTCGCTCTCGAAGATAACTGGCCCGACGTCCTTAGTGAACCGACCAACCGAAAACAGGTTGCGCGACAGCTTCGGAATGTGCCACACGTTCGTGAGTACACCCTTCTTCATGCCGCGCGGGGTCTTCATCGACATCACAATGTCGCCGGTCCCCACAGCCTGAACCACACCGTCGTCCGCGAGATGCACGTCCACCGGAGAGATCTTCTTGTAGTTCTTCATGTACTCCTTCGAGTACGTCATGTGCTGCGTCGCACCCGAGTCGACCAGCCACACTCCATTCGACTTGGAGGCACCCGTGTTACCACCAACCGAGAAGAGGAAGTCGCCAGAGTCATCTTCACTCTGCGCGACATTCGCTCGTTGCGGCCTCTGCCTCTGCCGCTCCGCGTTCTCGCGGATTCGCACCGGACACTTAGCGATCCAATGTCCGTGCTCGCCACAGTAGTGACAGGCACTAGTCTTCTGCGCCTGCCGACCCTTGCGCTTGTTGTCGCTTGTCATGAACGCTTGACCTTGACCGTGCGCGGTGCCGTCCGTACCGCCACCTTGTTCCTTGCGCTTCATGTCCTCATGCAGCAGCCGAGACGTCACGAGTTCCCACGACAGTGAGTCGGCTCTCGACTCCAACGCCGTGATCAGGAACTGGTACGACTCGCTCAGACTTCCCAAAAGCGTGATCACCAAGTCGTCCTCGCTGACCGGAGCGCCCACTGCGTCGAGCTGCTCCGCCAGCGTCTTGATCTTGTTGATGTGCTCCAGCACATCATCACCTTCGTCCATCATCGTCGTGAAGAAATGTCGACGAAGAAAGAGCTTGTTGGCCAAACTCTTCTTCTCGAAGTGTCCTTCCAGTCTTGACCATGCATCATGCGCGCCACTCGCCGAGCGAACCAGCGGCAGCTGCGAATCCTCCATCGCGAGACAGATCATCGCCAGCGCCTTGCGCGACTTCTTCCGAAAGAGCGCTTGATCCGCCGCAGTCTGGCAGTGCTCCAGCTTCACTTCCCCACTTGTCACTTCCCACAGTTCGCGCTCCTCGAGCACCATCTGCATCTTGAACTTCCACGTGTGGAAGTTAGTTCCGTCGAACTTGTTGATGCGGGCGGTCGTAGTCGAAGTGGCTTCCATGGCGAAGGCGTAGTCGGGGTCTTGGTCAGGGAAGACGGGGCTTGGGCTCATAACCAAAAGGCTTGGTCACTTGATGGCAAAATGCAAAGTGATCGATTTAGGTCCTTAGTTCGCAAACTCCTTGCTACCTCTAAGCCTACAGTTCTACCTACTGGGTACACTCTACTGGATTCTCTACTGGATACTGAGTTACTTCAGCCAATCAGGGAGTGCCACGTAGAGCCCATCATGTACCCACAATCTTGTACCCACCCATGGCGTAATTGTCCGTGGCGTAAACACCGTCCCATAAACACCGTGACGTAATCTTCGTCTCGTAATCACAGGATGATTGCGATGCCACTGAGTGAAGGTCATACCGGTATCCTACCGGTATACAGCAGCTGGTCGAGACGTCTCCTTGACAACACTTTCAAGTCGAGCGGACCAAGTCTGTGTCGTGGTTGCCAGCAAGGTAAAATGGTCCAAAAACCATTCCCAAGCAACCGTGACAAGCGTCGCTACGACACATTTGAGCTGCTCCACTTCGACATCTGCGGACCCATGGAGGAAAACTCGCTTGGCGGCAGCAAGTACCTGCTACTGATCGTGGACGAAGCCAGTGGATGCATGAAGGGTTTCTGTCTGCGTGCCAAGTCGGAGAGCGAAGACTGCATCAAGACGTACATCATGAAGGTGCAGAAGCAGTTCGGCAAGAAGGTCAAGTTTGTGCGGCACGACGGAGCTCGTGAGTTTACGACCAACTCGCTCAACGACTTCTACGAAGACGAAGGCATCGAGCAGCAAACCACGGTTCCGTACGCGCACCAGACGAACGGCACGGCAGAGCGAGCTATCCGAACTATCGTCACGATCGGCCGCAGCATGCTGCATCACGCTAAGCTGGACAAGTGTTTCTGGGCTGAGGCGGCCATGACTGCCATCTACGTGAAGAATCGTCTGCCGTCACCCAAGATCGAGCACAAGACTCCGTTCGAGATCGTTTACAACTCCAAGCCGAGTGTGAAGCACATGCGTGTGTTCGGCTGTCGGACGTACATTCTGACTCCGAAGGAGAAGCGGCTCAAGTGGGATCCCAAGGCTCGCGCTGGACTGTTCCTGGGTTACGAAGAAGTGTCCAAGGCGTATCGACTTTATGACATCGAGGCGGGGCAGGTGGTCATCAGTCGCGATGTCAACTTCGATGAGTCGACCTTTGGATGTTCACCGACGATTTCCGATGAAGATGTCGACGACCTGGACTTCGACTCGCTCGACATCGACAATGATGGTTTCCGCCAGACGGAGTACACGCAGGCAGGGAAGCGCAAGAGCCGCCCGAGTGACGAAGATGAAGCTGCCAGAAAACCGCGAGCTGTGCGTCATCGACCTGGACTGGAAGAAGCAAGTGCGCCGAACTACTCCCCTCCGCACCGAGCAGACGCAGACGAAGAAGAAAAGTCTGGAGACCAAGATGAAGAATCGACTCCACCAGTTTTTTGGCGTGCAAGTGCCAATGCCGTCGAAGCAGGCGATCTATCGGAGCCGACGACATTCCAAGAAGCGGTGAACGGCCCCGACCAAGTGCACTGGCGCAAAGCGATTCGTGCTGAGCTCGAATCGATGCGACTTCGTGGTGTGTTTCGTGCTGCCAAGTTGCCTAACGGACAACGCGCCATCGGCACCAAGTGGGTGTTCAAGATCAAGCGCAAAGCGGACGGATCGATCGAGAAGTACAAGGCGCGCCTCGTGGCCAAGGGGTTCAAGCAGAAGTACGGCATCGACTACACCGAGACGTTCTCGCCCGTGGTCAAGTACGTGACGCTGCGCATGATCATCGCGATTGCCAAGTATTTTGGCTGGCCCCTCGACCAACTCGACGTGGTAACGGCATTTCTGTACGGCATCATGAAGGAAGTCGTGTACTGCGTGGTGCCAGAAGGCGTCGAGCTGGATGGTGATTTCGACTGCCTGGAATTGGTGAAGGCGATTTACGGTCTCAAGCAAGCTTCGCGCGTGTGGAACGAGACCTTCGACGAGTTCGTGTGCTCCATCGGCTTTCAAGTATCGGCGTTCGACCCGTGCCTCTACATCAAGATCGTTGACGGTCACTGCGTGCTAGTGCTGGTCTACGTGGATGACGTGCTGATTACCGGAAGTTCACCCGAACTGATCTCACGCACGAAGACCGACCTCAAGACACGCTTCGAGATGACCGATAGCGGCAAGTGCGCGTTCGTTCTTGGGATCGAATTGGTGGACGGCCCGGACGGCAGCGTGACGATGTGTCAGCGCCGCTATGTGGATGACATTCTCAAGCGTTTTGGTATGGACGAGTGCAAGGCCGTGGTGAGTCCCGTCGACATAAGCACTCGACTGATTTCAAGTGACGCAGCGACCAAGGTGAACGCTCCGTTTCGCGAAGCTGTTGGTGCTCTGATGCACTTGATGACTGCCACGCGCCCGGACATCGCGTACGCCGTTGGCTATGCGTCGCGCTTCATGGAGAACCCTCAAGAAGAACACTGGGTTGCGGTCAAGCGTATCTTTCGCTACCTGCAAGGCACAAAGACGCATGGGATCTGCTTCAAGCCGGGTGACAACATCGACTTTCGCGGGTACTCGGACGCGGACTGGGCTGGCGACCTCGCGGACCGCAAGTCGACTTCCGGCTACACGTTCATGCTAATGGGTGCACCAGTGAGCTGGGGAAGCAAGAAGCAGTCAGGTGTTTCGCTGTCTACGAGTGAGGCGGAGTACATCGCACTCAGTCTGGCGATCCAAGAAGGCAAGTGGATTCATCGCCTGCTGCGCGAGATTCTGGCGGCCGCTAATGAGACTGGACCCGAGCTCATGATCCGCGAAGACAACCAGTCGTGCATCAAGATGACGAAGAACCCAGTAAACCACGGTCGCGCCAAGCACATCGACATCAAGTACCACCACATCCGCGATGAAGTGAAGCGCGGTGAAGTCAAGCTCGAGTACTGCGAGACTTCTGTGATGCTAGCGGACATCATGACGAAGGCTCTCGCGGGACCACGCCATACGGATCTGACGGCGGCTCTCGGCATTCGTGGGACTTCGCATTGAGGGGGCGTATTGACGGTTACCGGTTTGGTATCAGTTATTAGCCGTGAACCGGTTAACCCGAACCGGTCCAATCCGAACCCACGTTGATTATGGTGATTACGGTAAGTTGTTTACGCCACCGATGATTAGACGAGTAGGATGATTGGACGAACACCGGTGAGTGATGGTTGATTAGATGCACTAGGTGATAGGACGCAGGGTCGCGTGTCTATAACAGTAGGGTGTAAGCTCCAACAATTCAATCACTTTCGAATCTTCATTCTACCCCTCAAGTGCCTTCGCTCCGGTCCCGCCGTCTGCGACGTCCCTCCCTCCGCTTCGTACAAGCTTCGTGTCCAAGATCCATACCTTTCATCAGAATCAACCTTTGGATTTTCACCGTCGATTTCTGATGAAGATGTCGACGACCTGGACTTCGACTCGCTCGACATCGACGATGATGGTCCGCGCCAGACGGAGTACAAACAGGCAGGGAAGCGCAAGAGCCGCCCGAGTGACGAAGATGAAGCTGCCAGAAGACCGCGCGCTGTGCGTCATCGACCTGGACTGGAAGAAGCAAGTGCACCGAACGACTCCCCTTCGCACCGAACAGACGCAGATGAAGAAGAAAAGTCTGGAGACCAAGATGAAGAATCGACTCCATTGTGTTTTGGAGTGCAAGTGCCAACGCGGTCGAAGCAGCCGTGGACTTATCGGAGCCGTCGACATTCCAAGAAGCGGTCAACGGACCTGATCAAGTGCATTGGTGCAAGGCTGTCGTGCGGAACTTGATGAAAGGTATGGATCTTGGACACGAAGCTTGTACGAAGCGGAGGGAGGGACGTCGCAGACGGCGGGACCGGAGCGAAGGCACTTGAGGGGTAGAATGAAGATTCGAAAGTGATTGAATTGTTGGAGCTTACACCCTACTGTTATAGACACGCGACCCTGCGTCCTATCACCTAGTGCATCTAATCAACCATCACTCACCGGTGTTCGTCCAATCATCCTACTCGTCTAATCATCGGTGGCGTAAACAACTTACCGTAATCACCATAATCAACGTGGGTTCGGATTGGACCGGTTCGGGTTAACCGGTTCACGGCTAATAACTGATACCAAACCGGTAACCGTCAATACGCCCCCTCAATGCGAAGTCCCACGAATGCCGAGAGCCGCCGTCAGATCCGTATGGCGTGGTCCCGCGAGAGCCTTCGTCATGATGTCCGCTAGCATCACAGAAGTCTCGCAGTACTCGAGCTTGACTTCACCGCGCTTCACTTCATCGCGGATGTGGTGGTACTTGATGTCGATGTGCTTGGCGCGACCGTGGTTTACTGGGTTCTTCGTCATCTTGATGCACGACTGGTTGTCTTCGCGGATCATGAGCTCGGGTCCAGTCTCATTAGCGGCCGCCAGAATCTCGCGCAGCAGGCGATGAATCCACTTGCCTTCTTGGATCGCCAGACTGAGTGCGATGTACTCCGCCTCACTCGTAGACAGCGAAACACCTGACTGCTTCTTGCTTCCCCAGCTCACTGGTGCACCCATTAGCATGAACGTGTAGCCGGAAGTCGACTTGCGGTCCGCGAGGTCGCCAGCCCAGTCCGCGTCCGAGTACCCGCGAAAGTCGATGTTGTCACCCGGCTTGAAGCAGATCCCATGCGTCTTTGTGCCTTGCAGGTAGCGAAAGATACGCTTGACCGCAACCCAGTGTTCTTCTTGAGGGTTCTCCATGAAGCGCGACGCATAGCCAACGGCGTACGCGATGTCCGGGCGCGTGGCAGTCATCAAGTGCATCAGAGCACCAACAGCTTCGCGAAACGGAGCGTTCACCTTGGTCGCTGCGTCACTTGAAATCAGTCGAGTGCTTATGTCGACGGGACTCACCACGGCCTTGCACTCGTCCATACCAAAACGCTTGAGAATGTCATCCACATAGCGGCGCTGACACATCGTCACGCTGCCGTCCGGGCCGTCCACCAATTCGATCCCAAGAACGAACGCGCACTTGCCGCTATCGGTCATCTCGAAGCGTGTCTTGAGGTCGGTCTTCGTGCGTGAGATCAGTTCGGGTGAACTTCCGGTAATCAGCACGTCATCCACGTAGACCAGCACTAGCACGCAGTGACCGTCAACGATCTTGATGTAGAGGCACGGGTCGAACGCCGATACTTGAAAGCCGATGGAGCACACGAACTCGTCGAAGGTCTCGTTCCACACGCGCGAAGCTTGCTTGAGACCGTAAATCGCCTTCACCAATTCCAGGCAGTCGAAATCACCATCCAGCTCGACGCCTTCTGGCACCACGCAGTACACGACTTCCTTCATGATGCCGTACAGAAATGCCGTTACCACGTCGAGTTGGTCGAGGGGCCAGCCAAAATACTTGGCAATCGCGATGATCATGCGCAGCGTCACGTACTTGACCACGGGCGAGAACGTCTCGGTGTAGTCGATGCCGTACTTCTGCTTGAACCCCTTGGCCACGAGGCGCGCCTTGTACTTCTCGATCGATCCGTCCGCTTTGCGCTTGATCTTGAACACCCACTTGGTGCCGATGGCGCGTTGTCCGTTAGGCAACTTGGCAGCACGAAACACACCACGAAGTCGCATCGATTCGAGCTCAGCACGAATCGCCTTGCGCCAGTGCACTTGGTCGGGGCCGTTCACCGCTTCTTGGAATGTCGTCGGCTCCGATAGATCGCCTGTTTCGACGGCATTGGCACTTGCACGCCAAAAAACTGGTGGAGTCGATTCTTCATCTTGGTCTCCAGACTTTTCTTCTTCGTCTGCGTCTGCTCGGTGCGGAGGGGAGGGGAGTAGTTCGGCGCACTTGCTTCTTCCAGTCCAGGTCGATGACGCACAGCTCGCGGTTTTCTGGCAGCTTCATCTTCGTCACTCGGGCGGCTCTTGCGCTTCCCTGCCTGCGTGTACTCCGTCTGGCGGAAACCATCATTGTCGATGTCGAGCGAGTCGAAGTCCAGGTCGTCGACATCTTCATCGGAAATCGTCGGTGAACATCCAAAGGTCGACTCATCGAAGTTGACATCGCGACTGATAACCACCTGCCCCGCCTCGATGTCATAAAGTCGATACGCCGTGGACACTTCTTCGTAACCCAGGAACAGTCCAGCGCGAGCCTTGGGATCCCACTTGAGCCGCTTCTCCTTCGGAGTCAGAATGTACGTCCGACAGCCGAACACACGCATGTTGATAAAGGTGTTGAGGTCTTGAAGCGAGGCTTGGGTTGAGCGGAGGGAGTTCTGCACTTGGGTGCGGGGACCGGAGTGAAGACCACTTGAGCTGAAGAAGGAAGATTCGAAAGTGATTGATTTATCGGAGCTTACACTACCTAGTCTACCACATAGATATGCAGCCCTGCATCCAATCATTTGGTGCATCCAATCACCAACACTCCGCACTCGTCAAATCATCCTACTCGTCTAATCATCGGTTGCGTAAACAACGTACCGTAAACATCGCGGGATCGTGTTGGACCGGTTCGGGTTAACCGGTTACTGGTACACAGTACCAAAACCTGGCAACCCTCAATACGCCCCCTCAATGCGAACACGCGTGGATTCCGAGGGACGCCGTCAGATCCATGTGGCGCGGTCCTGGCAGTGCCTTGGTCATGATGTCCGCCAGCATGATAGAAGTCTCGCAGTACTCGAGCTTGACTTCACCGCGCTTCACTTCATCGCGGATGTGGTGGTACTTGATGTCGATGTGTTTGGCGCGACCGTGGTTTACTGGGTTCTTCGTCATCTTGATGCACGACTGGTTGTCTTCGCGGATCTTAAGCTCGGGTCCAGTCTCGTTGGCAGCCGCCAAAATCTCGCATAGCAGGCGATGAATCCACTTGCCTTCTTGGATCGCCAGACTGAGCGCGATGTATTCCGCCTCGCTCGTAGACAGCGAAACACTTGACTGCTTCTTGCTTCCCCAGCTCACTGGCGCACCCATCAGCATGAACGTGTAGCCGGAAGTCGACTTGCGGTCCGCGAGGTCGCCAGCCCAGTCCGCATCCGAATACCCACGAAAGTCGATCTTGTTGCCTGGCTTGAAACAGATTCCATGCGTCTTGGTGCCTTGTAGATAGCGAAAAATGCGCTTGACCGCAACCCAGTGTTCCTCTTGGGGGTTCTCCATAAAGCGCGATACATAGCCTACTGCGTACGCGATATCCGGGCGAGTAGCAGTCATCAAGTGCATGAGGGCACCCACAGCTTCGCGAAACGGAGCGTTCACCTTGGTCGCTGCGTCACTTGGAACCAGTCGAGTGCTCATGTCTACCGGACTCACCACAGCCTTGCATTCGTCCATACCGAAACGCTTCAGGATATCATCCACATAACGCCGCTGGCACATCGTCACGCTGCCGTCCGGGCCATCCACCAGCTCGATTCCAAGAACGAACACACACTTGCCACTGTCAGTCATTTCGAAGCGTGTCTTGAGGTCGTTCTTCGTGCGTGAGATCAGTTCGGGTGAACTTCCGGTGACCAACACATCGTCCACGTAGACCAGCACGAGCACACAGTGGCCATCGACAACCTTGATGTAGAGGCACGGGTCGAAGGCTGAAACTTGAAAACCGATAGAACACACGAATTCGTCGAAGGTCTCGTTCCATACGCGCGAAGCTTGCTTGAGACCGTAAATCGCCTTCACCAATTCCAGGCAGTCGAAATCACCATCCAGCTCGACGCCTTCAGGAACCACGCAGAACACCAACTCCTTCATGACGCCGTACAGAAATGCCGTTACCACGTCGAGTTGGTCGAGGGGCCAGTCGAAATACTTGGCAATCGCGATGACCATGCGCAGCGTCACGTACTTGACCACGGGCGAGAACGTCTCCGTGTAGTCGATGCCGTACTTTTGCTTGAAACCCTTGGCCACCAGGCGCGCCTTGTACTTCTCGATCGATCCGTCGGCTTTGCGCTTAATCTTGAACACCCACTTGGTACCGATGGCGCTTTGTCCGCTGGGCAACTTGGCAGCACGAAACACACCACGAAGTCGCATCGACTTTAACTCAGCACGAATCGCCTTGCGCCAGTGCAATTGGTCCGGGCCGTTGACCGCTTCTTGGAATGTCGACGGCTCCGATAAGTCCACGGCTGCTTCGACCGCGTTGGCACTTGCACGCCAAAACACAGATGGAGTCGATTCTTCATCTTGGTCTCTAGACTTTTCAAAAGGCTTGGTCACTTGATGGCAAAATGCAAAGTGATTGATTTAGGTCCTTAGTTCGCAAACTCCTTGCTACCTCTAAGCCTACAGTTCTACCTACTGGGTACACTCTACTGGATTCTCTACTGGATACTGAGTTACTTCAGCCAATCAGGGAGTGCCACGTAGAGCCCATCATGTACCCACAATCTTGTACCCACCCATGGCGTAATTGTCCGTGGCGTAAACACCGTCCCATAAACACCGTGACGTAATCTTCGTCTCGTAATCACAGGATGATTGCGATGCCACTGAGTGAAGGTCATACCGGTATCCTACCGGTATACAGCAGCTGGTCGAGACGTCTCCTTGACAACACTCCCACTCGACTCGACAGCCTTCAGCGCTTCGATGCCGAGTTTGCTCCGGAGCACACTGAACTGCGTCGCAGAGATTGGCTTCGTCATGATGTCCGCCAGCATGTCGGTTGTCGAAACATACTGCAGCACCACTTGACCGTCTTCCACCTTCTCGCGCACGAAATGGTAGCGAATGTCGATGTGCTTGGTGCGCTTGTGGAATTCGGGATTCTTGGCCAACGC
Source organism: Phytophthora sp. 'mugwort' (assembly GCA_033558025.1). Lineage (NCBI taxonomy): Eukaryota > Oomycota > Peronosporomycetes > Peronosporales > Peronosporaceae > Phytophthora > Phytophthora sp. 'mugwort'. The sequence continues at coordinate 2,472,209 of JAUCEF010000004.1, read as the reverse complement.
GATGGAGCCTTGGTTGTCCTCGTAGATCTTGATTGCTTCATCGCTTGTCATCTCGCCGAGCTCGCACAGGAACACCTTGAGCCACACCGCCTCTTGTGTCGCCTCCGATAGCGCCATGTACTCAGCTTCCGTCGAAGACAGCGCCACTGTCCGCTGCTTCTTGCTCCTCCAGCTGATGCATCCGCCATTCATCATGAACGCGTAGCCACTTGTACTTCTTCTTGACTCGATGTCTCCAGCCCAGTCGGCATCTGAATAGCCTTGGGGTCCGTCGTCGCAGCTCGCTTGAAACTCGATGCCGTGCGTCTTCGTGCCCTGAATGTACCTGAAGACCCTCTTGAGCGCCTGCCAGTGTGTCGGACATGGGTCTGCTGCAAACTGGCTGAGAACTCCCACTGCTGCTGCGAGGTCCGGGCGTGTGCCTACCATGAGATACATGAGGCATCCCACAGCGTTCCGGTATGGCACGTTTACCATGGTCTCGTCGTGCTTGCAGCCGCCCTCGCACATGGCCTTGGTCAGCTTGAGGCCCGGATCCTGTGGCGTCTTAACAGGGTTGCTCTTCTCCATGTTGAACTTCTCCAGAATGTCTTTCGCAAACTTGGTTTGCCGCATCGACACCTTCCCTGTCGTCATATCTTGATCGATTTCCATGCCGAGGAAGTACTTGAGGTGGCCCAGGTCCGTCATCTCGAAACGGTCACTGAGCGCCTTCTTCGTCGACTTGAGCAGCTTGTCGTTGTTACTTGCGAGGATCAGGTCGTCGACATATAGCGCCACGAAGATCATGTCTTGGTCGTCACGCTTGAAGTAGATGCAGTGGTCAGACTCGCACTTCTTGAACCCTAGCTTGAGCATGAGGTCGTCGATGGTCTTGTTCCACATCCGCGGCGACTGCTTCAAACCGTAAAGAGACCGCTTGAGCTGACAGACATAGTCCGGGTACTTTTCATCGATGTAGCCGTCCGGCTGTGCCATGTAGATGTCTTCGTCTAACAAACCGTTCAGGAAAGCTGTCTTGACATCCATCTGGTGCACCATGAGATTGTACTTGGCCGCCAGACTGAGCAGGATCCTGATCGACGTGAACTTGGCCACTGGCGCGAAAGTCTCGTCGTAGTCGATGCCGTACTTCTGCGAAAATCCCTTGGCCACCAGTCGCGCCTTGAACCGTTCGATCTCTCCAGCCTGGTTCTCCTTCACACGGAACACCCATCGGTTGCCGATTGCCTTGCGTCCTTTTGGCAGCGGCACGAGGATCCACGTCTCGTTCTTGCGGAGCGACTCGACCTCCGAGTCACACGCCTCCTTCCACTTGACTGCGTCGCTGGATTCCATCGCCGACTTGAACGTGGTCGGCATTTCTCCCACTGAATTCACGACGTATGCAGCTTCGAAGTCTTGACTTTCTTGAGCCGCAGCCGACATCTCGTCCAGAGTCAGGTGTCGACTCTGCCGCTTGGCACTTGGAACTTCCACAGCTTCTTCCAGCGACTGCGTCCGCGGGTGTCGCTTGCTGCCTGGTTCAAAACCTTCGTCCCGCGCTGTTTCTTCGTCTTCTTCTTCTTCGTCTTCTTCTTCTTTGTCGTCTTCATCCGACTGCAACGAATCTTGACCCGTCGTCTCTTCATCTTGAATGACCACCACCTCCCTCTGATGGTAGTCACGTCTCCCACTGTCGAAGACGTCTTCCATAAACTGCGCGTCGCGGCTCACCAGCACGCGACCGCTCTTGGTCTCTTCGAAACGGTACGCTTTCTCATGCTCCGAGTATCCCAGGAACCGACAGCGCACCGACCGAGCGTCAAACTTGGTGCGCTTCTCCTTCGGCACGTGCACGTACGCGTGGCAACCGAATACCTTGAGGTTCGCTAGCAGCGGTTTCTTGCCTGTCCAAACCTGGTGCGGCGACTTGTCGTGGTTGATGGCACGCGTCGGACACCGATTACGGAGGAACGTAGCTGTCACGATAGCTTCACCCCAATACGTCTTGGGCAATCCAGCATGTTCCAGCATGCAACGCGCACACTCCACCAACGTCCGGTTCATGCGCTCGGCGACTCCGTTCAGCTGAGGCGTGTATGGCGGCGTGAACTTCTGCATGATACCACGGTCCGCACAGAACTTGGCCATCTCACCCGAAGTGTACTCGCCGCCGTTGTCGCTCCGCAGCATTTTCACGCGCTTGCCAGTCTGGGTCTCAGCTAACGCGACGAATTGCGCGAACTTGTCGGCCACCTCGGACTTGTTGCGCAGCAAGTACACCACACAGAAGTGCGACTTGTCATCGATAAACGTGACAAAATAGCGCTTGCCTCCAAAGGTCGGCGTCTGCATGGGACCGCATACATCACTGTGTACGACTTCTAGCACTTGCTTGGCACGGTTTGGCGACGTCTTCATGTAGCTTACTCGCGTTTGCTTGCCGAGTGAGCATCCGTCGCATAACTCCCACTGCTTCACCGACGCCATATCGATACCAACACCGTAGCCCTTCTTGACGATGGCGTCTAGACCGCCATGGCCGATGTGACCAAGTCGAAGGTGCCAGAGGTACGACGTGGTGTCCCCTTGGCGATCCTTCGAAATTGCCGCATTGGCCTCGTCAGGCATCATCGGAGTCATGCACAGCTTGAACAGTCCTTTGCCCTCACGAGCGCCGAGCTTCCACTTGAGACTCTTCGTTTCAGCGAAGCACCCGCCGCTCTCGAAGATAACTGGCCCGACGTCCTTAGTGAACCGACCAACCGAAAACAGGTTGCGCGACAGCTTCGGAATGTGCCACACGTTCGTGAGTACACCCTTCTTCATGCCGCGCGGGGTCTTCATCGACATCACAATGTCGCCGGTCCCCACAGCCTGAACCACACCGTCGTCCGCGAGATGCACGTCCACCGGAGAGATCTTCTTGTAGTTCTTCATGTACTCCTTCGAGTACGTCATGTGCTGCGTCGCACCCGAGTCGACCAGCCACACTCCATTCGACTTGGAGGCACCCGTGTTACCACCAACCGAGAAGAGGAAGTCGCCAGAGTCATCTTCACTCTGCGCGACATTCGCTCGTTGCGGCCTCTGCCGCTCCGCGTTCTCGCGGATTCGCACCGGACACTTGGCGATCCAATGTCCGTGCTCGCCACAGTAGTGACAGGCACTAGTCTTCTGCGCCTGCCGACCCTTGCGCTTGTTGTCGCTTGTCATGAACGCTTGACCTTGACCGTGCGCGGTGCCGTCCGTACCGCCACCTTGTTCCTTGCGCTTCATGTCCTCATGCAGCAGCCGAGACGTCACGAGTTCCCACGACAGTGAGTCGGCTCTCGACTCCAACGCCGTGATCAGGAACTGGTACGACTCGCTCAGACTTCCCAAAAGCGTGATCACCAAGTCGTCCTCGCTGACCGGAGCGCCGACCGCGTCGAGCTGTTCCGCCAGAGTCTTGAGCTTGTTGATGTGTTGAAGCACATCATCACCTTCCTCCATCATGAGCGTGAAGAAACGCCGACGAAGAAAGAGCTTGTTGGCCAAACTCTTCTTCTCGAAGTGTCCTTCCAGTCTTGACCATGCATCATGCGCGCCACTCGCCGAGCGAACCAGCGGCAGCTGCGAATCCTCCATCGCGAGACAGATCATCGCCAGCGCCTTGCGCGACTTCTTCCGAAAGAGCGCTTGATCCGCCGCAGTCTGGCAGTGCTCCAGCTTCACTTCCCCACTTGTCACTTCCCACAGTTCGCGCTCCTCGAGCACCATCTGCATCTTGAACTTCCACGTGTGGAAGTTAGTTCCGTCGAACTTGTTAATGCGGGCGGTAGTCGAAGTGGCGTCCATGGCGAAGGCGTAGTCGGGGTCTTGGTCAGGGAAGACGGGGCTTGGGCTCATAACCAAAAGGCTTGGTCACTTGATGGCAAAATGCAAAGTGATTGATTTAGGTCCTTAGTTCGCAAACTCCTTGCTACCTCTAAGCCTACAGTTCTACCTACTGGGTACACTCTACTGGATTCTCTACTGGATACTGAGTTACTTCAGCCAATCAGGGAGTGCCACGTAGAGCCCATCATGTACCCACAATCTTGTACCCACCCATGGCGTAATTGTCCGTGGCGTAAACACCGTCCCATAAACACCGTGACGTAATCTTCGTCTCGTAATCACAGGATGATTGCGATGCCACTGAGTGAAGGTCATACCGGTATCCTACCGGTATACAGCAGCTGGTCGAGACGTCTCCTTGACAACATTTTCTTCTTCATCTGCGTCTGTTCGGTGCGAAGGGGAGTCGTTCGGTGCACTTGCTTCTTCCAGTCCAGGTCGATGACGCACAGCGCGCGGTCTTCTGGCAGCTTCATCTTCGTCACTCGGGCGGCTCTTGCGCTTCCCTGCCTGTTTGTACTCCGTCTGGCGCGGACCATCATCGTCGATGTCGAGCGAGTCGAAGTCCAGGTCGTCGACATCTTCATCAGAAATCGACGGTGGAAATCCAAAGGTTGATTCATCGAAGTTGACATCGCGACTGATGACCACCTGCCCCGCCTCGATGTCATAAAGTCGATACGCCTTGGACACTTCTTCGTAACCCAGAAACAATCCGGCGCGAGCCTTGGGATCCCACTTGAGTCGCTTCTCCTTCGGAGTCAGGATGTACGTCCGACAGCCGAAAACACGCATGTGCTTCACACTCGGCTTGGACTTGTAGACGATCTCGAACGGAGTCTTGTGCTCGATCTTGGGTGACGGCAGGCGGTTCTTCACATAGATGGCCGTCATCGCCGCCTCAGCCCAGAAACACTTGTCCAGCTTGGCGTGATGCAACATGCTGCGGCCGATCGTGACGATAGTTCGGATGGCTCGCTCTGCCGTGCCGTTGGTCTGGTGCGCGTACGGAACCGTGGTTTGCTGCTCGATGCCTTCGTCTTCGTAAAAATCCTTGAGCGAGTTAGTCGCAAACTCACGAGCTCCGTCGTGCCGCACAAACTTGACCTTCTTGCCGAACTGCGTCTGCACCTTCATGATGTATGTCTTGATGCAGTCTTCACTTTCCGACTTGGCACGCAGACAGAAACCCTTCATGCATCCGCTGGCTTCGTCCACGATCAGGAGCAGGTACTTGCTGCCGCCAAGCGAGTTTTCCTCCATGGGTCCGCAGATGTCAAAGTGGAGCAGCTCAAATGTGTCGTAGCGACGCTTGTCACGGTTGCTTGGGAATGGTTTTTGGACCATTTTGCCTTGCTGGCAACCACGACACACACTTGGTCCACTCGACTTGGAAGGTGCTTTCGCGTCCTTGATCATCTTGGTGTCGACCATCTTGCGAAGCACCTCAACCGGAGCGTGACCCATGCGCGCGTGCAGGTCGACAGTCTTGCCACTCGTCGCCGCATTCGCCGATCGCTGAGGCGTCTGAAGCCAGTAGAGTCCATCCATGAGGTTTGCCGTCGCCACCACTTGATTCGAGTCCTTACGCGAAACGTGCATCTCAGTGCCGTCAAATACCACTTGGAACTTGCCATGCTTGTTTATCTGCGGCACTGAAAGCAGATTCTTGCTCATATTTGGCACGTAAAGCGCGTTCTTGATCTCGATCTCGCGCTCGTCGCCGTTAGGCAGGACCACTCTTTCCACGATGGTCCCCACACCCTTGATGGCAGCCTTGTTGCCATCGGCCACCGAAAGTTCGCCTTCACTTCGCTCGATTAAATTGGCGAACTTGGACTTGTCGTTGCAAATATGGTGCGTGGCACCGCTGTCGACCGCCCACATCTCGGACACATTCTTGTCCGTCGAAACTCCACATTCCAGGGAAACCGCGAACGCCACTCGATCGTAGTCGTTGTCGTAGTTTCTCCACTGGATGTTGTTGGCCCCGCGTCCACGGCCGTTGCCGCCGCGTCTTGGCCCTCGGTTCTCGTCCTTCTGCTTGGTCCAGCACTTGTCAATGACATGCCCCAATTTTCCGCAGTACGTGCATTGGCGAGGCTCACGGTCGGTGTTGAACGCCTTGGCCGCGTTCTCAGTCTTCACCGTCGCCGTCTTCTCGCCTTGTCGCTTGATGTGCTCGTTCGTGAGCACCTTCACAACGTCTTGCGACCGCAGCTCTGCATTGCTCATCTCCAAGTTCAGCACGACGTTCTCGTAGCTCTTGGGGAGACTGCGCAGCAAGCAGATCGCCACGTCCTCGTCCTCCATCTTGGCGCCGATGCTGCTGAGCTTGGCGCTGATGTTGAGGACCTCGTTGCAATGATGCAACACATTGCCGCCTTCCGACATCTCCATGCTGAAGAGCTGTCGCTTCAGGTAGATGCGACCAGCCTTCTGCGATCCACCGTACAGCGTCTTCAAGCGCGTCCACGCGATCCATGCTTCCTCGCAGTCATCGACCACATGATGGTAGTCGGCGTCCATGTGAAGCAACATCAGTCCAAAAGCGATGTTGCTCGACTTGACATACTCGTCCTTGGCCCGGGAGTCCGTAAAGGATGGAGACGTTTCCCGATTCACCACATGCCACGTCGATTTGGTCAGGAACACGCCACGCATGTAGCGGTTCCACGTCGCGTAGTTGTCTCCGTTGAACTTGTCGATGGAGACCTTGGTCGAGACGTCTTGGGCAGAGGACATGGTGCTTGGGCTCATAACCTGATAAAGGTGTTGAGGTCTTGAAGCGAGGCTTGGGTTGAGCGGAGGGAGTTCTGCACTTGGGTGCGGGGACCGGAGTGAAGACCACTTGAGGGGTAGAATGAAGATTCGAAAGTGATTGATTTATCGGAGCTTACACTACCTAGTCTACCACATAGATATGCAGCCCTGCATCCAATCATTTGGTGCATCCAATCACCAACACTCCGCACTCGTCAAATCATCCTACTCGTCTAATCATCGGTTGCGTAAACAACGTACCGTAAACATCGCGGGATCGTGTTGGACCGGTTCGGGTTAACCGGTTACTGGTACACAGTACCAAAACCTGGCAACCCTCAATACATGTGCTTCACACTCGGCTTGGAGTTGTAAACGATCTCGAACGGAGTCTTGTGCTCGATCTTGGGTGACGGCAGACGATTCTTCACGTAGATGGCAGTCATGGCCGCCTCAGCCCAGAAACACTTGTCCAGCTTAGCGTGGTGCAGCATGCTGCGGCCGATCGTGACGATAGTTCGGATAGCTCGCTCTGCCGTGCCGTTCGTCTGGTGCGCGTACGGAACCGTGGTTTGCTGCTCGATGCCTTCGTCTTCGTAGAAGTCGTTGAGCGAGTTGGTCGCAAACTCACGAGCTCCGTCGTGCCGCACAAACTTGACCTTCTTGCCAAACTGCTTCTGCACCTTCATGATGTACGTCTTGATGCAGTCTTCGCTCTCCGACTTGGCACGCAGGCAGAAACCCTTCATGCATCCACTGGCTTCGTCCACGATCAGTAGCAGGTACTTGCTGCCGCCAAGCGAGTTTTCCTCCATGGGTCCGCAGATGTCGAAGTGGAGCAGCTCAAATGTGTCGTAGCGACGCTTGTCACGGTTGCTTGGGAATGGTTTTTGGACCATTTTACCTTGCTGGCAACCACGACACAGACTTGGTCCGCTCGACTTGAAAGGTGCCTTCGCGTCCTTGATCATGTGGTTGTCGACCATCTTTCGAAGCACCTCAACCGGAGCGTGACCCATGCGCGCGTGCAGGTCGACAGTCTTGCCACTCGTCGCCGCATTCGCCGATCGCTGAGGCGTCTGAAGCCAGTAGAGTCCATCCATGAGGTTTGCCGTCGCCACCACTTGCTTGGAGCCTTTGTGCGCAATCTGCATCTTGGTGCCGTCGAACACCACTTGAAACTTGTCACTTTTGTTGATCTGCGGTACCGAAAGCAGATTCTTGCTCATGCTTGGCACGTACAGCGCGTTCTTGATCTCGATCTCGCGCTCGTCGCCATTGGGCAGAACCACTTGTTCCACGATGGTCCCCACACCCATGATGGCCGCCTTGTTGCCGTCGGCCACCGAAAGTTCGCCTTCGTTCCGCTCAATCAAATGGACGAACTTGGTCTTGTCGTTGCAGATGTGGTGCGTTGCGCCGCTGTCGACCGCCCACATCCCGGACACATTCTTGCCCGTCGAAACCCCACATTCCAGTGAAACCGCGAACGCTACTCGATCGTAGTCGTAGTCGTAGCCGTTGCTGTCGTTTCTCCACTGGATGTTGTTGGCCCCGCGTCCACGGCCGTTGCCGCCGCGTCTCGGCCCTCGGTTCTCGTCCTTCTGCTTGGTCCAGCACTTGTCAATCGTGTGCCCCACTTTTCCGCAGTACGTACACTGGCGAGACTCTCGGTCGGTGTTGAACGCCTTGGCCGCGTTCTCCGTCTTCACCGTCGCCGTCTTCTCGCCTTGTCGCTTGATGTGCTCGTTCGTGAGCACCTTCACGACGTCTTGCGACCGCAGTTCAGCGCTGCTCATCTCCAGTTTCAGCACGACGTTCTCGTAGCTCTTGGGGAGGCTGCGCAACAAGCAGATCGCCACGTCCTCGTCCTCCATCTTGGCACCGATGCTGCTGAGCTTGGCGCTGATGTTGAGGACCTCGTTGCAATGATGCAACACATTGCCGCCTTCCGACATCTCCATGCTGAAGAGTTGGCGCTTCAGGTAGATGCGTCCAGCCTTCTGCGAACCACCGTACAGCGTCTTCAGGCGCGACCAGGCAACCCACGCTTCCTCGCAGTCGTCGACCACATGGTGGTAGTCCGCGTCCATGTGGAGCAGCATCAGTCCGAAAGCGATGTTGCTCAACTTGACGTAGTCGTCCTTGGCCCGCGAGTCCGTGTAGCTTGGCGTCGTCTCACGGTTCACGACATGCCACGTCGACTTGGTCAGGAACACGCCACGCATGTAGCGGTTCCACGTCGCGTAGTTGTCCCCGTTGAACTTGTCAATGGAGACCTTGGTCGAGGCGTCTTGGGCAGAGGACATGGTGCTTGGGCTCATAACCTGATGAAAGGTATGGATCTTGGACACGAAGCTTGTACGAAGCGGAGGGAGGGACGTCGCAGACGGCGGGACCGGAGCGAAGGCACTTGAGGGGTAGAATGAAGATTCGAAAGTGATTGAATTGTTGGAGCTTACACCCTACTGTTATAGACACGCGACCCTGCGTCCTATCACCTAGTGCATCTAATCAACCATCACTCACCGGTGTTCGTCCAATCATCCTACTCGTCTAATCATCGGTGGCGTAAACAACTTACCGTAATCACCATAATCAACGTGGGTTCGGATTGGACCGGTTCGGGTTAACCGGTTCACGGCTAATAACTGATACCAAACCGGTAACCGTCAATAGATTCATCGAAGTTGACATCGCGACTGATGACCACCTGCCCCGCCTCGATGTCATAAAGTCGATACGCCTTGGACACTTCTTCGTAACCCAGAAACAATCCGGCGCGAGCCTTGGGATCCCACTTGAGTCGCTTCTCCTTCGGAGTCAGGATGTACGTTCGACAGCCGAACACACGCATGTGCTTCACACTCGGCTTGGACTTGTAGACGATCTCGAACGGAGTCTTGTGCTCGATCTTGGGTGACGGCAGACGATTCTTCACGTAGATGGCAGTCATGGCCGCCTCAGCCCAGAAACACTTGTCCAGCTTAGCGTGATGCAGCATGCTGCGGCCGATCGTGACGATAGTTCGGATAGCTCGCTCTGCCGTGCCGTTCGTCTGGTGCGCGTACGGAACCGTGGTTTGCTGCTCGATGCCTTCGTCTTCGTAAAAATCCTTGAGCGAGTTGGTCGCAAACTCACGAGCTCCGTCGTGCCGCACAAACTTGACCTTCTTGCCAAACTGCGTCTGCACCTTCATGATGTATGTCTTGATGCAGTCTTCACTCTCCGACTTGGCACGCAGACAGAAACCCTTCATGCATCCGCTGGCTTCGTCCACGATCAGGAGCAGGTACTTGCTGCCGCCAAGCGAGTTTTCCTCCATGGGTCCGCAGATGTCAAAGTGGAGCAGCTCAAATGTGTCGTAGCGACGCTTGTCACGGTTGCTTGGGAATGGTTTTTGGACCATTTTGCCTTGCTGGCAACCACGACACACACTTGGTCCACTCGACTTGGAAGGTGCTTTCGCGTCCTTGATCATCTTGGTGTCGACCATCTTGCGAAGAACCTCGACTGGAGCGTGACCCATACGCGCGTGCAGGTCGACCGTCCTTCCACTTGTCGCCGCATTTGCCGATCGCTGAGGTGTGCGAAGCCAGTAGAGTCCATCCACGAGATCCGCCGTCGCCACCACTTGATTCGAGTCCTTACGCGAAACGTGCATCTCAGTGCCGTCAAATACCACTTGGTGTTGTCAAGGAGACGCCTCGAGCAGCTGCTGTATACCGGTAGGATACCGGTATGACCTTCACTCAGTGGCACCTCAATCACTCCGGCGATTGTTGTCAAAGAGACGCCTCGAGCAGCTGCTGTATACCGGTAGGATACCGGTATGACCTTCACTCAGTGGCACCTCAATCACTCCGGCGATTACGGGACGATGATTACGATGCACGTGGGTACAAGATTGTGGGTACAAGATGGGCATCGACGTGGCGCTCTGCGATTGGCTGAAGTAACTCAGTATCCAGTAGAGAATCCAGTAGAGTGTACCCAGTAGGTAGAACTGTAGGCTTAGAGGTAGCAAGGAGTTTGCGAACTAAGGACCTAAATCAATCACTTTGCATTTTGCCATCAAGTGACCAAGCCTTTTCCTTCCATTTGCGTGCGTCGTTGGATTCCATCGCCGACTTGAACGTGGTCGGCATTTCTCCCACTGAATCCACGACGTACGCCGCCTCGAAGCTCTTGTCGTTGTCTCGAGCCATGGCAGACATCTCATCCAGGCCTTGGCGTCGATTCTCTGACGCGTATCGCTTGGCACTCGGGGTCTCCACCGCTTCCTCCAGCGACTGTGTCCGCGGGTGTCTCTTGCTGCCGGGCAAGAATTCATCATCCCGCGCAGTCTCTTCATCTTCGTCCGTGGTGTCTTCTTCCGCATCTTGAAGGTCCACCAGCTCCTCCTTGGGTTTGTAGTCGCGTCTTCCACCGTCGAAGACGTCTTCCATGAACTGTGCATCGCGGCTCACCAGCACGCGACCACTCTCGATCTCCTCGAACCGATACGCTTTCTCGTGGTCCGAGTACCCCAGGAACCTGCATCGCACCGATCGCGCATCCAGCTTGGTTCGCTTCTCTTTCGCCACATGCACGTAGGCGTGGCAACCGAAGACTTTGAGGTTGGCCAGCAATGGTTTCTTGGCAGTCCACAACTCGTACGGAGACTTATCGTTGTCAAGCGCATGTGTCGGACAGCGGTTGCGCAGGAACATAGCCGTCATGACTGCTTCGCCCCAGTATGCCTTGGACAGACTCGCGTGCTCCAGCATGCACCGCGCGCATTCAACTAGCGTCCGGTTCATGCGCTCCGCGATTCCGTTGAGCTGCGGCGTGTATGGCGGTGTGAACTTCTGCACGATGCCGCGCTTGCTGCAAAACTTGGCCATTTTGTCGGATTTGTACTCACCACCGTTGTCACTGCGAAGCTCCTTGACGCGCTTGCCGGTCTGTGTCTCCGCAAACGCCACAAAGTGCGCGAACTTGTCGGCCACCTCCCACTTGTTCTTTACCAGGTACACCACGCAGTAGCGCGACTTGTCGTCGATAAAGGTGACGAAGTAGCGCTTGCCGCCAAACGTCGGCGTGCGCATGGGCCCGCATACGTCACTGTGCACTACCTCCAGTAGTTCATTGGCACGCTTGGGCGATGTCGATTCGAAACTCAATCGCGTCTGCTTGCCGAGCGCGCATCCGTCGCACGTCTCCCACTTGCTCGCGGACCCGAGGTCAATGCCGACGCTGAGCTTCTTCTTGACGATGGCGTCGAGCCCAGCGTGACCGATGTGACCTAGTCGAAGGTGCCAGAGGTACGACTTGGTGTCCCCTTGGCTCCCGTTCGGACTCGCCGAATTCGCTTCGTCCAGGCGCACGGGCGTCATGCACAGCTTGAACAGCTTGCCGTCACGCGCACCTATCGTGCACTTCATCCCCTTCAGCGCGATGAAGCATCCGTCGCTGTCGAAGGTCACTGATCCGACGTCCTTGGTGAAGCGCCCGATCGAGAAGAGGTTGCGCGTTAGCTTGGGAATGTGCCACACGTTCGTGAGCACACCCTTCTTGATGCCACGAGGCGTCTTCATCTCCATCACAATGTCGCCGCTGCCGATCGCTTGAACCACACCGTCGTCTGCGAGACGCACGTCGACCGGAGTGAAGGCCTTGTAGTTTCTCATGAACTTCTTGGAGTGCGCCATGTGCTGCGTCGCACCCGAGTCGACCAGCCATGTGCCACTCGCCGACGCTGCCATGGCCGCATCGCCATCGCCGTCGACGAAGAAGAGATAGTCGCCGGAGTCGTCCTCACGCGCGACGTTGGCACGCTGCGAGCGCTGCCGTTCCGTGTTGTCATGGATCCGCGAGGGACACTCCGCGATCCAATGTCCATGCTTGCCGCAGTTGTGGCACGCACCGTTCTTCTTCGACGGTCGGCCCTTATGCTTGTTGTCCCTCATCATGAACGCCTGGCCAGGCGCGGCGCCATCTCCATCGCCACCCTGCTCCTTGCGCTTCATGTCTTCATGTAGCAGCCGAGACGTCACCAGCTCCCACGTCAGCGTGTCGGATCTTGACTCCAACGCCGTGATCAGGAACTGATACGACTCGCTCAGGCTCCCGAGAAGCGTGATCACCAAGTCGTCCTCGCTGACCGGAGCGCCGACCGCGTCGAGCTGTTCCGCCAGAGTCTTGAGCTTGTTGATGTGTTGAAGCACATCATCACCTTCCTCCATCATGAGCGTGAAGAAACGCCGACGAAGAAAGAGCTTGTTGGCCAAACTCTTCTTCTCGAAGTGTCCTTCCAGTCTTGACCATGCATCATGCGCGCCACTCGCCGAGCGAACCAGCGGCAGCTGCGAATCCTCCATCGCGAGACAGATCATCGCCAGCGCCTTGCGCGACTTCTTCCGAAAGAGCGCTTGATCCGCCGCAGTCTGGCAGTGCTCCAGCTTCACTTCCCCACTTGTCACTTCCCACAGTTCGCGCTCCTCGAGCACCATCTGCATCTTGAACTTCCACGTGTGGAAGTTAGTTCCGTCGAACTTGTTAATGCGGGCGGTAGTCGAAGTGGCGTCCATGGCGAAGGCGTAGTCGGGGTCTTGGTCAGGGAAGACGGGGCTTGGGCTCATAACCAAAAGGCTTGGTCACTTGATGGCAAAATGCAAAGTGATTGATTTAGGTCCTTAGTTCGCAAACTCCTTGCTACCTCTAAGCCTACAGTTCTACCTACTGGGTACACTCTACTGGATTCTCTACTGGATACTGAGTTACTTCAGCCAATCGCAGAACGCCACGTCGATGCCCATCTTGTACCCACAATCTTGTACCCACGTGCATCGTAATCATCGTCCCGTAATCGCCGGAGTGATTGAGGTGCCACTGAGTGAAGGTCATACCGGTATCCTACCGGTATACAGCAGCTGCTCGAGGCGTCTCCTTGACAACACTCCCACTCGACTCGATAGCCTTCGGTGCTTCGATGCCGAGCTTGCTCCGGAGACAGTCGAACTGCGCCGCTGGAATGGGCTTGGTCATCAGGTCCGCCAGCATGTCTTGCGTCGGACAGTACTCGAGCACCACTTCTCCGTCCTCGACCTTCTCGCGCACGAAGTGGTAGCGAATGTCGATATGCTTGGTACGCTTGTGAAACTCGGGATTCTTGGCAAGCGCGATGGATCCTTGGTTGTCTTCGTAGATCTTGATCGCCTTGCCCTCTGTGGTTTCGCCTATCTCGCACAGAAACGCCTTGAGCCACACAGCCTCCTGTGTTGCCTCCGATAGCGCCATGTACTCGGCTTCCGTCGACGATAGTGCCACCGTCCTCTGCTTCTTGCTGCGCCAGCTCACGCATCCACCGCTCATTATGAACGCGTATCCGCTCGTGCTGCGGCGCGACTCCACATCACCCGCCCAGTCCGCATCCGAGTAGCCGCAGACGCCGTCTTGGTCCTTGGTGCGAAACTCGATGCCGTACGTCGCCGTGCCTTGGATGTAGCGGAGGACGCGCTTGAGTGCTTGCCAGTGCGTGGGGCATGGGTCTGCAGCGAACTGACTCAGTGTGCCCACTGCCGCAGCCAGATCCGGTCGGGTGCCCACCATCAAGTACATGAGGCAGCCCACGGCGTTCCGGTAAGGCACGCCTGCCATGGTGTCATCATGCTTGCACCCGCCGTCGCACATAGCCTTGGTCAGCTTGAGTCCGGGATCCTGCGGCGTTTTCACGGGCTTGCTGTTCTCCATGCTGAACTTGCTCAGGATGCTCCGCGCGAACTTGGTCTGCCGCATGGTCACCTCACCAGCCTTGATGTCTTGCTTGATCTCCATTCCGAGAAAGTAGCTCAGCTCGCCTAGGTCCGTCATCTCGAACCGCTTGCTTAGTGCTCTCTTGGTCGCCTTGAGCATGTCGTCATCACTGCTCGCAATCACCAGGCCGTCCACGTACAGCACCACGAGCACCATGCTGTCGCCGTTGCGCTTGACGTAGACGCAGTGGTCGGTCTCGCACTTGTCGAAGTCCAGCTTGAGCATGAAGTCGTCGATGGTATGGTTCCACATGCGCGGCGACTGCTTGAGACCGTAGAGCGCGCGCTTGAGCTTGCACACATGATCCGGGCGTCCTTCGCTTATGTATCCGTCCGGCTGCTGCATGTAGATGTCTTCATCCAGGACGCCGTTAAGAAAGGCTGTCTTAACGTCCATCTGGTGCAGCTTGAGCCCGTACTTGGCAGCCATCGCTAGCACGATTCGGATGGACGTGAACTTGGCCACGGGCGCGAAGGTCTCGTCGTAGTCGATGCCGTGCTTCTGCGAGAAGCCCTTAGCCACCAGGCGCGCCTTGTATCGTTCGATCTCGCCGGCTTGGTTCTCCTTCACGCGAAAGACCCATCGACAGCCGATGGCCTTGCGTCCCTTGGGCAGCGGTACCACGTCCCATGTGTCGTTCTTGCGCAGCGAGTCGTACTCCGAGTCGCAGGCCTCCTTCCATTTGCGTGCGTCGTTGGATTCCATCGCCGACTTGAACGTGGTCGGCATTTCTCCCACTGAATCCACGACGTACGCCGCCTCGAAGCTCTTGTCGTTGTCTTGAGCCATGGCAGACATCTCATCCAGGCCTTGGCGTCGATTCTCTGACGCGTATCGCTTGGCACTCGGGGTCTCCACCGCTTCCTCCAGCGACTGTGTCCGCGGGTGTCTCTTGCTGCCGGGCAAGAATTCATCACCTCGCGCAGTCTCTTCATCTTCGTCGTCCAATGCCGACTGTTCATCTTTGTCCGTGGTGCCTTCTTCCGCATCTTGAAGGTCCACCAGCGCCTCCTTGGGTTTGTAGTCGCGTCTTCCACCGTCGAAGACGTCTTCCATGAACTGTGCATCGCGGCTCACCAGCACGCGACCACTCTCGATCTCCTCGAACCGATACGCTTTCTCGTGGTCCGAGTACCCCAGGAACCTGCATCGCACCGATCGCGCATCCAGCTTGGTTCGCTTCTCTTTCGCCACATGCACGTAGGCGTGGCAACCGAAGACTTTGAGGTTGGCCAGCAATGGTTTCTTGGCAGTCCACAGCTCGTACGGAGACTTATCGTTGTCAAGCGCATGTGTCGGACAGCGGTTGCGCAGGAACATAGCCGTCATGACTGCTTCGCCCCAGTATGCCTTGGACAGACTCGCGTGCTCCAGCATGCACCGCGCGCATTCAACTAGCGTCCGGTTCATGCGCTCCGCGATTCCGTTGAGCTGCGGCGTGTATGGCGGTGTGAACTTCTGCACGATGCCGCGCTTGCTGCAAAACTTGGCCATTTTGTCGGATTTGTACTCACCACCGTTGTCACTGCGAAGCTCCTTGACGCGCTTGCCGGTCTGTGTCTCCGCAAACGCCACAAAGTGCGCGAACTTGTCGGCCACCTCCCACTTGTTCTTTACCAGGTACACCACGCAGTAGCGCGACTTGTCGTCGATAAAGGTGACGAAGTAGCGCTTGCCGCCAAACGTCGGCGTGCGCATGGGCCCGCATACGTCACTGTGCACTACCTCCAGTAGTTCATTGGCACGCTTGGGCGATGTCGATTCGAAACTCAATCGCGTCTGCTTGCCGAGCGCGCATCCGTCGCACGTCTCCCACTTGCTCGCGGACCCGAGGTCAATGCAAAAGGCTTGGTCACTTGATGGCAAAATGCAAAGTGATTGATTTAGGTCCTTAGTTCGCAAACTCCTTGCTACCTCTAAGCCTACAGTTCTACCTACTGGGTACACTCTACTGGATTCTCTACTGGATACTGAGTTACTTCAGCCAATCAGGGAGTGCCACGTAGAGCCCATCATGTACCCACAATCTTGTACCCACCCATGGCGTAATCGTCCGTGGCGTAAACACCGTCCCATAAACACCGTGACGTAATCTTCGTCTCGCCACTGAGTGAAGGTCATACCGGTATCCTACCGGTATACAGCAGCTGGTCGAGACGTCTCCTTGACAACACTCCCACTCGACTCGACAGCCTTCAGCGCTTCGATGCCGAGTTTGCTCCGGAGCACACTGAACTGCGTCGCAGAGATTGGCTTCGTCATGATGTCCGCCAGCATGTCGGTTGTCGAAACATACTGCAGCACCACTTGACCGTCTTCCACCTTCTCGCGCACGAAATGGTAGCGAATGTCGATGTGCTTGGTGCGCTTGTGGAATTCGGGATTCTTGGCCAACGCGATGGAACCTTGGTTGTCCTCGTAGATCTTGATTGCTTCATCGCTTGTCATCTCGCCGAGCTCGCACAGGAACACCTTGAGCCACACCGCCTCTTGTGTCGCCTCCGATAGCGCCATGTACTCAGCTTCCGTCGAAGACAGCGCCACTGTCCGCTGCTTCTTGCTCCTCCAGCTGATGCATCCGCCATTCATCATGAACACGTAGCCACTTGTACTTCTTCTTGACTCGATGTCTCCAGCCCAGTCGGCATCTGAATAGCCTTGGGGTCCGTCGTCGCAGCTCGCTTGAAACTCGATGCCGTGCGTCTTCGTGCCTTGAATGTACCTGAAGACCCTCTTGAGCGCCTGCCAGTGTGTCGGACATGGGTCTGCTGCAAACTGGCTGAGAACTCCCACTGCTGCTGCGAGGTCCGGGCGTGTGCCTACCATGAGATACATGAGGCATCCCACAGCGTTCCGGTATGGCACGTTTACCATGGTCTCGTCGTGCTTGCAGCCGCCCTCGCACATGGCCTTGGTCAGCTTGAGGCCCGGATCCTGTGGCGTCTTAACAGGGTTGCTCTTCTCCATGTTGAACTTCTCCAGAATGTCTTTCGCAAACTTGGTTTGCCGCATCGACACCTTCCCTGTCGTCATATCTTGATCGATTTCCATGCCGAGGAAGTACTTGAGGTGGCCCAGGTCCGTCATCTCGAAACGGTCACTGAGCGCCTTCTTCGTCGACTTGAGCAGCTTGTCGTTGTTACTTGCGAGGATCAGGTCGTCGACATATAGCGCCACGAAGATCATGTCTTGGTCGTCACGCTTGAAGTAGATGCAGTGGTCAGACTCGCACTTCTTGAACCCTAGCTTGAGCATGAGGTCGTCGATGGTCTTGTTCCACATCCGCGGCGACTGCTTCAAACCGTAAAGAGACCGCTTGAGCTGACAGACATAGTCCGGGTGCTTTTCATCGCTGTAGCCGTCCGGCTGTGCCATGTAGATGTCTTCGTCTAACAAACCGTTCAGGAAAGCTGTCTTGACATCCATCTGGTGCACCATGAGATTGTACTTGGCCGCCAGACTGAGCAGGATCCTGATCGACGTGAACTTGGCCACTGGCGCGAAGGTCTCGTCGTAGTCGATGCCGTACTTCTGCGAAAATCCCTTGGCCACCAGTCGCGCCTTGAACCGTTCGATCTCTCCAGCCTGGTTCTCCTTCACACGGAACACCCATCGGTTGCCGATTGCCTTGCGTCCTTTTGGCAGCGGCACGAGGATCCACGTCTCGTTCTTGCGGAGCGACTCGACCTCCGAGTCACACGCCTCCTTCCACTTGACTGCGTCGCTGGATTCCATCGCCGACTTGAACGTGGTCGGCATTTCTCCCACTGAATTCACGACGTATGCAGCTTCGAAGTCTTGACTTTCTTGAGCCGCAGCCGACATCTCGTCCAGAGTCAGGTGTCGACTCTGCCGCTTGGCACTTGGAACTTCCACAGCTTCTTCCAGCGACTGCGTCCGCGGGTGTCGCTTGCTGCCTGGTTCAAAACCTTCGTCCCGCGCTGCTTCTTCGTCTTCTTCTTCTTTGTCGTCTTCATCCGACTGCAACGAATCTTGATCCGTCGTCTCTTCATCTTGAATGACCACCACCTCCCTCTGATGGTAGTCACGTCTCCCACTGTCGAAGACGTCTTCCATAAACTGCGCGTCGCGGCTCACCAGCACGCGACCGCTCTTGGTCTCTTCGAAACGGTACGCTTTCTCATGCTCCGAGTATCCCAGGAACCGACAGCGCACCGACCGAGCGTCAAACTTGGTACGCTTCTCCTTCGGCACGTGCACGTACGCGTGGCAACCGAACACCTTGAGGTTCGCTAGCAGCGGTTTCTTGCCTGTCCAAACCTGGTGCGGCGACTTGTCGTGGTTGATGGCACGCGTCGGACACCGATTACGGAGGAACGTAGCTGTCACGACAGCTTCACCCCAATACGTCTTGGGCAATCCAGCATGTTCCAGCATGCAACGCGCACACTCCACCAACGTCCGGTTCATGCGCTCGGCGACTCCGTTCAGCTGAGGCGTGTATGGCGGCGTGAACTTCTGCATGATACCACGGTCCGCACAGAACTTGGCCATCTCACCCGAAGTGTACTCGCCGCCGTTGTCGCTCCGCAGCATTTTCACGCGCTTGCCAGTCTGGGTCTCAGCTAACGCGACGAATTGCGCGAACTTGTCGGCCACCTCGGACTTGTTGCGCAGCAAGTACACCACACAGAAGTGCGACTTGTCATCGATAAACGTGACAAAATAGCGCTTGCCTCCAAAGGTCGGCGTCTGCATGGGACCGCATACATCACTGTGTACGACTTCTAGCACTTGCTTGGCACGGTTTGGCGACGTCTTCATGTAGCTTACTCGCGTTTGCTTGCCGAGTGAGCATCCGTCGCATAACTCCCACTGCTTCACCGACGCCATATCGATACCAACACCGTAGCCCTTCTTGACGATGGCGTCTAGACCGCCATGGCCGATGTGACCAAGTCGAAGGTGCCAGAGGTACGACGTGGTGTCCCCTTGGCGATCCTTCGAAATTGCCGCATTGGCCTCGTCAGGCATCATCGGAGTCATGCACAGCTTGAACAGTCCTTTGCCCTCACGAGCGCCGAGCTTCCACTTGAGACTCTTCGTTTCAGCGAAGCACCCGCCGCTCTCGAAGATAACTGGCCCGACGTCCTTAGTGAACCGACCAACCGAAAACAGGTTGCGCGACAGCTTCGGAATGTGCCACACGTTCGTGAGTACACCCTTCTTCATGCCGCGCGGGGTCTTCATCGACATCACAATGTCGCCGGTCCCCACAGCCTGAACCACACCGTCGTCCGCGAGATGCACGTCCACCGGAGAGATCTTCTTGTAGTTCTTCATGTACTCCTTCGAGTACGTCATGTGCTGCGTCGCACCCGAGTCGACCAGCCACACTCCATTCGACTTGGAGGCACCCGTGTTACCACCAACCGAGAAGAGGAAGTCGCCAGAGTCATCTTCACTCTGCGCGACATTCGCTCGTTGCGGCCTCTGCCGCTCCGCGTTCTCGCGGATTCGCACCGGACACTTGGCGATCCAATGTCCGTGCTCGCCACAGTAGTGACAGGCACTAGTCTTCTGCGCCTGCCGACCCTTGCGCTTGTTGTCGCTTGTCATGAACGCTTGACCTTGACCGTGCGCGGTGCCGTCCGTACCGCCACCTTGTTCCTTGCGCTTCATGTCCTCATGCAGCAGCCGAGACGTCACGAGTTCCCACGACAGTGAGTCGGCTCTCGACTCCAACGCCGTGATCAGGAACTGGTACGACTCGCTCAGACTTCCCAAAAGCGTGATCACCAAGTCGTCCTCGCTGACCGGAGCGCCGACCGCGTCGAGCTGTTCCGCCAGAGTCTTGAGCTTGTTGATGTGTTGAAGCACATCATCACCTTCCTCCATCATGAGCGTGAAGAAACGCCGACGAAGAAAGAGCTTGTTGGCCAAACTCTTCTTCTCGAAGTGTCCTTCCAGTCTTGACCATGCATCATGCGCGCCACTCGCCGAGCGAACCAGCGGCAGCTGCGAATCCTCCATCGCGAGACAGATCATCGCCAGCGCCTTGCGCGACTTCTTCCGAAAGAGCGCTTGATCCGCCGCAGTCTGGCAGTGCTCCAGCTTCACTTCCCCATTTGTCACTTCCCACAGTTCGCGCTCCTCGAGCACCATCTGCATCTTGAACTTCCACGTGTGGAAGTTAGTTCCGTCGAACTTGTTAATGCGGGCGGTAGTCGAAGTGGCGTCCATGGCGAAGGCGTAGTCGGGGTCTTGGTCAGGGAAGACGGGGCTTGGGCTCAAACCAAAAGGCTTGGTCACTTGATGGCAAAATGCAAAGTGATTGATTTAGGTCCTTAGTTCGCAAACTCCTTGCTACCTCTAAGCCTACAGTTCTACCTACTGGGTACACTCTACTGGATTCTCTACTGGATACTGAGTTACTTCAGCCAATCAGGGAGTGCCACGTAGAGCCCATCATGTACCCACAATCTTGTACCCACCCATGGCGTAATCGTCCATGGCGTAAACACCGTCCCATAAACACCGTGACGTAATCTTCGTCTCGTAATCACAGGATGATTGCGATGCCACTGAGTGAAGGTCATACCGGTATCCTACCGGTATACAGCAGCTGGTCGAGACGTCTCCTTGACAACAAATGCCGACGCTGAGCTTCTTCTTGACGATGGCGTCGAGCCCAGCGTGACCGATGTGACCTAGTCGAAGGTGCCAGAGGTACGACTTGGTGTCCCCTTGGCTCCCGTTCGGACTCGCCGAATTCGCTTCGTCCAGGCGCACGGGCGTCATGCACAGCTTGAACAGCTTGCCGTCACGCGCACCTATCGTGCACTTCATCCCCTTCAGCGCGATGAAGCATCCGTCGCTGTCGAAGGTCACTGATCCGACGTCCTTGGTGAAGCGCCTGATGAAAGGTATGGATCTTGGACACGAAGCTTGTACGAAGCGGAGGGAGGGACGTCGCAGACGGCGGGACCGGAGCGAAGGCACTTGAGGGGTAGAATGAAGATTCGAAAGTGATTGAATTGTTGGAGCTTACACCCAAAAGGCTTGGTCACTTGATGGCAAAATGCAAAGTGATTGATTTAGGTCCTTAGTTCGCAAACTCCTTGCTACCTCTAAGCCTACAGTTCTACCTACTGGGTACACTCTACTGGATTCTCTACTGGATACTGAGTTACTTCAGCCAATCGCAGAGCGCCACGTCGATGCCCATCTTGTACCCACAATCTTGTACCCACGTGCATCGTAATCATCGTCCCGTAATCGCCGGAGTGATTGAGGTGCCACTGAGTGAAGGTCATACCGGTATCCTACCGGTATACAGCAGCTGCTCGAGGCGTCTCCTTGACAACACTCCCACTCGACTCGATAGCCTTCGGTGCTTCGATGCCGAGCTTGCTCCGGAGACAGTCGAACTGCGCCGCTGGAATGGGCTTGGTCATCAGGTCCGCCAGCATGTCTTGCGTCGGACAGTACTCGAGCACCACTTCTCCGTCCTCGACCTTCTCGCGCACGAAGTGGTAGCGAATGTCGATATGCTTGGTACGCTTGTGAAACTCGGGATTCTTGGCAAGCGCGATGGATCCTTGGTTGTCTTCGTAGATCTTGATCGCCTTGCCCTCTGTGGTTTCGCCTATCTCGCACAGAAACGCCTTGAGCCACACAGCCTCCTGTGTTGCCTCCGATAGCGCCATGTACTCGGCTTCCGTCGACGATAGTGCCACCGTCCTCTGCTTCTTGCTGCGCCAGCTCACGCATCCACCGCTCATTATGAACGCGTATCCGCTCGTGCTGCGGCGCGACTCCACATCACCCGCCCAGTCCGCATCCGAGTAGCCGCAGACGCCGTCTTGGTCCTTGGTGCGAAACTCGATGCCGTACGTCGCCGTGCCTTGGATGTAGCGGAGGACACGCTTGAGTGCTTGCCAGTGCGTGGGGCATGGGTCTGCAGCGAACTGACTCAGTGTGCCCACTGCCGCAGCCAGATCCGGTCGGGTGCCCACCATCAAGTACATGAGGCAGCCCACGGCGTTCCGGTAAGGCACGCCTGCCATGGTGTCATCATGCTTGCACCCGCCGTCGCACATAGCCTTGGTCAGCTTGAGTCCGGGATCCTGCGGCGTTTTCACGGGCTTGCTGTTCTCCATGCTGAACTTGCTCAGGATGCTCCGCGCGAACTTGGTCTGCCGCATCGTCACCTCACCAGCCTTGATGTCTTGCTTGATCTCCATTCCGAGAAAGTAGCTCAGCTCAAAAGGCTTGGTCACTTGATGGCAAAATGCAAAGTGATTGATTTAGGTCCTTAGTTCGCAAACTCCTTGCTACCTCTAAGCCTACAGTTCTACCTACTGGGTACACTCTACTGGATTCTCTACTGGATACTGAGTTACTTCAGCCAATCGCAGAGCGCCACGTCGATGCCCATCTTGTACCCACAATCTTGTACCCACGTGCATCGTAATCATCGTCCCGTAATCGCCGGAGTGATTGAGGTGCCACTGAGTGAAGGTCATACCGGTATCCTACCGGTATACAGCAGCTGCTCGAGGCGTCTCCTTGACAACACTCCCACTCGACTCGATAGCCTTCGGTGCTTCGATGCCGAGCTTGCTCCGGAGACAGTCGAACTGCGCCGCTGAAATGGGCTTGGTCATCAGGTCCGCCAGCATGTCTTGCGTCGGACAGTACTCGAGCACCACTTCTCCGTCCTCGACCTTCTCGCGCACGAAGTGGTAGCGAATGTCGATATGCTTGGTACGCTTGTGAAACTCGGGATTCTTGGCAAGCGCGATGGATCCTTGGTTGTCTTCGTAGATCTTGATCGCCTTGCCCTCTGTGGTTTCGCCTATCTCGCACAGAAACGCCTTGAGCCACACAGCCTCCTGTGTTGCCTCCGATAGCGCCATGTACTCGGCTTCCGTCGACGATAGTGCCACCGTCCTCTGCTTCTTGCTGCGCCAGCTCACGCATCCACCGCTCATTATGAACGCGTATCCGCTCGTGCTGCGGCGCGACTCCACATCACCCGCCCAGTCCGCATCCGAGTAGCCGCAGACGCCGTCTTGGTCCTTGGTGCGAAACTCGATGCCGTACGTCGCCGTGCCTTGGATGTAGCGGAGGACGCGCTTGAGTGCTTGCCAGTGCGTGGGGCATGGGTCTGCAGCGAACTGACTCAGTGTGCCCACTGCCGCAGCCAGATCCGGTCGGGTGCCCACCATCAAGTACATGAGGCAGCCCACGGCGTTCCGGTAAGGCACGCCTGCCATGGTGTCATCATGCTTGCACCCGCCGTCGCACATAGCCTTGGTCAGCTTGAGTCCGGGGTCCTGCGGCGTTTTCACGGGCTTGCTGTTCTCCATGCTGAACTTGCTCAGGATGCTCCGCGCGAACTTGGTCTGCCGCATCGTCACCTCACCAGCCTTGATGTCTTGCTTGATCTCCATTCCGAGAAAGTAGCTCAGCTCGCCTAGGTCCGTCATCTCGAACCGCTTGCTTAGTGCGCTCTTGGTCGCCTTGAGCATGTCGTCATCACTGCTCGCAATCACCAGGTCGTCCACGTACAGCACCACGAGCACCATGCTGTCGCCGTTGCGCTTGACGTAGACGCAGTGGTCGGTCTCGCACTTGTCGAAGTCCAGCTTGAGCATGAAGTCGTCGATGGTATGGTTCCACATGCGCGGCGACTGCTTGAGACCGTAGAGCGCGCGCTTGAGCTTGCACACATGATCCGGGCGTCCTTCGCTTATGTATCCGTCCGGCTGCTGCATGTAGATGTCTTCATCCAGGACGCCGTTAAGAAAGGCTGTCTTAACGTCCATCTGGTGCAGCTTGAGCCCGTACTTGGCAGCCATCGCTAGCACGATTCGGATGGACGTGAACTTGGCCACGGGCGCGAAGGTCTCGTCGTAGTCGATGCCGTGCTTCTGCGAAAAACCCTTAGCCACCAGGCGCGCCTTGTATCGTTCGATCTCGCCGGCTTGGTTCTCCTTCACGCGAAAGACCCATCGACAGCCGATGGCCTTGCGTCCCTTGGGCAGCGGTACCACGTCCCATGTGTCGTTCTTGCGCAGCGAGTCGTACTCCGAGTCGCAGGCCTCCTTCCATTTGCGTGCGTCGTTGGATTCCATCGCCGACTTGAACGTGGTCGGCATTTCTCCCACTGAATCCACGACGTACGCCGCCTCGAAGCTCTTGTCGTTGTCTCGAGCCATGGCAGACATCTCATCCAGGCCTTGGCGTCGATTCTCTGACGCGTATCGCTTGGCACTCGGGGTCTCCACCGCTTCCTCCAGCGACTGTGTCCGCGGGTGTCTCTTGCTGCCGGGCAAGAATTCATCATCCCGCGCAGTCTCTTCATCTTCGTCGTCCGATGCCGACTGTTCATCTTTGTCCGTGGTGCCTTCTTCCGCATCTTGAAGGTCCACCAGCTCCTCCTTGGGTTTGTAGTCGCGTCTTCCACCGTCGAAGACGTCTTCCATGAACTGTGCATCGCGGCTCACCAGCACGCG
Source organism: Phytophthora sp. 'mugwort' (assembly GCA_033558025.1). NCBI lineage: Eukaryota > Oomycota > Peronosporomycetes > Peronosporales > Peronosporaceae > Phytophthora > Phytophthora sp. 'mugwort'. The sequence continues at coordinate 2,447,301 of JAUCEF010000004.1, read as the reverse complement.
ACCACTCTCGATCTCCTCGAACCGATACGCTTTCTCGTGGTCCGAGTACCCCAGGAACCTGCATCGCACCGATCGCGCATCCAGCTTGGTTCGCTTCTCTTTCGCCACATGCACGTAGGCGTGGCAACCGAAGACTTTGAGGTTGGCCAGCAATGGTTTCTTGGCAGTCCACAGCTCGTACGGAGACTTATCGTTGTCAAGCGCATGTGTCGGACAGCGGTTGCGCAGGAACATAGCCGTCATGACTGCTTCGCCCCAGTATGCCTTGGACAGACTCGCGTGCTCCAGCATGCACCGCGCGCATTCAACTAGCGTCCGGTTCATGCGCTCCGCGATTCCGTTGAGCTGCGGCGTGTATGGCGGCGTGAACTTCTGCACGATGCCGCGCTTGCTGCAAAACTTGGCCATTTTGTCGGATTTGTACTCACCACCGTTGTCACTGCGAAGCTCCTTGACGCGCTTGCCGGTCTGTGTCTCCGCAAACGCCACAAAGTGCGCGAACTTGTCGGCCACCTCCCACTTGTTCTTTACCAGGTACACCACGCAGTAGCGCGACTTGTCGTCGATAAAGGTGACGAAGTAGCGCTTGCCGCCAAACGTCGGCGTGCGCATGGGCCCGCATACGTCACTGTGCACTACCTCCAGTAGTTCATTGGCACGCTTGGGCGATGTCGATTCGAAACTCAATCGCGTCTGCTTGCCGAGCGCGCATCCGTCGCACGTCTCCCACTTGCTCGCGGACCCGAGGTCAATGCCGACGCTGAGCTTCTTCTTGACGATGGCGTCGAGCCCAGCGTGACCGATGTGGCCTAGTCGAAGGTGCCAGAGGTACGACTTGGTGTCCCCTTGGCTCCCGTTCGGACTCGCCGAATTCGCTTCGTCCAGGCGCACGGGCGTCATGCACAGCTTGAACAGCTTGCCGTCACGCGCACCTATCGTGCACTTCATCCCATTCAGCGCGATGAAGCATCCGTCGCTGTCGAAGGTCACTGATCCGACGTCCTTGGTGAAGCGCCCGATCGAGAAGAGGTTGCGCGTTAGCTTGGGAATGTGCCACACGTTCGTGAGCACACCCTTCTTGATGCCACGAGGCGTCTTCATCTCCATCACAATGTCGCCGCTGCCGATCGCTTGAACCACACCGTCGTCTGCGAGACGCACATCGACCGGAGTGAAAGCCTTGTAGTTTCTCATGAACTTCTTGGAGTGCGCCATGTGCTGCGTCGCACCCGAGTCGACCAGCCATGTGCCACTCGCCGACGCTGCCATGGCCGCATCGCCATCGCCGTCGACGAAGAAGAGATAGTCGCCGGAGTCGTCCTCACGCGGGACGTTGGCACGCTGCGAGCGCTGCCGTTCCGTGTTGTCATGGATCCGCGAGGGACACTCCGCGATCCAATGTCCATGCTTGCCGCAGTTGTGGCACGCACCGTTCTTCTTCGACGGTCGGCCCTTATGCTTGTTGTCCCTCATCATGAACGCCTGGCCAGGCGCGGCGCCATCTCCATCGCCACCCTGCTCCTTGCGCTTCATGTCTTCATGTAGCAGCCGAGACGTCACCAGCTCCCACGTCAGCGTGTCGGATCTTGACTCCAACGCCGTGATCAGGAACTGATACGACTCGCTCAGGCTCCCGAGAAGCGTGATCACCAAGTCGTCCTCGCTGACCGGAGCGCCGACCGCGTCGAGCTGTTCCGCCAGAGTCTTGAGCTTGTTGATGTGTTGAAGCACATCATCACCTTCCTCCATCATGAGCGTGAAGAAACGTCGACGAAGAAAGAGCTTGTTGGCCAAACTCTTCTTCTCGAAGTGTCCTTCCAGTCTTGACCATGCATCATGCGCGCCACTCGCCGAGCGAACCAGCGGCAGCTGCGAATCCTCCATCGCGAGACAGATCATCGCCAGCGCCTTGCGCGACTTCTTCCGAAAGAGCGCTTGATCCGCCGCAGTCTGGCAGTGCTCCAGCTTCACTTCCCCACTTGTCACTTCCCACAGTTCGCGCTCCTCGAGCACCATCTGCATCTTGAACTTCCACGTGTGGAAGTTAGCTCCGTCGAACTTGTTGATGCGGAAGGCAGAAGGCGGCGTGGCGTCCATGGCGAAGGCGTAGTCGGGGTCTTCAGAGAAGGCGGGGCTTGGGCTCATAACCAAAAGGCTTGGTCACTTGATGGCAAAATGCAAAGTGATTGATTTAGGTCCTTAGTTCGCAAACTCCTTGCTACCTCTAAGCCTACAGTTCTACCTACTGGGTACACTCTACTGGATTCTCTACTGGATACTGAGTTACTTCAGCCAATCGCAGAGCGCCACGTCGATGCCCATCTTGTACCCACAATCTTGTACCCACGTGCATCGTAATCATCGTCCCGTAATCGCCGGAGTGATTGAGGTGCCACTGAGTGAAGGTCATACCGGTATCCTACCGGTATACAGCAGCTGCTCGAGGCGTCTCCTTGACAACAAGCTCGCCTAGGTCCGTCATCTCGAACCGCTTGCTTAGTGCGCTCTTGGTCGCCTTGAGCATGTCGTCATCACTGCTCGCAATCACCAGGTCGTCCACGTACAGCACCACGAGCACCATGCTGTCGCCGTTGCGCTTGACGTAGACGCAGTGGTCGGTCTCGCACTTGTCGAAGTCCAGCTTGAGCATGAAGTCGTCGATGGTATGGTTCCACATGCGCGGCGACTGCTTGAGACCGTAGAGCGCGCGCTTGAGCTTGCACACATGATCCGGGCGTCCTTCGCTTATGTATCCGTCCGGCTGCTGCATGTAGATGTCTTCATCCAGGACGCCGTTAAGAAAGGCTGTCTTAACGTCCATCTGGTGCAGCTTGAGCCCGTACTTGGCAGCCATCGCTAGCACGATTCGGATGGACGTGAACTTGGCCACGGGCGCGAAGGTCTCGTCGTAGTCGATGCCGTGCTTCTGCGAGAAGCCCTTAGCCACCAGGCGCGCCTTGTATCGTTCGATCTCGCCGGCTTGGTTCTCCTTCACGCGAAAGACCCATCGACAGCCGATGGCCTTGCGTCCCTTGGGCAGCGGTACCACGTCCCATGTGTCGTTCTTGCGCAGCGAGTCGTACTCCGAGTCGCAGGCCTCCTTCCATTTGCGTGCGTCGTTGGATTCCATCGCCGACTTGAACGTGGTCGGCATTTCTCCCACTGAATCCACGACGTACGCCGCCTCGAAGCTCTTGTCGTTGTCTCGAGCCATGGCAGACATCTCATCCAGGCCTTGGCGTCGATTCTCTGACGCGTATCGCTTGGCACTCGGGGTCTCCACCGCTTCCTCCAGCGACTGTGTCCGCGGGTGTCTCTTGCTGCCGGGCAAGAATTCATCACCTCGCGCAGTCTCTTCATCTTCGTCGTCCAATGCCGACTGTTCATCTTTGTCCGTGGTGCCTTCTTCCGCATCTTGAAGGTCCACCAGCGCCTCCTTGGGTTTGTAGTCGCGTCTTCCACCGTCGAAGACGTCTTCCATGAACTGTGCATCGCGGCTCACCAGCACGCGACCACTCTCGATCTCCTCGAACCGATACGCTTTCTCGTGGTCCGAGTACCCCAGGAACCTGCATCGCACCGATCGCGCATCCAGCTTGGTTCGCTTCTCTTTCGCCACATGCACGTAGGCGTGGCAACCGAAGACTTTGAGGTTGGCCAGCAATGGTTTCTTGGCAGTCCACAGCTCGTACGGAGACTTATCGTTGTCAAGCGCATGTGTCGGACAGCGGTTGCGCAGGAACATAGCCGTCATGACTGCTTCGCCCCAGTATGCCTTGGACAGACTCGCGTGCTCCAGCATGCACCGCGCGCATTCAACTAGCGTCCGGTTCATGCGCTCCGCGATTCCGTTGAGCTGCGGCGTGTATGGCGGCGTGAACTTCTGCACGATGCCGCGCTTGCTGCAAAACTTGGCCATTTTGTCGGATTTGTACTCACCACCGTTGTCACTGCGAAGCTCCTTGACGCGCTTGCCGGTCTGTGTCTCCGCAAACGCCACAAAGTGCGCGAACTTGTCGGCCACCTCCCACTTGTTCTTTACCAGGTACACCACGCAGTAGCGCGACTTGTCGTCGATAAAGGTGACGAAGTAGCGCTTGCCGCCAAACGTCGGCGTGCGCATGGGCCCGCATACGTCACTGTGCACTACCTCCAGTAGTTCATTGGCACGCTTGGGCGATGTCGATTCGAAACTCAATCGCGTCTGCTTGCCGAGCGCGCATCCGTCGCACGTCTCCCACTTGCTCGCGGACCCGAGGTCAATGCCGACGCTGAGCTTCTTCTTGACGATGGCGTCGAGCCCAGCGTGACCGATGTGGCCTAGTCGAAGGTGCCAGAGGTACGACTTGGTGTCCCCTTGGCTCCCGTTCGGACTCGCCGAATTCGCTTCGTCCAGGCGCACGGGCGTCATGCACAGCTTGAACAGCTTGCCGTCACGCGCACCTATCGTGCACTTCATCCCATTCAGCGCGATGAAGCATCCGTCGCTGTCGAAGGTCACTGATCCGACGTCCTTGGTGAAGCGCCCGATCGAGAAGAGGTTGCGCGTTAGCTTGGGAATGTGCCACACGTTCGTGAGCACACCCTTCTTGATGCCACGAGGCGTCTTCATCTCCATCACAATGTCGCCGCTGCCGATCGCTTGAACCACACCGTCGTCTGCGAGACGCACATCGACCGGAGTGAAAGCCTTGTAGTTTCTCATGAACTTCTTGGAGTGCGCCATGTGCTGCGTCGCACCCGAGTCGACCAGCCATGTGCCACTCGCCGACGCTGCCATGGCCGCATCGCCATCGCCGTCGACGAAGAAGAGATAGTCGCCGGAGTCGTCCTCACGCGCGACGTTGGCACGCTGCGAGCGCTGCCGTTCCGTGTTATTGAGGGTTGCCAGGTTTTGGTACTGTGTACCAGTAACCGGTTAACCCGAACCGGTCCAACACGATCCCGCGATGTTTACGGTACGTTGTTTACGCAACCGATGATTAGACGAGTAGGATGATTGGACGAGTGCGGAGTGTTGGTGATTGGATGCACCAAATGATTGGATGCAGGGCTGCATATCTATGTGGTAGACTAGGTAGTGTAAGCTCCGATAAATCAATCACTTTCGAATCTTCCTTCTTCAGCTCAAGTGGTCTTCACTCCGGTCCCCGCACCCAAGTGCAGAACTCCCTCCGCTCAATCCAAGCCTCGCTTCAAGACCTCAACACCTTTATCAGGTTATGAGCCCAAGCACCATGTCCTCTGCCCAAGACGTCTCGACCAAGGTCTCCATCGACAAGTTCAACGGAGACAACTACGCGACGTGGAACCGCTACATGCGTGGCGTGTTCCTGACCAAGTCGACGTGGCATGTGGTGAATCGGGAAACGTCTCCATCCTTTACGGACTCCCGGGCCAAGGACGAGTATGTCAAGTCGAGCAACATCGCTTTTGGACTGATGTTGCTTCACATGGACGCCGACTACCATCATGTGGTCGACGACTGCGAGGAAGCATGGATCGCGTGGACGCGCTTGAAGACGCTGTACGGTGGATCGCAGAAGGCTGGTCGCATCTACCTAAAGCGACAGCTCTTCAGCATGGAGATGTCGGAAGGCGGCAATGTGTTGCATCATTGCAACGAGGTCCTCAACATCAGCGCCAAGCTCAGCAGCATCGGTGCCAAGATGGAGGACGAGGACGTGGCGATCTGCTTGTTGCGCAGCCTCCCCAAGAGCTACGAGAACGTCGTGCTGAACTTGGAGATGAGCAGCGCTGAACTGCGGTCGCAAGACGTTGTGAAGGTGCTCACGAACGAGCACATCAAGCGACAAGGCGAGAAGACGGCGACGGTGAAGACTGAGAACGCGGCCAAGGCGTTCAACACCGACCGTGAGCCTCGCCAATGCACGTACTGCGGAAAATTGGGGCATGTCATTGACAAGTGCTGGACCAAGCAGAAGGACGAGAACAGAGGGCCAAGACGCGGCGGCAACGGCCGTGGACGCGGGGCCAACAACATCCAGTGGAGAAACGACAGCGACGGCTACGACAACGACTACGATCGAGTGGCGTTCGCGGTTTCCCTGGAATGTGGAGTTTCGACGGACAAGAATGTGTCCGGGATGTGGGCGGTCGACAGCGGCGCAACGCACCATATTTGCAACGACAAGTCCAAGTTCGCCAATTTAATCGAGCGAAGTGAAGGCGAACTTTCGGTGGCCGATGGCAACAAGGCTGCCATCAAGGGTGTGGGGACCATCGTGGAAAGAGTGGTCCTGCCTAACGGCGACGAGCGCGAGATCGAGATCAAGAACGCGCTTTACGTGCCAAATATGAGCAAGAATCTGCTTTCAGTGCCGCAGATAAACAAGCATGGCAAGTTCCAAGTGGTATTTGACGGCACTGAGATGCACGTTTCGCGCAAGGACTCGAATCAAGTGGTGGCGACGGCGGATCTCGTGGACGGACTCTACTGGCTTCGCACACCTCAGCGATCGGCAAATGCGGCGACAAGTGGAAGGACGGTCGATTTGCACGCGCGTATGGGTCACGCTCCAGTCGAGGTTCTTGATGAAAGGTGTTGAGGTCTTGAAGCGAGGCTTGGATTGAGCGGAGGGAGTTCTGCACTTGGGTGCGGGGACCGGAGTGAAGACCACTTGAGCTGAAGAAGGAAGATTCGAAAGTGATTGATTTATCGGAGCTTACACTACCTAGTCTACCACATAGATATGCAGCCCTGCATCCAATCATTTGGTGCATCCAATCACCAACACTCCGCACTCGTCCAATCATCCTACTCGTCTAATCATCGGTTGCGTAAACAACGTACCGTAAACATCGCGGGATCGTGTTGGACCGGTTCGGGTTAACCGGTTACTGGTACACAGTACCAAAACCTGGCAACCCTCAATACGCCCCCTCAATGCGAACACGCGTGGATACCGAGGGACGCCGTCAGATCCGTGTGGCGCGGTCCTGGCAGTGCCTTGGTCATGATGTCCGCCAGCATGATAGAAGTCTCGCAGTACTCGAGCTTGACTTCGCCGCGCTTGACCTCATCACGGATGTGATGGTACTTGATGTCGATGTGCTTGGCGCGACCGTGGTTCACTGGGTTCTTCGTCATCTTGATGCACGACTGGTTGTCTTCGCGGATCTTGAGCTCGGGTCCAGTCTCGTTGGCAGCCGCCAAAATCTCGCATAGCAGGCGATGAATCCACTTGCCTTCTTGGATCGCCAGACTGAGCGCGATGTATTCCGCCTCGCTCGTAGACAGCGAAACACTTGACTGCTTCTTGCTTCCCCAGCTCACTGGCGCACCCATCATCATGAACGTGTAGCCGGAAGTCGACTTGCGGTCCGCGAGGTCGCCAGCCCAGTCCGCATCCGAATACCCACGAAAGTCGATCTTGTTGCCTGGCTTGAAACAGATTCCATGCGTCTTGGTGCCTTGTAGATAGCGAAAAATGCGCTTGACCGCAACCCAGTGTTCCTCTTGGGGGTTCTCCATGAAGCGCGATACATAGCCTACTGCGTACGCGATATCCGGGCGAGTAGCAGTCATCAAGTGCATGAGGGCACCCACAGCTTCGCGAAACGGAGCGTTCAGCTTGGTCGCTGCGTCACTTGGAACCAGTCGAGTGCTCATGTCTACCGGACTCACCACAGCCTTGCACTCGTCCATACCGAAACGCTTCAGGATATCATCCACATAACGCCGCTGGCACATCGTCACGCTGCCGTCCGGGCCATCCACCAGCTCGATTCCAAGGACGAACACACACTTGCCGCTGTCGGTCATCTCGAAGCGTGTCTTGAGGTCGGTCTTCGTGCGTGAGATCAGCTCGGGTGAACTTCCGGTGACCAACACATCGTCCACGTAGACCAGCACGAGCACACAGTGGCCATCGACAACCTTGATGTAGAGGCACGGGTCGAAGGCTGAAACTTGAAAACCGATAGAACACACGAATTCGTCGAAGGTCTCGTTCCATACGCGCGAAGCTTGCTTGAGACCGTAAATCGCCTTCACCAATTCCAGGCAGTCGAAATCACCATCCAGCTCGACGCCTTCAGGAACCACGCAGAACACCAACTCCTTCATGACGCCGTACAGAAATGCCGTTACCACGTCGAGTTGGTCGAGGGGCCAGTCGAAATACTTGGCAATCGCGATGACCATGCGCAGCGTCACGTACTTGACCACGGGCGAGAACGTCTCCGTGTAGTCGATGCCGTACTTTTGCTTGAAACCCTTGGCCACCAGGCGCGCCTTGTACTTCTCGATCGATCCGTCGGCTTTGCGCTTAATCTTGAACACCCACTTGGTACCGATGGCGCTTTGTCCGCTGGGCAACTTGGCAGCACGAAACACACCACGAAGTCGCATCGACTTTAACTCAGCACGAATCGCCTTGCGCCAGTGCAATTGGTCCGGGCCGTTGACCGCTTCTTGGAATGTCGACGGCTCCGATAAGTCCACGGCTGCTTCGACCGCGTTGGCACTTGCACGCCAAAACACAGATGGAGTCGATTCTTCATCTTGGTCTCCAGACTTTTCTTCTTCATCTGCGTCTGTTCGGTGCGAAGGGGAGTCGTTCGGTGCACTTGCTTCTTCCAGTCCAGGTCGATGACGCACAGCGCGCGGTCTTCTGGCAGCTTCATCTTCGTCACTCGGGCGGCTCTTGCGCTTCCCTGCCTGTTTGTACTCCGTCTGGCGCGGACCATCATCGTCGATGTCGAGCGAGTCGAAGTCCAGGTCGTCGACATCTTCATCAGAAATCGACGGTGAAAATCCAAAGGTTGATTCATCGAAGTTGACATCGCGACTGATGACCACCTGCCCCGCCTCGATGTCATAAAGTCGATACGCCTTGGACACTTCTTCGTAACCCAGAAACAATCCGGCGCGAGCCTTGGGATCCCACTTGAGTCGCTTCTCCTTCGGAGTCAGGATGTACGTCCGACAGCCGAAAACACGCATGTGCTTCACACTCGGCTTGGACTTGTAGACGATCTCGAACGGAGTCTTGTGCTCGATCTTGGGTGACGGCAGGCGGTTCTTCACATAGATGGCCGTCATCGCCGCCTCAGCCCAGAAACACTTGTCCAGCTTGGCGTGATGCAACATGCTGCGGCCGATCGTGACGATAGTTCGGATGGCTCGCTCTGCCGTGCCGTTGGTCTGGTGCGCGTACGGAACCGTGGTTTGCTGCTCGATGCCTTCGTCTTCGTAAAAATCCTTGAGCGAGTTAGTCGCAAACTCACGAGCTCCGTCGTGCCGCACAAACTTGACCTTCTTGCCGAACTGCGTCTGCACCTTCATGATGTATGTCTTGATGCAGTCTTCACTTTCCGACTTGGCACGCAGACAGAAACCCTTCATGCATCCGCTGGCTTCGTCCACGATCAGGAGCAGGTACTTGCTACCGCCAAGCGAGTTTTCCTCCATGGGTCCGCAGATGTCAAAGTGGAGCAGCTCAAATGTGTCGTAGCGACGCTTGTCACGGTTGCTTGGGAATGGTTTTTGGACCATTTTGCCTTGCTGGCAACCACGACACACACTTGGTCCACTCGACTTGGAAGGTGCTTTCGCGTCCTTGATCATCTTGGTGTCGACCATCTTGCGAAGAACCTCGACTGGAGCGTGACCCATACGCGCGTGCAAATCGACCGTCCTTCCACTTGTCGCCGCATTTGCCGATCGCTGAGGTGTGCGAAGCCAGTAGAGTCCGTCCACGAGATCCGCCGTCGCCACCACTTGATTCGAGTCCTTGCGCGAAACGTGCATCTCAGTGCCGTCAAATACCACTTGGAACTTGCCATGCTTGTTTATCTGCGGCACTGAAAGCAGATTCTTGCTCATATTTGGCACGTAAAGCGCGTTCTTGATCTCGATCTCGCGCTCGTCGCCGTTAGGCAGGACCACTCTTTCCACGATGGTCCCCACACCCTTGATGGCAGCCTTGTTGCCATCGGCCACCGAAAGTTCGCCTTCACTTCGCTCGATTAAATTGGCGAACTTGGACTTGTCGTTGCAAATATGGTGCGTTGCGCCGCTGTCGACCGCCCACATCCCGGACACATTCTTGTCCGTCGAAACTCCACATTCCAGTGAAACCGCGAACGCTACTCGATCGTAGTCGTAGTCGTAGCCGTTGCTGTCGTTTCTCCACTGGATGTTGTTGGCCCCGCGTCCACGGCCGTTGCCGCCGCGTCTTGGCCCTCTGTTCTCGTCCTTCTGCTTGGTCCAGCACTTGTCAATGACATGCCCCAATTTTCCGCAGTACGTGCATTGGCGAGGCTCACGGTCGGTGTTGAACGCCTTGGCCGCGTTCTCAGTCTTCACCGTCGCCGTCTTCTCGCCTTGTCGCTTGATGTGCTCGTTCGTGAGCACCTTCACAACGTCTTGCGACCGCAGTTCAGCGCTGCTCATCTCCAAGTTCAGCACGACGTTCTCGTAGCTCTTGGGGAGGCTGCGCAACAAGCAGATCGCCACGTCCTCGTCCTCCATCTTGGCACCGATGCTGCTGAGCTTGGCGCTGATGTTGAGGACCTCGTTGCAATGATGCAACACATTGCCGCCTTCCGACATCTCCATGCTGAAGAGCTGTCGCTTTAGGTAGATGCGACCAGCCTTCTGCGATCCACCGTACAGCGTCTTCAAGCGCGTCCACGCGATCCATGCTTCCTCGCAGTCGTCGACCACATGATGGTAGTCGGCGTCCATGTGAAGCAACATCAGTCCAAAAGCGATGTTGCTCGACTTGACATACTCGTCCTTGGCCCGGGAGTCCGTAAAGGATGGAGACGTTTCCCGATTCACCACATGCCACGTCGACTTGGTCAGGAACACGCCACGCATGTAGCGGTTCCACGTCGCGTAGTTGTCTCCGTTGAACTTGTCGATGGAGACCTTGGTCGAGACGTCTTGGGCAGAGGACATGGTGCTTGGGCTCATAACCTGATGAAAGGTGTTGAGGTCTTGAAGCGAGGCTTGGATTGAGCGGAGGGAGTTCTGCACTTGGGTGCGGGGACCGGAGTGAAGACCACTTGAGCTGAAGAAGGAAGATTCGAAAGTGATTGATTTATCGGAGCTTACACTACCTAGTCTACCACATAGATATGCAGCCCTGCATCCAATCATTTGGTGCATCCAATCACCAACACTCCGCACTCGTCCAATCATCCTACTCGTCTAATCATCGGTTGCGTAAACAACGTACCGTAAACATCGCGGGATCGTGTTGGACCGGTTCGGGTTAACCGGTTACTGGTACACAGTACCAAAACCTGGCAACCCTCAATAGTTCTTCGCAAGATGGTCGACACCAAGATGATCAAGGACGCGAAAGCACCTTCCAAGTCGAGTGGACCAAGTGTGTGTCGTGGTTGCCAGCAAGGCAAAATGGTCCAAAAACCATTCCCAAGCAACCGTGACAAGCGTCGCTACGACACATTTGAGCTGCTCCACTTTGACATCTGCGGACCCATGGAGGAAAACTCGCTTGGCGGTAGCAAGTACCTGCTCCTGATCGTGGACGAAGCCAGCGGATGCATGAAGGGTTTCTGTCTGCGTGCCAAGTCGGAAAGTGAAGACTGCATCAAGACATACATCATGAAGGTGCAGACGCAGTTCGGCAAGAAGGTCAAGTTTGTGCGGCACGACGGAGCTCGTGAGTTTGCGACTAACTCGCTCAAGGATTTTTACGAAGACGAAGGCATCGAGCAGCAAACCACGGTTCCGTACGCGCACCAGACCAACGGCACGGCAGAGCGAGCCATCCGAACTATCGTCACGATCGGCCGCAGCATGTTGCATCACGCCAAGCTGGACAAGTGTTTCTGGGCTGAGGCGGCGATGACGGCCATCTATGTGAAGAACCGCCTGCCGTCACCCAAGATCGAGCACAAGACTCCGTTCGAGATCGTCTACAAGTCCAAGCCGAGTGTGAAGCACATGCGTGTTTTCGGCTGTCGGACGTACATCCTGACTCCGAAGGAGAAGCGACTCAAGTGGGATCCCAAGGCTCGCGCCGGATTGTTTCTGGGTTACGAAGAAGTGTCCAAGGCGTATCGACTTTATGACATCGAGGCGGGGCAGGTGGTCATCAGTCGCGATGTCAACTTCGATGAATCAACCTTTGGATTTTCACCGTCGATTTCTGATGAAGATGTCGACGACCTGGACTTCGACTCGCTCGACATCGACGATGATGGTCCGCGCCAGACGGAGTACAAACAGGCAGGGAAGCGCAAGAGCCGCCCGAGTGACGAAGATGAAGCTGCCAGAAGACCGCGCGCTGTGCGTCATCGACCTGGACTGGAAGAAGCAAGTGCACCGAACGACTCCCCTTCGCACCGAACAGACGCAGATGAAGAAGAAAAGTCTGGAGACCAAGATGAAGAATCGACTCCATCTGTGTTTTGGCGTGCAAGTGCCAACGCGGTCGAAGCAGCCGTGGACTTATCGGAGCCGTCGACATTCCAAGAAGCGGTCAACGGCCCGGACCAATTGCACTGGCGCAAGGCGATTCGTGCTGAGTTAAAGTCGATGCGACTTCGTGGTGTGTTTCGTGCTGCCAAGTTGCCCAGCGAACAAAGCGCCATCGGTACCAAGTGGGTGTTCAAGATTAAGCGCAAAGCCGACGGATCGATCGAGAAGTACAAGGCGCGCCTGGTGGCCAAGGGTTTCAAGCAAAAGTACGGCATCGACTACACGGAGACGTTCTCGCCCGTGGTCAAGTACGTGACGCTGCGCATGGTCATCGCGATTGCCAAGTATTTCGACTGGCCCCTCGACCAACTCGACGTGGTAACGGCATTTCTGTACGGCGTCATGAAGGAGTTGGTGTTCTGCGTGGTTCCTGAAGGCGTCGAGCTGGATGGTGATTTCGACTGCCTGGAATTGGTCAAGGCGATTTACGGTCTCAAGCAAGCTTCGCGCGTATGGAACGAGACCTTCGACGAATTCGTGTGTTCTATCGGTTTTCAAGTTTCAGCCTTCGACCCGTGCCTCTACATCAAGGTTGTCGATGGCCACTGTGTGCTCGTGCTGGTCTACGTGGACGATGTGTTGGTCACCGGAAGTTCACCCGAGCTGATCTCACGCACGAAGACCGACCTCAAGACACGCTTCGAGATGACCGACAGCGGCAAGTGTGTGTTCGTCCTTGGAATCGAGCTGGTGGATGGCCCGGACGGCAGCGTGACGATGTGCCAGCGGCGTTATGTGGATGATATCCTGAAGCGTTTCGGTATGGACGAGTGCAAGGCTGTGGTGAGTCCGGTAGACATGAGCACTCGACTGGTTCCAAGTGACGCAGCGACCAAGGTGAACGCTCCGTTTCGCGAAGCTGTGGGTGCCCTCATGCACTTGATGACTGCTACTCGCCCGGATATCGCGTACGCAGTAGGCTATGTATCGCGCTTCATGGAGAACCCCCAAGAGGAACACTGGGTTGCGGTCAAGCGCATTTTTCGCTATCTACAAGGCACCAAGACGCATGGAATCTGTTTCAAGCCAGGCAACAAGATCGACTTTCGTGGGTATTCGGATGCGGACTGGGCTGGCGACCTCGCGGACCGCAAGTCGACTTCCGGCTACACGTTCATGATGATGGGTGCGCCAGTGAGCTGGGGAAGCAAGAAGCAGTCAAGTGTTTCGCTGTCTACGAGCGAGGCGGAATACATCGCGCTCAGTCTGGCGATCCAAGAAGGCAAGTGGATTCATCGCCTGCTATGCGAGATTTTGGCGGCTGCCAACGAGACTGGACCCGAGCTCAAGATCCGCGAAGACAACCAGTCGTGCATCAAGATGACGAAGAACCCAGTGAACCACGGTCGCGCCAAGCACATCGACATCAAGTACCATCACATCCGTGATGAGGTCAAGCGCGGCGAAGTCAAGCTCGAGTACTGCGAGACTTCTATCATGCTGGCGGACATCATGACCAAGGCACTGCCAGGACCGCGCCACACGGATCTGACGGCGTCCCTCGGTATCCACGCGTGTTCGCATTGAGGGGGCGTATTGAGGGTTGCCAGGTTTTGGTACTGTGTACCAGTAACCGGTTAACCCGAACCGGTCCAACACGATCCCGCGATGTTTACGGTACGTTGTTTACGCAACCGATGATTAGACGAGTAGGATGATTGGACGAGTGCGGAGTGTTGGTGATTGGATGCACCAAATGATTGGATGCAGGGCTGCATATCTATGTGGTAGACTAGGTAGTGTAAGCTCCGATAAATCAATCACTTTCGAATCTTCCTTCTTCAGCTCAAGTGGTCTTCACTCCGGTCCCCGCACCCAAGTGCAGAACTCCCTCCGCTCAATCCAAGCCTCGCTTCAAGACCTCAACACCTTTATCACGTGTTGTCATGGATCCGCGAGGGACACTCCGCGATCCAATGTCCATGCTTGCCGCAGTTGTGGCACGCACCGTTCTTCTTCGACGGTCGGCCCTTATGCTTGTTGTCCCTCATCATGAACGCCTGGCCAGGCGCGGCGCCATCTCCATCGCCACCCTGCTCCTTGCGCTTCATGTCTTCATGTAGCAGCCGAGACGTCACCAGCTCCCACGTCAGCGTGTCGGATCTTGACTCCAACGCCGTGATCAGGAACTGATACGACTCGCTCAGGCTCCCGAGAAGCGTGATCACCAAGTCGTCCTCGCTGACCGGAGCGCCGACCGCGTCGAGCTGTTCCGCCAGAGTCTTGAGCTTGTTGATGTGTTGAAGCACATCATCACCTTCCTCCATCATGAGCGTGAAGAAACGCCGACGAAGAAAGAGCTTGTTGGCCAAACTCTTCTTCTCGAAGTGTCCTTCCAGTCTTGACCATGCATCATGCGCGCCACTCGCCGAGCGAACCAGCGGCAGCTGCGAATCCTCCATCGCGAGACAGATCATCGCCAGCGCCTTGCGCGACTTCTTCCGAAAGAGCGCTTGATCCGCCGCAGTCTGGCAGTGCTCCAGCTTCACTTCCCCACTTGTCACTTCCCACAGTTCGCGCTCCTCGAGCACCATCTGCATCTTGAACTTCCACGTGTGGAAGTTAGCTCCGTCGAACTTGTTGATGCGGAAGGCAGAAGGCGGCGTGGCGTCCATGGCGAAGGCGTAGTCGGGGTCTTCAGAGAAGGCGGGGCTTGGGCTCATAACCAAAAGGCTTGGTCACTTGATGGCAAAATGCAAAGTGATTGATTTAGGTCCTTAGTTCGCAAACTCCTTGCTACCTCTAAGCCTACAGTTCTACCTACTGGGTACACTCTACTGGATTCTCTACTGGATACTGAGTTACTTCAGCCAATCGCAGAGCGCCACGTCGATGCCCATCTTGTACCCACAATCTTGTACCCACGTGCATCGTAATCATCGTCCCGTAATCGCCGGAGTGATTGAGGTGCCACTGAGTGAAGGTCATACCGGTATCCTACCGGTATACAGCAGCTGCTCGAGGCGTCTCCTTGACAACACACCCTACTGTTATAGACACGCGACCCTGCGTCCTATCACCTAGTGCATCTAATCAACCATCACTCACCGGTGTTCGTCCAATCATCCTACTCGTCTAATCATCGGTGGCGTAAACAACGTACCGTAAACATCGCGGGATCGTGTTGGACCGGTTCGGGTTAACCGGTTACTGGTACACAGTACCAAAACCCGGCAACCCTCAATAGCGCCCCCTCAATGCGAACTATTGAGGGTTGCCAGGTTTTGGTACTGTGTACCAGTAACCGGTTAACCCGAACCGGTCCAACACGATCCCGCGATGTTTACGGTACGTTGTTTACGCAACCGATGATTAGACGAGTAGGATGATTGGACGAGTGCGGAGTGTTGGTGATTGGATGCACCAAATGATTGGATGCAGGGCTGCATATCTATGTGGTAGACTAGGTAGTGTAAGCTCCGATAAATCAATCACTTTCGAATCTTCCTTCTTCAGCTCAAGTGGTCTTCACTCCGGTCCCCGCACCCAAGTGCAGAACTCCCTCCGCTCAATCCAAGCCTCGCTTCAAGACCTCAACACCTTTCATCAGGTTATGAGCCCAAGCACCATGTCCTCTGCCCAAGACGTCTCGACCAAGGTCTCCATCGACAAGTTCAACGGAGACAACTACGCGACGTGGAACCGCTACATGCGTGGCGTGTTCCTGACCAAGTCGACGTGGCATGTGGTGAATCGGGAAACGTCTCCATCCTTTACGGACTCCCGGGCCAAGGACGAGTATGTCAAGTCGAGCAACATCGCTTTTGGACTGATGTTGCTTCACATGGACGCCGACTACCATCATGTGGTCGACGACTGCGAGGAAGCATGGATCGCGTGGACGCGCTTGAAGACGCTGTACGGTGGATCGCAGAAGGCTGGTCGCATCTACCTAAAGCGACAGCTCTTCAGCATGGAGATGTCGGAAGGCGGCAATGTGTTGCATCATTGCAACGAGGTCCTCAACATCAGCGCCAAGCTCAGCAGCATCGGTGCCAAGATGGAGGACGAGGACGTGGCGATCTGCTTGTTGCGCAGCCTCCCCAAGAGCTACGAGAACGTCGTGCTGAACTTGGAGATGAGCAGCGCTGAACTGCGGTCGCAAGACGTTGTGAAGGTGCTCACGAACGAGCACATCAAGCGACAAGGCGAGAAGACGGCGACGGTGAAGACTGAGAACGCGGCCAAGGCGTTCAACACCGACCGTGAGCCTCGCCAATGCACGTACTGCGGAAAATTGGGGCATGTCATTGACAAGTGCTGGACCAAGCAGAAGGACGAGAACAGAGGGCCAAGACGCGGCGGCAACGGCCGTGGACGCGGGGCCAACAACATCCAGTGGAGAAACGACAGCAACGGCTACGACTACGACTACGATCGAGTAGCGTTCGCGGTTTCACTGGAATGTGGAGTTTCGACGGACAAGAATGTGTCCGGGATGTGGGCGGTCGACAGCGGCGCAACGCACCATATTTGCAACGACAAGTCCAAGTTCGCCAATTTAATCGAGCGAAGTGAAGGCGAACTTTCGGTGGCCGATGGCAACAAGGCTGCCATCAAGGGTGTGGGGACCATCGTGGAAAGAGTGGTCCTGCCTAACGGCGACGAGCGCGAGATCGAGATCAAGAACGCGCTTTACGTGCCAAATATGAGCAAGAATCTGCTTTCAGTGCCGCAGATAAACAAGCATGGCAAGTTCCAAGTGGTATTTGACGGCACTGAGATGCACGTTTCGCGCAAGGACTCGAATCAAGTGGTGGCGACGGCGGATCTCGTGGACGGACTCTACTGGCTTCGCACACCTCAGCGATCGGCAAATGCGGCGACAAGTGGAAGGACGGTCGATTTGCACGCGCGTATGGGTCACGCTCCAGTCGAGGTTCTTCGCAAGATGGTCGACACCAAGATGATCAAGGACGCGAAAGCACCTTCCAAGTCGAGTGGACCAAGTGTGTGTCGTGGTTGCCAGCAAGGCAAAATGGTCCAAAAACCATTCCCAAGCAACCGTGACAAGCGTCGCTACGACACATTTGAGCTGCTCCACTTTGACATCTGCGGACCCATGGAGGAAAACTCGCTTGGCGGTAGCAAGTACCTGCTCCTGATCGTGGACGAAGCCAGCGGATGCATGAAGGGTTTCTGTCTGCGTGCCAAGTCGGAAAGTGAAGACTGCATCAAGACATACATCATGAAGGTGCAGACGCAGTTCGGCAAGAAGGTCAAGTTTGTGCGGCACGACGGAGCTCGTGAGTTTGCGACTAACTCGCTCAAGGATTTTTACGAAGACGAAGGCATCGAGCAGCAAACCACGGTTCCGTACGCGCACCAGACCAACGGCACGGCAGAGCGAGCCATCCGAACTATCGTCACGATCGGCCGCAGCATGTTGCATCACGCCAAGCTGGACAAGTGTTTCTGGGCTGAGGCGGCGATGACGGCCATCTATGTGAAGAACCGCCTGCCGTCACCCAAGATCGAGCACAAGACTCCGTTCGAGATCGTCTACAAGTCCAAGCCGAGTGTGAAGCACATGCGTGTTTTCGGCTGTCGGACGTACATCCTGACTCCGAAGGAGAAGCGACTCAAGTGGGATCCCAAGGCTCGCGCCGGATTGTTTCTGGGTTACGAAGAAGTGTCCAAGGCGTATCGACTTTATGACATCGAGGCGGGGCAGGTGGTCATCAGTCGCGATGTCAACTTCGATGAATCAACCTTTGGATTTTCACCGTCGATTTCTGATGAAGATGTCGACGACCTGGACTTCGACTCGCTCGACATCGACGATGATGGTCCGCGCCAGACGGAGTACAAACAGGCAGGGAAGCGCAAGAGCCGCCCGAGTGACGAAGATGAAGCTGCCAGAAGACCGCGCGCTGTGCGTCATCGACCTGGACTGGAAGAAGCAAGTGCACCGAACGACTCCCCTTCGCACCGAACAGACGCAGATGAAGAAGAAAAGTCTGGAGACCAAGATGAAGAATCGACTCCATCTGTGTTTTGGCGTGCAAGTGCCAACGCGGTCGAAGCAGCCGTGGACTTATCGGAGCCGTCGACATTCCAAGAAGCGGTCAACGGCCCGGACCAATTGCACTGGCGCAAGGCGATTCGTGCTGAGTTAAAGTCGATGCGACTTCGTGGTGTGTTTCGTGCTGCCAAGTTGCCCAGCGGACAAAGCGCCATCGGTACCAAGTGGGTGTTCAAGATTAAGCGCAAAGCCGACGGATCGATCGAGAAGTACAAGGCGCGCCTGGTGGCCAAGGGTTTCAAGCAAAAGTACGGCATCGACTACACGGAGACGTTCTCGCCCGTGGTCAAGTACGTGACGCTGCGCATGGTCATCGCGATTGCCAAGTATTTCGACTGGCCCCTCGACCAACTCGACGTGGTAACGGCATTTCTGTACGGCGTCATGAAGGAGTTGGTGTTCTGCGTGGTTCCTGAAGGCGTCGAGCTGGATGGTGATTTCGACTGCCTGGAATTGGTGAAGGCGATTTACGGTCTCAAGCAAGCTTCGCGCGTATGGAACGAGACCTTCGACGAATTCGTGTGTTCTATCGGTTTTCAAGTTTCAGCCTTCGACCCGTGCCTCTACATCAAGGTTGTCGATGGCCACTGTGTGCTCGTGCTGGTCTACGTGGACGATGTGTTGGTCACCGGAAGTTCACCCGAGCTGATCTCACGCACGAAGACCGACCTCAAGACACGCTTCGAGATGACCGACAGCGGCAAGTGTGTGTTCGTCCTTGGAATCGAGCTGGTGGATGGCCCGGACGGCAGCGTGACGATGTGCCAGCGGCGTTATGTGGATGATATCCTGAAGCGTTTCGGTATGGACGAGTGCAAGGCTGTGGTGAGTCCGGTAGACATGAGCACTCGACTGGTTCCAAGTGACGCAGCGACCAAGCTGAACGCTCCGTTTCGCGAAGCTGTGGGTGCCCTCATGCACTTGATGACTGCTACTCGCCCGGATATCGCGTACGCAGTAGGCTATGTATCGCGCTTCATGGAGAACCCCCAAGAGGAACACTGGGTTGCGGTCAAGCGCATTTTTCGCTATCTACAAGGCACCAAGACGCATGGAATCTGTTTCAAGCCAGGCAACAAGATCGACTTTCGTGGGTATTCGGATGCGGACTGGGCTGGCGACCTCGCGGACCGCAAGTCGACTTCCGGCTACACGTTCATGATGATGGGTGCGCCAGTGAGCTGGGGAAGCAAGAAGCAGTCAAGTGTTTCGCTGTCTACGAGCGAGGCGGAATACATCGCGCTCAGTCTGGCGATCCAAGAAGGCAAGTGGATTCATCGCCTGCTATGCGAGATTTTGGCGGCTGCCAACGAGACTGGACCCGAGCTCAAGATCCGCGAAGACAACCAGTCGTGCATCAAGATGACGAAGAACCCAGTGAACCACGGTCGCGCCAAGCACATCGACATCAAGTACCATCACATCCGTGATGAGGTCAAGCGCGGCGAAGTCAAGCTCGAGTACTGCGAGACTTCTATCATGCTGGCGGACATCATGACCAAGGCACTGCCAGGACCGCGCCACACGGATCTGACGGCGTCCCTCGGTATCCACGCGTGTTCGCATTGAGGGGGCGTATTGAGGGTTGCCAGGTTTTGGTACTGTGTACCAGTAACCGGTTAACCCGAACCGGTCCAACACGATCCCGCGATGTTTACGGTACGTTGTTTACGCAACCGATGATTAGACGAGTAGGATGATTGGACGAGTGCGGAGTGTTGGTGATTGGATGCACCAAATGATTGGATGCAGGGCTGCATATCTATGTGGTAGACTAGGTAGTGTAAGCTCCGATAAATCAATCACTTTCGAATCTTCCTTCTTCAGCTCAAGTGGTCTTCACTCCGGTCCCCGCACCCAAGTGCAGAACTCCCTCCGCTCAATCCAAGCCTCGCTTCAAGACCTCAACACCTTTCATCACGAACACGCGTGGATTCCGAGGGACGCCGTCAGATCCGTGTGGCGTGGTCCTGGCAGTGCCTTGGTCATGATGTCCGCCAGCATGATAGAAGTCTCGCAGTACTCGAGCTTGACTTCGCCGCGCTTGACCTCATCACGGATGTGATGGTACTTGATGTCGATGTGCTTGGCGCGACCATGGTTCACTGGGTTCTTCGTCATCTTGATGCACGACTGGTTGTCTTCGAGGATCTTGAGCTCTGGCCCCGATTTGTTCGCTGCCGTCAAAATCTCGCACAACAGGCGATGAATCCACTTGCCTTCTTGGATCGCCAGACTGAGTGCGATGTACTCCGCCTCACTCGTAGACAGCGAAACACTTGACTGCTTCTTGCTTCCCCAGCTCACTGGTGCACCCATTAGCATGAACGTGTAGCCGGAAGTCGACTTGCGGTCCGCGAGGTCGCCAGCCCAGTCCGCGTCCGAGTACCCGCGAAAGTCGATGTTGTCACTGTTGTCAAGGAGACGTCTCGACCAGCTGCTGTATACCGGTAGGATACCGGTATGACCTTCACTCAGTGGCGAGACGAAGATTACGTCACGGTGTTTATGGGACGGTGTTTACGCCACGGACAATTACGCCATGGGTGGGTACAAGATTGTGGGTACATGATGGGCTCTACGTGGCACTCCCTGATTGGCTGAAGTAACTCAGTATCCAGTAGAGAATCCAGTAGAGTGTACCCAGTAGGTAGAACTGTAGGCTTAGAGGTAGCAAGGAGTTTGCGAACTAAGGACCTAAATCAATCACTTTGCATTTTGCCATCAAGTGACCAAGCCTTTTGGTTATGAGCCCAAGCCCCGCCTTCTCTGAAGACCCCGACTACGCCTTCGCCATGGACGCCACGCCGCCTTCTGCCTTCCGCATCAACAAGTTCGACGGAGCTAACTTCCACACGTGGAAGTTCAAGATGCAGATGGTGCTCGAGGAGCGCGAACTGTGGGAAGTGACAAGTGGGGAAGTGAAGCTGGAGCACTGCCAGACTGCGGCGGATCAAGCGCTCTTTCGGAAGAAGTCGCGCAAGGAGCTGGCGATGATCTGTCTCGCGATGGAGGATTCGCAGCTGCCGCTGGTTCGCTCGGCGAGTGGCGCGCATGATGCATGGTCAAGACTGGAAGGACACTTCGAGAAGAAGAGTTTGGCCAACAAGCTCTTTCTTCGTCGGCGTTTCTTCACGACGATGATGGACGAAGGTGATGATGTGCTGGAGCACATCAACAAGATCAAGACGCTGGCGGAGCAGCTCGACGCAGTGGGCGCTCCGGTCAGCGAGGACGACTTGGTGATCACGCTTTTGGGAAGTCTGAGCGAGTCGTACCAGTTCCTGATCACGGCGTTGGAGTCGAGAGCCGACTCACTGTCGTGGGAACTCGTGACGTCTCGGCTGCTTCATGAGGACATGAAGCGCAAGGAACAAGGTGGCAGTACGGACGGCACCGCGCACGGTCAAGGTCAAGCGTTCATGACAAGCGACAACAAGCGCAAGGGTCGGCAGGCGCAGAAGACTAGTGCCTGTCACTACTGTGGCGAGCACGGACATTGGATCGCCAAGTGTCCGGTGCGAATCCGCGAGAACGCGGAGCGGCAGAGGCCGCAACGAGCGAATGTCGCGCAGAGTGAAGATGACTCTGGCGACTTCCTCTTCTCGGTTGGTGGTAACACGGGTGCCTCCAAGTCGAATGGAGTGTGGCTGGTCGACTCAGGTGCGACGCAGCACATGACGTACTCGAAGGAGTACATGAAGAACTACAAGAAGATCTCTCCGGTGGACGTGCATCTCGCGGACGACGGTGTGGTTCAGGCTGTGGGGACCGGCGACATTGTGATGTCGATGAAGACCCCGCGCGGCATGAAGAAGGGTGTACTCACGAACGTGTGGCACATTCCGAAGCTGTCGCGCAACCTGTTTTCGGTTGGTCGGTTCACTAAGGACGTCGGGCCAGTTATCTTCGAGAGCGACGGGTGCTTCGCTGAAACGAAGAGTCTCAAGTGGAAGCTCGGCGCTCGTGAGGGCAAAGGACTGTTCAAGCTGTGCATGACTCCGATGATGCCTGACGAGGCCAATGCGGCAAGTTCGAAGGATCGCCAAGGGGACACCACGTCGTACCTCTGGCACCTTCGACTTGGTCACATCGGCCATGGCGGTCTAGACGCCATCGTCAAGAAGGGCTACGGTGTTGGTATCGACATGGCGTCGGTGAAGCAGTGGGAGCTGTGCGACGGATGCTCACTCGGCAAGCAAACGCGAGTACGCTACATGAAGACGTCGCCAAACCGTGCCAAGCAAGTGCTAGAAGTCGTACACAGTGATGTATGCGGTCCCATGCAGACGCCGACCTTTGGAGGCAAGCGCTATTTTGTCACGTTTATCGATGACAAGTCGCACTTCTGTGTGGTGTACTTGCTGCGCAACAAGTCCGAGGTGGCCGACAAGTTCGCGCAATTCGTCGCGTTAGCTGAGACCCAGACTGGCAAGCGCGTGAAAATGCTGCGGAGCGACAACGGCGGCGAGTACACTTCGGGTGAGATGGCCAAGTTCTGTGCGGACCGTGGTATCATGCAGAAGTTCACGCCGCCATACACGCCTCAGCTGAACGGAGTCGCCGAGCGCATGAACCGGACGTTGGTGGAGTGTGCGCGTTGCATGCTGGAACATGCTGGATTGCCCAAGACGTATTGGGGTGAAGCTATCGTGACAGCTACGTTCCTCCGTAATCGGTGTCCGACGCGTGCCATCAACCACGACAAGTCGCCGCACCAGGTTTGGACAGGCAAGAAACCGCTGCTAGCGAACCTCAAGGTATTCGGTTGCCACGCGTACGTGCACGTGCCGAAGGAGAAGCGCACCAAGTTTGACGCTCGGTCGGTGCGCTGTCGGTTCCTGGGATACTCGGAGCATGAGAAAGCGTACCGTTTCGAAGAGACCAAGAGCGGTCGCGTGCTGGTGAGCCGCGACGCGCAGTTTATGGAAGACGTCTTCGACAGTGGGAGACGTGACTACCATCAGAGGGAGGTGGTGGTCATTCAAGATGAAGAGACGACGGGTCAAGATTCGTTGCAGTCGGATGAAGACGACAAAGAAGAAGAAGACGAAGAAGAAGAAGACGAAGAAACAGCGCGGGACGAAGGTTTTGAACCAGGCAGCAAGCGACACCCGCGGACGCAGTCGCTGGAAGAAGCTGTGGAAGTTCCAAGTGCCAAGCGGCAGAGTCGACACCTGACTCTGGACGAGATGTCGGCTGCGGCTCAAGAAAGTCAAGACTTCGAAGCTGCATACGTCGTGAATTCAGTGGGAGAAATGCCGACCACGTTCAAGTCGGCGATGGAATCCAGCGACGCAGTCAAGTGGAAGGAGGCGTGTGACTCGGAGGTCGAGTCGCTCCGCAAGAACGAGACGTGGATCCTCGTGCCGCTGCCAAAAGGACGCAAGGCAATCGGCAACCGATGGGTGTTCCGTGTGAAGGAGAACCAGGCTGGAGAGATCGAACGGTTCAAGGCGCGACTGGTGGCCAAGGGATTTTCGCAGAAGTACGGCATCGACTACGACGAGACTTTCGCGCCAGTGGCCAAGTTCACGTCGATCAGGATCCTGCTCAGTCTGGCGGCCAAGTACAATCTCATGGTGCACCAGATGGATGTCAAGACAGCTTTCCTGAACGGTTTGTTAGACGAAGACATCTACATGGCACAGCCGGACGGCTACATCGATGAAAAGCACCCGGACTATGTCTGTCAGCTCAAGCGGTCTCTTTACGGTTTGAAGCAGTCGCCGCGGATGTGGAACAAGACCATCGACGACCTCATGCTCAAGCTAGGGTTCAAGAAGTGCGAGTCTGACCACTGCATCTACTTCAAGCGTGACGACCAAGACATGATCTTCGTGGCGCTATATGTCGACGACCTGATCCTCGCAAGTAACAACGACAAGCTGCTCAAGTCGACGAAGAAGGCGCTCAGTGACCGTTTCGAGATGACGGACCTGGGCCAGCTCAAGTACTTCCTCGGCATGGAAATCGATCAAGATGTGACGACAGGGAAGGTGTCAATGCGGCAAACCAAATTTACGAAAGACATTCTGGAGAAGTTCAACATGGAGAAGAGCAATCCTGTTAAGACGCCACAGGATCCGGGCCTCAAGCTGACCAAGGCCATGTGCGAGGGCGGCTGCAAGCACGACGAGACCATGGTAAACGTGCCATACCGGAACGCTGTGGGATGCCTCATGTATCTCATGGTAGGCACACGCCCGGACCTCGCAGCAGCAGTGGGAGTTCTCAGCCAGTTTGCAGCAGACCCATGTCCGACACACTGGCAGGCGCTTAAGAGGGTCTTCAGGTACATTCAAGGCACGAAGACGCACGGCATCGAGTTTCAAGCGAGCTGCGACGACGGACCCCAAGGCTATTCAGATGCCGACTGGGCTGGAGACATCGAGTCAAGAAGAAGTACAAGTGGCTACGCGTTCATGATGAATGGCGGATGCATCAGCTGGAGGAGCAAGAAGCAGCGGACAGTGGCGCTGTCTTCGACGGAAGCTGAGTACATGGCGCTATCGGAGGCGACACAAGAGGCGGTGTGGCTCAAGGTGTTCCTGTGCGAGCTCGGCGAGATGACAAGCGATGAAGCAATCAAGATCTACGAGGACAACCAAGGTTCCATCGCGTTGGCCAAGAATCCCGAATTCCACAAGCGCACCAAGCACATCGACATTCGCTACCATTTCGTGCGCGAGAAGGTGGAAGACGGTCAAGTGGTGCTGCAGTATGTTTCGACAACCGACATGCTGGCGGACATCATGACGAAGCCAATCTCTGCGACGCAGTTCAGTGTGCTCCGGAGCAAACTCGGCATCGAAGCGCTGAAGGCTGTCGAGTCGAGTGGGAGTGTTGTCAAGGAGACGTCTCGACCAGCTGCTGTATACCGGTAGGATACCGGTATGACCTTCACTCAGTGGCATCGCAATCATCCTGTGATTACGAGACGAAGATTACGTCACGGTGTTTATGGGACGGTGTTTACGCCACGGACAATTACGCCATGGGTGGGTACAAGATTGTGGGTACATGATGGGCTCTACGTGGCACTCCCTGATTGGCTGAAGTAACTCAGTATCCAGTAGAGAATCCAGTAGAGTGTACCCAGTAGGTAGAACTGTAGGCTTAGAGGTAGCAAGGAGTTTGCGAACTAAGGACCTAAATCAATCACTTTGCATTTTGCCATCAAGTGACCAAGCCTTTTGGTTATGAGCCCAAGCCCCGTCTTCCCTGACCAAGACCCCGACTACGCCTTCGCCATGGACGCCACTTCGACTACCGCCCGCATTAACAAGTTCGACGGAACTAACTTCCACACGTGGAAGTTCAAGATGCAGATGGTGCTCGAGGAGCGCGAACTGTGGGAAGTGACAAGTGGGGAAGTGAAGCTGGAGCACTGCCAGACTGCGGCGGATCAAGCGCTCTTTCGGAAGAAGTCGCGCAAGGCGCTGGCGATGATCTGTCTCGCGATGGAGGATTCGCAGCTGCCGCTGGTTCGCTCGGCGAGTGGCGCGCATGATGCATGGTCAAGACTGGAAGGACACTTCGAGAAGAAGAGTTTGGCCAACAAGCTCTTTCTTCGTCGACGTTTCTTCACGACGATGATGGACGAAGGTGATGATGTGCTGGAGCACATCAACAAAATCAAGACGCTGGCGGAGCAGCTCGACGCAGTGGGCGCTCCGGTCAGCGAGGACGACTTGGTGATCACGCTTTTGGGAAGTCTGAGCGAGTCGTACCAGTTCCTGATCACGGCGTTGGAGTCGAGAGCCGACTCACTGTCGTGGGAACTCGTGACGTCTCGGCTGCTGCATGAGGACATGAAGCGCAAGGAACAAGGTGGCGGTACGGACGGCACCGCGCACGGTCAAGGTCAAGCGTTCATGACAAGCGACAATAAGCGCAAGGGTCGGCAGGCGCAGAAGACTAGTGCCTGTCACTACTGTGGCGAGCACGGACATTGGATCGCCAAGTGTCCGGTGCGAATCCGCGAGAACGCGGAGCGGCAGAGGCCGCAACGAGCGAATGTCGCGCAGAGTGAAGATGACTCTGGCGACTTCCTCTTCTCGGTTGGTGGTAACACGGGTGCCTCCAAGTCGAATGGAGTGTGGCTGGTCGACTCGGGTGCGACGCAGCACATGACGTACTCGAAGGAGTACATGAAGAACTACAAGAAGATCTCTCCGGTGGACGTGCATCTCGCGGACGACGGTGTGGTTCAGGCTGTGGGGACCGGCGACATTGTGATGTCGATGAAGACCCCGCGCGGCATGAAGAAGGGTGTACTCACGAACGTGTGGCACATTCCGAAGCTGTCGCGCAACCTGTTTTCGGTTGGTCGGTTCACTAAGGACGTCGGGCCAGTTATCTTCGAGAGCGGCGGGTGCTTCGCTGAAACGAAGAGTCTCAAGTGGAAGCTCGGCGCTCGTGAGGGCAAAGGACTGTTCAAGCTGTGCATGACTCCGATGATGCCTGACGAGGCCAATGCGGCAAGTTCGAAGGATCGCCAAGGGGACACCACGTCGTACCTCTGGCACCTTCGACTTGGTCACATCGGCCATGGCGGTCTAGACGCCATCGTCAAGAAGGGCTACGGTGTTGGTATCGACATGGCGTCGGTGAAGCAGTGGGAGCTGTGCGACGGATGCTCACTCGGCAAGCAAACGCGAGTAAGCTACATGAAGACGTCGCCAAACCGTGCCAAGCAAGTGCTAGAAGTCGTACACAGTGATGTATGCGGTCCCATGCAGACGCCGACCTTTGGAGGCAAGCGCTATTTTGTCACGTTTATCGATGACAAGTCGCACTTCTGTGTGGTGTACTTGCTGCGCAACAAGTCCGAGGTGGCCGACAAGTTCGCGCAATTCGTCGCGTTAGCTGAGACCCAGACTGGCAAGCGCGTGAAAATGCTGCGGAGCGACAACGGCGGCGAGTACACTTCGGGTGAGATGGCCAAGTTCTGTGCGGACCGTGGTATCATGCAGAAGTTCACGCCGCCATACACGCCTCAGCTGAACGGAGTCGCCGAGCGCATGAACCGGACGTTGGTGGAGTGTGCGCGTTGCATGCTGGAACATGCTGGATTGCCCAAGACGTATTGGGGTGAAGCTATCGTGACAGCT
Organism: Phytophthora sp. 'mugwort'; assembly: GCA_033558025.1. Lineage (NCBI taxonomy): Eukaryota > Oomycota > Peronosporomycetes > Peronosporales > Peronosporaceae > Phytophthora > Phytophthora sp. 'mugwort'. Next base: position 2,419,679 of record JAUCEF010000004.1, on the reverse strand, counting down.
ACGTTCCTCCGTAATCGGTGTCCGACGCGTGCCATCAACCACGACAAGTCGCCGCACCAGGTTTGGACAGGCAAGAAACCGCTGCTAGCGAACCTCAAGGTATTCGGTTGCCACGCGTACGTGCACGTGCCGAAGGAGAAGCGCACCAAGTTTGACGCTCGGTCGGTGCGCTGTCGGTTCCTGGGATACTCGGAGCATGAGAAAGCGTACCGTTTCGAAGAGACCAAGAGCGGTCGCGTGCTGGTGAGCCGCGACGCGCAGTTTATGGAAGACGTCTTCGACAGTGGGAGACGTGACTACCATCAGAGGGAGGTGGTGGTCATTCAAGATGAAGAGACGACGGGTCAAGATTCGTTGCAGTCGGATGAAGACGACAAAGAAGAAGAAGACGAAGAAGAAGAAGACGAAGAAACAGCGCGGGACGAAGGTTTTGAACCAGGCAGCAAGCGACACCCGCGGACGCAGTCGCTGGAAGAAGCTGTGGAAGTTCCAAGTGCCAAGCGGCAGAGTCGACACCTGACTCTGGACGAGATGTCGGCTGCGGCTCAAGAAAGTCAAGACTTCGAAGCTGCATACGTCGTGAATTCAGTGGGAGAAATGCCGACCACGTTCAAGTCGGCGATGGAATCCAGCGACGCAGTCAAGTGGAAGGAGGCGTGTGACTCGGAGGTCGAGTCGCTCCGCAAGAACGAGACGTGGATCCTCGTGCCGCTGCCAAAAGGACGCAAGGCAATCGGCAACCGATGGGTGTTCCGTGTGAAGGAGAACCAGGCTGGAGAGATCGAACGGTTCAAGGCGCGACTGGTGGCCAAGGGATTTTCGCAGAAGTACGGCATCGACTACGACGAGACTTTCGCGCCAGTGGCCAAGTTCACGTCGATCAGGATCCTGCTCAGTCTGGCGGCCAAGTACAATCTCATGGTGCACCAGATGGATGTCAAGACAGCTTTCCTGAACGGTTTGTTAGACGAAGACATCTACATGGCACAGCCGGACGGCTACATCGATGAAAAGCACCCGGACTATGTCTGTCAGCTCAAGCGGTCTCTTTACGGTTTGAAGCAGTCGCCGCGGATGTGGAACAAGACCATCGACGACCTCATGCTCAAGCTAGGGTTCAAGAAGTGCGAGTCTGACCACTGCATCTACTTCAAGCGTGACGACCAAGACATGATCTTCGTGGCGCTATATGTCGACGACCTGATCCTCGCAAGTAACAACGACAAGCTGCTCAAGTCGACGAAGAAGGCGCTCAGTGACCGTTTCGAGATGACGGACCTGGGCCACCTCAAGTACTTCCTCGGCATGGAAATCGATCAAGATATGACGACAGGGAAGGTGTCGATGCGGCAAACCAAGTTTGCGAAAGACATTCTGGAGAAGTTCAACATGGAGAAGAGCAACCCTGTTAAGACGCCACAGGATCCGGGCCTCAAGCTGACCAAGGCCATGTGCGAGGGCGGCTGCAAGCACGACGAGACCATGGTAAACGTGCCATACCGGAACGCTGTGGGATGCCTCATGTATCTCATGGTAGGCACACGCCCGGACCTCGCAGCAGCAGTGGGAGTTCTCAGCCAGTTTGCAGCAGACCCATGTCCGACACACTGGCAGGCGCTCAAGAGGGTCTTCAGGTACATTCAGGGCACGAAGACGCACGGCATCGAGTTTCAAGCGAGCTGCGACGACGGACCCCAAGGCTATTCAGATGCCGACTGGGCTGGAGACATCGAGTCAAGAAGAAGTACAAGTGGCTACGCGTTCATGATGAATGGCGGATGCATCAGCTGGAGGAGCAAGAAGCAGCGGACAGTGGCGCTGTCTTCGACGGAAGCTGAGTACATGGCGCTATCGGAGGCGACACAAGAGGCGGTGTGGCTCAAGGTGTTCCTGTGCGAGCTCGGCGAGATGACAAGCGATGAAGCAATCAAGATCTACGAGGACAACCAAGGCTCCATCGCGTTGGCCAAGAATCCCGAATTCCACAAGCGCACCAAGCACATCGACATTCGCTACCATTTCGTGCGCGAGAAGGTGGAAGACGGTCAAGTGGTGCTGCAGTATGTTTCGACAACCGACATGCTGGCGGACATCATGACGAAGCCAATCTCTGCGACGCAGTTCAGTGTGCTCCGGAGCAAACTCGGCATCGAAGCGCTGAAGGCTGTCGAGTCGAGTGGGAGTGTTGTCAAGGAGACGTCTCGACCAGCTGCTGTATACCGGTAGGATACCGGTATGACCTTCACTCAGTGGCATCGCAATCATCCTGTGATTACGAGACGAAGATTACGTCACGGTGTTTATGGGACGGTGTTTACGCCACGGACAATTACGCCATGGGTGGGTACAAGATTGTGGGTACATGATGGGCTCTACGTGGCACTCCCTGATTGGCTGAAGTAACTCAGTATCCAGTAGAGAATCCAGTAGAGTGTACCCAGTAGGTAGAACTGTAGGCTTAGAGGTAGCAAGGAGTTTGCGAACTAAGGACCTAAATCAATCACTTTGCATTTTGCCATCAAGTGACCAAGCCTTTTGATCCCAAGAACGAACGCGCACTTGCCGCTGTCGGTCATCTCGAAGCGTGTCTTGAGGTCGGTCTTCGTGCGTGAGATCAGTTCGGGTGAACTTCCGGTAATCAGCACGTCATCCACGTAGACCAGCACTAGCACGCAGTGACCGTCAACGATCTTGATGTAGAGGCACGGGTCGAACGCCGATACTTGAAAGCCGATGGAGCACACGAACTCGTCGAAGGTCTCGTTCCACACGCGCGAAGCTTGCTTGAGACCGTAGATCGCCTTCACCAATTCCAGGCAGTCGAAGTCACCGTCGAGATCAACACCTTCGGGGACCGCGCAGAACACCAGTTCTTTCATTATCCCGTACAGGAAAGCTGTCACCACGTCGAGTTGGTCGAGGGGCCAGTCAAAATACTTGGCAATCGCGATGATCATGCGCAGCGTCACGTACTTGACCACGGGCGAGAACGTCTCGGTGTAGTCGATGCCGTACTTCTGCTTGAACCCCTTGGCCACGAGGCGCGCCTTGTACTTCTCGATCGATCCGTCCGCTTTGCGCTTGATCTTGAACACCCACTTGGTGCCGATGGCGCGTTGTCCGTTAGGCAACTTGGCAGCACGAAACACACCACGAAGTCGCATCGATTCGAGCTCAGCACGAATCGCCTTGCGCCAGTGCACTTGGTCGGGGCCGTTCACCGCTTCTTGGAATGTCGTCGGCTCCGATAGATCGCCTGCTTCGACGGCATTGGCACTTGCACGCCAAAAAACTGGTGGAGTCGATTCTTCATCTTGGTCTCCAGACTTTTCTTCTTCGTCTGCGTCTGCTCGGTGCGGAGGGGAGTAGTTCGGCGCACTTGCTTCTTCCAGTCCAGGTCGATGACGCACAGCTCGCGGTTTTCTGGCAGCTTCATCTTCGTCACAAGGGCGGCTCTTGCGCTTCCCTGCCTGCGTGTACTCCGTCTGGCGGAAACCATCATTGTCGATGTCGAGCGAGTCGAAGTCCAGGTCGTCGACATCTTCATCGGAAATCGTCGGTGAAAATCCAAAGGTCGACTCATCGAAGTTGACATCGCGACTGATAACCACCTGCCCCGCCTCGATGTCATAAAGTCGATACGCCTTGGACACTTCTTCGTAACCCAGGAACAGTCCAGCGCGAGCCTTGGGATCCCACTTGAGCCGCTTCTCCTTCGGAGTCAGAATGTACGTCCGACAGCCGAACACACGCATGTGCTTCACACTCGGCTTGGACTTGTAGACGATCTCGAACGGAGTCTTGTGCTCGATCTTGGGTGACGGCAGACGATTCTTCACGTAGATGGCAGTCATGGCCGCCTCAGCCCAGAAACACTTGTCCAGCTTAGCGTGATGCAGCATGCTGCGGCCGATCGTAACGATAGTTCGGATGGCTCGCTCTGCCGTGCCGTTCGTCTGGTGCGCGTACGGAACCGTGGTTTGCTGCTCGATGCCTTCGTCTTCGTAGAAGTCGTTGAGCGAGTTGGTCGCAAACTCACGAGCTCCGTCGTGCCGCACAAACTTGACCTTCTTGCCGAACTGCTTCTGCACCTTCATGATGTACGTCTTGATGCAGTCTTCGCTCTCCGATTTGGCACGCAGGCAGAAACCCTTCATGCATCCACTGGCTTCTGTTGTCAAGGAGACGTCTCGACCAGCTGCTGTATACCGGTAGGATACCGGTATGACCTTCACTCAGTGGCATCGCAATCATCCTGTGATTACGAGACGAAGATTACGTCACGGTGTTTATGGGACGGTGTTTACGCCACGGACAATTACGCCATGGGTGGGTACAAGATTGTGGGTACATGATGGGCTCTACGTGGCACTCCCTGATTGGCTGAAGTAACTCAGTATCCAGTAGAGAATCCAGTAGAGTGTACCCAGTAGGTAGAACTGTAGGCTTAGAGGTAGCAAGGAGTTTGCGAACTAAGGACCTAAATCAATCACTTTGCATTTTGCCATCAAGTGACCAAGCCTTTTGGTTATGAGCCCAAGCCCCGTCTTCCCTGACCAAGACCCCGACTACGCCTTCGCCATGGACGCCACTTCGACTACCGCCCGCATTAACAAGTTCGACGGAACTAACTTCCACACGTGGAAGTTCAAGATGCAGATGGTGCTCGAGGAGCGCGAACTGTGGGAAGTGACAAGTGGGGAAGTGAAGCTGGAGCACTGCCAGACTGCGGCGGATCAAGCGCTCTTTCGGAAGAAGTCGCGCAAGGCGCTGGCGATGATCTGTCTCGCGATGGAGGATTCGCAGCTGCCGCTGGTTCGCTCGGCGAGTGGCGCGCATGATGCATGGTCAAGACTGGAAGGACACTTCGAGAAGAAGAGTTTGGCCAACAAGCTCTTTCTTCGTCGACGTTTCTTCACGACGATGATGGACGAAGGTGATGATGTGCTGGAGCACATCAACAAGATCAAGACGCTGGCGGAGCAGCTCGACGCAGTGGGCGCTCCGGTCAGCGAGGACGACTTGGTGATCACGCTTTTGGGAAGTCTGAGCGAGTCGTACCAGTTCCTGATCACGGCGTTGGAGTCGAGAGCCGACTCACTGTCGTGGGAACTCGTGACGTCTCGGCTGCTGCATGAGGACATGAAGCGCAAGGAACAAGGTGGCGGTACGGACGGCACCGCGCACGGTCAAGGTCAAGCGTTCATGACAAGCGACAATAAGCGCAAGGGTCGGCAGGCGCAGAAGACTAGTGCCTGTCACTACTGTGGCGAGCACGGACATTGGATCGCCAAGTGTCCGGTGCGAATCCGCGAGAACGCGGAGCGGCAGAGGCCGCAACGAGCGAATGTCGCGCAGAGTGAAGATGACTCTGGCGACTTCCTCTTCTCGGTTGGTGGTAACACGGGTGCCTCCAAGTCGAATGGAGTGTGGCTGGTCGACTCGGGTGCGACGCAGCACATGACGTACTCGAAGGAGTACATGAAGAACTACAAGAAGATCTCTCCGGTGGACGTGCATCTCGCGGACGACGGTGTGGTTCAGGCTGTGGGGACCGGCGACATTGTGATGTCGATGAAGACCCCGCGCGGCATGAAGAAGGGTGTACTCACGAACGTGTGGCACATTCCGAAGCTGTCGCGCAACCTGTTTTCGGTTGGTCGGTTCACTAAGGACGTCGGGCCAGTTATCTTCGAGAGCGGCGGGTGCTTCGCTGAAACGAAGAGTCTCAAGTGGAAGCTCGGCGCTCGTGAGGGCAAAGGACTGTTCAAGCTGTGCATGACTCCGATGATGCCTGACGAGGCCAATGCGGCAAGTTCGAAGGATCGCCAAGGGGACACCACGTCGTACCTCTGGCACCTTCGACTTGGTCACATCGGCCATGGCGGTCTAGACGCCATCGTCAAGAAGGGCTACGGTGTTGGTATCGACATGGCGTCGGTGAAGCAGTGGGAGCTGTGCGACGGATGCTCACTCGGCAAGCAAACGCGAGTAAGCTACATGAAGACGTCGCCAAACCGTGCCAAGCAAGTGCTAGAAGTCGTACACAGTGATGTATGCGGTCCCATGCAGACGCCGACCTTTGGAGGCAAGCGCTATTTTGTCACGTTTATCGATGACAAGTCGCACTTCTGTGTGGTGTACTTGCTGCGCAACAAGTCCGAGGTGGCCGACAAGTTCGCGCAATTCGTCGCGTTAGCTGAGACCCAGACTGGCAAGCGCGTGAAAATGCTGCGGAGCGACAACGGCGGCGAGTACACTTCGGGTGAGATGGCCAAGTTCTGTGCGGACCGTGGTATCATGCAGAAGTTCACGCCGCCATACACGCCTCAGCTGAACGGAGTCGCCGAGCGCATGAACCGGACGTTGGTGGAGTGTGCGCGTTGCATGCTGGAACATGCTGGATTGCCCAAGACGTATTGGGGTGAAGCTATCGTGACAGCTACGTTCCTCCGTAATCGGTGTCCGACGCGTGCCATCAACCACGACAAGTCGCCGCACCAGGTTTGGACAGGCAAGAAACCGCTGCTAGCGAACCTCAAGGTATTCGGTTGCCACGCGTACGTGCACGTGCCGAAGGAGAAGCGCACCAAGTTTGACGCTCGGTCGGTGCGCTGTCGGTTCCTGGGATACTCGGAGCATGAGAAAGCGTACCGTTTCGAAGAGACCAAGAGCGGTCGCGTGCTGGTGAGCCGCGACGCGCAGTTTATGGAAGACGTCTTCGACAGTGGGAGACGTGACTACCATCAGAGGGAGGTGGTGGTCATTCAAGATGAAGAGACGACGGGTCAAGATTCGTTGCAGTCGGATGAAGACGACAAAGAAGAAGAAGACGAAGAAGAAGAAGACGAAGAAACAGCGCGGGACGAAGGTTTTGAACCAGGCAGCAAGCGACACCCGCGGACGCAGTCGCTGGAAGAAGCTGTGGAAGTTCCAAGTGCCAAGCGGCAGAGTCGACACCTGACTCTGGACGAGATGTCGGCTGCGGCTCAAGAAAGTCAAGACTTCGAAGCTGCATACGTCGTGAATTCAGTGGGAGAAATGCCGACCACGTTCAAGTCGGCGATGGAATCCAGCGACGCAGTCAAGTGGAAGGAGGCGTGTGACTCGGAGGTCGAGTCGCTCCGCAAGAACGAGACGTGGATCCTCGTGCCGCTGCCAAAAGGACGCAAGGCAATCGGCAACCGATGGGTGTTCCGTGTGAAGGAGAACCAGGCTGGAGAGATCGAACGGTTCAAGGCGCGACTGGTGGCCAAGGGATTTTCGCAGAAGTACGGCATCGACTACGACGAGACTTTCGCGCCAGTGGCCAAGTTCACGTCGATCAGGATCCTGCTCAGTCTGGCGGCCAAGTACAATCTCATGGTGCACCAGATGGATGTCAAGACAGCTTTCCTGAACGGTTTGTTAGACGAAGACATCTACATGGCACAGCCGGACGGCTACATCGATGAAAAGCACCCGGACTATGTCTGTCAGCTCAAGCGGTCTCTTTACGGTTTGAAGCAGTCGCCGCGGATGTGGAACAAGACCATCGACGACCTCATGCTCAAGCTAGGGTTCAAGAAGTGCGAGTCTGACCACTGCATCTACTTCAAGCGTGACGACCAAGACATGATCTTCGTGGCGCTATATGTCGACGACCTGATCCTCGCAAGTAACAACGACAAGCTGCTCAAGTCGACGAAGAAGGCGCTCAGTGACCGTTTCGAGATGACGGACCTGGGCCACCTCAAGTACTTCCTCGGCATGGAAATCGATCAAGATATGACGACAGGGAAGGTGTCGATGCGGCAAACCAAGTTTGCGAAAGACATTCTGGAGAAGTTCAACATGGAGAAGAGCAACCCTGTTAAGACGCCACAGGATCCGGGCCTCAAGCTGACCAAGGCCATGTGCGAGGGCGGCTGCAAGCACGACGAGACCATGGTAAACGTGCCATACCGGAACGCTGTGGGATGCCTCATGTATCTCATGGTAGGCACACGCCCGGACCTCGCAGCAGCAGTGGGAGTTCTCAGCCAGTTTGCAGCAGACCCATGTCCGACACACTGGCAGGCGCTCAAGAGGGTCTTCAGGTACATTCAGGGCACGAAGACGCACGGCATCGAGTTTCAAGCGAGCTGCGACGACGGACCCCAAGGCTATTCAGATGCCGACTGGGCTGGAGACATCGAGTCAAGAAGAAGTACAAGTGGCTACGCGTTCATGATGAATGGCGGATGCATCAGCTGGAGGAGCAAGAAGCAGCGGACAGTGGCGCTGTCTTCGACGGAAGCTGAGTACATGGCGCTATCGGAGGCGACACAAGAGGCGGTGTGGCTCAAGGTGTTCCTGTGCGAGCTCGGCGAGATGACAAGCGATGAAGCAATCAAGATCTACGAGGACAACCAAGGCTCCATCGCGTTGGCCAAGAATCCCGAATTCCACAAGCGCACCAAGCACATCGACATTCGCTACCATTTCGTGCGCGAGAAGGTGGAAGACGGTCAAGTGGTGCTGCAGTATGTTTCGACAACCGACATGCTGGCGGACATCATGACGAAGCCAATCTCTGCGACGCAGTTCAGTGTGCTCCGGAGCAAACTCGGCATCGAAGCGCTGAAGGCTGTCGAGTCGAGTGGGAGTGTTGTCAAGGAGACGTCTCGACCAGCTGCTGTATACCGGTAGGATACCGGTATGACCTTCACTCAGTGGCATCGCAATCATCCTGTGATTACGAGACGAAGATTACGTCACGGTGTTTATGGGACGGTGTTTACGCCACGGACAATTACGCCATGGGTGGGTACAAGATTGTGGGTACATGATGGGCTCTACGTGGCACTCCCTGATTGGCTGAAGTAACTCAGTATCCAGTAGAGAATCCAGTAGAGTGTACCCAGTAGGTAGAACTGTAGGCTTAGAGGTAGCAAGGAGTTTGCGAACTAAGGACCTAAATCAATCACTTTGCATTTTGCCATCAAGTGACCAAGCCTTTTCTGATCACGGCGTTGGAGTCGAGAGCCGACTCACTGTCGTGGGAACTCGTGACGTCTCGGCTGCTTCATGAGGACATGAAGCGCAAGGAACAAGGTGGCGGTACGGACGGCACCGCGCACGGTCAAGGTCAAGCGTTCATGACAAGCGACAATAAGCGCAAGGGTCGGCAGGCGCAGAAGACTAGTGCCTGTCACTACTGTGGCGAGCACGGACATTGGATCGCCAAGTGTCCGGTGCGAATCCGCGAGAACGCGGAGCGGCAGAGGCCGCAACGAGCGAATGTCGCGCAGAGTGAAGATGACTCTGGCGACTTCCTCTTCTCGGTTGGTGGTAACACGGGTGCCTCCAAGTCGAATGGAGTGTGGCTGGTCGACTCAGGTGCGACGCAGCACATGACGTACTCGAAGGAGTACATGAAGAACTACAAGAAGATCTCTCCGGTGGACGTGCATCTCGCGGACGACGGTGTGGTTCAGGCTGTGGGGACCGGCGACATTGTGATGTCGATGAAGACCCCGCGCGGCATGAAGAAGGGTGTACTCACGAACGTGTGGCACATTCCGAAGCTGTCGCGCAACCTGTTTTCGGTTGGTCGGTTCACTAAGGACGTCGGGCCAGTTATCTTCGAGAGCGACGGGTGCTTCGCTGAAACGAAGAGTCTCAAGTGGAAGCTCGGCGCTCGTGAGGGCAAAGGACTGTTCAAGCTGTGCATGACTCCGATGATGCCTGACGAGGCCAATGCGGCAAGTTCGAAGGATCGCCAAGGGGACACCACGTCGTACCTCTGGCACCTTCGACTTGGTCACATCGGCCATGGCGGTCTAGACGCCATCGTCAAGAAGGGCTACGGTGTTGGTATCGACATGGCGTCGGTGAAGCAGTGGGAGCTGTGCGACGGATGCTCACTCGGCAAGCAAACGCGAGTAAGCTACATGAAGACGTCGCCAAACCGTGCCAAGCAAGTGCTAGAAGTCGTACACAGTGATGTATGCGGTCCCATGCAGACGTCGACCTTTGGAGGCAAGCGCTATTTTGTCACGTTTATCGATGACAAGTCGCACTTCTGTGTGGTGTACTTGCTGCGCAACAAGTCCGAGGTGGCCGACAAGTTCGCGCAATTCGTCGCGTTAGCTGAGACCCAGACTGGCAAGCGCGTGAAAATGCTGCGGAGCGACAACGGCGGCGAGTACACTTCGGGTGAGATGGCCAAGTTCTGTGCGGACCGTGGTATCATGCAGAAGTTCACGCCGCCATACACGCCTCAGCTGAACGGAGTCGCCGAGCGCATGAACCGGACGTTGGTGGAGTGTGCGCGTTGCATGCTGGAACATGCTGGATTGCCCAAGACGTATTGGGGTGAAGCTGTCGTGACAGCTACATTCCTCCGTAATCGGTGTCCGACGCGTGCCATCAACCACGACAAGTCGCCGCACCAGGTTTGGACAGGCAAGAAACCGCTGCTAGCGAACCTCAAGGTGTTCGGTTGCCACGCATACGTGCACGTGCCGAAGGAGAAGCGCACCAAGTTTGACGCTCAGTCGGTGCGCTGTCGGTTCCTGGGATACTCGGAGCATGAGAAAGCGTACCGTTTCGAAGAGACCAAGAGCGGTCGCGTGCTGGTGAGCCGCGACGCGCAGTTTATGGAAGACGTCTTCGACAGTGGGAGACGTGACTACCATCAGAGGGAGGTGGTGGTCATTCAAGATGAAGAGACGACGGATCAAGATTCGTTGCAGTCGGATGAAGACGACAAAGAAGAAGAAGACGAAGAAGCAGCGCGGGACGAAGGTTCTGAACCAGGCAGCAAGCGACACCCGCGGACGCAGTCGCTGGAAGAAGCTGTGGAAGTTCCAAGTGCCAAGCGGCAGAGTCGACACCTGACTCTGGACGAGATGTCGGCTGCGGCTCAAGAAAGTCAAGACTTCGAAGCTGCATACGTCGTGAATTCAGTGGGAGAAATGCCGACCACGTTCAAGTCGGCGATGGAATCCAGCGACGCAGTCAAGTGGAAGGAGGCGTGTGACTCGGAGGTCGAGTCGCTCCGCAAGAACGAGACGTGGATCCTCGTGCCGCTGCCAAAAGGACGCAAGGCAATCGGCAACCGATGGGTGTTCCGTGTGAAGGAGAACCAGGCTGGAGAGATCGAACGGTTCAAGGCGCGACTGGTGGCCAAGGGATTTTCGCAGAAGTACGGCATCGACTACGACGAGACTTTCGCGCCAGTGGCCAAGTTCACGTCGATCAGGATCCTGCTCAGTCTGGCGGCCAAGTACAATCTCATGGTGCACCAGATGGATGTCAAGACAGCTTTCCTGAACGGTTTGTTAGACGAAGACATCTACATGGCACAGCCGGACGGCTACATCGATGAAAAGCACCCGGACTATGTCTGTCAGCTCAAGCGGTCTCTTCACGGTTTGAAGCAGTCGCCGCGGATGTGGAACAAGACCATCGACGACCTCATGCTCAAGCTAGGGTTCAAGAAGTGCGAGTCTGACCACTGCATCTACTTCAAGCGTGACGACCAAGACATGATCTTCGTGGCGCTATATGTCGACGACCTGATCCTCGCAAGTAACAACGACAAGCTGCTCAAGTCGACGAAGAAGGCGCTCAGTGACCGTTTCGAGATGACGGACCTGGGCCAGCTCAAGTACTTCCTCGGCATGGAAATCGATCAAGATGTGACGACAAGGAAGGTGTCGATGCGGCAAACCAAGTTTGCGAAAGACATTCTGGAGAAGTTCAACATGGAGAAGAGCAACCCTGTTAAGACGCCACAGGATCCGGGCCTCAAGCTGACCAAGGCCATGTGCGAGGGCGGCTGCAAGCACGACGAGACCATGGTAAACGTGCCATACCGGAACGCTGTGGGATGCCTCATGTATCTCATGGTAGGCACACGCCCGGACCTCGCAGCAGCAGTGGGAGTTCTCAGCCAGTTTGCAGCAGACCCATGCCCGACACACTGGCAGGCGCTCAAGAGGGTCTTCAGGTACATTCAGGGCACGAAGACGCACGGCATCGAGTTTCAAGCGAGCTGCGACGACGGACCCCAAGGCTATTCAGATGCCGACTGGGCTGGAGACATCGAGTCAAGAAGAAGTACAAGTGGCTACGCGTTCATGATGAATGGCGGATGCATCAACTGGAGGAGCAAGAAGCAGCGGACAGTGGCGCTGTCTTCGACGGAAGCTGAGTACATGGCGCTATCGGAGGCGACACAAGAGGCGGTGTGGCTTAAGGTGTTCCTGTGCGAGCTCGGCGAGATGACAAGCGATGAAGCAATCAAGATCTACGAGGACAACCAAGGCTCCATCGCGTTGGCCAAGAATCCCGAATTCCACAAGCGCACCAAGCACATCGACATTCGCTACCATTTCGTGCGCGAGAAGGTGGAAGACGGTCAAGTGGTGCTGCAGTATGTTTCGACAACCGACATGCTGGCGGACATCATGACGAAGCCAATCTCTGCAACGCAGTTCAGTGTGCTCCGGAGCAAACTCGGCATCGAAGCGCTGAAGGCTGTCGAGTCGAGTGGGAGTGTTGTCAAGGAGACGTCTCGACCAGCTGCTGTATACCGGTAGGATACCGGTATGACCTTCACTCAGTGGCATCGCACTCATCATGTGATTACGAGACGAAGATTACGTCACGGTGTTTATGGGACGGTGTTTACGCCACGGACGATTACGCCATGGGTGGGTACAAGATTGTGGGTACATGATGGGCTCTACGTGGCACTCCCTGATTGGCTGAAGTAACTCAGTATCCAGTAGAGAATCCAGTAGAGTGTACCCAGTAGGTAGAACTGTAGGCTTAGAGGTAGCAAGGAGTTTGCGAACTAAGGACCTGAATCAATCACTTTGCATTTTGCCATCAAGTGACCAAGCCTTTTGCTTCGTCCACGATCAGTAGCAGGTACTTGCTGCCGCCAAGCGAGTTTTCCTCCATGGGTCCGCAGATGTCGAAGTGGAGCAGCTCAAATGTGTCGTAGCGACGCTTGTCACGGTTGCTTGGGAATGGTTTTTGGACCATTTTACCTTGCTGGCAACCACGACACAGACTTGGTCCGCTCGACTTGAAAGGTGCCTTCGCGTCCTTGATCATGTGGTTGTCGACCATCTTGCGAAGCACCTCAACCGGAGCGTGACCCATGCGCGCGTGCAGGTCGACAGTCTTGCCACTCGTCGCCGCATTCGCCGATCGCTGAGGCGTCTGAAGCCAGTAGAGTCCATCCATGAGGTTTGCCGTCGCCATCACTTGCTTGGAGCCTTTGTGCGCAATCTGCATCTTGGTGCCGTCGAACACCACTTGAAACTTGTCACTTTTGTTGATCTGCGGTACCGAAAGCAGATTCTTGCTCATGCTTGGCACGTACAGCGCGTTCTTGATCTCGATCTCGCGCTCGTCGCCATTGGGCAGAACCACTTGTTCCACGATGGTCCCCACACCCATGATGGCCGCCTTGTTGCCGTCGGCCACCGAAAGTTCGCCTTCGTTCCGCTCAATCGAATGGACGAACTTGGTCTTGTCGTTGCAGATGTGGTGCGTTGCGCCGCTGTCGACCGCCCACATCCCGGACACATTCTTGCCCGTCGAAACCCCACATTCCAGTGAAACCGCGAACGCTACTCGATCGTAGTCGTAGTCGTAGCCGTTGCTGTCGTTTCTCCACTGGATGTTGTTGGCCCCGCGTCCACGGCCGTTGCCGCCGCGTCTCGGCCCTCGGTTCTCGTCCTTCTGCTTGGTCCAGCACTTGTCAATCGTGTGCCCCACTTTTCCGCAGTACGTACACTGGCGAGACTCTCGGTCGGTGTTGAACGCCTTGGCCGCGTTCTCCGTCTTCACCGTCGCCGTCTTCTCGCCTTGTCTCTTGATGTGCTCATTCGTGAGCACCTTCACGACGTCTTGCGACCGCAGTTCAGCGCTGCTCATCTCCAAGTTCAGCACGACGTTCTCGTAGCTCTTGGGGAGGCTGCGCAACAAGCAGATCGCCACGTCCTCGTCCTCCATCTTGGCACCGATGCTGCTGAGCTTGGCGCTGATGTTGAGGACCTCGTTGCAATGATGCAACACATTGCCGCCTTCCGACATCTCCATGCTGAAGAGTTGGCGCTTCAGGTAGATGCGTCCAGCCTTCTGCGAACCACCGTACAGCGTCTTCAGGCGCGACCAGGCAACCCACGCTTCCTCGCAGTCGTCGACCACATGGTGGTAGTCCGCGTCCATGTGGAGCAGCATCAGTCCGAAAGCGATGTTGCTCAACTTGACGTAGTCGTCCTTGGCCCGCGAGTCCGTGTAGCTTGGCGTCGTCTCACGGTTCACGACATGCCACGTCGACTTGGTCAGGAACACGCCACGCATGTAGCGGTTCCACGTCGCGTAGTTGTCCCCGTTGAACTTGTCAATGGAGACCTTGGTCGAGGCGTCTTGGGCAGAGGACATGGTGCTTGGGCTCATAACCTGATGAAAGGTATGGATCTTGGACACGAAGCTTGTACGAAGCGGAGGGAGGGACGTCGCAGACGGCGGGACCGGAGCGAAGGCACTTGAGGGGTAGAATGAAGATTCGAAAGTGATTGAATTGTTGGAGCTTACACCCTACTGTTATAGACACGCGACCCTGCGTCCTATCACCTAGTGCATCTAATCAACCATCACTCACCGGTGTTCGTCCAATCATCCTACTCGTCTAATCATCGGTGGCGTAAACAACGTACCGTAAACATCGCGGGATCGTGTTGGACCGGTTCGGGTTAACCGGTTACTGGTACACAGTACCAAAACCCGGCAACCCTCAATAGCGCCCGATCGAGAAGAGGTTGCGCGTTAGCTTGGGAATGTGCCACACGTTCGTGAGCACACCCTTCTTGATGCCACGAGGCGTCTTCATCTCCATCACAATGTCGCCGCTGCCGATCGCTTGAACCACACCGTCGTCTGCGAGACGCACGTCGACCGGAGTGAAGGCCTTGTAGTTTCTCTTGAACTTCTTGGAGTGCGCCATGTGCTGCGTCGCACCCGAGTCGACCAGCCATGTGCCACTCGCCGACGCTGCCATGGCCGCATCGCCATCGCCGTCGACGAAGAAGAGATAGTCGCCGGAGTCGTCCTCACGCGCGACGTTGGCACGCTGCGAGCGCTGCCGTTCCGTGTTGTCATGGATCCGCGAGGGACACTCCGCGATCCAATGTCCATGCTTGCCGCAGTTGTGGCACGCACCGTTCTTCTTCGACGGTCGGCCCTTATGCTTGTTGTCCCTCATCATGAACGCCTGGCCAGGCGCGGCGCCATCTCCATCGCCACCCTGCTCCTTGCGCTTCATGTCTTCATGTAGCAGCCGAGACGTCACCAGCTCCCACGTCAGCGTGTCGGATCTTGACTCCAACGCCGTGATCAGGAACTGATACGACTCGCTCAGGCTCCCGAGAAGCGTGATCACCAAGTCGTCCTCGCTGACCGGAGCGCCGACCGCGTCGAGCTGTTCCGCCAGAGTCTTGAGCTTGTTGATGTGTTGAAGCACATCATCACCTTCCTCCATCATGAGCGTGAAGAAACGCCGACGAAGAAAGAGCTTGTTGGCCAAACTCTTCTTCTCGAAGTGTCCTTCCAGTCTTGACCATGCATCATGCGCGCCACTCGCCGAGCGAACCAGCGGCAGCTGCGAATCCTCCATCGCGAGACAGATCATCGCCAGCGCCTTGCGCAACTTCTTCCGAAAGGGCGCTTGATCCGCCTCAGTCTGGCAGTTCTCCAGCTTCACTTCCCCACTTGTCACTTTCCACAGTTCGCGCTCCTCGAGCACCATCTGCATCTTGAACTTCCACGTGTGGAAGTTAGCTCCGTCGAACTTGTTGATGCGGAAGGCAGAAGGCGGCGTGGCGTCCATGGCGAAGGCGTAGTCGGGGTCTTCAGAGAAGGCGGGGCTTGGGCTCATAACCAAAAGGCTTGGTCACTTGATGGCAAAATGCAAAGTGATTGATTTAGGTCCTTAGTTCGCAAACTCCTTGCTACCTCTAAGCCTACAGTTCTACCTACTGGGTACACTCTACTGGATTCTCTACTGGATACTGAGTTACTTCAGCCAATCGCAGAACGCCACGTCGATGCCCATCTTGTACCCACAATCTTGTACCCACGTGCATCGTAATCATCGTCCCGTAATCGCAAAAGGCTTGGTCACTTGATGGCAAAATGCAAAGTGATTGATTTAGGTCCTTAGTTCGCAAACTTTTTGCTACCTCTAAGCCTACAGTTCTACCTACTGGGTACACTCTACTGGATTCTCTACTGGATACTGAGTTACTTCAGCCAATCGCAGAGCGCCACGTCGATGCCCATCTTGTACCCACAATCTTGTACCCACGTGCATCGTAATCATCGTCCCGTAATCGCCGGAGTGATTGAGGTGCCACTGAGTGAAGGTCATACCGGTATCCTACCGGTATACAGCAGCTGCTCGAGGCGTCTCCTTGACAACACGGCAGACCAAGTTCGCGCGGAGTATCCTGAGCAAGTTCAGCATGGAGAACAGCAAGCCCGTGAAAACGCCGCAGGATCCCGGACTCAAGCTGACCAAGGCTATGTGCGACGGCGGGTGCAAGCATGATGACACCATGGCAGGCGTGCCTTACCGGAACGCCGTGGGCTGCCTCATGTACTTGATGGTGGGCACCGACCGGATCTGGCTGCGGCAGTGGGCACACTGAGTCAGTTCGCTGCAGACCCATGCCCCACGCACTGGCAAGCACTCAAGCGTGTCCTCCGCTACATCCAAGGCACGGCGACGTACGGCATCGAGTTTCGCACCAAGGACCAAGACGGCGTCTGCGGCTACTCGGATGCGGACTGGGCGGGTGATGTGGAGTCGCGCCGCAGCACGAGCGGATACGCGTTCATAATGAGCGGTGGATGCGTGAGCTGGCGCAGCAAGAAGCAGAGGACGGTGGCACTATCGTCGACGGAAGCCGAGTACATGGCGCTATCGGAGGCAACACAGGAGGCTGTGTGGCTCAAGGCGTTTCTGTGCGAGATAGGCGAAACCACAGAGGGCAAGGCGATCAAGATCTACGAAGACAACCAAGGATCCATCGCGCTTGCCAAGAATCCCGAGTTTCACAAGCGTACCAAGCATATCGACATTCGCTACCACTTCGTGCGCGAGAAGGTCGAGGACGGAGAAGTGGTGCTCGAGTACTGTCCGACGCAAGACATGCTGGCGGACCTGATGACCAAGCCCATTCCAGCGGCGCAGTTCGACTGTCTCCGGAGCAAGCTCGGCATCGAAGCACCGAAGGCTATCGAGTCGAGTGGGAGTGTTGTCAAGGAGACGCCTCGAGCAGCTGCTGTATACCGGTAGGATACCGGTATGACCTTCACTCAGTGGCACCTCAATCACTCCGGCGATTACGGGACGATGATTACGATGCACGTGGGTACAAGATTGTGGGTACAAGATGGGCATCGACGTGGCGCTCTGCGATTGGCTGAAGTAACTCAGTATCCAGTAGAGAATCCAGTAGAGTGTACCCAGTAGGTAGAACTGTAGGCTTAGAGGTAGCAAAAAGTTTGCGAACTAAGGA
The DNA here is from genome assembly GCA_033558025.1 of Phytophthora sp. 'mugwort'. Lineage (NCBI taxonomy): Eukaryota > Oomycota > Peronosporomycetes > Peronosporales > Peronosporaceae > Phytophthora > Phytophthora sp. 'mugwort'. Next base: position 2,402,112 of record JAUCEF010000004.1, on the reverse strand, counting down.
CCTAAATCAATCACTTTGCATTTTGCCATCAAGTGACCAAGCCTTTTGGTTATGAGCCCAAGCCCCGCCTTCTCTGAAGACCCCGACTACGCCTTCGCCATGGACGCCACGCCGCCTTCTGCCTTCCGCATCAACAAGTTCGACGGAGCTAACTTCCACACGTGGAAGTTTAAGATGCAGATGGTGCTCGAGGAGCGCGAACTGTGGGAAGTGACAAGTGGGGAAGTGAAGCTGGAGCACTGCCAGACTGCGGCGGATCAAGCGCTCTTTCGGAAGAAGTCGCGCAAGGCGCTGGCGATGATCTGTCTCGCGATGGAGGATTCGCAGCTGCCGCTGGTTCGCTCGGCGAGTGGCGCGCATGATGCATGGTCAAGACTGGAAGGACACTTCGAGAAGAAGAGTTTGGCCAACAAGCTCTTTCTTCGTCGACGTTTCTTCACGCTCATGATGGAGGAAGGTGATGATGTGCTTCAACACCTCAACAAGCTCAAGACTCTGGCGGAACAGCTCGACGCGGTCGGCGCTCCGGTCAGCGAGGACGACTTGGTGATCACGCTTCTCGGGAGCCTGAGCGAGTCGTATCAGTTCCTGATCACGGCGTTGGAGTCAAGATCCGACACGCTGACGTGGGAGCTGGTGACGTCTCGGCTGCTACATGAAGACATGAAGCGCAAGGAGCAGGGTGGCGATGGAGATGGCGCCGCGCCTGGCCAGGCGTTCATGATGAGGGACAACAAGCATAAGGGCCGACCGTCGAAGAAGAACGGTGCGTGCCACAACTGCGGCAAGCATGGACATTGGATCGCGGAGTGTCCTTCGCGGATCCATGACAACACGGAACGGCAGCGCTCGCAGCGTGCCAACGTCGCGCTTGAGGACGACTCTGGCGACTATCTCTTCTTCGTCGACGGCGATGGCGATGCGGCCATGGCAGCGTCGGCGAGTGGCACATGGCTGGTCGACTCGGGTGCGACGCAGCACATGGCGCACTCCAAGAAGTTCATGAGAAACTACAAGGCTTTCACTCCGGTCGACGTGCGTCTCGCAGACGACGGTGTGGTTCAAGCAGCGGCGACATTGTGATGGAGATGAAGACGCCTCGTGGCATCAAGAAGGGTGTGCTCACGAACGTGTGGCACATTCCCAAGCTAACGCGCAACCTCTTCTCGATCGGGCGCTTCACCAAGGACGTCGGATCAGTGACCTTCGACAGCGACGGATGCTTCATCGCGCTGAAGGGGATGAAGTGCACGATAGGTGCGCGTGAGGGCAAGCTGTTCAAGCTGTGCATGACGCCCGTGCGCCTGGACGAAGCGAATTCGGCGAGTCCGAACGGGAGCCAAGGGGACACCAAGTCGTACCTCTGGCACCTTCGACTAGGCCACATCGGTCACGCTGGGCTCGACGCCATCGTCAAGAAGAAGCTCAGCGTCGGCATTGACCTCGGGTCCGCGAGCAAGTGGGAGACGTGCGACGGATGCGCGCTCGGCAAGCAGACGCGATTGAGTTTCGAATCGACATCGCCCAAGCGTGCCAATGAACTACTGGAGGTTGTGCACAGTGACGTATGCGGGCCCATGCGCACGCCGACGTTTGGCGGCAAGCGCTACTTCGTCACCTTTATCGACGACAAGTCGCGCTACTGCGTGGTGTACCTGGTGAAGAACAAGTGGGAGGTGGCCGACAAGTTCGCGCACTTTGTGGCGTTTGCGGAGACACAGACCGGCAAGCGCGTCAAGGAGCTTCGCAGTGACAACGGTGGTGAGTACAAATCCGACAAAATGGCCAAGTTTTGCAGCAAGCGCGGCATCGTGCAAAAGTTCACGCCGCCATACACGCCGCAGCTCAACGGAATTGCGGAGCGCATAAACCGGACGCTAGTTGAATGCGCGCGGTGCATGCTGGAGCACGCGAGTCTGTCCAAGGCATACTGGGGCGAAGCAGTCATGACGGCTATGTTCCTGCGCAACCGCTGTCCGACACATGCGCTTGACAACGATAAGTCTCCGTACGAGTTGTGGACTGCCAAGAAACCATTGCTGGCCAACCTCAAAGTCTTCGGTTGCCACGCCTACGTGCATGTGGCGAAAGATATTGACGGTTACCGGTTTG